>JAECWO010000001.1:19540000-20740000 GCA_018150735.1 Drosophila sp. 14030-0761.01 | reverse complement strand
TGAATTTTGAAGTTTGTAAGATAATTTGAGATCTTTGGATTGACTAAAAAACCTCAGCCTTGACTGACGCTTAGTAATCTCGAGTGTAGGAGTGTGGATTTCATTATCTATCAGGACAAGATCCTTTTTCCCACTAAGCACCTACTTAGGATCACATGATCTTATGGCATTTCTGCAGCTGTGTGGTCATTTAGATCATCTAACAGCCTGTTAAGTACTTTCTTTTTGTATCTCCTATTTAATTATACGAAAATTTCTAAGCACCTTTAGTTCTCTTGGTCGAATGCTCACACACACACACGCACGCCCCTCCCTCGTTAGCATAAGAATCTGAAATGAACAAACGCTCTTGGTCTATAATTTCCCATTGAGAATTCACCGAGAAAGACAAAGAGACAGAGACAGAGCCAGAGAGGCTGGACCTTGGCATTGGGTTACACAACTCAAACTCAAACTCAAACAGATGCCAAGAAGCAAAACCAAAAACGGATGGGGCATTTAGCGCATCCTAACAACTGCTACATGACACCATATTATTAAATTAAATGCAGACACGCGTTCCCTCCTGTTCGCATCGAATGGAGTAACTGTGTGTAAAGTTCCTACAATGCCAATGCCCAACAACAGATGGGGAACCGAGACCTCGACTCCAAAACGTATAGTCTGACCACCATTAATTCAATCCAAGTGAATGTGCGGTCCAGCACATTTGGTATTTTCGACTTGCTTAACAACTAACAAGGTTCCTGGAAAGGCAATCAATAGATTTTCAGATATTGATAATGAACAAGTTTTAATTATAAGAGAAGAGCCAACTTGAATGGTTTTTCGATATAGATCTTTAACAAAAACCAAAAAAAAAAAAAAACTATCATATAACTCACAGGGAAATCAGTTTTTTGTTTGGAGACGGAGAGGGGATTAATACTACAGCATTTCATAATTCAAATTCAGACTGAAGTCAAACCAAAAGTCACCTGCTCTGTGTTGAATATGGATTGTCTGCTATCTGCTACCTGTGGCGGATCAATGATCATTTAGTGATTTCTTCTTGTTGTTTTTGTTGCTGTGCCTTGCCTTGGCCAGCTGCCACAGTAAAATTGATGACGACAGGTTGCAGGCAAAAACGATCGCAACAAGCTGATCCGATCCGATCCGATCTGATCCCAAAGATTCTTGGCCAAGACTTAACCTCGTTGTGACGTTAATCGCCGAAATTGTAGCAGCTGAACTGTCAGTTTAGTTAAGTGGGCTGTGCCTCAAGTCGCCTCCACTTTAAATTTGATGTATTGATGATGCAGGAATTGCGATAAACAGAGAATCCAGACGACTACGACGATGTCTGCTAATGAGTCAGTCTACTACTAGTGTAGTTGTAACTGAGTTTTATAAGTCCTTGATTAATGTTTAGTTTTTCAGTTTATTTCATTATGTGTCGGTCGGGGCACATCGGTCGGTCCCCATCCAGTTGTAATTAGTCTCGTTTGTTGTCATAAATTTTCAGCACACACACAACACACATTTTTACGTTTCGTTTTTTGTTTTTTTTTGGTTGTCTTTCGTTTTTTGGTTTTCGGTTGTTGAAAAGTTGCATTTAATTGCTCTGATTTACAGTTGCCGTCTCTCTGGGGTTCGTTTAGGTGTTGGTGCTGCCTCTTCGAAACCTTATTCTCCTCCCTCTCAGTCCTCCTTTTCAGTCCTCCTCATCGTCCTCAAACATAATTACGTGCAAAATTAATGATGTTTGTGTGGTGGCATTTTAAAAGCAGCTGAAGACAAATATGTATTTCGTTTTTCTGTTTTTTTTTTGGTTTTTTATGGATTTTAAAGCTGAAATTGGTTTCGTTTTCTTGTTAGCAGAAACATTTTAAATGAAATCAGCAGGTGCAAAATTTGATCTTAAAATGATCTTTAACTTTGGGGTTTGACAGTGAATGAAAGTATTCCAAATGATTTATGTGTTATATGAAAGAGAGAGAGAGACAAACAGGTGGAACTTGTTGAGAGTTCTAAAATACCAAATTGAGAATTCTTTCAATCGTTTTTTTGTTTTTTTTTTGGCTTTTAGCAATCTGCAAATAATAAGTCAATTTGAGACTTGAAATTTTGGCTTTTTAGTCCATTAAGTTTTACACTTTTGAAGCAATTTTGATGATATTAGAGTTAAAATGTTCGCCAAAGCTTAATAAAAGTTTTAAATATTTTTTGACACTGTTAAAATACACTCAAACATTTTGTAAATTTAAAAATGACAAATAATCGAATTTGGACGATTATTATGGATGTCAAATTATCCTTATAAACACTTTTATGTGGAGATCCCTTTTTCGTGCAGACTATTGTTATTTATTTATTTTTTGTTATTGGTTTTAACAATTTATTTATGGCTCTTGGCTCTTGCTTGCTTCGTTTTGTCAAGTCCTAATTAATTTTATTAGGTATAAGTATTTTTGAAAAATATTTGTGCAAGTTTATTGCAAATGGATAGCTGAGTACTTCCAATTTTCATATAGTTTTAAAGTAAAAAACAGTCTATTTGAAATCTTTTCTATGAGAACTATGCAAAATCTTCAAGACTATGATTTAAAGTAATAAAGAAGAAGTGATTTAAAACTCTTTAGCTCATCTCTAATATTTATTGAATTGTTCTCTGTAAATATTTTGATGATTTGGCATTTGATTTTAGCGAGTAAGCTCGGACAATCACTTTACGTCGTGTGAAATGTTGACAAAAGTGCCATTTCACACACTTGAATTCATCAACGCCTCATCAAAATGTACCCATCCATCCCCGCCATCCACATCCACATCCACATCCGACTTGGCTCAATTTGGCTCCTGCGGCATAATTGAAACTCATCAAGTTTTATTTGGGCTGTAGCAAAGGTGGCGGCGGCTTAAACATCATTAATGCCCTTATCACGTATTTTCAATGCATCCCCCCAACCCCAACCCCATCCCAACACAACCCCAAATAAGGGAATGGCAGTGGGTCCACCTTATCCATTGGATTTGTCTACGAAAATTGCCACCCTTAATTACTTGTAAGCTCCCTGTTCAGTCCGCCCCCTTTCCCCCTCCATCAGCATCATCGTCATCGCCCAGTTTGACTTTGCAATTTCGCAGTGCATTGATGGCGACCCTGACACGACCCCCGAGACGAAGTAGACCCAGTTGCTGACCATTGATTAAATTGATGATGTTTGATGACTTCTGCAAGCTGATTTCATCGTAGATTTCTCTCAAGAAGCTGGGCCATTGGACGAAAGGTTGGGGGGTGGAAGGACCACATATGGTGTGCACATGCCACCCCCCGCTCATTACAATGCATTGGACATGCATCGAGAGGAAGCCAAGAAGCCGAAGCCGAAGCCGAAAAAGAAGTAATCATGAGCTGCGGGGTTGGGAGTTACTTTTTCATTTCAAGGAAGGAAGTAATAAGTGGACAGAGACGTTGTATTTAAGGTCATGAGACGCCGGGCATGATGATTCTCCTCTTGGGTGGTGACGCGGCGCGCCACTGTTGCCCCTGTCGATGATTCTTCCTCCACCCAGTCCAATGTCGGCATTCTTTTGGAGTGGCAACCTGCTGACCTTAATTAATCGTTGCATGCCCGCACCTACAACTTGCAACTTGCACCTTTTCGTGGCGGCGCAACCAATCTTGATTAATGTGCCAGGCGGAGTTTTAAGGCGTCCGCGTGACTAGGCGTATTTTTTTTTTGTTTTTTTTTTGGCTTTATGTATAATTTTTCTTCACTCTTGCGGGAAATGAGTTTGGCGAGGAAGAAGTAAAAGAAGAAGAAGAAGGCGTGTTATCTACTAATTGCTCGGCATTGTTCAGATCCATAGATAATGCAAACTGAGAACTCTGAATTCAAGTTGAAAGTTGAAAAAGCAAAATTTCAATGTCCATCTAGTTGACTTTTTTTTTTCTCCTGCTTGGGTATGTTGATAAATGCCTCTAGGGTGCAATATGTGTACTTGCCACACACACTCTCTCTCTCTCTATGTGTGTGTAATGAAAGTGTGAATGAAATGTTCTTTTACACAAAAAATAAAAAAAAAGAGTAAATAAAAAGTAGAAAAGAGGTAGGGAGAAAGTTCAAATAGAATTTAACCCCAAGCGCATATTTATAGCACGTAAAACAAATACAAAATGAGACAAGTGTGTGTGTGTGTCTGCGTGTGTGTGTGTGTGTGTGCTTGGAGGAGTAAAAGCAAGGGCTAGGCGGCAACCAGTTGGTCCCTGAACTATATTAAACCCTTGCCATGCTGTCGTGCTGAAAATGACCCCCAGGTAAAAAGAGATTTTGCAGTAGCTTTTTGCATGCAAGCTGATTTCGTTTCACTTTCCCCCTCTCTCTCTCTCTCTCTCTCTTTCTCTCTGTTGAAGGTTGTTAGCCCTAAGGGCTGAGAGGCACACACAGACTAAAGTGAGACAAAGGGAGAAAGTTCAGGTGAATGATATGTCAATGATATGTAGATAAAGGGGCAGGCGATGAGAGGAAAAAAAAAAACAAGAAAAATTCTGTTGTTTTTTGTCTAAATGGGATTAGGTGGAAATCTGACAGAGAGATGATGCTTAAATGATATATAAGAGTGCATTTTCCTTGAGGTCCTTTGGGAAATTCTCTTAATTAGCATTTAAAGTAACTTTCTCTTCTTTAAATTTTGTGTAGAATTTCTTTTGACTTTTCAATTGAAGCTTTGTTTGGGTTTTCAATTCGTATGTTTCATCCCTTTTGGAAGGGAAAACCACATCCTAGACACATAGAACTATCACAAACCCCATCCACTTGACAGATCACATCCAAAAACCACTTCAACCATAGACGTATATATATAGATAGATAGATAGACCCAATGTCAAGTCAACCTCAACTCAACTCAACCCGAACAAACCCAAAAAGAAAACTATAACAATAAAGACCGGAAATTAAAGTGTGAAAATGGTAGGGCAGGAAGTTGCTTTGATTACAAGGGAGCAAAAGAGAGAGAGAGAGAGAGATGGAGAGAGAGAGAGAGCAGAAGTTGTGCCGAGTTTTTGAGAGTGTGTATAACTGACAAATAGAAAAGTTTACAATGCATTTCAACTGCTGACATAGACAGAGTAACATAGATCCGCCCGCAGTGCCACAGCCTCTGATTGAATGTTAAACATTTAATTTAAACTTGTCCCCGAATCTAACCGAACCGAGAAAATACTGAGATTTGCCTCCGCAAGACTGGCTGTGGGTGAGTGGAGGAGTGGATGAGTGGATGAGCGACTGAGAGACATAATTTATGCACGCACATCAATTCAAATGCATCTAATTTAGTAAACAGAACCAAAAAGGAGCCAGGAGAGAAGGCTCCAAGTGGAAGGCGCGCAGCATTCACACCTGGTGTGTAAAGGAGCCGTCCCGCTGCTGCTGCTCTCTCACTCTCTCACTCTCTCTTTCTCTCTCTCTCGCCATTAGCCTTAAAATAGTTTTCATTTGTTTTCCGATGGTTGCAACAACATGTGGCACATTGGCACTGCCACAACTACTACAACTACTACTAAGTAGCCTGTCTGCTATTGCCTCAAATTCTCCTTCTCTCCTGCGACATTGTCTCGCTTCGCTTCGTGTCGTTTCATTTGGACTGGCAGAGTCATAGTCTCATGGTCTATGGGTCTCCTACATGCATCCTCCTCATGCCTCATATCCCCCATACCCCAATGGATCATCCATCCTACATACTCTCATACTACATGCAGCTCATTTAGTTGACATTTATTAACGTCACATAGCGCGCAATGTTTGACAATTAATTAGGCACAGATACGAATGACAGACGCCTCCCCTCTTCCCCCTCCTCTCCTTCCAACACGACACCACCACCAGGCTCTGCTCTCCCATAGTTTAGTTCAATTCCTAGACTTGAACTTGAATGCTTGATTTAAATTTAGACCGCCAGTTGATAAATGTGGGGAAAAAAGACAATTAAAATCAAAACATATAACTGTTTCATTATTTATTAACTTTGAAATTGATTTAATTGATTAATATTTAACACAGAATCGGTTCTAATTTGGCAAAAATTGCAAGTAGGTAAACTTTGACAAGTTTTAAACTATGCAAAAATAAAGTAAGTAAGTCGCAACACCGACTTGGATATACCATGCACCAATTGAAAAAATCTATGTACATAAAATTTATAAAAGCACACGCGCACTTTGGCGCCACCAACGGCCAACTCCGACCTTTTGAATATAAAACTATTCTACGTTTAATTCAGGCATTTTAGCTTTGATTTTTGTGAAACGAAAGATACTTAAATCAAATTCTGGGGGCGGAAAGGGGCGTGGAAAAAATAAACTTGACCAGCGTGGATACTACAAGAGTCTAAATTACAAATTTGGTGGCTCTAGCTTTTATAGTTCTAGGAGATCTAGGTGCTCACACAGACGGACATATCGATTCGGGGGTCGGGAAAACTTCCTTCTGCTTGTTACATACATTTTGTAGACTTTAATATACCATTTCATCCTATGTGACCATGGTATAAAAATTGCTAAATAAACTTCAGGAAAAGTTTTTTGTATATGGCATTGATCTGAGCCTGAGCAACAACTTTTTAGAACACACATTTGAAGCAACTAACAGATAAACGAAATAAACAAAAATATTTGCAAGATAATTTTGATCTCGAAATTAAAAGTGAAATGTTAAACTTGGATTCATTTGCACAAGTATCGGTTAAATAAGTTTACATTTGTTATCAGACTCGATTATCTAAGTATTGCTGCAATTCTCTCTCTCTCTCTCTCTCTCTACTTGACTCGAAGAAGAAATTGTTCATCTTAGGTCTTTTCTTTGATTTATTTGACGAATAAGTTTGCATGCCATGATGGTACATCAAGAGTAGACGTGAGTGTGGGACGCCGGCATCATCAGTTGAGCATTCTTTAGTTCTCTGGACACCCACAATAAATTTCACTTATCAAAGTTTTTGGGGTTTTTTTTTCTTTCTTTCCTTCTGCGTTGCCTTTTGCCAGTGCAGAAACCACGACAACGACTAACTTTATTGCTCAGAGATACAGAGGCAAAAGATACTCCGCTCGCACTTTACGGCCAAAAGCAAACTAAGGGAAAATTAAATGTCTTTTGTCAACAGACATGGAAAAGCAGAAGAAGAAAAAAAAAACGAAACCAAAGAAGAACAAGAGAAGGAAAGCAGGAAAAAAAAAAACGAAGAAGAACTATGGACAATGACGCACTTTTCGGTCAGAAGTTTGCCCACTTTGATATGCATTAAAAACGAATTCTTGTCGTCGTCATCCCAGCATCAGGAGCATCAGGAGCAGCAGCAGCAGCAGCAACAAACTCCAATGGAGCGCAGAGCAATCTCGTTGTGCAAACTGGCATCATAATGGGCCCACTTATCATGGCAATCACTCAGCAGTCAGCTGCCTGCTGCCGGCTATTGGTTCGGTTCGGTTTGGTTTGGTTTGGTTTGGTTTCCTTCAGTTCAGTACGATATGGTATGATTCGGTTTCGGGTTGGTCTTGGCCTGCAGTTTTGCATCGTCCAACACCCTTGGGGGTCGCCATCTTCACCATCGCCTTCGACGGCAGCGGCAGAGCTTTACTCCACTTGCCGTCGATACTCAATCGTCGTTGCCTTTTAATACTTTGCGCAAACACATTAAATGGAAATTTCGTGCAAAGAGACCACCGATGGCCATCACCCCCCCACATCATGACAAGGGGATGGGGATGAGGATGGGATGGGGATGCAGCATGGAGTTTCGCCAGTTTGGGAAATCGGAGAATGCAAAGTGCTGGCATTTTTCATGTGACATTTGCGAAAGAAGAAAAAAAAATGGAAAATGGGGAAAACAGCAGAAAGCAAAACAAACTCAAAGCAGGACTTCTATTTGATCTCTGCTGTTTTTTATTTTCTCTCTCACTCACTCACTCACTGTGTGTATGTGTGTGTGTGTGTGATGGAAATCCTTGCACCCTGGAAAAACTGTTCCATTTGCTCTCCTTTTCGAGTGTTTTATAAATAAAGAAAAAATTTTTCGGTAGCACCAAAAATGTGTTTACTTTGAAAATTGCTGTGATTCGGACCACAAGAGCAAAGAGCAGGGAACAAGATGCAGGGTGCCGGGTGCCAGGAACTCGGAGCAGGGAGCAGCAAGCAAGGATACTGAGGGTGGTGCTATTGAATCCTGGCATTTCGAGTGGCTCATCTTAAGAGATTTAAAAATAGCAAAAAGAATTGAATCATTGTTGAATTAGCAGATTAAAATTTTTATTTGCCATAAAGATGATATCAAAACGTTTAAGTAGAGGGGCAGCAAAATGGAAAAAAAAAATGGATTTCAAATGTTTGTAGATGGAATTAAAATTTTTTTCTTTTCTTTTTTGAACTTATCAAATTATAACTACGCCTCTAAAAACTTCAATCAACAAATTGAGAGTAAAAGGTAAGAGGAAAGACAAAGAAATTACGTCAAGATGAACTCTACCTAGAAGGGATATTTTTACAGAAGCTGAAGGTTGGCTCTGTTTGGTACTCAAATGAGAATGAAGCCATCCTCCGAAGCAGCTGTCAATCCCTGCATTTGATCATGGGGTTGTGAGGATATATTTCTATAGCAATAACCTAAGATAAAAGTAATGTATGGATTGATTAGCAGTAAAAGTCTTTTATTTTTCATAGATCGTTTACTATTATCATAAACTGCATCTGTAAGACAATCCAACATTTTGTCCTGAGATTTTAAAAGTTTTTTTTTGATTCCTAGAATACTTTTAAAATTTTATTGGTCTAGGTCAACTCTCTAGTGGACCCTCTTCTTTTTTTGCTATACAGGATAGACCCTGTTACAGTCTCCTCTTTGAGAATCGCGAATTTATATGAATCTATATTAATTGTTTTCTATTTCTGTTATATTTTATATTTAAATTGATCCAAGGAAATAATTGAGCGATAGCTTAGTAGGTTTCATTTAAGAAATCTCGGCTTAGTGAAAACCTTTGAAAATTTAGCTTAAATATTTATAATATCCTACTTCTGAAGCTCATTTTATCTCATTGTATATTACTGTTTATGAAATTGCAAACAAAATTTGATTTTTTCGCTCAAATATAAAACATAAGACGTTATCTTGGCTTTATCGTAGATAGTTCGGGCAAAATTTCTTAAACTTACGTTTTGAATAACTAAATCTATTGATTATCCCACGATTAGGAACAATTGGTTCTTAAAAAAAGAAGAATTTGGTGGTGAAAACTTTACAGTTTCCTTAACTTTTGACTAGATTAAAAATGTACTTGAAATTTGCCGAATATCTTATTGGCAAAAGAAAATGTTTTTTTTTTTTTATATAAAGGAATTTATTCATTTACTTTATTAGCTTTCAATGGTGGTTATATTTCCGTTTCTATTTCTTTTTACTATCGCAATTTAAATATCGAATGAAATTTCAACCACCCCTCAGCGGGCTGAACTTTAAGACGAAACTCCATTTCGAACTTCAACTCCAGCTCCAGCTCTAGCTCTAACTCCGACACACCAAGTGTAACTTCAACTCACATTAATTTACGTAAAATCCACTTAACTTCTTTCCCAATGTACGCAATAAATTCCACAACTTTGCGCCTCATCAAACGAAATTAATGTTAAAGTCCAGACAATAGAATAGATAGAAATCTACATGAAGTTAGACGACAGCGCGCCGACGATGTCGCCAGTGAATTTCAGAACATGTGGTAAAATGATGAGACCCAACCACCAGCAGTCGAGCTAGTCAGCAAACCAGCCAACCAACCCACCACCCACCACCCAACAATAGACTAAAGCCACCCCAAAAAAGGAATAAATTCAACGCAACGAGCGCAAAAGGGTATAAAGCAATTTTTTGTGCCGCCTTTAGGGAAATTCCCTTAAAGCCGTGTGTCGTCTACGTGCCGTCAGTTCAGTTTTGCCTCATGCCAATGCATTGCATATACATAATTTCAGGCAATTGTCGAATGCTGAGAATGAGAATGAGAACGGCGAAAGAAGGGTGGCGCGGCAGGATAAATTAGATTTTTACTTGCGCACAATTGCATAAAGCCCAAAAATCCTCCAAGGACCGGTCTCAGTCCTGTCCTAACCCCCCCATACTCGGTCGTAAATATTCATTGCATAGAAAGCTTAAAGTTCTATCAGTCAGTTGACTCCAACTCCAATTCTAACACCAAATCGTGCTACTGTGTGTGGGTGTATTTCTTCTTCCTTCTATTTTTTTTCAAGGTCTTTGCCAAATTTTGGGGCGGCAGCAATTACATTCTTTTGCCACCCACCCAATGTCCTTGCTGTGGGTTTTTTTCGTTTGGGGGTTGGATTGCCGCCAGTATTCTCCAAGGGTGTCGAACTATAAATTGTACCTTTTGTTGCAGTTTTTGCCTAAACGAAATGCTTCAAAAAAGGGGGACACACACCCACACACACACACACACCAACACACAACCCTCATCTGAGTCGGTGTCGGTTTAGATGTCTTTAATAAATGTTTGAATGTTTCGTTGTGAGATTAAGTGGATTCCGTTTATGGCATGAGTAATGATGGATGCATAAGATGTGCGTATGTGTCAGGTGGGAGACGGAGTGGGCAATGGAGATGGAGATGGAGATGGATATTCGTAGTTGAACCGCATAAATGCTTCTTGCTGGGGACAAATACTCAATCTTATATAGAATATGTGGAATAATTTAACCGCTTGTTGGCCACCCTTAATAATAGTTAATCTATATCTGTGGTGAAAAACATTTTCTTAAAGGTTCAATTAAAGATGGGTTTTTGAGCTTTAAAGAAACCCATTTTAATTATTACAGAAAATAATGTAATGCCAATTTCAACTCAATCGGAGTAAAACTCACAGATCATTATAACCGCTCGAACTTTAAAACGATTTTCTGAAAAACGAAGCATTTTAAAGCGGTGGACACTTTTTAAATCTACTGAACCGATCTTTCTAAAACTTTGCACACACTTTCTGTACTTAGTTCTCGAGGTAACCACGTAAAGTTAGTAATTTTAATAATTTTTTAATAAACAATAGTTTGTGATTTTTCATCGAAAAATCGAATTTCTACTTCAAAGGTTAAAAAAAACAATTTTTTTTAAATAAAAATCCGACGTGTTGGGCTCGGACAATTTATTATCTAATAAAAACTCTTAAATTTTTCGATTTCACATTATCCCATTCCTTTGAAAAAGTGTAAATCGAAAATTGCGTGTTTTCCAAACGTCTGCGTAGTTTTGCAGCTCAATTTGAATTTAGTAAAAACATTTTCAAAATATATTTTAAATGAACAAATTAACACATTTCTGACAACCATTGAAACCGGTGGAAAATTCAAGAATAAGGTATGAAAAGCGACTGCTTAAACTGCGGCAAACTTTTCTCATGAAGTTTGATGTTTTTTTTGCTATGACAATTATTTTTATACCATGCATCCATAGGATGAAATGGTATATTAAAGTCGCCAAAATGTATGTAACAGGGAGAAGGAAGCTTTTCCGACCCTATAAAGTATATATATTCTTGATCAGCATGAGAAGAGAAATTGATATAGCCATGTCCGTCTGTCCGTCTGTCCGTCTGTCCGTCCGTCCGTCCGTCCGTCCGTCCGTCCGTAAGAGTGCAGAGATCTCAGCAACTACAAATGTTAGAGTTACCAAATTTAGAATGTAGACTCGTGTAGTCTTGGCGCAGACCAAGTTTATGTTTTTTTTTTGCCACGCCCCCTTCCGCCTCCGGAATTTAATAAAAAGTGATTTTCTCCCGTAATATTTATCGTATTGTAATTTAATTTGGCACACTTATAGATCTTATGAACATCTATCATTCCACCTAATTTTTTTTGCCACGCCCCCTTCCGCCTCCGGAATTTAATAAAAAGTGATTTTCTCCCGCAATATTTATCGTATCGGAATTTAATTCGGCACACTTATATATGTTATGGACATCTATCATTACATCAAATTTCATAAAAATCGGAATAAAAATGGGCGAGTTATGCATTGAAACGTTTTGCACTCAAAGCGGTGCAAGGGCGAATTTGGCCGGTGGGGCGCTAAAGTGCACACACATAAGAGTGAGCGAGATAGCATATGTTAGAAATCGCGCATACGAAAGAAATTTAATATATGAAATAAGTTTTATAAACTCAAGGAAATTTGTTTCCCCTGATGCATGGTATATCCAAGTCGGACCGGCGACTGACTTACTTTATTCTACTGGTTTTTAACGTTCGTAGTTAGCTGAGATCTCTATATGGCTAAAATAGCTAACACAAACTTTTATCTGAGTAATAAAGCTTATTGTTGTTTAGATTTCTGTTAAGAGACTAGTTAGAATAAAATAAAATAAATAGAATAAGGCGATTCGTTGGTCTCTTTCAAAGCTCTTTAGATAGGGGAAATTATATTTGCATATTGCCCCCATATCTACCTATTAAAGCCAATTCAAAACACTAGTCAAGCTACAGTTGAGTGAAAGTCCTCCCAAGTTGCAGTCAGTCGTCGTCGTTGTCGTCGTCGTCGTCGTTCTCGTTGTCATCATCATCATGTACGTGAGTAAATCACTCGAGTCCTCGTTGTCAGGCGCCACAATGCCCATGATACAAGGCTGCAAGGCAAAGAGGGAGCTGCTTTGTGGCTGCCCTTGCAACAGGATTGGGCCAATCGCTGGTGTACCCTGCCCCAACGTTATCTTGAATTGTGTGAACGCATCGATGCCTTTGAGACGCGTGCCAGCGATGTGTTTGTGGTGACATTTATGAAGTGTGGCACCACTTGGATGCAGGAATTGGCCTGGTTGCTGCTTAATCATCTGGACTTTGATCACGCCAAACGTAGCTATACAATGCAGCGCAGAGAATTCTAAAGGAAATGCATACATATACATCGTAGCTAATCGAAGCTAAATCCTGATCCAGATAGCGTTAATGCTTGTAATGATATGTGCAATCCTCGCCCAGTTATTGCCACGAGAGATTTGGTTGCATAAACGCAAAATTATCTGTTATGTTTTTCCGTGTTTTTCGAGAGCCTTTTGCTGAGATCACTCGGTATAACAAAAGGTCTTTCTCTGCACGAATAAAATACAAGTTTCGCAGCGTATAAGATTGAAATATTGTATAAGCTTCAATTCGATATGGCATAACTTCAGCTTTCGTTTACACTCTGAGCATCAGCAGCTCAGTCTTGGCCAAAACGTTGTACGGATTTAAGCCGAAAGTTTGTTGTGGTTTGTTTTGTTTTTGGTTTATTGTCTTTTTTTTCTGTGATGTGCCACGAGATTTTCATCAGACAAAAGAAGAGACTCTTGTTACTGCTAGTGTGGCTGGTCTTTTGCAGTGTTATCTATTATTTATATAGTTTGGAAATAGTTAAAAAGAGTCTAGAATCGGCAATACCAAAAATCGTAGGGTCTAGCTCTGAAGATGATCGAAATGAATTCGAATCATTGGTAATACCCGAACTGGGGGCACTCGGAAGACCAGCGAGGGGCAATTGGACAACCAGAGAGTTGAAAGAGATCCAACGACGACAGAAAGAAACGGGTTTCAATGCTTGGCTCTCGGAGCGAATATCGCCAGAGCGTTCGCTATATGATATGCGGCATCGAAGGTGAGTCAATTTTGAGTGAGAGTGAAAGCGATAAGCGAGCAGAGAGTATAAGAGATTTCTTTCTTCTCAAATACAGTTGCAAAAAGCTCAAGTATCCGGTGGAAAAGCTTCCCACGATCAGTATAGTGATCACCTATCACAATGAGCAGACAAGCGTTCTTTTGCGTACTCTCAGCAGTATCCGTGATCGAACTCCCGCATTATTACTACGTGAAATCATATTGATCGATGATGGCAGCAGCACCAGCAATGGGAATAATCTCAGCTTTATCAATTTCCTAAAACTCAAATATCATGATCTTGTCAAGCATCAACGTCTTGAGACCCAAATGGGTCTAATGAAAGCTCGTGTGATCGGTGCCCAACGAGCTTTGGGCGATATTCTCGTATTCTTCGATGCCCATGCGGAGGTCACCAGGGGATGGCTGGAGCCATTACTTACCCCCATTTGGAGGGACAACAAAACCTGCACCAATCCCATAATAGATACCATAGATTTCAATGATTTTTCCTATAGGAGGGGAAAACCATCGAGAGGATTCTTCGATTGGCACTTCAATTATATACAATTGCCATTACTTAGGGAAGAAATCGTGGCCTTACCGGCTCCACATGAGAACCCCATTATGAATGGCGGTCTCTTTGCCATCGCACGACAGTGGTTCTTCGATTTGGGTGCCTACGATGAGGGATTACGTCTCTGGGGTGGCGAGCAATTCGAATTGAGCCTCAAGATTTGGCTCTGTGGTGGCACATTATTGGAAGTTCCGTGCTCTAGAGTTGGACATTTGTATCGGGATGGCAACTACAAACGGAATCTGGCCAAAGAGGAAAGAGATCGACTTGCAAAGGCTGAAAATATGGTGAGATTGCAAGAAAAATTAAGAGAAACTAATAGTTTATGCGATGTATTTTTTCAGAACTATCGCCGCGTGGCTGAGGTTTGGTTAGATGACTACAAGGACAAACTCTTTATGAATATGCCACAATTGACTGTGGTCAAATCGGGTTCCCTGAAAAAACAATTTGCTCTAAAGAAGCGTCTCGAATGCAAACCTTTCAGTTGGTTCCTCTCGCGACTTGGGAGAGATTTCCTAGCCATTTATCCAGTGGGCGAGGAAAGGGATTATGGCTTTGGAGCCATTCAAAGTGTTGCCCACAACGATCTCTGCTTGGATCGCACAGAGCATCCCAAAGAACATCCCCAACTTTTGCCCTGTGACAATGATCTAATGTATCCCAAGGCCGAACAATTATGGACCCTTCGTTCATTTCGAGATGTGGCATCTGGATCCAAGTGCTTGGAACGACGAGAAGAGAATCAAATTTGGCTATTTCCCTGCCACAAGAAGCAGGGCAATCAATTCTGGTTCTATAATCTCGATACAAAACAATTAATCCAAGATCAGAGGATAGAAGCTAGACATTGCTTGGAGGCTGATGGCAATGCCAAAATGGTATGGGCAAATTCCTGTGATGAAATGAATTTGAATCAGAAATGGCATTTGGGTTATGTGAATGAAACGCTACTCAGAAAATTCTGGGACAATGTGAAGCAAATGTGATATAATATTAATATTAACTTTCCAAGTGATTAAATTTACTTTTTTTTAATCATTCATTTTTATTTTGCTTGCTGTTTACCATCTTGATTTGCTCACGGGGCAAGCCAAAATTCTTAACCCTCTGAGTGAAATAATATAAATTATATATGCGATCCATTAATCTCATATGAAAACTTATGGAAATTGGAGATACTGGCATTCTTAGCTAAAAAAAGGAAAGTAATTAACTTAAAAGTTGTTGTTCCCTTCCTTAGGTCAAGTGGAACTTACATTTTGAACTTCATAGAATGAACGTTCTATGAATAATTTATGCTCTTCTATAGATACATTTAAGGGATCAGTACCTAAATGAACATCGGTTTCGAATGGTAGAAATCGATGCAAATGATTATCATCTCGACTATCGCCAGCCAAGACATTGACATTGCTGAGACATCGTCCGAATTCTTCATACGCCCCGTTGCCCAGTTTCTTTGAACTGCATAGATCTTCATTGGGTAGAGCGGCAAGAACGAATCGTTTCAGGGCAGAGCGACTTAAGAGCATGCTAGAGTCATCCAGCATATACGACTGGATAAAAATCCTTCTGGTTAAACTTGGTAACTTGTAACTTTGGATGGTAACTCACCTCTCCTTGGGGATTCTTTAGCTTGCAGCCAAAGTAGATCAACTCTTCGGAGCTATATGCCTGAACCATTAATCTTAGATTCTCTACCATTACGAAACTATATACAGAAAGCGAAATTAAATACAGAATTTGCTCCATTTCCACTTTCCACATACTTATCATCGTTGGCGTAGATAAACCAATCGCCTTCATTCACATGATATCGATATATATAATCCAATTGGGCACGCATTCTCTGCCATTTATCGGGCAATTTTTGAAAGACAGCTGGCTCCAGTATCTCATCCGAATCATCGCTAACAAATATATATTTGTCACATTGATTCACCCAGGTGTGATATATATGAAAGGCCACATGATGACGATACGCATAGGTCACAACGACACAAAAGATGCGCGGAGATGCCACAATTGCATCACCCACTGCCGATGATTGGAGTCGCCTCGAGGAATTGGCTGCATCTTGACGCAAGATGTATAGAAATACTAGAGATAGAATGCAGAGCCAAAGTATGCTCAGTGGATGGCAAATGCTAATTTTATTCCGCGTACTAAAGAATCGTGGCATTTTCAACTAAACTAAGCGACTACTAGGTGAGTGTCGAGTGGAAGTGAATGTGTAGTTAGTTGGAGTTGGATCTGACGATGGCGCTGGCGATGGCGCTGCAGTTTGGAGTAGCAGGTGATGGACCGGCATCGTCGTTGGCGTCGTCCACTACAATTTAATTATATTGAGTGCTTTTGTCTGTCTGGGATGGCGACGGCGCTTGGGTTTCGGTTACCTTTGCCTGCGCTTGATTGGCTCGCCGCATACAAATTGCCTTTTTCAATTAGAAATATTACTGAGAGACCACCGAGGCGACCAAAGACTTCCGTTTCAACGTTGTCTTCGTTTCAAACTTCGTTTTATTTTGTTGCGTGCTTCATTCATGATGATGATGAAGATGATGATGATGACGACGACAACAATGATGAAAATGGCAAACCGAAGTTGATGCAAAACTTTTGGTTATGCTTCATTTGCAGTTTGAAATTGAGAATTGACAAGTGCAGTTCGTCTGTCTGTCTGTCTGTCCATTCATTCAATACCCCTTTTTTGTTTAGCTAGCTCAAGGATAACTCTGACTGATTAAATCAAATTTAATTAAAGTTCTTCTCAAATAATTATTCTTTAACAAAATTCCAAATAAATTGTTATTAGTTTGTGGGGGGGAAAAAGTTTTGCTTTCACATACATAAGCATCAAAATCTCAAAGGCTTTCAAGGTCTCAAAGTCGTTAAGGGTACATAAGCTTTTTTAAGGGCACTTAGGATACCATGGGCGGATACCAAACAAACGCTCATTAGGGACCAAATGCTTGGCGCATTTTTAAGGTCAGGCATCTTACCAAAAGGGGGCCAGCTCTGTGTGTGTACACAGTATTGACAGAAAAACCATGTACAGCGAAAGTAAATATTTTTTTCCGCTAAGAATTAAAATATACAAAAATAATCTGCCAACATGATATCATTTCGTTTGAACTGAATGAAAATGGGTCATTCAAAAATACTATTTTCTACCTAATATGAAACACGTTCCATAGATTTGCATAGATTTCCATGACAAGAGCACATAACTCTCAATCTTTTACTACATTGTTGCGAAAAAAAAGAAAGAAATGGACACTAAAAACAAACAGCACAACACAAAGAAAGAGAAAAAATATACATATACAAAAACGCCGAGAGATGAAAAGAAACAAGACAAAATATTTGATATCACACATATGAGCAAGTTTTTCATAAGAAACTGTCGCCGTGTTAATGTCTCAGTTTACGTGCTCAAATTACCTGATGAGATTTTATGTCCGTCTAACAGGTATTACACACACACCCGAACACACTGCAGACACAACATGCAACATAATAAACAAAAGAAAGAAAGGCCTGAAAGTGAGGGAGGAGAGGAGATGAGCATGGGAGGATGATGGATGAATGGCTAGAAGGATGAATGGTTGGAAAAAGCGCAATATTGCATACAATTTTCCCTTTCTTTTTTCTCTCTTTGAGACATGATGCAACAATAACACTTGGCACAGGAGAAACGGAAGTAATTTTGCAACCAGACACTGAGTGAGACTGAGGAAGAAACAAAAAAAAAAAAAGAAGGAACATATATGGAGAAAAAAAAAAGTTGATGGGAAAACCGAGATTCATTGATGGGAACACGTAATGTTCGTTTATCTGTGTCTCTCTCTCTGTGTGTGTGTGTGTCTGTCCCATATGTGGGTTAGCAGGAAATAAAATTGATACATCTATCCCATATAATAATACACATGTAATATCCATGACATGACCAGCTGCTTTAAGGATTTCCTTAGCTTGTTTTCATCTCCCTTTCTTAGGGTCTAGGTAAACCAAAGAGTTTTACCGTATAGACAAAGTAATAATAATTAAACATATGAGGTGGATAATCAACACGGAAAGTAATGGCCCTCTGGGAGATGGGAACGGTTTGGACCTCCTGTTAAAATTCTATTACAATCGGCTTTTTAATGAGACATCTCTGCTGTCTTACCTTTGCCACCTTATGATAGCTGGCATTCCTCAACCAAGGTGCCAACTCATAACCCTCAGCGAACTGATGCAAAATGGGTAGGGGCAGAAAGGTCTCTTTGCCCCACTCATCGCGACTATCGACTGATGCAACACCCGCATGATGCAAGCATCGCACAATCTCTAAATCCTCTTTAATGCCCTCCTCATGTGAGCAGTGCCCATTATCCGGATTTGCGGCATAAAGTCTCAAGGCCTCATTACTGATAACATACCCACTTTTCCAATACACATAAGGCTGAATGGGCAGATTCACGAAATTCAATTGAAGGGTCAAATTATTTGATTATCATTTCATTTGATTTGTTGCTTACCTTGTGCGTATTGCCATCTTCCAGTTCGTAACCAAAATAAATTGCCTCAGTTGGTCTATATTGTTTCCGGTGTATCAAATAACGAAGATTTTCAAGAGCCACAAAACTGAAAAAGGAGGGAGAAACAAAAATTATATAATACGAATTTCGCTGACCACATAATAATAAATAATAATGTTCATTTAATAGCCTAAGATGAAAAAAATACCATGAGAATGATCAGAGTACTTTCAATTTTAACTTATTCGTTGTTTTTTCGTTGGAATATTATCTTAAAATTTATAAATAAAGTTTCTAAAGAAGCTATATGATATAGTTTACCGATCTAAGCGAAATTCGACATTCTAATTAATGAAAATTGCTTCGGTGAAATATTATATTAATATTGCTTATTATCTTTAAGTCAACTCTTATTCCAAACATACAACATTTTGAGTTTTTTTCAACTTTACACTACATTGTATGGCAAAATTGGAATTTTTTTACTTTTTAGATAAATTTGTGGGTAAATAATTGATAATTCTACATTGAAATATTTATGTGAACAATTTGGCAACCATTTTAAAATATGTTCTCTCTGTGTAAATAATTTGTTAAACATTATTTATTGACAAATATCTGTTTTGAATTGAATTTTATATTATTCAAATATTTCCTCCATGGAAACTATATTTTTTAAACCTTAAACTTTAAACTAAAGCAACCATAAAGGGATAAAGATTTCAGGTTCTTGGAGCCAGGTTAGAGAAAAAATAGCAAATGGCTTTTATTAACTCAGAACTTAATGAAGAGATCAGGTAAAGTATATGTATATCATACATTATCTTCTTGCTTTGTTTCCCCAGCATAAAAGTTAAAGTACTTAATTGTGAAACCAAGTTTGGTTTCTTGGAAAACTTAATTACTAAATAAATTGGCATTTATTGGCACTAAAAGTGTGTTGCGCAGTGTCTTGTGAATTTTTTGTATCATATTATTGCAATATGTATATCTTTAGTTTATTCACCATTTAAGACGCAGAACATCAATAATCTCAATTGCTCATCTCTTGTGCATACAAAAGAAATCGTACAAATATATTTTTGGTTTTTTGTATATTCCGTAAGCAAACAATTCCCATTAAGAAAAGCAAAATCGTGTCAACACATAGATGGGAGATATATATATATGTTTTCTATATATATACATAATCGCCAAGATCCGTTTTTGAATGAATTGTTGTTGTTGTTGTTTATTTGGTTGTGGTGTTGTGGACATGCAAAATAAACAAAAGCCAAGTTCAAGCCGCAAATGTGCGATGTAAACAAACTAGGTAAAAACTAAAAAAAAAAAGAAAAAACAAAGATATACAAAAGTACCTACAAAATGTTATGTCATGTGTGTGTGTGTGTGTTTAGTTGTTGTGGATTTATTTGACAAGCAAACGGCAAAAATAAGTAATTGTAGATAATGGCACCATATCCTAATACTTTTAATACCCAGCAGCAAAAATGTTAAATTGTACATTTTAGCACTCCAATTCATCATTCAACCTCGAGAGTCTAGAACTTCTAGTCTATAAGATGTTGCTGAGTATCTCAAAGTCGGTGCATTTTGGCCCATATAATGACTTCTTTGTTTTGTTTAATATTGCCGAAACCGGCTTAGAATGCTTCTTGATAATTAATGAAGTTTTGCCATGACAACAACCTTGACTTGAGCACCCAGAAGTCAAATTTAGTCGTAAAATTTAGTCTTAAAAAAGAAAATAAAGTTTTTTAATTACAAGTCAATAGCCAAACACATTAACCACACAAGACCAGAGAGACCAGAGAGACAAGCCCAGCCCACAATTCAAATCATTTTAGAGATCATTAAATTTAGAAATAAATATTCCAATTGACATTATAATCTACATACTACTTACTACTAGTATATCGGATCGATTGAACCGATGGATGAATGGAGTGTTGACATCATTTGTAATAAATTCCCAATTATGTATGACGGCATAAATTCAACAAACAAAAAACTACCAAAAAAAGACCTAATTGAACTCTTCGCACTTCAAGGGAAAAGCAAATCAAAAATAGAAAGAACTCTGATAAGGCCTACTTACATTGTGACGTTCGATTGGGTGAACTTATATTGAAAAGGGGCAAATATTTTTGGTTTTTATACCCTTGCAAAAAGGGTATATTAATTTTGGTCAGAAGTGTGCAACGCATAGAAGGAGGCATCTCCGACCATATAAAGTATATATATTCTTGATCAGCATGACAAGACGAGTTCAAATCCGTTTGTCCGTCTGTCTGTCCGTCTGTCCGTCTGTCTGTCTGTCTGTCTGTCTGTCTGTCTGGATCAACAGCTTCTCCTCCGAAACCGCTAAAGCTACAGAGCTGCAACTTTGCACGAAGTCTTGTATATACTGCAGGCATTGTATATCTCGGATTCATCCGGATCGGACAACTATATCATATAGCTCCCATAGGAACCATCGGTCGAAAAATGAGTTTTAGAACAATAACTTCATTCTTTTTCACCCGATTATCATAAAACGTAACATTTGGCACTTTACTATACATCCAAACATCCGTGCGAAATTTGATCAAGATCGGACTACTATATCATATAGCTCCCATAGGAACAATCGGACCAAAAATAGTTTTTCTTCTAGAAACTTTTTTGTTTTTTAGCGATCATCGTCAAACTAAGTAAATAACATTTTCACATAGAAAGCTATAATTTGGGTAAATTTGATCAAAATCGGATGACTATATCATATAGCTGTCATACAAACATATGAAAAAATTGCATGCTGCATGTCTACATACATGCATATGTATGCGTGCCGTGCTATGACGTGTAAAAACGGATTTTTACATCAGGGTCTTTACATTTAGATAACTCTTTTTAGAGATCTAGTAACACAAGAGCTTGCAAGGGTATACAAACTTCGGCATGGCCGAAGTTAGCCCGGCCTTCTGGTTTTTATTTATTATTAATTTATTAAACATAGCTACGCATACAATATATAATAATTTTCAATTTCTTAAATGCGCAAATTCGAATCCCAGTTTCATTGATTTGATAAGCTATCAATACAAATCGAGAATTATTATATACATATTTATTTGCGCGTCAATTAAGTTCTATGTAATGACCCATTTTTATTGAGCACTGATATGATTGGTTCTTAATGTTGAATTCGCTGAAACAAACAAACAAACAAACATTGACGTACACGCCAGCAGTTCAAAGAACTCTGAATCGACGGGGTCGAAAGCCTTTGATAAAGATTGTTCATGTACCTATAGTACGTGTACCTTTTGCTATGTTGAATTTTGTTTATTTGATTTAAGTTGCTTGCAATCATTTTTTCTGCGTGTTTGGAATCATTTTCGAAATGTAAATATTATAAGTTCTTAGCTCATTAAGTTGTACATGAAAAATATTTATGTCAAACCATGGGAATTTGTAAACCAATTATAAGAAACATTCAGAACGTCCCTGGAGAGCAATCACCGAAAAGGCGCATTGTATGGATCGCACAAAAGAGCAGATAAAACTTCCTTTACAAACCACAAAAACGTGTAACATGAAGGCAACAAAAGACCAAGAAATGATGGAACAGAAAACACACATACAACACACAACACAGCCAACAGGCAACAAAACGGGAATTTTTTTTGTATGTATGTATGTATGTAAGACACATTGCCAAAGGCTGATAACTTTATCACATGAACAGAAAGAAAGAAAGAATATGTTTAGAATGTCATAACAATATGCAAAGAGCGATAAAGGCGGCAATTTATGTGAATGTATTTCTCTCTCGTTCAGTCTCTTTCTCCCATCGTATCGGTGGAACTTACCTAGAGTCGTCCACTTTGAGAAACCAATCGGCCTTGCCATTGAAGTGTTTATAGGCATAGAGTAAACCACGATGCACTAGGAGCCAATTGTTCGTGCTATTGACAACTGGGACATACGTTTCCAATTCGGAATTGACATCACCGCTAACAAATAGCAAATGATTGCAATGTTTGCCCCATGTACGTTTCACGAATTGCGCCCTTGAGGGATTCTCATAATTATAGGGTATCAAGCATACGATGCGTATAACATCATATAGCTCATCCATCTTCAATGATGGATGTGTTTGAGATCGTTTAATGGCCATCATTTCATTGGTATATTGTCGATTTATACAGATATTCCATAGTAGTAAAGCTCCTAAAATTCCTATAGTGCTCAATAAAATTGGATGGCAAACACGTCGAAGCGAAGACATTTTCACAACTGAGTCAAAGTTGGAAGTGCGTATTTCGCACACACACACACACACACCTACAAATATGTATCTATGTATATTTGTTAGATAAGAAATTAATCAACTTCATGTAGTGTATATTGCAAAAAACTATTTATATCTTTCTATATACATAAGTATCACTTAAAGTCAGTTCAGGTGTTCAGTCTACCATGGAATGACTGCCGATGGTGTGTCGGGGTGTTGAACTCTATTACTGATATATATATATATATATGTCCAATTATACTATCGCATAAACAGATTATGATTGCTGAACAAAACAAAATAAAAAAATAAAAAACCAAAACTATATTGCATATTCTGGTTGTAAATGTTAACTATTTGCTTAATTAACACAAAACTTTTTAATTGATAAATTAAATTATTGTACTGGTTGGTTAATGGGGTTTGTTTTTTTTTTTTTTGTTTTTGTTTTTACTCTTTATTCATTGTTCATTTACTTGCAAGTGTTAAGTAAATTTTGTTTGGTAAATTAAGTTCAATTACATGATTGGTTAACCGCTGAATATACATATATTTATTAATGATAAAATCAATAAGAATCGAACAAACTTTGCATCAAAAGTAATAAAGAGACAAAGTGGACAAAAATAAGTAATTTTAAGGCGATTTATATTTAATTTGAAACTGAAAATAACTTGGTTATTTTTCACTCACCCAATTTAATAGGCAAGTGTATGGTTGCGCCCAAAGGTATGCTTTGTTTTTTGGCACATTTATGATAAACTTGTTTTCATTGCCTACAATTTGATTTGCTTATATCTAAAATCATTTTCAAAGTCATAAACTTTATTCTTCTTTTTGTATTTAATCCGTCTGTTGTCCAAATACTAGTCTAAACACTACAAATAGTCACAATTAAATCCGCCACTCTACTCCCCCCGCCCCCGTCGCCCCTAAATCTAAGAGGTTATAAAATGCAAATCTCAACATCTCGGCTAGTTGGCTCTTCGTGTTTTTGTTTCCTTCTTTTTTTTTTCTTTTTACAGCATTTCTGTTGAACAAGCAACCTGCTGCTCGAAAACAAACATTAAGTTACAAAATAAAAATCTTTGGCCCATAAAATTAAACCGCAGCAAAATACGCAGAAAGAGATAGAACGTATGGTGGAGTGAAAGAGAGAGAGAGAGAGAGAGAATTGGAGGGGAGACTAATCTGAAGCGCGCAAGCTTATCAGGAAAACAAAACCTACTTTTTTATATGTATCTGCAGCTGGAGCTGGAGCTGGCGCTGTTGCTGTATCTGTATCTTTTGTATGCATCTGTAACTGCGGCTGCTGCACAGACCCAAAATCCCTACGAATGCTGCGCTTTGATGTTGCTTTTTTTTCGGTTTTTTCTGTTTTCTCAACTTCTTCAACTGTTACCAGCACCCAAGATAGTTAACTCTTTCCATCTCCCTCTCTCTCTCACACACACACACACACATAATCAGTTTTTATGTGTTGTTGTATTTACGTATAACTTTGACTCATCTAACTTTTATTTGCATTTTTATTTGTTTTGGGTTCTTCGAATGTTTTTTAAGAGGGATAGAGAATTTAATTTTGAATGTTTGGTTTCGGTGAGAACAAAAAACAAAACTTATTCCACTTATAACTTAAGTTAAACACTTGAATTCTTATACGCAATCTTTTTCATTTCGATACCCTGTACCCCATCTAATAAAGCGAGAATATTTAGCTTATGTTTCCCAGAACTTGCCTTCTCTGAAAATTATATAAAGATCTTGTTTAGCATTTATTGGATCGAAATCTAAGGCATCAAATGGAAATTCGCACAATTTAAAAGGACCAATCCACCAAAACTTCTCATATAAACAGCAGAACTGATCATACAGGGTATTACAAAATCGATGCCTCGAGGGTACGAGTGTAGGTGATTTTTTATTTGTTTAGATTGTCGGCCACTAATTGGCATTCCGTGCTTGACCCAATCTTAATGTGTCTGTTTTTCAATGCAACAATTTTTTGTTTTATTTTTTTGTTGTTTTTCGATTTGCCCAACCCGAAACTGAACTGAAAATTTATTCACTTTGTTGCAATTTCATTTTGTTTGTTTTTTATGGCCTAGCATTGTCAACAATTTGATTTGTTTTCGCGTTTTGAAAAATGTTTGACACTTAACACCAATAAATAATAGCAATAATAATTTTGTTGTAAAACCAAAAACAAAACCATTTAAATATATCTATGTACAAAGTTGTGTCATATCATATGATTTTTATCAATCGTCTCGCTCTCTCTCTTTCTCTCATCTCTGCATTAGAAGGAGCCTTAACCATATCATGACCATATATGATCAAATATTTATCTAACTGCCAGTTACTATTGCAAAGACAAACACACACACACACAAAATTGCAAAATCTTTGTTGTGGCTACCGCTTTTTTTTATTTTTTGCTTTTGTTGCTGCCTTTTTATTCCATGTTTGCTTTGCCATTTTGTTTGGATTTGTTTTTCAGAACCTTTCATATTCACCTTTTGGAGCCAAGTGTAAATAGAACTCTAAGCACAAGCATCAGTTGAAAATGTTCTGTTTGCTCGAGTCGAAATGGGAAATATGATAAATATTAGTTGAGATTTGAATTTTGAAATTTTTTTTGAACACGAGTAGTAAATAAATTAGCCACAAATTTAAGCCAACGACTATGGTATACCCAGCGTGTTTGTTATCAGTTTTGTCTTCTACAAACTCTTTTATTCACACTATAGGGTACGACAAAAAACGGCATACGAATTGTGTAATCTTTAAGATTAAATAATAAGTATCTCTTTGACATTATTATTTCTGTACATATGCTTGATAAATAAATTTTATTTTAATAATGAAATAATTCAAGGCTACATAAATATTCGCTTAGTGTGTCTTAAATGTTTATATCAATAATTAAGTGTATTTTCCATTTTATTGGTAATCGATTTCACCTTCTCACCTTCAATATAAATTGATACGTTTAAGTCCAGTTTTTTTTTTTTTTTTGTATAAACATTCGAAAATAATGGCAAATATTTGTGACCAATTTGAGAGGTATCTACAATCTACTGAAGATTCCAGGGATTCAAGGAAATATCTACATTTTCAAAAACTATTTTTACTTGAGTTTTGAAACTTGATATCCAAAACAAGAGCTAGATACATGGATCACATTGCTCAGTGCCTTTTTTAAAGAAGATGTCGATATTGTGGTCCTGGAAATCCTAGTTCTAGGCATTTCAGGATGTACTTTTTAGATCCATCTATTTTTCGATTGTCTAAAACAGAAAATCATTTTGGAAAACTAGCTTTAGTTGTGTTTTTTAACGCTTACGTTACAACTTTATCTGTCATGAATGTTAAAACGCATTGCAATTTCAAGAACTGGCTAACTAGCATTGCTCAATTGTTGAGATCTTGACCTAATAGCAATGTTTATTAAAATACATATAGATAGCTATGCATATCTATAAATTTATATACATATATATATATGTATATATGTAAAAGTGAATGAATGCTCACATTTAGTGTTTATAAAACTGGCTTGCCAATTTTAAATATCGTTATTTGTTTTTTTTTTTTCCCCTCCACCAAAAAGTGGGTCAACAAATTGACGACGTTGCGTATAGTATAGAGTGTAGAGTATAGTATAGTGTGACGTGACGTAGCTATGGTCCAACCGGTTTCACTTTCAAGCATTAAGCCACAGCGGAGTGATTCCTATAAGCTGCTCGCGCTCTTCCAGATTCAGCTCCATGAAATTTTTGGCGCTTAATTGAAAATTCATTCAACTAACAAAATGGGCAAGAAAACCGTGGGCTAATGTGTGCATGGGAGTGTGTGTGTCTGTCTGTGTGTATGTGTACAGCGGTTTTTATTAATAAATTGTTCGCTTCATTAGGTTTTCTGGCCTTCGGGTCCATGTTTAGATGTTTAAGGGCATCATCCCAGACAAAGACAGAGAAAGAGAGAGACAGAAGAAACTCTTTAACTTTCACCCGGTTGCATTTTCGATGAGTTTTTAATAAATTGCTTGGCTTTCTCATCTACATAAATAGGGAATTTGCATTTTATTTTATTTTGTTTTGCTTTGTTTGGTTGCCTTTCTGTTGTATAACTAATACAATATTTTGATATCGACACATGTTTTCATAGCTCTCTGTGGCAGCAATAAAAATAACCAAAATATATTGCTGTAAATTCAGTTTAAAGCCATCTCCCCCAACTCTGGATGATGAGAACAAGATGACTAAGGCGTTAATATCTGAATTGGCTTTCATAACCGATTACGCAAAAAAAAAAAAAAAAGCAAACAAAAACAAACGAAAAATCGCATTAGCTTAGCAAACTTTTGTGTGCACTTGCATAAACAATTAAATAACATTAGCAACTATTTCAAGTATGCACATGAACAAATAAAAAACAAATAGAAACTGCAATATCGTTCTCAATAATAAAATACTAAAAGAAAAGTACATTTTATAATGACATTGATTTGGAAAATTCAAGAAAATTTTGCGGAAAACCTAGAGGTTGTGAATAAGTTTTGAACTCAAAGCTTGAACATAGATTTTTTGCGGCCTGTGGTTCCTTCTGATTAGATCTCTCAGAGATCAGCACTTAGTTGAGTTTAAGTTAGCCCTTCTAACCATTCTATACATCCATCAATCCATTAATTTATCTACTCTCCATTCTGATTTAATTAATTAATTGTATTAGCAACACACATTATAAAGATTTCCATATGAAGATTACAATTTATTGAGAATTTTTGATTTGTTGTAAGATCATTTCGATTTTGCCCCATCGAAAAAGTACAGTCATACCTATAGATTTCACTTGCGCAGTTTTCGATTTTTAGCAATACGTGATTCGAATTGCGAGTTTCGACATTATTTTCAATTTTTCGATACGCCACGCTTAAGTCAAACATTTTTGGCATGTTTTGCGTTGTGTGTGTGTTTTTTTAACTTTGTTTTGTTTACTTTTGGCTAATGAAACAATTTGCACACATTGTGTGATATGAAACAAATTGTGGGCATGTCAATCGAACTGATCGTGGCAAGAAAGATTGTCCATCCCCCGTATAATACCGCGCCCTCTTACAATCTTTCATGATTATGAATTCAACTCAATGCCCCAGTGGGGGGTAGGGGGCGGGGTTTGCTTATTTCGCGCTTAGAATATGCATTGCCATATGTCATATAAAACTGTCAAATCAACTAGAAGCTATCATAAATTGTAATTGCAATTAAGAATTATTATTATTATTAGTAAAATTATTATTAGTTTTTGTTGTTGTGGAGAAACCATTCTATATACATAGTTACAGATATATGCAAATTTCATATTGAAATGTTGACACCTTCTGAAGTCAAGTTGTAAAAATGAATTATTTTTATGAGAATTTATTCGTTTTTCCTCCATCTCTCTCTCTCTCTCTCTCCCTCTCTCGCTATCTCTCTTTCACATTTTTGTCGTTTCTGACCATAGAAAAAATAAAACAAAACAAAATATCGATATAAATGGACAGATAAGCTCGGAAATTGCCAACTGGCAATCTAAAAATAACAAAATAACTAAAAAGTACAAAACAATGCAGATAGACAATAAAATGCAAGTGCATTCTATTTGTTCAAGTTAATTTTTGTTGTGGAGATTAGTTTAAAAAAATAAATAGATATAAACATACAAACAGGCACGATTTGTTCTCGAATTAAGTTAAGCTCTAATGGAGTTGGAAATCACCTGTATAAATACAACAATTTTCCATTATTTATGCAGCAAATTTAGCAAAGAATTTCAATCGAAGAAAAAATGCACTCGCATTCATCCATTTGATGGTATCCATTGCCATATATTCTTAGTACTTTCATTTGATATACTCGTACTGTATAGTGCCATGACACAAAACAAAAATGGGTAATTCTGTAAAACAGTTTATCTATATGGAGTATAGAGACCATAAATCTCTGTTAGCTAGTTATCAGTTAAATTAGTGAAATTTATTTAATTGCAATCAGTTCAAACTTGCTGTTTATCAGTTTGATACAATCGCTAATAAGTAAGTGTTAAAAAAAAAACTATCAACCTAGATAAGATATGTCCTATTTTGGGTGGAATAAACTGATTACAATGTTGGTAAACAGTGATCTATCCACATTTTTTGATCTCAGCCAACTCATTTTAAATGAAATTTTTCCATCACTTTGATTAAATTGTAGTTATACTCTTAATTTTCCAAAGAAAGTAAATGGTAATATGCGAATTCAATTGCATTCCTATTCAATTATTTTTAGCGTCATTGAAGTTAATGAGAAATCTAAATACGAGGAAGAATATATTTGTACTTATACTATAAGGACTACACTTCAAGTCGTTTCAGTTTCGAGACCTACCACAATTGATATTGTATTTTTCCACCATCATTATGTGTGTACATATATTAGCCTGATGACGTTAAATGAACTAACCAAAGTCACGTACAAATAGATATATGTACATATTCAACGAACATCGTGTGCTATAAACAGTTTTAAGATCATTTATTATGTCTATTGTTAAGCAGTTCTACAAAAACAAAGGCAACACAGACAGAACCGACCGATTTGCATACGTACTCGGGTACCTCTACATGGATTTACGAGCTTATCAATAACAAATTACAATTGTACAAATGCATTTGCAATCGTCTCAGCTGTCCGAACCCGCCTCTATCTCTCTATCTCCATTACCATTTCCACCTACATTTCCATTCCATTCCATTTCCATCTCCATCTCTGTCTCAGTCTTAGCTTCAGTTGCTGCTGCTGTTGCTGCTATCACGTCCTCGGCTCAATGTCAAGCGAAAAAACTGTCTCAATCTGGTCTGCTATTTATATGCTATATACAAAAAAAAAAAAAAAAAAAATGTAAAAGGGGAAGATAAAAAGATGTTGGGAAAGCCCTGGTTAGGTTTAGGTTCAGAGCTTGGGTTGAGGGGCGAACGCGAGAGGCTCTCTCTTATGCGTCGAGGCGGCGTCAATCACAAAATCTGTTGCAACGTCAAATCAATTTGAATGTCAACTGGATTGATAGGAAAATAATCATAATAAATTGTGAAATATAACACAAAGAAAACGAAGAAGGCGAGGTGATAACACCAGCAGCATCTCAGTTGAAAGTTGCCTTTTTTTTGTTGAGCTGCCACATAAATGGCAGAGAAATGTACTTCAAATGATTAAAGATACTTTCAACAGACGTCACAAAGCTGGTGAAAATGATTTTATACTCTACTTTCTAGGGTATATTAGAAAGCACTTGCTGATCAAGTCTTTCCATAAAACTAAGGACTTCATTTTTCATTTAAAATAATTGAAAAATCTCAAAAGGAAATAAATAGATAAATTTAGGGCAAATAACAATGTAGTAAATTATGATTTTTTTTAGTATAGTTTGTAAATAATTTATTAAGTATTGTATAATATCTTTGTGTCTACTTAAAATCTAATAACAATCTTCAATGCTGCTTCGTATGCAGCAAAAAAAAAAAAAAAAAAAAAAAAGCGAACCTCGTTTAAGTACAATTAATTGGTTCCTAAAAATGTTTTTCCTGACATTAGTTGCGTCTTTTTGTTTATTGTTTGTTTTATGTTATATTTCTCATAGTTCATCACAGCGCATAGTTTAAGTGGAATATATATATCAAAATATCAATACTCCATTCATTCAACATTCATCCAATATCACAGAGCTCAGTTATTTGAAGATCGTTTCTAGTGTGTGTGTGCGGGTGTGTGTGTGTATGGGAGGGTTTAGCATTTATCCTTGAGCTGATGATCCTTCGATTTGTATTTCTTTTTCTCATCAATCGATTTATAGCTGCTGCTACCGAATATCTCCACATAACTGGGCACAATTGGCATCATCACTAGACCATTTGGTTTGATCATGGGACTGATTTCGCCATCGGATGATGGGAGAGTTGTTGTTGTTGCTGTTGTTGTTGCTGCTGTTGCTGTTGCATTTGCAAGTGGCATTGTGGTGGGCAGCAGCGGCATTGTTGCCTCACTCAGTGAAGGTGTTTGTGGCAATGCCTCAATTGCAACAGTTGTGGTTGCTTGTTGTTGTTGCTGCTGCTGATGTTGCTGCTGCTGTTGATTGAATACATTAAACACACTTGGATAGACAATCAAACATTTTGATTGAGGTGTTTTATGCAAAAGCTCCAAAGCAGCTTCATACGATGGCAGACCGGATACTAATGTGTATTCCGGAACAGGATCTTCAATATCGGGATGCAGTTTCAAGGCCTCTATATCGACTATAGTGCATTGTGTTGAGCTATTATTGTTGGCATTGTTGTGATCTAAAAACAAAAGAAAATTTCAAATTAGTATGGAAAAATTTAACAAATAACAATTTTGTAGCTCAACCGAAATATTTATTTAATTTAAATATATTGTATATATTTTAATTATTCGCTTATTGGTTTCGCTCTGCTCTGTGATATTTTTCATTAACATTTTTACGTTTACATTTTTGTGGTAATATTCAATTTAATTGCCTTGCCGTCGTTTACAATATTTTTACTGAGGTTTATTTAAATTTCTACTTTATTCATTGTTTGTGTTTTTTATTTTTGTTTCTGTGTTTTTTGCAGCCACAGCTGAAATTATTATAATCATTTTTTTTTTTGCCTTTTGGGAACTGTGTTATGTGCTAATTTCTTGAAGGTTACAAAAAGAGAAGCACAAAACATAAAAATAAAAATGTGAAGCTAATTGAATGTAAACTTGAAAATGAAACTTCTTAGAAACTGGCAAGTATATATATATAGAGAGAGAGAGAGAGTTGTGGGAAAATTTTGGAATATTTGGCACGTAGACCTTGTATTTAAAAGGTTAGAGTAACTAATCAATAATAATGATTCATTTCACTTCACAAATTGGGCGATAATCATGAAATACCAAACAGTATATAATGGCAACAACTTTGATAAGATTTAAATGTTTATCGATGTGTGGGATTGTGTGTGTGTGTGTGTGTGTGTGTTTGGTTTATGCGGTATTTTCAACTTGTTAAATGCATAAATAAATATATTTATTGCATACAATTTACTTACAATTACGTTTCCAGGTGCGAAACTGATGGTACAGGAAACACGAGCAAATGCAAAACACCATCGATATGAGTATCAATGTGAATACGATGCCAATCCAGACTTCATTCATGAATTTATCATATTCCAATTGCTGTTGCAATTGATCCACGCTTGAGCTATCCAATACCACATGATTGCTGCTACTATGGCCGGCTAAGTCCATATCGAAATCCATGTTGCTGCCGCTGCTGCTGCTGCTGTCGGTGGCGTTCAAAAAATGTGCAAATTGCAACGACTGTAGACTGTGTGGCAGCAGCTGATGATGTTGCTGCAGCAGTTGCTGCTGCTGATGTTGCTGCTGTTGCTGTTGCTGATGTTTCAATTGTATCGAATTTAATATGGTTGCACCAATTTTCTTAAGAAATTCACTATTGGCCAAGGCATCCAGTGTGGTTATGGTCGGTGTTGAGGCAACTACATCGGCAGTATTAACAATATTTTTACTACTACTAGTTGAATCGACTAGAATCTGTTGCGCTGCGGCACCGGCATCAAAATTATTGAAATGCAGATCATGCGACAGTTCGTAGTTTAATGCGCGTGGTAGGCTCTCCATTTTGGCCTTTTTATATCAGAAAAGCACACGCAAAAAAAAAAAGAGTTTAGAAAAACCAACAACCGATATGCGCAAAAAAAAAAAACAAAAACAACCAATTAAGAGTAAATCTTTTTTTTCACTTGTGTTGCAAAAGATACTTTCACTGGGGCTCTGGGTATCTTGTATTATTTCTTTTTGATATTTTGTGAAGAGAGAGAGAAAAGAAGCGAGCGCAGGAAACACGTGCGACTTGGCTTAAGTCTACAAACAAACTGATTTCAGTTACTGAAGGAACAGCACAGCAGACCCAATCGAGACGATCGTTTCACTCAAGAGAGAATTTGAGATAGCCAACAAACCACTCTCGCTCTCATGTCTCACAAAGAGAGAGAGAGAGAGAGGGAGAGTTTCTCTCAGCATGCGACGGCGCGCCGACTGCGGCGGCGGCTTATTTTGCTCATTTGCCGCTTGGTTACGCATCAGAGAAGCGAGCAGCATTTCTTTGGCAGGAGCAGGAGCAGGAGTAGGGGCAGGAGTAGGGGCAGGGGCAGGGGCAGGGGCTGGCCTAGAGGGCATACAATGCCTTCGAATTATGGGACCATAATTGGCGTTACAAAGCAACGGCGGCGCACATGTTGCTCTAAAAGAGAGAGAGAGGGAGAGAGAGGAAGAGAGACAGAGAGAACTGTTATGGAGCATCGATCTTCATTTCTATATTTCAGCCTGGGCAAATGACATATCTTCTTTTTCTTTTCGACAAAAGAAATTATTTGGCTGCAGGGATACAATGTTTGGCGTGTACACACACACACACACACACACACATGTATCTGTGTGTGTGTGTGTGTAGGTTCGTTGTGGGCCTGAAGTTCATTTCTGGTTCTTCTTGGTGGGGTTTTAAATTACAGCTACGTGCAGATATCTTATTTCGGAGGAGAGCAATTTTTGTTGTTGTTCTTCTTGTTTTTTATTTTATTTTATTTGTTTTGTGGGCGCGCTTTCCAATGATGATGACGACGATGATGATGATGCTCTCAGCGAGCCAGGCAGGTAGAGAAGGTAGTAGGCTTTGGCCATTTATGGGCCAAAGAGATGAATGTAATTATAAGATGATGTGATGGAGTTTTCGAAAAATGAAATTGAAGAGGGTACAAGATAATCCTGCAGATTGGATTGGATTCAAGCAATGACATATTTATATACACTGTAATCACTTGGCCAAAAAAAAAGGGTAGATTAGTGGTTCAAGTGTGTGTGTGCAACAGGTAAAAATTGTCATTCTACAATAAGTCTTAATATTTTTTATGAAATCCCTCTCTATTTTGCTTTGTTTCCTTAGCAATTTGTCAATCAATTTTGAAGTTATCCATAAAAAAACATTCGTAATACAAAAGATTAGAACAGATTCTTTTGAAATCAAGTTCCCATAATGAAATCCTCTTTCGAGGACCGAAAACTATTATTATCTTTCAAACATACATATTTTTCGAAAAATTCATCGTTTTAATAATTCTTATAAAAACAACTCACTTTTAATTCTTATTTTTGATTATTTTAGATTTAGATCATTGTTGTTATTCTAATTTGAAATATAAATGATAAAGGATTGTTTATTATATAAGTCAATAAATTTGTTACTTTCTCAACAATAAGAATAAAAATCTTAGTTTCTTACTTTTCATATTAGTTTCGCTTAAGTATTAGATCAGCTAACTTATCCTCATGTTGTATTCATTTATTTAAAATGATGGGATTTCATTCAGATCTTTAAATTTATCTTAATTTCTTAATTCTTAATTTCTTTCGATAGTAAATTTTCTTATTAGCAGATATTTGTTTAAATCTCTTGAAAAGGGTTTTTTTCTGTTTCACCTTCAATGTGTTTGGAGATATTTTGTCGTAATTGAACAGCTATTCTTGCAAAGATTCTAAAAACCTTTTACATGTGTGCTCAATCAAGCGTAACCCTCTTCACATTGTACAACATTTTCACCTTTGCCACAAAACATGATAATTATCGAGCAAACTTCTACATTTATTTCCTAACCCCTTACACAATCCACACCCACTCCAAAAAGAAATAGTACAAAGTCTTTGTGAAGGCAGTTAGACGCTTGCTTGTCTCTCAAAATGTCGAATGAAATTTATGCTTGAGTGCTAATAATGTTCAATCAATTGTTGTATATACATATATATAGAGAGAGAGAAACCTTTGAAGCGATAAACCAACAAACACACAAAAAAACAAACTTTGACGACAACAATAAAATGAAATAACATTATAAGTACTAGAAGAAGATACGAGACGATGGCGACGACGACGACGACGACGATATATTGGGTCTAGGAAGTACGTTCGCAAAGTATCTCAGTAAGCCAGTCAACTAGTCAGTTCAGCCAGAAGCCAGCCTGGCCAAGCGCAACGAACTTGAAGTTAAAGAAACAGCAACGAAATGCGCCCAAGATAATCAGACATCATACAGCAAAACCATAAACAAATAAAGTAAAAATCCAACAATCCAACAACAAGCATGTTGTCGTTTGTGGACAACTTGGGAGTGTGGATAGGAATGATGGGCATATAAACATTACCAGCCGCGGTTCATTGACATTGAATGGGTTGGGTGGGCTAGCTAGATGAGAGACTTTAACGGGAGGAATAGAGGAATAGCTCTATACATACCTTCAGTGTGGGAGTTAGGAGTGAGAGAGCCAGAGAGCCGGAGAGGGGAGGGGAAGGCATGCATAACTGCGTTTTTAATTGTGCATGGTGGAAAAAGCACTTGTTAGGATACAAAACAGACAGACCAACACACACATCATCGTTCTCATCATCATCATCATCATGAAGAAGCAAAGCTACTTTTGGCCCAGGAGTCCTCGAACAAAAAAAAAACACAAAAAAACAGAAGAAGAAGACGAGAGAAAAAAAAAGGTTCTAGCTGAAGTAATTTCTACGAATTCATAAAAATATAAGCAAAAGAAAAGACAAAAGAGGCCTCTCCTCTAGACTCCATGGATGGCAAAAGCAAGCAAGCAAATGGTTATGCTCGTTCGCTTGCTCCTTGAGGGAACCTTGAGGGTTGCATGACCTATATCAGAGATTAGGAGACCGTCAGGCAGTCAGCAGGCAGGCAGGCAGGCTCAACAACTTTCCCATGGCAGCGGGCACGTCTTGCGTTTCGGTATATGACAAATGTTTCACATCGCTGCCTTCCAACAACTGCAGCAATTACCTGGTCTATGCCATGCAGTTGCTTTTGCTTTTGTCTTCTATTTCTCCTTTCTCTCTCTCCGCTCTCTCAGCTCTCCGTCTTACCCGGCGTCACAGCTCAGTTGGTTGTCATTGGCATCTTGCTGAGCTTGAACAACGAAAAAAATGCGCCCCCGACTGGACCTGGACCTGGGACCCAGAGATCCAGCAGAGAGTTAGAGGGAACAAGTGCTTCTAGTTCTCAGCCTGGCAGGATATCTCTCTCTCTATGTATTTCTCTGTCCATGTCATGACTTTATGGCTCACATGTGAAGCCACGGGAGGGACGGATGGAGAGGTATCTGGGTTTTTGGGGAGGGTTGAGATTTCTTGGTAAGTTCAAATTGATTTCTCACTGCCAATGATCACTCAATTAGAGCATTAACTCTGGACCAAATCGAATAAGGGTTGCCCTAATTGTCAAATCAATTATGGGAAGCAAATAAAACTACCAGGAAGGAAGTAGGCGTCTACAGGAAATTGCATCAATATGCTAAATACTTCCTGCTGAGAACTGCAAAAATTGACAAAAAAGAAATCAAATTGCACGTGTAGACCAAGTAGAAGTGGATTTAGATTCCCCTCTCCCATTCTTATAAAATCGAGGTTGAGTAATCTCTATTAAGTGAATGATTAATTTTTTAACCTCCCCAGCACAATTAAACAATACAAAGTTCTACTACTTATTTCCATATGTTGCACGTCTATAATTAAGGTTGAACTTTTGATTGTTTGGAGTAATCGGAAAGCAGCTTAAAACAAAGTTGACAGAACAAACCTAAGGTCAAGTCACATTTATAAGGCAAAAAAAGGGTTTGATACCTTTACTCAAGATCAAATTTAAGCCGATTTATTAATGTCAAGAGTGGCCATGCATTCCTCTAAATATTTGAAAAATTAATAAACTATGTAAAAATGTGTTGGCTCATTTCGGATGCTCATATGTGTTTAGACGAGGGGGGGGCACTCGGTTCGCTTTTGGTTTTTTAGCTGGGTGCATTATGCAAAGCAGAAGAAACCGAGTGAAAAATTAAGCGGCTTTATCAGCATCCAAAGCATCATCATCGGCACCCGCATCCCCTGGCTTGAGACTGGAGACTGTGACAGAGACTGAGTTGGAGTTGAAGATGGAGATGGAGACCGAGACTGAAACTAAGACTTAACTCTGACCGTGGACTCATTAATTTTTTTTTTGTTTCTTTTCTTCTTGTTGTGCTTCTTTATATGTATATATTTTTCTGAATAATACACAACAAACACACAGTAGTCGGCATTGAGCGGAGACATACAAAAGCCGGAGAATGCCTAAATGCCTCATTAGGGTCTTAAATTAAAAGCTAAACAAGTCGGTCAACTAAAAAAGAAAGCCACAACCAATGGAAACAGAACAAAGAAAGAAAGAAAATAAAGAAGGGGGTCGGGGGCTACTGGTGGGTAACTATCTATAGTACAAGACAGATACACCCCAGAAACAGAAAGAGAACCAAAAACGAGAGAATGAGAATAAGAACGAGAACCAGGGGCCAGAACCCATAACCCATAACCTTAATTAGTTGGCCATTGTGTGTTGTATTGTCTCACGGTTATGTGTGACAGACATACATACAGATAGATAGATAGAGGAAGAAAGAACGAAAAATTATTGCAAAATTGATATTGCATACCTGAAATTTTCTTGGGTTAACCACGAGAACCCAAGACAAGACAAAACCAAATCAACTGGAAGAAAATGTCATCATCTTTCATTTTGAGCCTCTTTTCTAATAACTGCGTATGAGTGTAATTACTTCACTTCCCTGCTGATTCATTTCCCTAAAAACAGATTAGCCAGATCATGATAACGAATGTTCATTTATGTGATGTGATGTGATGAGCTCATCAGCCAACTCTCTTGCTGTCTCTCTGTGTCTCTTGTATCTCTTCATCAAATTCTCTTTTCCAGTAAAACCCTTTGCAAATTGCAATGAAAATGCATCTTCAATGATTCTTGTTGAGAAGCAATTCCATTCTATTTGATCGTTTTGATGATGCTGATCGTTATCCTGGAATGTTTTGAGTGCTGTTTGTATTTATGGGTTGGTTGGCATTCTCGGTTTCTCTGGCTTCTCTTTATCGATATGCTGCCATGTAATGAAAAATGGCAATTCATTGTTAATGATGATCAGGGAAATTAAAGATTTATTGTCATCTAATGGAAAACTAGGGGAATCAGTGGGCTATTTTCTTGTTATACTCTCTTGCATAAAAGGGTACATTCATTTGGCATCAGGGATAGGGGATGTAATTTCTTACCAACCTCTCCCTAAATATGTCTGCTCATTAGATGACTAAATCCTAAAATTTTCTTTCAATTGAGTGGAAAAGTAAACGTTCAAATCAGATGTCTTTATATTACTGCTCGAGAGATATTAAATGTGGTCATATGTATATGAATTTATAGGAAAGATCAGTTTAAATATTTTTAGAAATGTATTCCAAATATCTGCAGAATGAATAGGTTTGTATATCTGGTTATTAGTCTCCATTGCATAAATATTTTAAACGGATATTATCACATATTTTGTAATTAACTAGCAAGACAAAGTTTCAATTTTATTCCCATTTTTAAGTTAATCAAAGCAAATTATTAAGCTATTAAAATGTGGTGACATAAAAGAAGTTGAAAGCAATAAAAAATCAAACAATTAGCTAACATTGTATTAAGTTGCTTACTATCAAACTTGACTTAACTTATTACATCACTTGACACACTTCTGCCCACTTGAATAGGTCATCCAATAATCCAATTTTACTCAATAAATTGTTATTTAATTAAAAGAAATGATCAAATGAAGATCAAATAATCACTGAAGCAATTAAATCGTTTCGAATACAATAATGATAACTCAATGGCGATATATTTCCACGTATTACTAAGTAGTTTCAAAATATTTAAAATGTTAACTGTAAGCAATAAAAAGTTTGAAAACAAATTGAGCAACTGATGACTAAATTTTTGTTACGTTATATCTACACTTTTTTTAAAAAATTGTTTGAAATTTGATCTTAAAAGCTACAACAGCCAATTTAATCTTATTTCAAAAACAATTTATGAAACTCTATGGGATAAAATTTGTCGGACTGTCTTTTAATAGGTTAAAAAAGCGACGAAGAATACATAAGGGTGATGCTAACCTGATAACGCGCGTTTTATATGAAACAATGAATATAAAAATATTACATTGTATACCTTGACCATGATAATGAATAGTTTCAAGACGGAATTAAGTAATTTACAGTTAATTATTGTAAACGCCTTCGTTGGACCAAATTCCATACGAATCACTAATTAATAACTAAGAACAAAATTCGAAGTAGAACAATGCGGTAGTTAATAAAGTACGAGTTTTACATAACGGAACCGAGATGATTAATAACCATTATAGTGCCATAAACTAGTAGCAATGATCACGTCATATATGCACTACAACAATGTAAAAGTTTATTAAATCCCAGTTTACATTAATTATCTGTAAATAATCACTAAAAACGGGTTTTCAAAGTAAACATTTAAAAAACATTCCCTTGCATACGAGTTCAAACATTAAAAAACAAAAAAAGATATAAAATTAAATTAAACTAATGGAAAAAACAAATTATATTACATTTTAATTGTGTTTGTTTCTAACTACAATTGCATGGAATGATTCTCTAACTCGCTCACACCCTTCCCTCTTTTCAATTAACCTTAATTTTGCAATTGGCGCCTAATACATGACCTCAATTGGCTTCATCAATTCGTTAATAGAGAAAATCGATCAAAAACGTGTTTACCGAATTAGAGAAGAAACTCAAAAGAAAAATAAGGAGAAACCTCACGTCAACCTTAAGATTTCCCAATCATTCATTTCTCCCCTCTCTCCCTCTCTCTTTCATTCACTCTCTCGTTTGCTTATCGCCCTTATCAGTCGATATGATATGCAAGGTGCCTGGGGATCGCATGGGGTAATTCATCAAAATGCCGACCATAAACTTTCAATTTCAAGAGAGGGAGTAAGTGGCGGAGGAGCAGGAGGAGGCAGGCCTCTCTTGTCAATTATTGACATTACAAATGTTATTGATTGTAGTCGGTCGATTGGTTGGTCGGTTGGTTGGTTGGTCGTTCGGTTTTCCTCGCTGGTTGACTTTTCTTTTACGCCTCACGAAATCGAAAGTACATGTTAATTATTTCCACATACAACCAGACAACCGAAATTAACGCAACAATCACCTGCATTCATACCGCTGCTATGAAGTCTGATCAATTTCCACTGATAAGCGCATTAGTTTTCAAGTATGTTACCTTTGTCTGTCTACATACATACATATACACGAATACATACATAAGTATGATGGTCGGGGGAAAAACCAAACATTTTTCCTATGTCAATCAGTCTTCAATGTCTATGGGTATTCAGTTCAATTTTTGTTTGTGTTTTGTGTTGACGTTTTCAAAGTTTTTTCTTCGTTTTTTTCTGCCTCGTCAACGTTGCATGCAAAGAAGAAATAGGTGTAGTTGTGTTTTTTTTTTTTTTTTTTTTGGGGTTGGGTGGGGGCGGTTTGTCTCCGACTGGCGACAGTAGCATTACAAAGCATTTGATTTTGTTTTTCCTTCTTCACTCTTTTCGATTTTCGGCTTGGCAATTCTTGGAAGTGTCAGTTGGGTTTCAGTTGCATTGTTTCGCGCTGGGACAGTTTTTTTTTTTTTGTTCGTTTTGAAAGTGATATGTCAGAAATTGGGGTAAATGGGCCATTCGAAAGGTGTCTCTAGTTTGTCAATGAAAGGTGCCACTATTGGGGCTGGTGGAGGTGTCTCACAGATTTTTCTGTTCATTGAATGGCAAAAGTTGAAAAAGGAGTCCATAAATAGAGCAGAAAATAACCAAAGAAACTCATTCAGTTTGGTCATAAACGATCCGATATGAAACTTGTCCCAAAGTTAAGTAAGTAAGCTTATTATACAGCTGTCAATATCTAGAACATGATGTCAAATGAATGGTTCAAAGGTCACAAAGAAAGCAATGGACAGAAAGTTAATTAAAGAGCCATGATATGATAGCAAAATGATCCTTCTTGAAGAGAAAAGAAACTGAAAGTTGAATGTTTGTTTAAATGATCCTGTATCCTTTTGTATATAAAGATCTCTGAGATTAGCTAATTCTAGCTAGATCATCAAAGCAAGTAACTATAATTATTGAAAAATTTAACTATTAAATTAATAGTAAATGGATTTATTTCGAGTCGAAAGCCCTGGCAGCTAATGCTCTGTTTATGATAAGTAGTATGTAGTTCTTTATAATAATAATAATAATAATAATAATGAACAGGTGGTTTCATGTACGAAAATATTTTAGAAAGTTTAGCTACAAATAGAATTGAGAAAGTTGCATAGAAATTCAATTATTTTGTCATCACTTAAGTTATTAAAATCCAAAGTAATTTGCGAATTCTTGCAGAGGATCGATTGATCCTGATTTTGTGTATAAAGATCTCTTAGATTATATGATTATATGAATCTCAAAGAAAGTTGAATGAATGCTTCAAACTTAGTTATTGAATTTTATAACCAAACTCAACATCTAAAAAGGAAAATTCCACTATTAAAATAATAGTAAATCAATTTATTTAGTAAGGGGGAAAATTACAAAACTGAGACCAACAAGTGGTTTCACTTCCAAGAATATTTGGGAAATTTTAGAGGTCAGAAAGTTGTTTAGAAATATGTATAATTAATTTGTCATCACTTAAGTTATTAAAATCCAAAGTAAATGTTGCAGACAAATCTGCCATAACCATTTAAACAGATTGTGTCTGGGGCAAAAATAATGATTTAATCAGTTCCCAAAAACAGAAAAAGAAAAAAAAAAACAGAAAGCAGAAAGTTTTCTAACTTTCAGAGTTGTCAGAAAGTTGTGCATGGTACATTTTTAACCAGAACCAGAACAAGTACGAGTATCTTAGAATTATACACTTGACTGACATCAAGTGTCAGTCGTCGTCGTCGTCGTCTACTTTTGTGCATATTTGCATACCTAATGAGATTTACACACTTTTTCAATTCGCTCTCTGGAAAGAGAGTGTGCTCTAATTACACACTTTTCTCCTCTCTTTTTGTGCTGTTGGCGGCAATCTTCGTTGTAGACTTAATTGCTTGTTGTTGCTGCTGCTACCAAAAAGAGATTGCCTCTGGCGGCATCGAGTACGAGTATTTAAAGTCCGCCAATTTAGCGACAATTCAATTAAGCCAATAACAAAACCAATTTGTAATGGGCTGCAGCTTTTTAAGCTATGCAGAGAAGATGATGGCGATGATGGGCCACGAAGACAAAGGCAAAATCCAATTAAACTAGTGACAACGACTCTAAAAAGGGCGAAAAGTGTGAAAGCTGGCCGGCCAAAGTGCTGCCGGCATGCTGCTATATATACAAAAAAAAAATTGAATAAAGCGCAATTCCAAAGCGAAGAAACATGGCAACTGGTAACTGGCAACTGGCAGAATGGTTTTAGGGTAAAGAAGCCCATGGAGCAATGTGGTCGTGGTCGGTCATGTTGTCCACGCTGCCACCTGCTATGCTGGCTGGGACTTCTCGGTGACGGTGGCCGAGGTGGCCGGGCGGCTCTCGAGCTTGGTTTACATTTGCGAAAAGTCGACTTCAAAGCAATTGCGACATAATTAAGTTGACAACAACAGCAGCAACGGGCCAACGATTGACACCAGTGACCCAGTTTAAACCGACCGACACACAGAGTGAGTGAGAGGGAGAGGGAGAGCAGGAGAGGGGATATATAAAACTGGACTCTGACTCCATTGCGACTAGAGAAACATGGACTTGGATCATGGTGGAGTCGATAGGGGTTTTACTACTATTACACATTGCTCGGCATGACTGTTGGTTAAGAGTAAAACTGTGTGACGTCGCCGTCGTCGTTGCAGTTAAAATTGAAAATTAAAATTGTTAGACAGCGTGTCGCGCTGTCGCCTGTCACTGGCATTTGTTTTCCCGCGGATACCCTGCTCACTTGATGGACATATGGCCATTTGAAGCCTCACACTGAACAAATGTCGAATTTGGCCCATTTCAAATCTAAATCGATCATTTTTTTGCAAGTTTTGCAAGTCATCAATAAAAGTTTATTTGAAATTTAAAAATCTAAATTCAATTTTAGAGATCAGAATTTAAGAATTAAGTATATGAAGTAGATGAAATTCACGGTGCAAATTTAATAACTAATATCTTAAAGAATAGAAGATAATAACGACAAAGTTTAATATATAAAAATAAATAAATTTTATAAATTATAAAAAAACATGTTTTTGGACAATATCTCCAAAACGGTGCTTAAGGAAACAAATAATGGATGGCATTTGCGTGTTTCTCGACCCAATTTTCAAGGTCCTTATTTTCAATATTCACCCGATGACCACTAAATTTGACCACTAAACTAGTATAATATAATAAATACAATTTTTTGTAGAAATATATATAGAAAATAATATTATCCAAATCTTTTGGAAATTTGGAAATTTAACTTATCATTATTAAGAAAACCTTTTGAAAATTTTCTTGTGTTCATTTTTTGACATATCGAAAAGGAATTATTAAAATTTACAGACAGAATTCTACAACACTCAAATGTAGGTCTATCCTCTCATTTTGCATATGAAATGATTGAAAATCCTCCATAATAACAATTAAAGGATATAATCGAAAAACGCATCTAAAAAGGTTGAAAGTATTCTCTATCGATAGTGAAGATTTTCTGCAGCGAGTCTGTTAGTTGGATGGACCCCAAACTCCAACCGAGTGCCACTCTCTTATTTTGTCGCTATTTTAACGGGTTTTACCAGCTGCCTCAGCTTGGGCTGTCTGTCTGGTTTTGTGTGTGTGTGTGTGTGTGTTGTTTTTTTTTTTTTGGCGACTGGCTTCCTATTTTCACACCGACGCCACCTCCAAACGGCGCTTTTAATGTTTACTCTAGCCTAGCTATGGCAAATCGTAGGCAAGAGGAGGAAAGGAGGACAGGAGAATAGGGGCCAGGAGGCAGGCAGGCAGCCAGTCGGGCAACGACGACAAAATCCAATTAAAGAAATTATGTTTACATATAAAAAAATTATAGAATAAATGAAAAAAAAGGGAGTGAGAAAAAGCTGTGAGCAAATTGTTATTAAAAGCCATTACAAACAAACTGTTAGAGTCTCTTTCTCTCCGTCTCTCCCTCTCTCTCTCTCTTGCTATCTTGTTCTCTCTCTGTAATTCTATATCTCTTTCTCTTACATACTTTCGCCGTTTTCTTCAGGCACACTTGTTCACGCCTCAAGTTGGTTGGTCGGTGGAAAGAGTTTTCATTTGGTTTGGCAAGCATTCCACACATGCTTCACTTAAGAGAGATTCTTAACAAATTTTTTAGCGTGTAATTCCAACGAAAACAAGCAACAACAAAAGAAGGATACAAGATACTATTTTTTTCCATCGCATATATTGTATAAGAATAAGGTTGGTCGCTTGGTTGCCCAGGAGATCTTTTATGAAAACAAATTGCTCAAATTACAACCGACTCTTAAGCATATATAAGGATGTGCGTGTGTGTGTGTGTGTGCGTGCGTGTGTGTGTATGTGTGGGGAAGTGGATAAGGACTTGAGTGCATTTCGGTATGGATTACATATAGTACTTTACGAGAAGACAATTGCATGACCAGGTTCATTCTAAAAGAGGAAGTCGGCTCTTTTTTTTATGAGTATCAAATGGGGAATTCCTCTTGGAAACAGATGACTTTATCTTTAGCTCATGTTTCAGATTGTCCAATATGACGAAATCTATGGCGATGACAAAGCTTTTAGTTTAGTTTAGATGACTGATTCAGTCAATGATAAGGAGATTAAAGATAAGGCCAGAAGAATCTGGAGTGAATCATATTATGAAATATTTTTAGGTGTTTATCATATGATTATTCTAGTAATCAGTTGTAAGTGAAAGCTAACTTTTAAATATATGTGTCAACATATGAGTAATTGACATTGAAAACTTAGCAATTACTTGGAAAGTAATTAGACACTTAATACTTAGAGAGAAAAATCCTCGAGAGAGTCATTTAATGAAGTGTTCATATGGTAAATACTTTTTAATCAAGTGTAAGCAAGTCAATTCCTTTAAAATACTATGACAAGTAATTACAATGTAAAAACAGATTACTTGTAATATGTTTAGATAGTTAATACTTGAATTTAGTAGAATTTAGAGACGAAATATTCACACCTAGAGCTTGTTATATTCCAAGAGGCAATTAATTCATTTAAACAATTCAATTACAAGTAAGAAAATTGAGTGTCAGAATGTAGTGCAAATAAAAGTAATTGAAATAAACTGAAAAATATATTTATTGCAATCTCTTTGCAAGGCTTAAGCTAACTGCTTTAAATACTTTGATATAACTTGCAAAAAGTAATGATTCATGTATAAAAATTTCAGTTTATATTGCTAATAAAAAGACTGCTAAAAGTAATTAGAATTATGATTTAATTACTGACAATTTAATGCCTGTGAAAGTGCATAACTCAGCATTGAGGGACTTGGCAAATTCAATTTTCCCTTTTTATTTTATAAATTTTTTGAATGGCCAACATAAATTGTATCTTCTAATTACACTATACGGTCGGATGGTCGGTTGGTCGCCTGCTAGGTCCCTACGCCCCGTCCCAACGTGGCCGATAGCGAGCATTTTCCATTTTCCATTTACACATTTAACATTTTTTATTTATTTTTACTGCCCAATTCTAGGAAAAAATCGTATAAATCTAATTTGGCTCCAAACATTTGGTCCTTTTACGAGCCATGATGCCAGCAGCTCGATGTCGATGTTGATGCTCATGCGTTGAATCATTTTCGTTGAAGAACCGCCAACTGGCAACTGCCAAATGTTGATGGCGATGACGTTGATGACGGTGATGATGATGGTGATGATGATGATGATGGCCTAACTGAAGCGATCCAAATCCATTTACACACCTGAACCTTAAATGGGCAAAGTTAAAAGCCAAAAACAGGGAAAGGGAGAGAAAGAGAGAGAGAAGGAGAGACAATAAAATGCCGCGAAACGCGAAAATTTTCACAACGCCCACCGAAAACGAACGAAAATTATTTTATGATGCTTTTAAACTAATTTTCTGGAAAAACGAAAACTGTTGAGGGGACGCGTGTGCTCACGTAAAAACAAAAACCAGAAAATAAAAAGAGAAAAGGACACAGAACAGAGAGAGGGAGATATAAGCGCGTGGCTAGGATAGAGTAGGATATGCAGCAGGTAGTTTTCCCACTTCTCAGGTTGTCCCAGTCACGAACTAGCCATAAAATTAAAGTAAAAGCCTGAGAAAAAAAAAGAAACCTTTAACTAAGACAACTTTAAGACACTTTTCCATTTACATTTTGATGATCCTTCGACCGCATTGAATGGGCTTGGGGGGTGGCGAAGTGGGTGTGGTTGTTCAGATGGGGTAGGTCATCAATCTAAATTACAAATATTATCTTTTGTCTGACGACAAATTGATTTATCTCTCTCTGTCTCAAGGATTTTGATAGATTTGAGCAGAATTTATGAATTGACTTGGTTTGTTTTCTTCATTTTGGTTTTTTTTTTTGCGCAAAAAGCGAAACAATGTCCCAGCTGGGTAGCAACAATTTTGGGCTCAAAATTGACATGTTCTGCTCAATAGTAATGATGATGAAGACCTTCGCTCTCCCTCTCCCTCTCACTCTCACTCTGGGTCTGGCCTTTTTGTCAGCACATTGACAAGGTCTATGGGACAACAGGTATTGTCTATGCACATCCTTTACACATCTTCTTCTTCTTCTTCGTCTGCTTCTTCTCGTTTTGCCATTTTTGGGCAATTGCCAATTGCTAGGACTATAGATGAATTGATGTCTAAGCGTGAGCATAATTATGGCATTCAATGTATTCGAAGAAATGTAATTTCAACTCACAACAGGAGAACAAGAAGAAGATTTTGGAGAAGAAGTGTGTGCGGGAGATTTTACTTGGAATTCTCGGCTCACGGCAGGATGCAGAAAACGAAGTCGTAATTGAAAGTGTCATAAATTAGGCAAAAATGGGAAGTGTTCAAGATGATTTGGCTGCTCATGCTGATGATGCTACTCCCGTAGTGACCAAGGTTAACTCTTGAATGAAATGAAATGCCAACTGATACCAATTTTATCCTAAATCACTCTACCTTTCTCTCCCTCTCGCTCGCACTCTCTCTATGTCTCTCTCTCACTCGATGTCTGTGTGTATTCACATAAGCAAAAGTAATTTCCTCTTTTTTATTATTTATTCACTTTTAAGTAGACATTCATTCACATCCTGCAGCCTGCTCTGCTCTTTTTTTTTTTGTTGGAAAATTGAAACATCATGCTCTGGTGGGACAAAACTGAAAAACGATGTCCTGCCATCAAAACATTCTCGAAAAACTCATTCATAAATCAACAGGCTACAAGTATTGTTAATTTGTTCGAATTTTTAAGTGTTTCTCAAAATGAAAATTGCTTCCTCATGGTTTATTTTTAGTTGCTACAAAAATAATGATAGCATGCAAGCATAGAGAAAGAGAGAGTGAGAGGGGGGACGGCAAAAGGATATCTATCTTTAGTTCGATTTCAAGTGCGGTCTACAAAAAACCCTTGCCAATAAAAGCTTAAAGAAAAAAAGGTTAAAAAAACCCCCCTCAATTCCCCCTTCACATTGATTTTCCACCTAAAACGTGTTCGAGCCATAAATATCAATTAGCCACGATAAGACAGAATAAAAAGATGGTAAAGTGGAAAAGAAAGAAAATAAAACTAATTGCAGTCTACAGCTAGCTGGAGCTGGCTAGCCGATGGTGGTCCAGAAATCAAGAAAAAGGAAGTCGTAAAATTGATAAAAGGCTAAAGACTAAGTAGAAGAAGAACCGAACCACATTTCCACTTATTCATTCACTCACTCTCCATCCATTCCATGCATTTGGCAGCGGCCTGATTATGGAATGTCAACCGAAAGTGCTAGGTCACGTTCCTGCTAGGTCTTCTCCCTGTCAGGATGACTCACACAAAAATGGAGTAAGAAAAAAAAAAAACTATGCCGCATAGCTCATCGGCATTTCGTTCATTTTCTTATCAAGTCAACGTTTTTTTTTCTCAATTTTTTTTTTTTTTAATGATAACCTGCTACAAATTTGATGACGCAAGTGGAAAAGAACCCCTTGCCCAAGGAGTAAAATCTTCACTGGTAGTTATTGCCTCTAATTTGTTGCTCGCTGCTGCTGATGATGATGATGATGTGGATGATGTGACGACATTAGTTCAGTTCGGTTCGCTTTGAACTTGGCCAGCTATGGCTATCTTCTCGATGTGAAATTTGGTTTTATCTATTCCGTTTTTTTTTTGTCTTTTGTGGGTCTTTGTCACAAGGTCTGGCCGCCGCGTCCAGTGTGTGGTCCTTATCTAAAGGCGTGTGCTGCTGCTGTGCCAACTAAACACATTATTTCAATGACAATGACGTCTATTTACTTGAGGGTGGGCCTCTCTCTCCGGAACTTTATTTGCACTTGCTTGGCATTTTTCAGAGGAAGTCTTCCATGATATACGTAGTTATATCTCACATGAGTTTAGGTAAACTCACCCTGACCTAAGGTTTTTGTTTAATTGTCGAGAATTTCCCGTAGTTTCTGTTAGTTAGTTTTTTTTTTTTTTGTTATGTTGTTAGATTAAACTTTTTTTCGACCTAGTTTGATATGAAGCTAACAAGTAGTTGGTTTTTTCTGTTGTTGCTTTTTGTTAATCTAGATAAGGCTAAACCCTACATATGTATGTAGTTATCTCTGGGTAAAGAGCCCTAATCTGCTTCGGTTAACCCTTGTACTTTTCATACCCTGTAGAACATTGTGGGGAAAGGGTTAATTCAGCAGCAAAAGAAGTCATAAAGGAGTTGAATATCTTTCTATTACAAAAATTCTATAAAATATATAAAATTAATTTCCAAAATCAATTTCTTTCAATTATAAAATATATAAAATAAATTCCATAAACCACACTAAGATCGACGCAATCAGATCTTGGTAAAAGAATTTTAAATAAAAATAAACCCAATAAATAGACTCTCCCTTTTTCCAAACAAACTTATTCAAGTTATTAAAATACTCAAAAAAGAAGAAACACAGGAAAAGTTTATATAAAAACTCAGTTATCAAGTTAAATTCAGATACAATCGCAACAATTGGTTTTCAATAAAAAATACATTCATTTTTCAATAGTAGAATAATAATATATACCAAAGATCTCTACAGTTATAGCTAGTGAAATGTGTAAAAGTAATTTCAGAGTGGAAAATGTATAGAAATCGAAGAATTCCTATTTGGTTTATTTCAAATTGATACTCTAAAGATACTCTTAGGGTCACAGGACATAGCTTCTGTAAGGAATTTTTTATTTATTCTATGGTTGTGCGTTAATTAAAAAATTACAACTAATCTTAGTACTAAATATAGCTCTGCTAGCTTAAAGCGATGGAAATCTTTTAAAAGTTTTAGTTTTTGTGAGTTTACTTTTTAAAGCCTTTCCCCCCTTTGACTGCTCCTCCGCAAATGAGCCTCACCTGTTTCATAGGATATCAAATAGTCGTTTCACTAACCTAATCCCCATCATTTGTATTATCAAACTCGATGATTTAATAGGTCATCTATATCTAAAATACAAGTGATTCGAAAAAAAGAAAAAAACTTAATTTTGAGGTGGCATAAACTACAAGGTATTCAGCAATAACTTTGCCACAAAGATGAAGTATTCGAATGAAAAACAGAAGAGAGCTTTGCTGCTCCTCGTGCTCATTACTTTTCGGTTGCATACAGATTGAATTAGAGAGCAAGAGCTTGTTGCTGGCGCTGTAAAATGCATCATAAACAAAACTAAGAGTGCAAAAAGGGAGGGGATACCTATGGGAGGCGGCGGTGAAAGGTGGGGGGTTGGGGGTTTGGCTGTTTAAAATTTCATTACGCGTACTTAAGTGCCGTGATTCGGATTCTGGATTTTTGGGATTTAGCACAGAGCACTGCACCCATCCCATACTCCACCCAGTGATGGCAAAAAGGTTCGTTGGTTCGTTCGTTCGAGTAAGCGCCTCGTAAAAACCGCAACCGAAAAACGCGACATTCACTGCAATGCAGCTGGCTGCAAAAATGTCATCGTCTGAAATTTTATGTGTAGAATGGAGAATGTTGGTTGCTTCTGGCTCGTACGTACTATCTAAACTGCAGAGACGCCGACGACGACGACGACGATGACTTCTCTCTGTCCCTCTCTTTCTCTTCTTCTCAGTGTCGCTATCTCTATCTCTACACTAAATTCGGCTAAAACGTAAAACTTTTATGGCTGCCGCAGAGACACCGAACGCGTGTGCCTGGCCAGAGGAGTAACTTGAAGGCTAAAACAACCAGAAGAAGAAGAAGCAGACGGGGCAGAAGATGAGTCGTAAATAAATTTTCGCTTGGTAATTAATTTTGCATGCTAGTCAGATAGTTGAAGTCGTCGTCGTCGTCGCAGTCAGTCAGCTGATTTGGAATGCCACACGCCATTTAATAGAAACAGGCAAAAGACAGAGACAGCAACAGAGAACGGTGACAGAGAGATGAAAAGAGTTGTAGAACTCGTGGGGTTAGGTGGTTTTTCGGCGGGGAGAGAGAGGTAGTTGGGTAAAAATCATTTTTGATATGCCAAATGTGTCGCTAAATGATTTTTATGCCCCAACTCTGTGACGTCTGTGTCTATGCAAATTGAGTTTTATGGTGCGTCAGTTGCTCGTACTTTGTTCTCATTCTACTTCTTCTCGCTTCTTTTCGTTTAGTGTTTTATTTTATTTTTGGGGAAAAACTACTTGGCTCATTAGTCTGTTGAGTCTATTTAACAGATTTGAGATATATAAGTATTTTTGAAAAGCCAAGCTTGTTTACTCTATTAACGTTTACGACAAATTTTGCTAACGAGCGCAAATTTTCATCGTTTGTGTAAATTTTTGTTTGGGCTGTTTTGGCTATTGCATTTTGCTTCTCTACCTTGTTGTCGGTTTTGTGTTAATTTTCTTGTTGTTGATTTTATGCATTAGCAGAAGCTGCTGCTGCTGCTGCTGCTGCCACTTGGTTGCCTCTGGTCTGGCCTGGCTTTCTGTTCGTTCGTTTGCTCTTATTTGTTTTTGCCGTTGACGTTTTTGAACAAATGCAGCCCCATTTGCCCTTAGGTCGCAGCTGTGTGTGAAGTGAGCACAGAATGAAGAGTAAATGGGAGTAAGGTAACTGGAGCACAGCAACTGATAGACAAGATCAATATACTTATACATACATAGCTACAATCTCATGAGAAATTCGTAGAAAATCCAACATGTCAAGAAACTTACTAGCAGACTATAAAATACTCTATGCCAAGGAATTGGACAAATATTTGCCATCACTTGAAACCTTTTAGATTATATTTAACAACAACGGAGTGAAGCCTTTTGAGTTTTTTTGCAAAAAACAAACTAAGAACTTTTGGTTATTTTAAGGTTTCATGAATCCAAAGAGGGAAAATCGTTTTTCTATATAAATTAGTTGATTTTAACTGTTTCCTTAACTGATTAAGCTTATTAAATTTGGCATATCTGACATGAACATATTAAAATTCAGCACCAAATAATACAAACAATCAAGAAGAAAATTTATTTAACTATTTATGAATAGCTTCATATTTGGCAATTAGCATATTAGCGATATCTTAATATATATTCTTCAATTTGCAAACTATCAAAGTAAATATTATTAAAATAAAAATTATTTAGTTTTTATGAATTGTTTTCTTCGTGTTAATCTATTAAAAGAAATAAATAGAAATGTATAACCAACATAATTTTCAATCTAATGGATAGTCGAAAAGCATTCAAGGTCCTTGATATTCTCCGCAGTTTAATTTGAATTAAATGTTAAAAAGAATTTACGATTTAGCAGAAAAATTCACATATTTCTAATTTGTTTTCTATTTACTTAGTATAAATTATATATTTCGGTGGCTAACAATGCAATATTTTAGCTATTGAATATATTTCAAATGCTTGAAGTTGTTTTGTCGTTTTGATCTACTTAGCTTTGCTCTAAATATTCGTTAAGTTGCTGCTTAAAAATTTAATGTATTCTTGGTCCAGAGGCTTCTTTCTGCCCGATGCTTGATGGAGGCAATATTTGTACGCAGACGAAGACGACGATTCGCAAAGCGAACCTTTGTACATTTGTTCGTTTGCCTACTGATGGCCCTAATCCAATGGATAGTTGTGTGCTCCATGTGAGTGTAATGTGCCAAAATTGTTAAACTTCTAATTGTAATTCTAATTTGTAGCGAAGAAGTTCGTAAAGTTCTACACAACTGTGAGATAATTTGTGCTAGTTTGTTTGTCCTTGCCATAGTTCTCTTCACGATATTCACATTCGTCGAAAGATTGCGTCTAATGGATAGAATTAGTCTATTGATATCCTTGATTATAGTCGAATTGGAAATAATCTCACTGTCCGTGCTAATTGTTCGTTCCTGGTGGCGCGAAATGTTGATATATTATTTGATTTGTTTATTTATTCTAATATTAGCTCTATTAATTGGCCTTTGTTCACCTCTGCATGTGAGTTGGATCGAAATACTATATATATATCTATGTATTTAATGCTCTTCTTTCAGTTGGATGTCACACGAAATATGTCATACGTATTCATATTGAGTTATATCCTAATATTTTGTTCAGTGTATTTTATTATCTCAGATATTCAATTGAAGGAATCAAGACCAATTGCCTATTTTTGCTTTAATATGTTTGTCTCGGCCACAATGTTAATGGTAAAGAAAGAAAAACAGATGCGAATAACTTGAACTTAACTTCAATTTTCGTTCAATTTAGTTTGTGGTCTTTTATGGTCAGTCCATTCAGGGTGATCGATATGCACGCATGAGTCCCAATAATCATTTGATGGCATCTCTCATTTTATTTCATCAATTTCTCATCATTTATGCGCTGTCATTTTTTTGGCAAACCAAATACACGTATTTTACCTCTAAAGAATTTTTGGCTTCTTCATTGAGTAACCAATTGTCGACCACCATGAAGGATGATGATGAGGACTATTCAGATGGGATTCTAAATTATGCATATGACTATGGTAGGTAGTTCAAACCGATTTCAAAGAAACCTTCTCATTTCATTAATTTCGTTTTAGACGATCCAAAGGATGAATTGCAAAAAGAGATTCAAGAATCATCGAGCACAATTATTCAGTCATCTCGTATTCCGCGTATTGGAATGTCAAATTATTATAGACCTAATAGAATTCGAAACTTTCAAAGAAATAAAGTTCATCGTGTATTTTCAGAACCCTACAGATTGTATGCAAACCGAGTAATTAGTTAGAAATAGTTGCTTGAAGAGAAACTTCTTTCAGAAGAGAAACTTCTTTCATGATCCTGTTGATTTTTCTCATCACATCTCGATTGTAAGGACATTGCGAAACTTTCTTCCAGTTCCAATATTAATAGAATGTAATATTTTGTTTATATTTGGATTCATTTATGTCAAAATTCTTCAAAAACTGATGGAGTTTTGCTGTATCCATATCAAATTGATGTTATAAAGTAGAATACTCTTCGTTAACATTTTTGTAATACAAATCTTTCTTGCAATAAAATTCAGAAGATTTAAAAATATGGTTTCTTTATTTCTTGATTCGGGTTTTCTCCTCTTTAAGGACCTTTGAGTTTTCTGAGCAATTTTACTTTCTCAATTTGGTAGCCTTTCTTTCAAGAGGAACTTTAAATTTAGATGAGTTGTAGTATATCGAGTAAGTCAAGGATCAAGTTAATGCAAAATCGATGAATCGCACTTCTGAAGTTTTCAATCTTGAGCATAGTTTAAAATGTTTATTTCAAATATAACGCTTTTTAATACAAAGCTGGGGATCTTCAATGGCATTTACTCCGGATTTACTCTCCCGAGAGAGAAGTCGGTAGAGATTTATACATTTCCCATCGGGCTACCTTTGACAAACTTATTACATTACAAAAGAAACAAATCGAAAGCAAAACCCACTAAATTGACATTTGTTTTTCAAGATGAATTACGAGCTGAGCTCCTATCTTCATGCCCGACGCCAATTCTCAGTGAAGACTTATATATTTCTCGCCATTTGGTTACTATTGGCTCTGGTGCAATGGACCATTGTGTGTTTGCTGTAAGTTTCTGTTTTGTTCTATGATTAATATGTTTCTGATTGATCGCATTTTGTGTGTGTGTGTGTGTGTGTGTTTAGACAGGAAGCACGTGATATGTTTCGCGAATTGTATTATATATGTTTCACGACCTTTGCTGTGGGCATGATATTGTTCACAATTTTTATATTCTGCGAAAAACTGCGCTATGTGAGATTCTTAAATTTTCTTATATGTTTAATTATAGTGAGTATGGCTATATAAATATATACTTATATTCGTGTATCTAATATCCTTTTCGTAGGTTGAGTTACAGATTATATCGCTTTTTGGTCTGATTGTTTATAGTTGGTGGGCCGATGTTTTGGCATATTATTGTCTATGCGTTTTAGTGATTATATTTGCTCTAATTATTGGTTCGATTCTGCCAAGAAGAGTAAGTTGATCTTAAAGGTTCTTATCTATAACTCTTTGGTCTATTTTTTCTCCATTTTAGTTGGATCTTACTTTAGATGTGGCAGTTCTTTTCATCATAGCCTTCATATTTCTAATGGTTGCTGTCTTTTGTCTAATATTCTTTTTGATTGTGTGGGAGACAGTGCCCTATGCTTATTTGGTCGTCGAACTAGCCATTACCATTACCATTATGTTTGTAAGTTAGATTATAAATTTTTTAAGATTTCCTTTTCTAACGAATATATATTTTTGATTATTTAGTTTGTCATGTATCACGCGCAGACAATTCATGGCAATCGTTTTGCTGAAATGCGTTTGGATGATTATTTTTTGGGTTCTTTAATACTTTTCCATGATTTTCTCATCATTTTTTGGCTGACTTTCTATTGGCAAGTTATATATAGACTTGTAACGGCCGATTCCTATATAGCAACATCAACAACACCCGATATTATAAACTCCACCTTAAGGGTTAAATCGGGTAAGTTTAATGATAAGTTCACCCAAAATTAAAGTTAATTTGTTTCTCTTAGGTGAATTTGATGAAGGAATTACAGGTTGCACTCCCATGGAAGAGATACATAATAGCGGCGATAAACGAATCGAATATAATATTCATAATCGAGGTAAACACAAAGAAAGGGGAGACTGGGATATGGATAGAAATGAACCAGATCAAAGTCCTGATCGAAATAATGACAGAAATCCAGCTCCAGCTCCAGCTGATTGGTCGGTTTATCGAAATCCTAATCAAAATCGTCCGCACGATATTTCTCGTAATCGAAATACTCATAGAGGCAGACCGAAAAATCATTTTGGCAACACAAATCAACCTTTTGATAATGATTCGCAATATCGCAAGCTAAATAAAGATACAGATATTCCGTCAGACCATGAAAATCGGGACATTAAATGGGAAGATGATGACATGAATGAGGAATTGCTAACGCAACGCGTTAACAAAAAGAATCCAAATGCTGAGATTGGATATGACAATCAAGATGTGGCTAAAAGTACAGAGAGACCCGAGGGAGACGGACAAGAAATTGTCGAAGATTTCCAGGACGAAGTGGAAGACATAGATGTGGCTAAAACTACAGAGAGACCTGAAAGAGACGGACAAGAAATTGTCGAAGATTTCCAGGACGAAGTGGAAAACATAGATGATGACTTCAAATATGAAAAAAGGACAAACAGTGAGGAGGAAACAGAAGCAGCAAAAAATGAGAAGCTTCTATTCACAAAATTTGACCTATAATATATGTGTGGGGGTTGGAGAAAAAGAAGTGGTGGGGGAAGGAGTATTAAATATATATACATACACTTATATTATTTATTGCATTTTGTATGTGTTCTTGTTATATATCATCATTGTCACTGATAACGAACTTCTTTCGCCCATTAACCATTTAATTATGCTCATCAAATTCTTCTTTTGCGACAGGTGATGAGCAAATTAATGTGAACCAAAGATTTATGGGCCACCAACAGCCAACCAACAAAAAGAGCAGAGCGTACCCTAAAAAAAAAAAACCAAGTCAAAATGTCAAAGCCAAAACAACCTGTTCAATGAACTCGAAACCAACCAAAAAGAAAAGCGAAACGAAAAACCGTTTAACAAATTACGGCCAACACACGTGCAGTCATCATAAAAACGTACCTACTTCGTAGTACAACTCTACTGTTCCGACACACACATATAGGAGATGATATGTGCGTACATTTGGTATACATATATGAGAATATACCGAATGCCGACCGCATAACGCTTATCTAAAGAGCAAACATTTCTCTCTGTGCCTACCCATTTGTTGTCTGATGGAAGCTTTATAATACCCTTTTTAACCTTGGGGGCCATACATGGGGTAACATCGCAATTTCACTCAACTTAAAATTAATACTTTTTATTTCTAGTCTAGTCTTGGTTTAATTTTAATGAAATTATATTAAAACTCTATAATAGCTGTGTGAAATGGAAAACTTTACGATTGAAGACAACTTTGAGCATCTGTGAATGTGAAATTTTATTTTTAAGATGAGCAAAGTTCTTTTTAGAACGTTCGCAATATATAAAAAGTTCAAAAAATAAATGTGTGCACCTAAAGAGATTTAGGGAGCCCGAAAAAGGTAGAATAGTATTTTTTATATTTTTTAAAGATTTCAAAAATCGTTAAAGTAAATTTTATATATTTCCTTAGACGCCTTTTTCAGCAGACTTTATGGTAAACAATATAATAAATGTTGTCTCTAATGGCATTCTATTGAAATATTTAAGATGAAAGTTATTGAAATGAACTTTTAGAATTTTTTCTATATGTTGCCTGGACATACATGAACCATTCTATCCCAAAACTCCATGGGGAGCCAGGAATACATAGCAAAATCTTAAAAAATTTATTCCCAATCTTAACCCAATTTTATCCATTTATAGAAAAAGTCATTTCTAACCTAGCCGCATTTGAAATCTTAAAATTAGGAAAAATAGAACTTCTTTAAATAAGAATGAGAAATAAAAGAATCAGGCAAAGAAAAGGGCATTAAGTTGCCGGTGCTTGTTTGTTTCTTTTAAAGCATTAAAGCTTTCTTTGTTTTATTTTGGTTATTTTTTTTTTTTTTGCTGTTGCCCATTTCAGCAAATCATGGCAAGAACGCCAGGCACGACCACGACACAAAAGCCAGGCTAACCTCTGTTGCCGTTTTTGCTGATTCTGGTGCTGGTGCTGCTCCTGCTGTTGCTGCTGCTTTTGCTGCTGGTGTTGATGTCAGTCGCAGTTCCCTGTAGTCCACTGACAGTCACTCATGACTGCGACCTGAACCAGATACACGATGCACGATAATATAATTTATGGCCCCTGTTTTGGTGTTTGGTCTCTGTCTCTCCCACTGCCTCTTGGTGTGTGCCTCCTGTTGCTGCTGCCGCTGCTGCGTTATGGAATGTTTGATGTGGCATGGCAGTCAGTCAGTCAGTCAGTCACACTGTCATTGCCTCCCCCTCCCACATCCCCTTCCCTCCTCATAGCCCTTTATCTGCCCGTTATTCCGACTCATCAACAAATCGTACATTTGAATACAAATTGCAGCATTAAAAAGGCGAACACACACACCAAATACACACACGCAGCAGAAGCTTCAACACAAAAGTGTCAAATTTGACATGAAATTATTTATGCTTGCACGAGAAAAAACTTTAACTTGTTCTTGTTGTTGTTATTGTTGTTGTTGGTAGTGTTGTTCTATGCTTATTATTATTGTTGAACATGCTTAAAAACACACACGGTGTCTTCCATTGCGTATGCTAGCTAGCTATCCCAAGAACGAACAAAAAATTACGATTCAGTGAAAGACCAATTTTCATTTTGATATTATCATTTTTCTGTTTTTTTTTTCTTTTTTATATTTGCATATTTAATTTTTCACGCATTTAGACAATAGTTTGATATACTTTCTTCATGTTTTTTGTTTTCCTTTGTTTATAGTTTTTTAGTTAAATTTTACTCTAGTTGAAGTTGCTTTCCATATCTATATATATATATATATATATTTTACGATTTGACTTTTAGTTTACTGGTCGTAAATAGTTTTTTTGGTTTTTTTTTTTTTTTTGGTATTTTAGTAACTGGCAACATTAAGAAACTGACTTGTGTATTTTTAAGTGCTTGATCAAGAGGTGCAATTTTTTTCATTTTCCATTTCTATACTATTTTTTTTCCTCTTATTTGGTTTATTTCACTTGAGGGAGTGGGGCAAAGAAATGATCATAAGAAAAAAATTATGAATAAGTTAAGAACAATTTATTTTGCAGGATAAAGATTATCCACCTGGTAAGGTTAGGTCTTTAATGTTGCTAGAGAATACTTATTAATAAACTAAATTCATTTCTTCAAACGATTCGTTTATTGATTGTGATGTAGTATTTAGATTGTTGATAATTTCGCAATCTTCAATTCAACATCTGCTTTGGCTATAAGCTCTTAAATTTTTGATCCTCTTTGCCTCTGTGGTTGTGCATCCCATGAAATCCCAAATCCTTTGGGCCATGCACGTTTCTATTACCATCCACAGCTGCGTTTCGCTTGCATTTTATTATATGACCTAATCTTGGACCAAGAAGTCAAAGTCACGTACACAATTTGAAAACAAAAACCAAAAAAAAAAAAAAAACCAAATATATGAATATCAACATAAATATTCTCATTTCAACAAAAATGGGATTTTTTTTTTGGAAACAGGAACTTTCGTTTTTTTTTTAAACCAAAAAAACTTTGAAAAAAATACGAGAAATAAATAAAACACACAAAAAAATTGTTTAAAGTTTGTTTGGATAAATTTTTGTAATTTGTTGTTGTTTATATCTATATATTTTGCTTAACATTTAATAGTACTTAATCGATAGACAATTTTTTAGTTAAATTACTTAGCTCTTCATTCTTCTCCTCATTATAAAATACTTTAATAAATAATACTCAGTCTTGGGCATAATACAATAATTACATAACAAATAACTAATAAAAAAAAAAATGTTGTAAAACGAAATCAAAACATTGAGACACACAAGGGTGATTAGGGGGGTGAGGTGGTAAGTGGGGGGGACGAAGATTATAGGGATATATTATTGGTTGGCTTGTAGATTGTATGGATTATTTAGGCTATAAGTCTCTAAATTAGCAGACGACGTTGCACAAACTATTTACAAGTGACTAAGCATCGAAACCATCCTCCCTCCATTCTGCATTCTGCATTTTCCATTCATTCAGCTCCAGGTTCTGCGTCTGCCGCTACTCCCACGATTCCTCCTTCTCCTCCTCGTGCTCCTCTTCCTCCTCCCACTCGACCCTCACGTAACTCAACTCTTTAGTGGCTGGGCAATCACGCCGAAACAACAACAACCAATGAAGCGCAATCATCGTCAGCAGCAGCCGCTGGCTGCAAAGTTGCAACCTCCTGCTGCTGCTGCTGCTCCTCCTGTTGCTGCTGTTGCTGCTGCTTTGGTTCATCCGGCATGTTAATGCAAATGGCAGAAGGCAGAACTGAGACTGAGTTGGAGGCTGTGGCATTGGCTTTATCCTCCTCTTGCCCTGATGCTGCCGCTGACAGTTTGCACTTTTGCAGTTTATGCTGCTGCAGTTCGTCCTTTTCCCAATTGCAAATGCGGGCTTGGGCTTGTGCCTGGGCCTGGGCCTGGGCCTGCGCCTGATGATGATGATGATGTACAGCAGCGAGACTGGGATATACAAACTTCATGCCATAGGCAAAATGACGCGGCTGATGATGCAGTGCCTCATCATAGCTGGGTAAACCAGTGGCAATTGTATAACAAGGTGGGGATTCAATTTGATAGAAGGCCGCCTCCATCTCATTGTTGCCTGATGACAGATGCTGTTGCTGCTGCTGTTGTTGCTGCTGCTGTTGCTGCTGTTGTTGCTGAAGCAACAGACGACTGGCATCACAGCTAATCAGATGATGGCTCACTCCATGCGAGGAATAGGAATCGTTTGAGGCATGGATTTGTGCTCTAATGTCCTTGTCTGCAAATGGAACAAAAAAAACAGAACATTTGGTCAATAAAGCAAAATACGTTTTGTGTGTTAATCAGTTCAGTATACAAAAGTTTTGGACGACAAATAAGTTTGTCGTCTAGTGGAGAACTACTAAAAACTTTTTTTTTTGCCCCCTGTCTGTGACAATTGTTTGCTTGAAGTCTGACAAAAACTACAAAGGGAATGCCTTACATTAAATTCAATTTGGCGTAAAGCGAAGAAAAAAAAGGAACGGCAACCCATGAACGAATGAACGCAAAATAAAAGAGAATCGAAACGAAACTTTTTCCACTGACCGGAAATGCCTTCAGAGGACAGCAGTCTCCGAGACGGGATCCCTGACAAGCAATAATAAGCCGGAAGTGTGCGCGCGTGGCAAAATGAAATGAAAATAAAATACAACACAGAGACAGAGAGAATTGCAATGAAATGAGGCCAGAACAGTAGAGGAGAGTGGACGCCGGAAAGTATGCAATAGTACAGGCATTTAATTTTTATATACCAGCTGCTGCCCATGTGTGTGTGTGTGTGTGCGTGTGTGGACAAATTTCATTACGTTTCAAAATTAAACTAAATTAAATTAACATAGAACATTTCTCTTTTATGTATGTGTGTGTGTGTGTGTCACAATCAAATTTTCATTTGATAAAATGTGGAAAATGTGAAAAGAATTTGTCATCAAGTTTGCACAAAGCGAAAATAAGTTAAAGCACTGATCAAATATATATACAGAACAATCAATATCTATTCGTGCTGTTATTGTAATTGAAAAGTTTGCACACGACAAAATTAGAGAGCAAACGAAAAAAAAAAGAAACAAGCTAGGAAAATCAGTAAAATGTGCCACCAAAATATTCACACTCTTTTGCTCATTTCACTTAACTTTTTATTCAAATATATTCATGACAAACATTTCTCACAGCAGCAGCAACAACAACAACAAAAAGTAGGGATAAAGGAAACAAAGTGTAATTCAATTTCATATGCAGCATTTTTGAAGCATTTTTTTCTATGGTTTATTAAATGCAATTTAAACTGCATTTAAATCAATATAAAACCAGAAGCTTTCATTTGACAATTTTTTAATTGTTGACTCGCATACATTTATAATATACATTTATTGCATATTTATTTATATACAATTCATGCAGTTGGCTTGTTCTTATTTTCAGCCAAATGCTTTTCAATTAAAGCCAAGAGAGGGAGCACAAGGGTGCAGAAAAAATAGAGGGGATTGGAGTCCTGGGGGTTGGGGCAAAGGATGTTGGAAAAATTTGCGCATTACAATATTAAAACGCAGCAGTAGCCAGTCAGCAGTAACTGTAGCCGCCGCCTGGCAGCAGTTGTTGATTTATTGTTATAACTGTAACACACACACACACATACAGTCAGAGAGAGAGAGAGAGAGAGAGAGAGGGAGAGGAGAACACATATACATTTATTATTTGGGCACCCGTCCAGCTGCAGAGGACTCTCCTGGACTCCTTTTTGACTTTTGTTTCAATTCTTTTTTGATAGACAGACGGCAAACAGGACACACACACACATACACACACACACACAGCACGCACACATGCTTGCATATATATGTACATGCTGCAGGCTTCATATTTTATGCAAGTGTTGAACAAAAAGAAAGACCAAAATGTACTATATATATACATATATATATATATATATACGTCACTTGGTGTCCTTTTGCTGTCCAAAAAAAAAAATTAGCACGCCATTTGTTGTTGTTGTTGGTTTTTTGCTGTTGCCGTTGCCATTGCTGTTCATTTTTTTGCCACTGTATTTTTTGCGCCCCAAAATGTATGCAACAATTTAAATTCATTGCAATAAGCCGCCATTTCTGTTGGCTGCTGCTGCTGTTCGCTGTTGGATGGGTTATGGCAACTGAAGTTGAACTGCTCTGCTTTATTTTTGCCAATAAATTAATTTTTTAACGCTTGGATTTTTGAGGTTAGGGCCCAGGTATGTATGTGTGTGTGCAGGATGTGTGTGTGTGTGTGTGTGTGTGTGTTCGCCTGGCAATTTAAGCCGCTTTCAAGTGTTATTAAGCTCTTTGTGCAAGTTATTGATGAAAGCAGTTGAATATAATAGTTGGCTATGAATATTAAATGAAATTTTATGTCATATTGGCATTATCCAGACAGTTAAATGGCTTTATATGTGGTTACACCAGGTCGCTCTTTAAACTATACAAATCATTTTTGAAGTGCAACAAAAAAGAATTCCTAACCGGCTAAGCATAAGTTTTTCTAACCATAAATAAATGTCCATTGCAACCAGTAATGAAAGCTTAAATTGTTTGTGGCAGCAACAGAGAACCTCTAACAAAACAATTTGGTTAATTACAACACTCAATTTGAGTTTGCCAAACTGGAAAAAAAAAAACCAGAAGAAAAACAGCAACGAAAAGAAAACAATATATGCATAGTTCTATATATACATACATACATACATACATATACTGCTTGTTGGTTTTGTTGCCCACTCAGAGTAAAAGCCATTAAAAATTTAAAAACCTTGCAGGCAAAGAGCAACTTTCGACTGCTACTTGCCACTTGCCTCCTCTCTGCCTGTCTCTATGTGTTACTCTGTGTGCCGAAAATATGCTACGCTTAATTACATTTTTACGCAAGTAAATTATGCAGAACCTATACAACATGATAAACAGTGGCTAGTGGCATAAGCAAAAGATACACAGATCCAGATACAGATGGATATAGAGAGAGGGTGAGGGAAGAAGTTGGCTTGGCTTGGCTTGGCTTAATAAATTCAGTTGTGCGCTTGCACTAATTGATAACAAGCCAAAACTTTGTGCTTGTATTTGTGTGAGACAGTTTAATAAATAAACTGTGAGGCTGAAACTGCCAACTGGCAACTGGTAACTGGTAACTGGCAACTACTGAGCCAAGTCTCCAAACCTCGTTAAGTATTTATAAGGTAAACACACACACCAACAACACACACAAATACAGAGAACAACCATGATGCGACACGTAGCAAGCATTAAACGCACAAAAGCGTGCTATAAGCAGAGAAACCATGGCAAACTTAAGCCAAGTTGCTTAATTATAAATGACACACGTACTAGCCGCCCTGCCTAACCTAACCTTCTAACTTGCCTATCCAACCTACCCTACCCTATCCTACCTACCAATTCCACCTTATACTAGTATCTATGTAGGGCACAACGAAAAAAAAAAAAACGAAGGAAAATAACTAACGAAACTAATTAGACGCCCAAAAGCAGGCAACACACATATCGCTCAAATTGATATTTTACGTATACTCGTCCTCCCCCCCCACCGCCATTTTCACCTCCTACTTCCACTCCCCTCTCCCTTCTGCACAGCGTGCCACTTCATGTCTCTGTTCCGTGTCGCGTGTCGTAATCGTGGGTAAAAGTTTAGTTTTAAGGCTCGTTAGCACAAAATTGACAGTTTGACAGTTGAGTTGGCCATACTTTAATGCCCAGGACAAACGACGAGCCGCAACCAAACTAGGACTAGAACGAGGACCAGGACCAGGACCAGAACCAGGTTCAGGACCTGGACCCGAACCTGGACCTCTCAACTCAATTTGCTCTGGCTTCTTATATTTGGGTTTTTTTTGCTTCTACTTTTTCTGTATGTGGCCTAAATAAATCATTTGGCTAAATTGGTCTGCAAAAAGTTTGACACTTGAGTTGGAGACTTGTTAGTTCGTTGAGGAGATTCTATGAGTGGGTTTTCCGGGGGTCCAAGGATGAGGTTGAGTATAGCGTTGGCGTTGCTTGTTTGTTTGTTTATTTGTGTTGTGTTGTGTGTCCCATGTGTGTGTGTGCTTCCGTAATTATGTGTAAAGTGCCTAAGCATATGATTTATTTTTAGGGATTTACAAAACTGTTTTTTTTTTTTTTTTTGGTGCCTGTGAATGTGCAACAGGTTTGACAGATAAGATAGAATGATTTGAGTGGGCTTAAAGATGATTTGTGATAAGAATCGAACGACAACGAGGGCCCATCAAGTGGGTTGGGAGGGGGTGGGGGAGAACACATTTGATTTCAATATTTGCGGCAAATGTGCGATTAAAGTCATAAATTCAATCAATTTTGATATCGAGTCTCGTTAAATGTGTCACTGATGAACAAATTACAAATGGACGAATGATTATTAGCCAATAAGATAATCGATCAATCGATCAAACGCTTTATTAATACGACAACTGATTAGGCACTAAAGTGTTTTGGGTCTTTATCGACTGAAAATCAATCGTTAGATGGAATCGATAACGATATATGTTGGTGTTTTATCTGTTGAAATTTAGTTTAAAAAATTATGTAAAACACTTTTTTGAAGAAAACTTCTGATCAAAGTTTTTGATAACATAAATTTCAATTAAATTGAAAGAAGGTTTTTTCCACTTTATATTTAATCATTTCTAATTAATGTGCTATGGCATAAAGTTATACAATGTGTTTGCAGCAGCAGCAGCACTACTTCTATTAATAACTTTGAAAACTATTAAAAAACTAGAATATTTTATCATAATAATTTGCTGCATATATGTAAGTTTAACTTGTTTCACAACTATTCTCATCTAAATACCTAAAAAGTAGACACCAATTTATATTCTAGTTTCCACACATTTTGTGTTGAGAGAGAGAGAGAGGGAGAAAGACAAATTAATTTAATTTCTATGTGAACTATGTAAACTTTTGATGGAAAGACAAATCAAGTTTAACTTTTTGATAGTTTGATGATGGCTAAACAATCTATATATAATTTTTTTTGTCATCAGCATTATTATTATGATCAAATTGATGGGCCATCTAAAATTTGGTAGTTCGTTTTCTTTTCCCCTTTTTATCGTTGACCCATTCTCATCTAAAATTTCACGCCTTTTGACAAACATGCAAAATGCCAACAAATATTCTACTCTTCTCGCACACACACACAGACACACATTATCGCACTCATAAAAGCAAGTCAATTTAATATTATAAATATGCTGCGGTCCTATATCTCTCTGTGTGTAGATATATATATATATATATGTATATATATTTTGTGGCATAATAAACTTGTGTATCTAAAATTACAACGAAAGCCAAAACGGCCTGACAATATATTTTGGAGAAAGAGAGCGCGCGCCAAAATTTATGAGGCTTTGTTGGCCATATAACACACACACACACACACGTACACACACAAAGGGTGGGAGCTATGGGCAGGGGTTGTATCTTTGTATCTGTTTTCTGCATTTTATATATGTATACATGAACAAATGGGCAGCAGGATATAACATAAAATTATGATTATTTTTTTTAGGATTCAAGGATTGAATGAAAATGAAATACTTACTGCATTTTTTCCATGTGCGAAATTTCCTATAGAAATAGCAGCTAAAGATGATAAACACCAGCGATAGAATGACCAGAGAGCTAACCACACCAATCCATAGATAATTTATGATAACATTCATATCGGCTGCATCGCCAAAGATATCCGACCACCATGTATCCGTCGTATGTTCCGATTGCTCACGCAGATCGGCCAAATCGAGGACCACAGATTTCGATAGCTGTTCCGTGCTGATGCTGCTCATGCCATTGCCAGGATCATCGTTGGACAACAGCGAATTGAAGTTGAACAAGTACGATGACGAGGCGGATGATGATTGATGCATTGCATCAATGTGACGCAAATCATGGGCCGTGGGTATCTCGAATGTGATTTGATTCTGTTGCATATGCTCCGCGATGGCCGATGGGCTCATGCTGCTTGCCGGTGCGGCAATAAATTCCGCATAGATCTCCTCGGTAGGACTAGCCAAAGTGGTCGTTGTCTCCATCGTTGTGTAGTTTTCGATATTTGTTTTTGTTTAGCACTTGCCACTATTCCGTTTAGTTTTTGTTTTGGTTTTTCTTGGTTTTTTTTTCTTTTCTGTTCAGCGTCTCACTATCACACTTATTAATTATTAAGAACAAGAAAAAAATTTATCAAAACACGTCCCCAAAAAAAAACAAAACAAACAGCAACAAGAAGCGATTAACGTTGTTGGCTTGTCATAAATTCGATTTTCGACGTTACGGATATTTCGGTATTTTTGTCAAAATTTCACAATTCTCGTGCGCACAAGCGTCCGTTCACTGTGATGGCTCGTTGTCGACTGACTTGCCTCCGTTGCACTAGCCTCGCACATTGAGTCTTCACATAGCCATACTGTGTGTGAATGTGAAACCAGTTTGGGATATTTCTGTTTCTTGTCACTGCCGCTCGCTCGCACACTCACTCACCGACTGCCGATTCACTCGACACTCATTGCACTTCACTCACAATCGGTGGCAAGGCAGTGGCAGTGGCTGTGGCAGAGGCAGCAGCGGCAACAACGCTCAAAAGCCTTAGTCCTTACTTAAAGAAGCATGAAATGTATGTGTTTTTTTTTCGGTGTTTTTAAATGTTTTACTTATGTTATTTTCCTAGCTATATGCTGACCCAGTTTTGACCGAAAAAAAAAAACCTGGAGAGAAAAAGTCAACTCGGTCACGTTCATTTGACGCACATTTCGTTGTTTAAAGTTCTGCGCTTGGTTTTTGCTTCGTAGCCAAGGAAAACTTTATTCTTTGTTGTTCGTAATGAGGCAATCCTCATCACTCCTCCCCCATCCCACTTAGTCAAAAAACAGAGTTCGGGGGGGTTAAGACATTTGATAAGCTTGAGTTTGACTTTAAGGGGCTTTCGCAGATTTATGTTTTGCAGCAAAAATCAAACAGAATAAAATATTTAGAAAAGTTTTTGCACTTCACAAGCGAAAGTGATGTTTTAAAATTCATTAATTTTCAGTCAAATGTTAGTCAAGTAGTTAAAGATTAAAGGAAATTTATATATATAATAAATGTAGGTATAGAATTTATTTTAGATCTAAATGGATATAAGGAAAGATCATACTTTATATACATATATGGTTATAGAGTAAATAGATAAAATTAAATTTAAAATCTGAATGTATTAAATAACTTATGCACTTACCCGAATAACGGCAAGTTTCTTTTTGGACTTCATTAAAACTAAAAAGAAACTAAAAAAATAACAAAATGTTAGTTAAGAAATATCTACAATATAATCATAAAGTAAAACATGTAAAAAATAAGAGAGAGACCCTTAAATTTAAGCCAACTCCTTGTACGATGTGCGATTATGACTTAAACTTCATTTATCCTTATCTCCTTAATACCTTAAACTTAAATTCCGGTTCGTTTTAACCCAAATCTTAACTAAGCAAAGATTAAACCAACTTTAAATGGCAAAATCTCCTCTCTTAACTACAGCTCGAATGGATGGAAGGCAAAGAAAGCAAAAGCAAAAGCAAAAAGGAACAAAAATCTCAACTATTATGTGTCCCTCGAGCGTAAGGATGCCGCAATGCTTCCTGCAAGCTGCAGCTGGCTATGGCTCCAGCTCTGGACTCTGGACTCTGGACTCTCTCTCTAGGACAGGCACGCTTCGCAAGCGAAACTCCTGGCTTGACCACCATAAGGCAAAAACTCAATGCACAAAAGGTTGGCTGTCGACGAAAAACGTGCCAAAAACCGAAGAGGAGGAAGGAGAAGCCAAAAAAACTAGAACACAAAATGCAATTTTCAAATACCGAAATCCTCCTGCTGATGGATAAAAACCCCAAAAAAAACTGCTCAAAGAAAGCACTCAAACTGGTTTCCCTTCGGCACACGCTCTCTCTCTCTCTTGCTCTCTCTCGTAGTTGAGTTCACTCAATTTTACAATAAGGGAAATTCTCTTGCGCACTCTCAACAGCGAATTTCCCACACAAATTTTCACACTCTCTCTCTCTCATAAATGAATTTCCCCATTCAGTTGCCTTTGAACTGTCACCGATGAAAGGTCAGAGATGTAGGGCCATGAAGATTACATATATATATATATATTGAACTCAATGGCCAAAAACTACGTAAAACTGAGCAACTAGTTTTCTAATTGCTTGAGGAAATTGAAATAGATGCCCTCCGATAATAAGCACTTAGTTTAAGAAGCGGCAAAAGACCAAAACCCAAAAAAGTCATTCGATAAATGCATTAAAAACTTCATTTGCCCCCCGGCCCCCGTCCCCCGTCACCGGCCCCCATTTAAAACTTGCACTTGCACTTTGCTGCCATCGGGTGGATGACTGGAATGGCTTTAGGCAACCCAGACAGCAGTCATAGGACTGAGTAGCGATAAGTGAACGGTTATCGTTAATTAGCTTTCGACTAATTTTCAAACTTAAACATAAGTTTTGCAGATCCAACTTGGATTTATGTGAAACTACTACTGCATAGGATGGAGGCAACTTGCATTAGATAAGCTTATACATACATACATATACATATAAACGAGTATGTGTGTGTGTGTGTTTTTGTGTGTAAGCAAGACAAGTTTTAAGACCTTAATTCGGTTAGTTCACATTCAAGAGGGATTTGAAGATGGCAAAGTTTCGAGTAATGAAAATGCAACGAATTTAGCTCAAGACTCTTTTACACTAGGATTAAAATGAAATGAGTGCAAATACTCTATGTCTGAAGTAATTACTCCTCAGCCAGTAGTTCCAATTCCAAATGGGTCACAACAATTTTTCACCTCTATTACGAACTTGGAGAAATCTATTGCAAGATATCCTTTTCTATTTCTTCAAAAATTATTTCGATTGCATTGGATTGTTGTAGGTCAAGAACGTGTGAACAAATAAAATGGACCAATATCGATTTTCCAGTGGGTTTTCAGACAAATTTCTTTATTGGAAAACCTAATCAACTAGCCAAAAGCTAATTTTTAATTGGATGAATTTATAAAAAATCGAATCATATGGCAATTTGAGTGTTTCTTCATTACATTTAGCTGGCTTGGGTTAAGTTAAGCAAACTTCCACATGAAGTGATTCAGTTTAGAGATCATTTCAATCATTGAATCAAAAGGACTTAATACTAATTTAGCCAAATCTTTCACATTTCGTTAAGATTTTAAATATTTTTGGAAAAGAAACAATCTGGTAAAATATATATGAATTTTTTCTAAAACCAAAACTGGCGAAATGAGATCTAAAAGAACTTGAAATTTCAATTTTCCTTTTCAATTTGTCGACTTTGATTCCGTTTTTCATACCAATGACCCTTTTTTATTATTAAAACATATGATGATGATATGATATAATTTGATTACCCATCAAATGAGATAATTTATGTAAATTTTGGATAAGGATTGGAAGCGCCTTGTATGATTTTCTCCATATTCTTTGGAATTTAAGGATAATAAAATAAGAAAAGTCGGTTGAAAGATTCAAGAGTGAAGACTTGATTTAAGTAGGACAGGGGATTAGTTAAATTCAATTTAATTTCCAATTTAAAACTATTAAAACTATTAAAACTATTAAAACAATTTAAAACCCTAAAACTAGTTGGGAATTAGAACTAGATAAAGCGAAAGAAGGAGACACAGCTTACAATTCCAGAGTTCACTTCTTGTTTGAATTCCCGAAATATAATTAATATAATAAATTGGATAAAGGTGTCTGAAATGCCTAAAAGTTATGGTAGAGATAGCGTTTATAAGTATATAGTCCGAAAGGTAAATTGTGCTATTTGGGCATACATATATCTGGTTCTGTGTAGTTTTGGTTGAGAAATCAGGCGGAAAACCTCAGGTTTTTATTTGAGTTGGTAAAACTTGGCGATTTGCATTTTGCTCTTTACGATATTTTTACTTTGGTTACTTTTGGTAAAGTTTTTTTTGCTTAGAGTTAGCTGAAACTATTTTAAAGAAGCATATTTCAGGCGGATGGGTTTTTCTATTTCGTTTTTTTTACCTCTCCCTCTCTCACTCTCTTTCTTCATCTTTGTTGCCATGTCTAAACTACTAACTAAAGTAACATTTTATTATGTCACTATGTCACACTCCCTCACACACAACCACACACACACACACACACCCTTCCCAATACCCATTCAGACACTGACATGTTGACATGTTAAAGAGCGTGTAAGTGAAGTGTGATGGAAGCTGGAAGATAAGATGAAAGCAGGAGCAGGAGCTAAAGCTAGAGCAGAAGCTGAAGATGAGGTAAGAGGAGTCGGGAGCAGACTCCTTTTTTTTCTGTACTCTTGTCTTGTCACCAGCCGCCATTGCATCGCTGCCGCCGCCGCCGCCTGCACTCTTGCCTTGGGTTTTATGGTTTACTTTTTAGTTAGTTAGCACAGCAAAAGAAAAATACAACTTTTCTGCAGCACCACCACCCACCCACTCCCCTCCCCCACCCCGTATCTATGTCTACACAGTGGCAAGGTATACATGTAGGTATTTTTTTTTTTCTTTTCTTTTTTATGATGGAATTTTTAATGAATTTACTTTTAGTGCTTTGGTGTCATACGGCCGGCCGAGTGTATGCACATGCATGATGAAAGGAATGCCAGGATAAATTCTAAGAAATATATATATATACCTACACACACACACACATACACGCACGCACACAACAAAAATAAAGGTGTAAATTTGTTTATGAAAGTTAACTCGTCGTCATCATCGTAGCCATCAGCCTCCTCCTGCCCAGATACTAGACACAAAAACGAGAATGATAAAAAACAACAAACCCCAAAGAAAAAGAGGAAAAAGAAGAAAACAGAAGAGAAAAGTTGTCATATGAAGTTGAGGTTTTATCTGGTTTTGTATTGGGAAAAGCAGCAGGAAAATTGAATGTGACAAGTCAAGTGGAGTGAATTTAATTTGCATTTTGCCATTGAAATTGGATTACACGAAAATGGTAGAATGGTAGGGGGGGTGGGGGCGTAAAAGTAAATGAAAAAAGAGTGTTTGAAAGGGCCACCCACCCCACCCCCCCCAAACACACAGCTTTGACAGAATGGAAATGAAATTTTCTTTTCTTATTGAATGGTTTATGGTTTCATTCTTTAAAATCTCTCAAATGGAAATAAATATGCACGTATAGCATATACTCGTATGTATATACAAAAATTTATTTAATTCTTCTCTGTTGGAAAAATAAAATTAAGTCGATGACGAAGACATCATTGAATAATTTGCTAAATATTTTTGCTTTCAGTTTATTTCAATTGTGTGGAAACATTGAAATTTCAAATCCTTTTCATTTGATGGACCATAAATTGGTTACTTATTTTTGCTCAAATGAATTTTCTTTATATAAATTGTTCTTCTTTTTTTCTATTTCTAAAAGATAAGAAGCTAGTTATCTCTATTGATATTTCACTTGGTAACTTACTCTAATCTTGTATTCAAGAAATCATTTTGATGTATTTTGTTGTAGTAAACTGAAATCAGAAGAGTTTGAAAAGTTTTTGTTCTTCCTAAAACTTAAGCTAAACAGCTTAAGCTCACTTATGGTGAGTGAAATCTTCAAGTTGCTTCAATCTCAAGAAGATTTCAAAGATATTAAAGTTTTGCCTCTTCCTTAGGGTTTTTGGACATTTTATGCAGAGAGGACATGGAGTCTTGTAGATTTGAATTTTAAGTGAAACCACAATCGAATTCAGTTAATTTGCCTACATTGGAATATCCTTTTGCGGATTGTGTATATTATGGAAATGAGGACTCCATGTAATTATATACATTACGATCATTTTTTCTTTGGTTTTGTATTCATTTCAATTTGCATTTTGGAAATAAATGGATAATTATTCATGCTATCAATAAGAATTTATGCATTTGAAATGCACACAATTAACATCAATGGAATGTGTGTGTGTGTGTGCGTGTGTGTGTATTGGCTTGGCAGGCATAATTGCCCAAGATTAACATAAATCAATCAAAAGGTTACATAAGGATAAAATGCCTGTGAAATTGTGCAGAAAAGGGAGATAAAGCAGCAGCACGAAGAAAGCAGAGAGATAGAGAGTAGGAGAGAGTACGAAGAGGCAGTGGCAACAAAAGGAAAAGAAATGCAAACAATGCAAAGGGCCTAAGTCGTCTCTGGATGGCCTGGGCAAACAAATATATATATATATGTATATACACAATTGCATAAGTCCTGGCAGCCTGCAGTCGTCCTCCAAAAGGAACTGCCTGCAACTCTTATGGTTGTTGTTGCTGTTGTTGTTATTATTATTGTTGCTGTTGTATGAATGTTTATCATATGTGCGCTTGATTAGCGCTGACAACATATGCAGGCAGGCTCCTCCACAGGCACCACAAAAAAGGACTGCCAACAGTACAACTATCTTACGACTGTGTGTGTGTAAGTGTGTGTGCTGGTGTGTGTGTGTAAAGTAAAACCCCGAACAAGTGCACATTTTTGTCGAGTTGCATATTTTCTTTTTGTGCAACAGCAACAAGAACAACAAATATGCATAGTCTGAGCGGGTGTCCTGTGGCATCCTGGTCCACAAAAACAAAAGGCACTTTGGTTCTGTGTTGGTGTGTGTTTGTGTGTCTGTGTGTGTGTGTATCACAAGCAGTTTTAAACAGGATTTGCTCTAGTGAAATATGCGCTCGACCATTGTTGCTGTTGGCTTAGTTTATGCAAATAGAAGGAAAGATGCCGTCAGTAAAATGAACAGGGATAAGAAAGGCGCTGCAAAAATCTCAGAGACCAATCCCTACTCAACCCACTCCCACTGCCCATCCTGACCACCCATCCTGCCCACCCACATAACTAGTTATTTCTTTATCCTTTGCACACTACTTTAAGTTGTATTCATTTTGCCCAGCTTTTGGTAATTATTTTATCTTGTTATGTTTTTCATTATGCAAAAAGTCTAGATTTCGGATGAAAAGTGAAAGTTTTGACCCGCAAATACTTTGCAGGATTATGAATATGCTCTATATTCGGTGATATGAGATATGTATAACAAGCTAAAGATTTAATCTTAGTAATTGTAAAATGAAATTCTTAACTAAAATAACTTGCAAAAGTACAGAAAAGATTAACTATTTCGATCTCGATTAATTAGCCAAGTTTTCAATTTGAATTTCGTAAAAATTTAGTAAGAAAATTTTAACATTTCACCTTTGAAATATTTGTCAATAAATCTTTTAAATGTTTTTAGCAATATTAAGCAATTAAAGATACATTTGAAGGTATTCTTATATATAAACAATATCGATAACCCCAGAAATCGATGCAAATATAGCTAATACTTAAAACAATCCTGTAGGAATCCTCAAGGAATGTTCCTTGCTTCTTGGGGAATTTCCGAGGAACTTGTTGGAAATTTCTTAAGGAGTTTTGTATGGGCATGTCCTATGCATGAAAGAATTTGGAGCTAAATTTCGTAAAGGTTTTCCTAAGAATTCAGAATTGAGAGAATAAAATTGAAAAAATAATAAAACTAAATCGTTGAGAGTGGAGTTCGAATCTGGAGTTTTCACTTGGTAGGCACGTTTTCGAACTCTCTAATTTTTAAATCTTCATCAGAAAGATTGGTAACTGGTTGAAAAAAACCATAGCAGATCTAATGAGTTTGTCGAATTAATCTAATGGCCTAGTAGAACGGATCAATCCATTGTCCTGGCTTTAAAATTTAAACCTTCTTGGCAATTATATTCTAACTAAATTGAATCGGTGTAGACAGTGTAGTTGTAATTAGTTGTGTTACGTTTTCAGTTCAGGAATTGTTTTCAGAATCCCCTAGAAAACTTTCAGATCAACTATTCGAGTTTTTCATTTATATCATAAACTAGAAATAGATACATATTTCCTTTCATTTTCCTCGAACTTTTCCACTTTCCCACACATTTCATCTGAATGGTGCTCTCTCTCTCTCCGTCTCTCTTTTTCTCTCTCTCTCTCTCTGTGTGTGTGTCTTTCCCTCATTTTATTTCATTTCCTCATAAAGTATCACTTCATAACTTTATCCAGCGCACACACACACACACACAGACACACACACACAGACACACACACACAGACACACACACACAGACACACTTATTAAACAATCCAATCTATATCAAAAGCAAATAAACACGCGCCTCTTGAAAAAACCTTAACCCAAGTTGCCTCCTCCTCCTCCTCCTGGTGCTACTCCGATTCCTCCTCCTCCTTCAACATCTCCTCCTCCTTCTTGATCTCCTCCTGGCCTGTACCTCTTCATCAGCAGCGACAATTGCAACGGGTGGCCGTTGTCTGACCCAATTCAACTTGGCTTGTCTCTTTCGTTGAACATAAATGTAACTGTATAGCTCGCAATCCTCACGACTCTCTGCTAACCTGCCCCCCGCCTCTTACTCCACCTCTCTCCCTTGTCCCTTCGAGTCAACCATCCATCCGTATTACCCCACCGTTTCCTTCCCCTCCAGCTTGTCTCAGGTCTTAATGAAGCAACGCACGTAAACAATAAGCAAACTTTGCAGCGAAAATTTTGCGCAAATAACGTTGCCCTTTTTTTTTTGCTCTGTATTTTTTTTTTTTTTGTGTTATTTTCTTTTTTTTGTAGTTGTTATTCCTGTTGTTGTTGTTTTTTGTTGGTGGCTGCTGCTGCTGGTGAGTAGATACACGGATACGGATATGGCACGAAGGTCGTACGTCCTTTCATTCTGGGAGAGAGAAAACTTTTACTAGCCCGGGTCGGACGGGCGGTCGGTCGGTAGGTCGGTTGGTTGTCTTCTGTAACAAGTTGTTGGGAATTAGTTGCGAAAAGTGTGGCAACTCTGCTAAAGAAGCAACGTCGACGACGGCAGCGGCTGCTGCCAGCTCATTAATTTTAAGGCAACAAAACGGAAGCGTGCAGCCAAGTTCCGGTCCGGAGACGGAGACAGCCCAGCTACGGTCATGTCACAAACGAGGTACGCGCGCGCCAAAGAGACAGAAGAGTCAACGAAGGAAGGGAGAGGAAAATAGGGAGCTTTCCCTATTTGTTTGCCACACTTGAATTATGGCCAAAAAAGCAACATGAAATGAAATGAAATAAAATAGAACTGAACTGAAATTCCGTTTGGTCCTCGCGCCTCTTTCTCTCTTAATAAGCGGCACGGCACACACACACACACACACACACACAAAAACTTTTGTGCAGTGCGCGAAATATGCGAGGAACGTCATGAGGAGGAGGGAACAACAGCTGATGCCTCCTCCTCGTGGCTGGAACAATGAATATGAAATTAATGTAGGTCGAAATGGCAAAGTATGCTCTTGAAATAGATTAATTAGTTGCCTTCTCTCTCTCCCTATTTTCTTTTTTTTTTCTTGCCCAACTCCTAACCAAAGAAGGCAAAACATCACTCGATTGGGGAGGGGCAAAAAAAACTGCATGCCAAAAGTTAATGTGAGGGAAGGGAACTGCGAGATTTTCCACAATAATTTTAATGCCAGACTGTTTTTTTTTTTCTCATTTTTTTCATACTTTCTGCTTGTTTCTTTTTAATTACTAAGCGATTTATCATAACTTTATCTTCACGCCATCTTAGATGATTCTTAAGACAGTTGAACACTTACAAATGAGATTTTTTAATTTAGCGAATTTTCGCAAACTTTAGCAACTATTTTTCATTTTGCTTTCATCATTATTATCCTTTTCATCATAGCCGTACATACATACATACGTAGGGGGTTTCGGGGGGTTTGGGGGGAGGGGAGTGGACTGAAATGAGTGGACGTCATCGTCAGGCAAAGGCACTGGACACTTTTACAAAACACTTCAAAAAATATGGCAAGCTCATAATTTTAATCCAGCTTTCACAAGTTCCTCCCCCCCCCCTCCAATCCCCCATTCCTCATCATGGTTCTCTCCATTTTCTTCTTCATTCCCGTTCTCACGCACAATGTGGCAAATTAGCAACAATATTTAAAACTAACTGCCAAGTCTCTTGCCCTTACCAACTCCCCCCCCTCTTCCACTCTTCTCCCACTTGTTTCATTTCGTTTTCCTTGTCCCATGTCCTTGTGTCCTCTGCCAATTATTTAAGGCACAAACTTTTGCCATTTCCAGCCGAGTCGTGCAGAGGAGGGATGGGAGGAGCCAAGAGGGGGCGTGGGTGTAAAAGATGGTGGCAAAAGCAAAGTTTATGGTAAAAGCTTTGCATTATGGCCAAAACACTTCAAAAACTTACCAGAAAACGATGAAGCAAACCAGAGAGAAGAAGTGGAATTTGTCGCCTGCAAAAATTATTTTACAGAATGCAAGAGTTTTGCACACACACAGACACACACCCACACACATTTTACTGGGTCAGCTAGAAAATTTTCTTCTTCACCCACAAGCCGCACAAATTTTTCAATTTGCGTTGGTTTTTAATTAAAAACCTGGCCATAAACATTAATTTTTATTAACCACGAAAATGTAAGTATTTGCCTGCTAATAAACATCATTATCATCAGTATGGGTGGAGGGAGAGAGGGAGGTAGGCAGTCAGGCAGGCAGTCATCCAGCCTTTTGTCCGGATTATTATTATCCTTGACAAAGTCCTTTGGCTGGCTGACTGGCTTTTAACGCCTTTCTGCTTTTCCGCCTTTCCGCTTTTACCCAGCTCTCATTGTTGCTTTGGTTTGGTTTGGTTTCGTTTCGTTTTTTTTGGTCTATGGCAGTAAGTATTTCTGCTGTTTCATTTCGTCTCTTGCCTTTTGCTGCCTTTGCCTCTTTTTGTTGGCCATTTGCTTGCTTTCTGAGCTTCTTATCCGTATTACCATCTCATCTTCATTTCTGCTCTCACAGCAGAAAAAGGACGACGCTAAATCCTGGGCCTCAAATTTACACAAATTTGCCACAAAAACAAAGTAGAAGGAGCTTAACTCTCCGTGTTCTCTCGTATTGTAGTACTTGTTGTGGGTTTTTCCTCATATTGCCGGAAATTGTGGTCAACGGAAGGAAGTGGGGATTATGTTTTCAAGTTTTTTTTTTCTACACCGAACCTTTTTTGTGTCCTATACCCTCTCACATCGTGTGGGTATAATGAGCATCAGTATCTGTTTGACCTTTATTCGCTTACAGGATCTCATTTGGTTCTCATTCTCTCTCTTAATTATTACCAATCCTCTGAATGATCATTACTATATCAAAACATCAACTATATATATCATAGATTTGTTTTATGCAGTTTATACAGACGGACGGACTATTAATCAGTCCAAGCAACAGACTTTTCATTGGCATAATAACTTCAAGGACATGAAATTTCAATACTAATTTCCTTTTCCAACTAGATCTTATCAAGCGTATTCATTATTCGTTGCAACTTACAAAATGAACTAACGAAATCTTTTTGTAATATGAAAGTGGGTTACGATTAGAAGTCCAATTTCGAATTGGAACTCAATTGGGTAAGGTCAGGACTTTAATTGAAATTCATTGCTTAAATATGAGAGCACACTTTAAAAATCTGATAAAAACCTAAAAGCAACTACAACAATAACACAAATGCAAAAAATCTCTAGCAAAATGGAACAGTTCAATTTCCAAATGAGCAAGCCAATCAACAGAGAAAAAACCGATGCAGAAAAATACAAATACAAAAAAAAATGAAGGAAAATAACAAAACGGAAATTGAATAAGCAAGTGAGGCAAATAATCAAAAGAAACAAAAGCGCAAAAAACAAAAAAAAGAAAGAAAATAAAATCAAAGAAAAGCATTTCTAAAACACACATAGACAGGAGGAGGCAGAGAGAAAAAAAAAAAAAAAAAAAGGCCGCCTGCCTGCCATTCAAAGCCGGTCAAAAAATCATTGAAATCAGTGAAAAATCAAAATGAAAAGCAACGATGACCTCCTCCAACTCCGCCTCCACCTCCATCACTGCCTCGAATCAGTGAAAAGTCCAGAAATTAACATTTCCACTAGAGTAAACAATCAACATTTTGGTGGGGGGGGATGGCGCCAAAATCACAGAAAATCAAAAATACAAAAAAAAAAGAGAAAGAGGGAGAGAGAGAAGAGAAATTTGAATGCTGTGCAAATTGGTTTTACTTGGAGAAGTATTGGAATGGGTGAATGGGGGGGGGGTCCAGGGGTAGTGGAGAAGGAGAAGGATGTTGCTCCAGTGGCCAGGGGAACAGAAACCGAAAAGATATCAACGCCAGAACTTTTCTTCTTCTGGCCAAGAAATACTATTAAACAAAATTTATTCGATATAATTAGAAAACTTGGCGACTTTTGAAGTAATTCGCTTAATTACTTTAAGTGCAAGTTGGCTAGCGATTGCCATTGACGACCAAAGGCCCCCAACCCCCCTCTCACCATCCTCTCCCTTGGTAAAGTGAAGGAGAGATCTACCGACTCTTTCTTTTCCCAATGGGCAAGGCAATCACCAGCTGGTTGGTTGGACGACGGGCTCACTGGCTTGCTGGTTGGTAGGTTTGACTGGTTGGATGGATGGTGACAACACAACAAAAGGCTTTGTTGCCACAGGGCCATAAAAGTTATGCCAACATTTCTTCTCTTGCACTTTACAACTGCCTTTTGCCGACTTTGATGGGAAATACTTATAATGCGTTGCCGAACAATGAAACAAATTGAATGAACAATTTTTCGAAGCGAATGTTGCCCCCGTATAAAATTAATTGCAATAACTTTACAAAACGGCAGAGAAAGGGAGAGCGGGAGAGAGACAGAATTGGTTAGTCCTAACCTTAGACAATTTAAACCAAATTAAGTTTAATTTGTTGGCTAAGGATCAAAATCTAAAGCAATATTTTGAGAGATTTTTGTTTTAGAAAGCTTTCACTTTGTTCGTCCTATCAATTGCCCTTTATATCATTAAAGTTTATCCAAATCCTTTAATCTAATTCTATATAATTCTAGCGTATTATATTTTATTTAAAGAGGAAATACGTCAGAGAATTCCGTACAAAAATTTGTGTTTTCTATCCATTCAAAATATAATTCATAATATATGTATATATCTATCTTTGGCAAAACCCGAGATCGAGCGGGAAGTTACTACTTTTGTACCCCTAATCGGGATAAATTTCCAGACTCTACATTAAAAATATCTCGCTAAATCTTGAAATTACTTTAGGAATTTTTCGCAAAATTCATTCACATATGCAATATACAAATATATATAAATAAGTAAATAAAAAATTCTCAAATACAATAAACATTATTGCTATTTTTGTATCAATCGATTTTAATCGCCTTATTTATGTATATGTATGTATCATCGATTCAGCTTAATCTTACATTTTTGTCGCTCAATAACAATTTGGCTTTGTATCGATATTTTTGAGGAATTTCTCGTTTGAATTTTGCACTTTTTGTGTTATTTGTGAAATCTTAAAGAAAACAAAATCTTTGGTAAAACAATTCTTGAAGGAATTTTGTTGTCAGACGATGCCAAGCTAAACCCAAAACCAAAAACCAAAAGTTTACTCTGCTGCACTTCCGTCTGTGATGTGCCGTGTGCTGCCTCTGCTGCCTCTGCTGCCTGTTATCCATTTTGGTTGGCCCAGACCACATAACTGTTTTGGCATCTTATTACGGCCCAGTTGACAGGTGCATGACATTTTGTGGCTGAACGCATTGAACACCGAGGACAGCAGCCGACCAGGATGTGCACACCCACACACACCGATACACACACACACATACACAAGCACACACAGATTAAGCTTTCAGCCTGATCCTGGTCAACGTGTCACACAAAAAATTGAACAAACCACAAAGACCAACATTGTCCCCGTGCGTCACCTGGTCCTACGACTACGACTAACTGTCACCAATCCTGTCCAGAGTTGGTTATCAATTGCCACCACTTGGGCATCAAATTACATTATGGCAAAGTAAATATAAATGGGATATTGAATATATATTTTTCTATATATGCACACACACATACACAATATATGTATAAGTGTGTTTGTATATATATGGAATGAACAAGATTTTCCCGTTTTTTTGGCTGGCCAGACAAGCCATCTCTTTATTTTGCTTCTTTTTTTTGTGCCGCTCGTGCCTAGACAAAAAGGTTATTAAAATTGCCGAAACACTTGCCAAAGTTTTTTTTTTCTTTTTTTTTTTTTATTGTATTTTTTCCGTTCATGCACGAATTGAACGCCATTTTTGCAAACTGTTGACAGCTGGCTGAGGGTGAGGGCAAAATGGTGAGGAAGGTATTGAGGGGGCGTGGAATATCGAAGAGGTTTTGGGTAGCGACAAAAAAAAATAAAAATAAAGAAGAAAAAAACCAAATCGTAAGCTCTTTAATCCTGTGTGAAAACTACTTTTCCATGTTCCCTCGTCTGATAAACGTGGCGTGAAAATAAATTATACATGGAGCCTAGGGTAAAAAATGTGGGTATAATCGAATACAGGATAAACAAAGATTATACAAAATAAATGACGAATTTTGTAGTCACTCAATATTGCTTCATATAACTAAAGATGCAAAGGGAAATTATTCATACTGTTTTTCGATAATAAAACTGTTTAAAACGGCTTGAAAAAACGATTTTTACGACTAATATTTCTCTAGGAAGCCAACCACATAATATGGAATTTCAATCCAGCCGTAAGAAATAGAAAAATCAGGTTTGAGTACACTTTAAAAAGGATTATCATCTAGTCGAAGGAAATTTTTCTATTGATCCACAAGAATGATGGCAAAAAATATTCTTTTCTTTAATTTTATCATCTATTCGAAGAATATTTTTTCATTGATCCACAAGAATGATGACAAAAACTATTATTTTCTTTAATTTAATCATTAAATCTTATACTTTTATAAGTATTATAACCAAGAGTTCATGGCTAACTATCATAGATTTCTCCCTAAATTCACTGTAAAGAACTGCAAAACTATTTGTTAGAAAATCTATTAATACAATCTACATAGTATTAAATACAATTTTCCACAAGGTCATCACATCGATTTAACTATTTGAATACTTTGTAATTGTGGGACAAGTCTTTCGACAAAATCAACATAACCCTTAGACACTTAGATCGATCGATGGGAGAACAAAAATTATTTGCTCTATCGTGCAAATAATTTCAAGTTCAAGCTCAAACTGTCAGACTGGCGAGCCTTTTTTGGGCTGTCTGTTTGGCAATCTGTCTACCATATTTGATTTCTCACCAACTGCCAAAACTGTCAAGGCTCAACCTGGCTTCCTATCTCCCTCTCTCTCTCTCTCTCTCTCTCTGTCCCTCTGTGTATCTGTCTCTATCTCTGTATCTCTGTTTCGTTTTGTCTTGCCAAACTTACTGCTGTGTGTCTGCAGTGTCTATCTTCATTTGATTTTCAGTCGATTGCCTGGCAAAAACGCGACCAGAACCCAACGACATCATCTTGACATAAGTCAACGGATTTTGCATTGGTCACGTAGCAAAAGGCAACGGCACAGGCACAGGCCCAGGCACGGGCACAACCAGTGGCAGTGGCAGTGGCAGTGGCAACAGGAACGGTGTGGCAACAACATCTGCTGCCTGCTAAATGTCCAACTATAGTCCGTCTGATCGTTCGACAGTCATTCTGTCTGTCTGTTTGTCTATCTATCTGGCATCATCATCATCATCGTCGTCATCTCTTAGCATTAATATAAAATTTTTGTTGGAAAATTTTCTCATCTTTCTACCCCCGACACCCAATTAAAAAACAAAGTTTTTGGTTGCTTCCCGCCGCCCCCATCCCCTCTTCCCTCTGTCACATTTTATCACCTCGTGTATATGGTATGATATAGTTTTCTCTATGCTATAAACACATCAACTCACAAGTCTCGGCATAAATATGCAAATTTTATGTGTTTTTAAATAATTTTTCGTTCCATCTAACGAGGCGTTATTTTCCGGTTCCAGCCTACGCTAAAAATACTCGAAAAACGAAAATTTCAACTGAATTATTTTTTTTTTTTTTTTTCGAAATGCATTTCTATTCTAAACGGGTTAAAAGTTTAATGTCTTGTAGTCTGATGATCATCGATCAGCGGAAATTAGCTGAAAGTTTCTTTCTTGAGCGAAAGTTTCTCTCTCGCTTCGTTGTTGTTGTTTGTTGTCGTTTTTCTTGGTGGGATTTTATGGCTATTAGATTGAGCGTTTATGTTGTGTTTGTTAGATGATTTGAAACATATTTATGATTAGATTACAACAAACGAACAAGTTAAGACCCATTGATGATGATGATGGCAAAGACAGGAACGGATTTTTTTCATAAACGGGGCGCCAAAGAGTTTTTCTATCTACAAATAATATTATTGATCAATAATAATCGCTTAACTCTTAAAGCTTTTCTTTGTTATAGTTTAAAAGATATTTTGACCAGAACTTCACACCTCTTGAAGGTCCTTTCAGATGTTCCAAGCGTTTACTGAATAGCTTATATTATATTTGAATAAAGCAAACATTGAATCGAATGGAATGGAACTCACATATTTGTGAACTGATAAATAAATAAATTCCTTTAAAATCTCTTTTAATAATTATCTATAAAAAAAGATACAAATCTTCGTAGATCTATTTGAGGTAATTGAAACAACAAATCAGTGGCGAATAAATTTTTAAATTACTGTTAAATTACTGTACAATTATATGAAAAACACTCAGCAAACTTTTAAGAGACTTTCTTAACTCTTATTTTATCTTTTAGTTAGGTTCTTACTTACAAAATTTAATACATAATCAAAACTTCATCGACCTAATACACTGGTAAAACTTATTTAATTACGAAAATAATATTTAATTAACTACGATTTAATAAAGTTGATTTTACCAATCATTTTTGATGCGTCTCACCTTGAAAAAGGTGTCATATCTATCGGTTTTACTGTCTAGATAATAGAACTAAATAATCCACTGCTTTTTAAATACTCTTTAAAGCCCATTCGAATGTTTAAAACCGTCACCGTTAAAAATGTGGCATGAAAATGTTTGTCAGTATTTCAAAATGTGTAAATTGTGAAATTGTCATACGAAAAAAATGTCGATGATATAAAACAGAAACCTTAATCAAGTATTAACTTAAACTTTATGACACATACACTAAAAACAATTACATGAAAATGCAAATTTCTTTTGCCGTTGCCAGCCCCCCACCACCACCATGCCCACTTCCCCTGTTATTTCTTGATAAAAGGCATCAAATTAATTTTATTTTCATTATGAGTCATAAAACGGCACCCACAAACAAAAAAGGATCAGACGCAAAAAAAAAGTCCCTACGAAACTTCCTTCCTTTTTCGTTTGAGGTTGCCCCTTTATTTTGTGTGTATGTGTGTGTGTGTATGTGTTTGTGTGTGTTTGTGTGCGTTTGTGTGTGTTTGTTTGATATTCAAAGTGCGTACTTCCAGCCAACACATAATTAAGCTTAATAAATTTCTAATTATCAGATGGTCAGACTAAGTGAATAACAAAAAAAGAAGAGAAGAAAAAAAAACCGGCAAAGAAGGAAACACAAAAAAAGGGTCCAAGGACTCACTCACTTAGCACAGTGGGCTCTCTCTCTCTCAGTTGGTGGGGACGGCAGCAGCAGGACATGGATGGAAGTGGATGGAACACATGGTCGTAGGGTCTTGATTGGTCTGGCATGGCCTCTACTATAGGGTCTCGTAACTGGCCTGGAAGGAGGTTTGCAAATTAACCCTTTTTATGGTCGACCTCGACAGTAAAAAGAAAAAAAACTTCAGTCATAAAATGTTCAGTTTTATGTCGCCTTCGTCGTCAGACTGTCCGTCTGTCCTTCTGTCCGTCTGTCGGTCGGTCCACTGCTGCAGTTTAAATTTAAATAAATTGTACAAAACTGCCGCTGAAGAGTTTTTGTTGTTGCTGGTCGGCCCATCACTTCCCACGTTGGCTCACAAGTCACAGAGAGTGAAGAGAGAAAAAAAAAAAAATTAAAAGTTTATCTTGATTTTCTAAACAGTTTGATGAACAAAAGACAACGACGAACAGCACCAACTGCATAATTAGACACCCGTTGGTCAACTGTCTCCCCTCGCCAGCCCCGCCCCCCACAGTCAAAGCCCTTCTCCACCCGCTCTCTTGGCATTATTCACGCTCAGTTGACCACCTGTGAGTGGACTTTATGTTGTTGTCGCTTTTCTCCATTTCTCTGTGTCTCTGTCCCTGTTTTTTTTTTTTTTTTTTTGTTACGGTAAAATGCTGAAAGAGCAAAAGAAAAACCAAGCATGAACCATGGCGTTGACATTCCCGTCAACTCGTATCGCTTTAAAGACCTAAACCGATAGTTCGCTCGGTCATCAGATGCAAAGAGGGGAGCGAAAAATTAGCATAATTGAATTAAGCATCGATAAGCCCTTTTCTCTCTATTCAGATGCATTTGCTTTACTTAACTAGTGTGTGCTGTGTGTTGTGTGTGTGTGTTAGTGTGCTGTGTGTTGTGTGTAGAGCTGCTGTTTAAGTTTAAGCTTGATAAAAATGAATAAAATTCAATGCTCATGTTTTCAAATTCATTAATTCAACATTTGATAAGACAAAAGCCAACAAAAAAAACATAGAAACCCTTATCTAAAAGCGAGGGTGATAATGGAAAATAAACTAAGAGTTCATTTCATGGGCGTAGAAGCATTGGAAAATATATAAACTCAAAGTGTTTAGTCTAACCGATATTTTGATTTATCAAAATTATAATATTCTCAATTTTATAATTGATATTTTGTTATTTATTCCAATGTTAATAAACTTTCCATTTCAATTCTTTGAAAAAACAAAAGAAATTCTTCCAAGAAATCATTTAAATGACATATATCTAAGCCAATTAGGTTTGAATTCCATCAACTTAGCTAAGAATCCAAAAGGATTTTCTATTCATAAAAAAATTCTTTTAATTATCCCCCTTTGCTACGCTCATGCCTGCTCTTGGTGGTGGTGTCAACAGTTTTTGAAACCATTTTTTATATATTATGGAACCAGCCACATCAAATTGATTTGACAGGCTTGTCGACTGGTTCACAAAATAAGTAAGTAGGCAAGTGTGAAAGGATTAAATTACTCCAAAAAACTAAGTATAGCAGGGTGAACAAAATAATAAATGAGTGGAGTAAAACTGTAGAGAAAGTTTTGACAAACATTTGTAAATTTACAAACATTATTTTGCCTACCTTCTAGTTATTTTAACTAATTAACTAAACAATCCTTTGATCTCTGCTTTCAATTATCGCACAGTCTTTATGGCAAAGTGCTATATAAATATACCTGACAGAGGCTCGCCCCCCCCTCGCCCCACCGACTAAACGATTAGCTCCTCCTCTTGGCCCTGCATTCGGTTCACTGGGACGCATCAAGTCCTTTGGCAAGTTGGCTTACAAGTGCACAAGACAGTCAAATATTTGATATTTAATCTTATGAAATAACAAACAGAGACAGACGGATAAACCGGATAGACAGATAGACAGAAAGGGTGAAGGGAGAGGGGAGAGAGGGAGGGGGGGGGTGAAATGAATGAATGAATAAACAAACAAACAAACAAACAAACAAACTGACAAACGTAGCGCCAAGTGAAATTCAAAGCCAGAGCATAAAATTGTAATTAATTAAATTTTAAAGTCGCCTCCAGCCCCCTTCCACACCTCCATGGCCACCAAGCGGACACCAAGAACAAAAACAACAACTACAACAACGGAAAAAAAAAAACACCAACGAGAAGAAAGGATTAACAACAACTTGAGGCTTACAAACAGAGAGAAACTGGGAAACAGGGAAACCGAAGACTAAATGCAAACACGTCAGAAAGGAATTTTCATGTGAGAAACGACTCTCAGATATCCTGGGCAAAGTCAGTCAGTTCCAGTGACATGCGTCCGTTTGAGTTCAGTTCATTGAATAGTCGAGTGGGGAGGACTTGGAAAGTTTACAGGGTAGCATATGCTTGTTATGTACATTTTGGACGATAGAGTGAGTGAGAGAGAGAGGGCGAGAGAGAGAGAGAGACAAACAAGCTGGCACAAGCGGGCTTGGCCCCAAAGTGCTTTTAACCTACATTTTTATTTGGTGAGTGTAAACAACATATGCATAAATAGACTTTTAACCCCCTCTTCTCAACCACCCTCCTATGCGCTCCTAGCCCCGAACCACCTTACCAACATTTTGTCCGTTGCTTTCAACAAAATTTAATCTCATTTAAACACACACACACAGACACACACGATGGAACGCTATGCTTTCGCGCCATGTCCTTACTCTCTTGCTGTCTCCCTCTCTCTCTCTTGTTCCTGTTCCTCATCTGTGTGCAGAACGTAATCCTTTAAATGAGTTTAGCGTCACGTTCGCACTTATGCGTTAAACACGTGTTTTTCCTCATTCTTTCCTTTTTGCTGCCACTCGTTTCTTTTTTTTTTTGGTTTTTGCATTATCCTTTGGCACTTCACTCCACTGGTTTTTTGGGGTGACGTGTGTGGGGTAGGGTGGGGTGGGGGGAGGTTTGTGGCCATGCCATTTCTCTCTGCAGCTGCACAATTCAAATGTCAATTGAGGCAACACAACACAAAACGAAAAAGAAAGAAAGAACTTGCTTGCAGTGGAAAACAGGCATCGTTTGAGTTCTAGTCCTAATACGAGTCCTGGACGCTGCTGCCAGCGGCTTTTTACACGGTTTAGTCCACGCCAATGCACCTACAAGTATGGGAATGAGGCGTGCCGACGCGATACAAGTGCACTCAGTGCGCTACGTTGGCTCATTAAAGTGGCATATTTCACACATAGACCTCCAGACCTCCCCCCCTACCCCCCAAAAACCCAAGTGCAGGAGACGACCCAATGCAACTGAAACAAAAGCAACAACTATAAAACGCAACGCAGCAGCAATGAACTGCATCCAGACATCATAAAGACTCTGGCATACACTAGATGAGAAGGGAACCCAATGAACTACTCAAATTGCTCCATCATCTAGGATCTGAATCCTATTCTTAGGACTTAGTCCCTAGTGACTATTGTTTCGTTCCGTACCTAAAGAACTGGCTTGCAGGCAAGTGATTTGACTATTTTCATGAACTAAAATTCAGAGAAAGGCTCAACCAAATGTATAGATCTCAGAGAAGACAAACTTATTGACCAGCCTTCGCAAAATTTGATTATTCACAGTTTATTATCCCATTTTATTATGGCACTAAACGAATTCATACACTCTCAACTCAAAAACATACACGTTTTTTTTTTTCCCCCAATATTTAAAAATTGATGATTAATGATATCCAATTTTCATTCGATTTCAATCCAAAATACCTCATTGAACGTGGAATTTCATTCTCTTTATTTCGTTGTTTAATGAAAATATGACTTTTGCATAAATAAGTGTCGTAAAACGGCGCCAAACGAATAAACTCAAATCTAGGAGCAAAAATCACAACTTCAATTGGCTTTAAAACAATATTTTGGGGAAAAATTTAAACTTTCTGGAATGAATTTTCTTGTAGTTCTACTAGATCTACAACTTCTTCTAAGGGCTTATAGATGTATCGTTAATATTAAAGATTCCGGAAATCTTAAATCTTTCATGCCTAATATTTGCCTTAAAAAATTTACGGTGCATCATCTCAATATGATGACCAACACTTGGCAACAACCGAGAAAATCTGAATTAAAAAGACCCAAAAATATACCCAACATCGGCCGTTCCTTTAAAAAAAAGTTATATTCCATTTTTAAGATCAAAACTAATCAAAACTTAACCTTTATGATCGTTAGGTCAATTACTATATAATAAATATCTGTTGTTTCTTCTAAAAACTTGAAATGGATGAAAATATAGTTTTTATAGAAGATTCCTAAGCAGTAGTTTCGCAGGGAATAGAGAAAGGTTTAAGGTTCAAAACGAAACATGAGGTTCTGATGATCCTTAAATGAGAACAGAAGAATTAACTGTATAAATTGGAAACCTTTATGATTTGACACACATATTCTGATGATATAGTCGAAATACTCGACACCCTTTCAGAGTATCAACAATGTTAGAAGTGGGGGACGCAAAAGTGCAAAAATTCCCCAGCCGCCTGCAGGCTGACTCGGCTGATTGTGGAGAATGGGGAATGGAGAATGGAGGGATGTCGTCGTAGCTGTGGCGCTATATGCGGCATGTTTTAGGAGCCATGTCCATGTCCTTCATATATGCATGCATGTGTGAGTGTGTGAGTGGGGTAAAGTACAGTTGGACACTACTGCCACTGAGTTAAGTGCTGGCAATTTTAGCCAAAGAACAGGGAGAGGGAACGAAAGAAAGAGAAGAGAAGAGAAGAAAAAAAGTAGAGAAAAACTTTCAGTTTGGTTGCACTGCGTCAAGGGACAACGGGCGGAACGGCGTCGAGTATGTGGGAAATTATTTTAATTGTTTCGCAAGTGCTTAGAATGCCTGGGCACAGGCTTAATGGACTTTTTTTGTGTTCCTGTGTTTTTGGCGGCGGTCCGTTAGAGAGGGGCGGCGGAGGGGCGCAGCAGTGGGTTGTTGTGAATGGGTGCGTCGCCGTACGTCTAAATTAATGTCAAGGGAAATGCCATTTTTCGTTTTAGATTAATTTTGTCCACTCTTTTGTTTAGTTAATTTATCAAAGAGAGATTAGAAACTGAAAGAGGCAAAAACTGGGTCGCCGCAATGTTGCCTAGGTTTGGGAATTCTAAGTGTATTAAAAAAAATACAACTACATATAAACATATATGTATCTGTAATATACATATATAGGTACATAGGGCACATAAAATATTCGCATTAACTTTTCAATGGATGAATTAATTTGCTGATTTACCCATATAATTACTTCATATGTATAATGCTCATAATGTTCATGCACTTAAAAAATTACAACAAATTAATTCGGCGAAAAAAAAAGAAGCAAAAAATGAAAACGTAACGAAAAAAAATTGGTGGCGAAAAAAATGAAATTAAAATCATAATAAATAACTTGCAAACGAGGCGAAATCGATGTAAAAACGCGTTGAAGCGTGTCATTAGTATAGAGTGGGCGTGGCTGGTCTGGACTATATGCATTCAATAAGCGGAGAGGGGGTGTGGGAGGGCGTGTAGAAGACCCCTTTTCGCTTAACACTTCAATAAATCGATAAACGCATCAAACAGAAAAGCTGTTGCATAATTATGGAAACGTTTGTGGGACACACTCACACACACACACATGTGTATATTCGCATGCACATCGGCACACACACAGTTACACACTCATAATGTCTGTGAAGCTTTAATTAAATTGCCTGTGTATTAGTGCGAAAGCTGAGAGAGGACGACAGCTGACGTCACCGAAGGGAGTGAGAGGTAGTGAGAGAGTGCGGTGAATGGAAACCGGAAGGATGAGTGTGTGCATTAATCATAAAAATTGCAATCAATCGACAGAACTTGTTCGCATGCCGCTGTGGCCACTTATGTAAATGCCATTCCAAGAATACCCTTAATAGGAGTCATTAAGATGTCCGAATGCCCCACATGCACATCAGAAAACGCTACTGCCATTGCCATAAAATGGCATGAAAGCGATATACAAATATAGTATATCGATTATCGATAGTTAAAGAAGCTTCCAAAGAAAGAATTTTATTCTAATTAGCTCCCTGTAGTATCTAAACCCTAGTATTAAGTTAGTTGAAGAAGTCTTAAAGGTTTTCCCGCACTTTTCCTTAACAATTGTTATTATAACTTTACGTATAAGTCATTTGTTTAGCAACTATTCAAATGTGGCAGATGAAAAAGCATATGCCTAAACACTGTCCTTTTACTTAATTATTAGCTTTAGCTCTTTTTTTAGCTTTAGCCTTATTTAGCTTTTTTAGAATTGAAAAAGAGTTTTCTTCTATTGCATCGATGAATCGATTTGGTGAATTCGTTGAATCGGAACTTGACATCTATGTATATTGACTTTTTATTCTGTTTAATTCAGTCTTAAAACATTATTCATATTTGTGCGATATATGTACATATGTTTGTAGTGATATTTTAAGTATTTAAATTCTGAATTTTATTCAATTGGGAATAGCAGAAATCGGTATTTGCTCGAGAGTCATTTTTTGAATACTTTTAGATCTCTCTTTTGAGATGTTTAGTCAGTTCTATAAACTTTATAAGCACAATTACTGGGATATAATATTATATAGCTCTTTAGGCCTATTTTAATGCCAAATAAAGCCAAAGAAAGAATTCTTAAATGACAAAGATAAGAACCAATTAAGTTAACAAATCATTGATCTTTCTGTCATCTGTTTCTTTAGATCAGAGGTATCCAAATTAGTTTCTCTAATGTTTCTCTTGCGAAATTTTACTGGTTTTGGTGAACATCTTTTGCCAATATACACGCCCTTCGATTCTCTTGAATGGCTCACTATTTTTTAAGTGATCATCACAGATATTCAAAAGTTTCCCCATATGAAATGGAATCACTTGCATATAAGAATTTTATTCTCAACCAATTTCGATTCAAGCCTTTTTAAGCTGCTAAAGTGTAATTTCAAGATGAAAGCACATACGTTTAAAGAGTATTTAACTTTCACATGACTTTTCACATGCCACACACACATATAGGGAAACTTTTTTTTCCGAGCATTCGCAACCATTTCCAAGTGAATGGATCACATCAGCAATACGTCAATTCCGCAGTCAGGTGTGCCGGTTATATTGCATTGCCAAACGAGAAAATTAAGTTGGCAAAGCGTTCAACTGCAAGTAACGCGCGGTTACACTCATTCCACTCGCTTTTCTTCTCCACCCACTCATCATATGCCCGCCCGCCCATGCACAACTATATATGTAAGTATGTATGTACGTATGGGTGTACCCCATCCGACGACCGCTCAAGGCAACTCATAAAGTGAAGTTGGTGCACGTGCTGGACAAACGTTCGCTACTGAGCCACGTGTCCTCGGCGTCAGCATCAGCTTCAGCGTCATCATCATTTCCACCAGGCACTTGTCAGCATATGTCCGACGACTTTTTGCAGCCACTGTTTTCCCACTATGCTTTTCTATGCTCCATTCACATGGCCATGCCCATGTCCGCCCCCATTTTATGTTGGGTGGCATTAAGAGATAGCATCCAACTAAAAACCAACTAATGGCGGCTTTTGTCGTTATCCTTTGCTGGGTCCTTTTTCTTTTTTTTTTTTTTTTTTGCGCGCGCTCACCGTTTTTTAACATCATTTTCCGCAAGATCCTTTCGTATTGTTGGTTTTTTTTGCTAATTTTATTTAGCACTTTGTTTGTTGTTGGGCTGTTAAATGCATTTGCAAAATTTGTTGTTATATCTCGTCCCTCGTTCTCGTCCTCATTCCGTTTTCTTTTCTTTTTGTGTGGTTTTCTGCATTTCTGAACTGGACTTGCATATCCTGTTCTGATGCGCTGCTGTCCTGCTTTTCCTGTAGTGTTATCTTGTGGTTCCTCCCACACCCCCTTCCTCTCGTTCCCTCGCTCTTGCTCTTTCTCTCATTGTGGGTGTGTTGAGAATTTTCTCATTAATTTCAACGTTCGTTTTTTTTTTCTCCACTTCCTCCGTTTTCCTCTGTTTTGCTGTCGTTGATGTTGATGTGTTTTGTGCTCGTGGACAGTTGTTTTGCGGTCTCGCTCTGTGTCCTGTGCGGCAGAGAATGGCGAACGGCAAAAGGATCCCCATATACCCACAATTTGGATGGCATTAGAGTGTCAGATGAAATCCAGTTTGCATCTATATAATGTGACCATGTAAACCGCTTCAGCGTAGCAAATGGCATATATTATATTCTGAGAATATTACCCAGAATACCATACATACAAGTACTTATAGTCATTCAACCTGGATTCAATAAGGAACAACTAGTTAAGGCTCTTTAATAACAATGTCGTTTAGAAATCAAGACATCTGCAGCATCTCAGCTAATTTTTTAGTAGATGCTTTACGATTTTTCAACTAAAACTAAGACTTAAATAAAAGTTATAAGCTATACTTAGCAATTTGCTTAATCAAAAGAGTTATTCGGCCATTATTTTCATTTTCTCATAGCAAAAAATAGCATAATAAAGAAATGAACTAAAATCAAAGTAAGAAAAAAGCATCATAGAGAAGTAAAAGTTATAAATTCTTGTGTTTTTATCCCCATATATTAATTCAATCACCTCTTTTATATATGTAACACTTTTCAAATGCAATAAATAAATCTTTATTCCACATAAAATGTAGTTTCCCCTTTTTAAAACTTGTCATAGAACCAAAAAATATCTCATATATACTACATAAATGGATAGAGGAATTTTATTATCACATTTATCCATAGTTAGATCCAGTTAGATCCTTAAAATCAAGTATCAAAGGAAAACTCTGGAACCTGGTACAACTTTTTCAGACTTCACAGTAAATTTAAATTTAAGTAGTCTAAAATAAATCACACAATGCTTTGTCTTGTGTTCTTTCTCAATCATCTATGCATGACTTGAGGCCAGCTGCAGATAGTTCTCTAAACAACCGAAAAATAAAATTTCCATCACATGTGCTGACACTATCATAATTACAGCTCATTACAAAGTTCATTTCCTACAGACAAAATCAAAAAAAAGAAAAGCCGAAGGAAATACAATCAAAGTGGAAATTCACACAAATTAAAGCGAAACTAAGGCAAAAGCAGAGAAGGGTAAGCTGAAGTGGATGAAGGGTGATGGTAATGGTGATGATGAGATGGCTGAGGGGGGGCAGGCAGTGGGCAGAGGGGTGCTGGCTTTTCGGAGTCAAGAAGACAAATACCAATTAAATGCACATAATGATAATGTTGTGCCGAAACAGTCATTTGTGAGCAACTAAATTACAACTTCCACTTTACATTACATGGCACCCGGAACAACCAAGCAGCCAACCAGCCAGCCACAATCAACCTAGGACCAAGACCAAGACCTAGACCAACATCAACACCAAGACCAAAACCAAGAACGGAACCAACTCTTAACAGGAACAACAGACAGACATACAGACACACTACAACATAATGCAATGAAAACAAACAGACAAGAAGACGGACAAAAAAAAAAAAACTAGAAACTCAAGTTGTTGGTTTGAAGAAGTTCAATGCACAAGTTCATGAACTTGGAACTTGGGTAAAAGGTTTTTCGGTTTCTTTTTTTTTTGTGTTTTTTTTTTTGGACTGCTGACAGAGCAGTTTATAATTAGAAAACGTAAAGGCGGCAAAAGAGTTTGACTTCTGGCCCTCAAGTATCTAAACAGAAAAAGCAAAAAAGGAGCCAAGCAGCTCGCATTCCCCCCATCCCCATCCCCTTCCCCCAATGAGAAACCTAAAGTCAAGTGGATTTTCAGCGGAAGAAGTAGATAAAGTTAGAGTCGCAATCGGGAGTTGAAGTTGGAGTTGGACTCGTTGACGGTGACGGCGACGGTGACGATGGTGGAGTCTGTGCTCTGTTACATAATAAACCGCAATGTGCGTGGGGATTTCGATGTTTACCCAGACCAAGAGTGAAAGAGGGCGACAAGTGCCCGGCACACGGCGCACTGCTCCTTTTGGATATTGACAGAAAACAAAAGCAAACAAATTGTCGGGTATATATGCATCTCCCCTTCACCCACTCTTGCCACCCCTCACCTTTCATTCTTTCTTCTTTCTTTCTCGCTGCTTACACAAATAAAAGACACAAGAACACAATTCGTGGTAGAGAAGAGGAGAAAGAAAAAAAGATTGTTTATAAATTTTCAATACTCTTTCGTTTCAAAAGAAACGGTTAGTTAGATTGTGATTAAAGAAAGTTAGATTTGTAATATCTACTTTTCATTTGTGTCCATTTTAATAGAAAATCATAGTAAATAGAACTTAGAGCCTCTTAATTATATGCAAATTATTTCATTTAAACTGAAAACTTTTTTTCAGATCAAATTATAGAGCTTAGTTCGTCATATTCTGTAGCAATACGAGTTCTTTTATATTGAAAGATGGTTAAAATATAAGTTGGCTAACATATTTAGATCGATTTATAGAAAAACAGAAAGATTGTCTTTTATTTTTCTTTCAGTTTATACAAAATTGATCGAAATTCTGGCATCTTTTGTTCAAAAATTAACATGGCTTTATTCACATCGCCGTGCTCTCAATGGCGGCGCGACTTATCAGAGTTGAAAATTGAAATCGGTTTAACAAGCAGACCAAAAGAAAAACAAAAAGTACAAATAAAAAAAGACAAATAAAAACAATAAAGAGAAAAAGTAAGCGGAACTCATTCCCATTGTAAATATTTTAACCAAAGTGTGGGCCTTTTTATACCCTGTAGAAATAGCTGGGGGTATAATGAAATCTTTAAAATGCAAGAGAATAAATCTTTCAAGGATAAAACCATTTCGACATTTTCTATATATGTACATGGTAGGTAAAATTGTTTGTCCTTAGACTACTTACACAATCTATCAATCTATCTCAAACTATTATTCTGTCCATCATTTTGATTAACTAGTTTTAAATCTTTGATCCTTCGATTTTCCATTTAAATAACCAGTCAGCTTATAAGAACTAAAATTAGTATTAAACTTGTTGAAATAGATCAAGAAACTGCTAAGATATAGTCTAAAATATTGATTACGAAAACAGAGAAATAAAATGTGAAAGTTAGATGCATTTTTGTTTTTGGCTTACAGGGTATAATCTAGACGTAGACTTGTCACAATGGTTTTGTTGTTGTTATTATTATTATTATTGCTTTCAGCGGCTTAAGCAATGTTTAATATTTAACAAAAATAAAACACAGACGAAACAAAAGAGAAGAATCCAATTTGAACATATGTAGACTTGTCATATATGTATATATATGAGATAATGATTGTGTCGAGCTGCAGCATGCTGCAGGCAGAGCATGCAGCGACGGGGATAGAGGGAGGGAGAGGTGAAGATTCGTGCTCGTGGTTAATCTTTTAAGTGTGTCGTGTGTGCACCTCTCCAACTCATCTGACTCCAGCTCCTCCATCTCCTGCTGGTAATGGTGCTTGTGCTCCTCTACTCCTACATCCCCATACCTCCTACTCTCCCCCTCTCTTTCCCTCTCTCCCACTCGATTCACCTCATCTATCTGTATCTCTGGGCTCTGTTGATATTTCGATTTAAAATTCTGTGCACGCGCCGGGCATTATATTTTCTATATATGATACTTCAGCGGCAATGTTTGTTGTTGGCATTTGTTTGCATTTTAATATGCAAATAAATATAATAGCACACACATACACACACATAGAAAGAGAATTGGAGAACGCGACTGACAAAATAAATAAATACACCTACAAATATTTATATACATACATATATATGACAATTGTCGTCGTTTTCATTGATAAGCAGAGCGAACAGCAAAAATTGCATTGCCAATAAATTGCAGGAAATGCAATATAAAATTGTTTATTTGCCATAAAACACATAGCCAGAGTATACACACACAGTGCGTATTATATATATACATACAACTAGTTGATTTTAACCATCCAAACATACTATAAAAGGGCGATCATAAAGATTCAAGCCGTTAAGTGCCTTCCAAACATAAAGTTGGAAACTTGTAACAAAACACAAAAAGGCTTACAACATTTGTTCTGGCCAACCAAAGCAGCAAAGCTATTAACAACTATATAATTGATTTCGACCCACTTTAATGGCATTCACTTAAAATTTTAAATGATTCGACAAATAAATTGTAATTAACCCATATGAATGAAGAAAACAACTTGACTTTGCGTGTCTAAATAGAGAGCTTTATATACACGCACAATTTTTATGATTTTTATCTAAAGGTCGTTTTAGAAAGCCCTTCAAGTTAAAGAATTAACCCTTAAATTCATTTCGATCCTATGAAAAGTGAAAAGAGCAAAGGAAAAATGTTTAACAACCGAAATTTTTTACATATCGGGTTTATATTAGTCCGATTCAATTAAAAATAGTTTTAGGCAACAAATAGAGAGATTTTATTTCGCTTTATTCTTCTTTGACTATACAATTTTTACTAATTGATACAACTAAATGGCAATCACAAGAGATTAACATTATCTATTATAAGCGAGAGCTCAGAAATTATAACAAAAAACGTTAAGCAAATTAAACAAGATTGTAATCCAAAGTCTTAATTAATATTTATATCTAAGCATTCTGTTATTATTTTCAATTCTATTCTATGATTTCTTTTTAGGGGTTTCCAAGTTTCTCCTAAAAATTCTATGCACTCTGTTTCATAGACGACCCCAAAAGCTACGGTCATTCAGTTTTACTGACATAGCCAATCAAAAATCTAGTTGAAAAGGCGTGAAATATGCGCAAAATGTAAAGGATATGAAAAACTTTTCAATACATATGCGAATATTTTCCGAGTTTAATGGTCTTGCAGCAAGTACTTCCGCTACATTTTTCTGGCGCACTCTCGCACAGTCATAATGCTCGAACACACTTGTTGGGTTCCTTTTTTTTTGTTTTTGTTTTTAGTCTGTTACTGCTCCTTCCCGGTAGACAATAAAGCCAACTGTAATATTTATATCCCTTGCTCTAAGGCTTAGGCTATTACCAAGACAAGACAAACAACCCATAGCCATAAATCGCAGGGCCAGGCATCTGCATAATGCATTTATCCTGACTACGTCCCCTTCCCCATGTCCTGCTCATGCAGCATCCCCCCCAACCATTGTCATGGCCGTGCAAACCTCCAACAAGTTGCCACACACACACACACACTCACACTTAGATGAAGTCAGCATTCATTTATCACATTTATCGTTGCAAATGCAAAAATTCTATTACAAGGAAAATTGTACCCAGAAAATCTAAAAACCTAAACCATGACCTGCAAAAAGGAAGCAGACCATTAAAAATTACAAAAAGACCAAAAAAACGAAAAAAGCATAGAGAGAAAGAGCATAAGAAAATTCTTCATATGAGACTTGCGACATATGCGATAAATTTCCACTGAAAGTTCTACATCATTTTCTTTTGTATGATCTTGAGATTCGAGTTTGGAGTTTTTCCTTTCTTTGCAGCAGCGGCAGGAGCAGGAGCAGTAACTGCAGTTTGGTTACAATTTATCAATGTCCAGAAAGCTTGCACTTAAGCCGAGTCCATAAGGATCAATAAGGATAATGGGAATGTATGTGTAAGTATTGTATGGAGGTGTATAACAGCAAGGCGGCTTTTGCTCTCTCTTCTCTGATGCCAAATGTAATTATCGTTTACGCCGCATTGGGGCACGTTTCAGATTGGATTGGATTGGGTTTGAATTGGGTTTGTGTGCAGCGTTTGGGTTGGATTTCGTTTGCTCGATATAAGTATACTATGTATATACATATATATGTATAAGAGGTATACGACGGGCGACGACAAACAGGAGCGGGGGGCCAACTTGAATTTGTCATGGTTTTCAGCTGCACATGTGAAATTTTGTGTGTATTTTGTATGTGTGATAAGCACATGTTATGGTTTTTCACATGGGGTCGGGGATAATGTCGAGAAGGGGGTGTGGGGTGGGGGAGGTGGTGAATAGCAGCCAACTTTTATTCCCGTGTTTATCGATTTTGCCTTTTGCCTTGTTATGTGGCCTGTTATAACATGGATTTTCTCTCCTATCTGGATTATGATTAATTGATTGCCAAGCTTGTTTGGAGCTCAACACAAGGCGATTGCAAGAGACAGAGGCAAGAGGCCAGAGGCGAGAGACGAGAGGGTTGTTAGGTCACTCCCCTGCAATTTGGAGTTCATTGGACTCCCGGTTATGAGTCCAACAAATAAAATTGTTACTTCTCTCATACCCCCCACAGACAGCGTGTGTAAACACATTGATTGAATGTTGGTTAATTCAAAACCGGAAACTACATCAAATAGATCATGTTTTCAACGATTTTGATCGTACGAAATGATTTCAAAGAAAGACGAAGCGTTAACAACTAAAGGAAGACGATCGTTTTTATTACCACTTGTTAATTATTACGAAAATATAAGCAAATTGTTCAACTTCTCTAGATTCTATAGATTGATTTTATTTTGGATGTTATAAAAAAGTTTCCTTAAAGACTTGGGTTGCCTTTTCGTTTTCATTGCGTTAGCCTTAATTGTATCAAATTATTTAGAAATATGCAGCCACACTATTTGTGATAATGTCGTTTTGGTAATTTTGATATTATAGTAAAAGCATTTCTTTCATTTATTAATTTGTTGCGACACGCTTTATACTAAATTTATGGCACGTTTCATTTCACGGGATGTTAAACATTGTAGAGGTGGCCACATCTGTGTGTTGGCTGCGACAGCCTCCATGGAGGCAATCATTTAAATAGTTATTGCACTTTTCCTCTCCCGCCCTCCCCCTTCTTTCCGCTCTCTCTCTCTCTCTCTCCCTCTCTTTCCCTCTCTATTTTTCTCCTTGACACAAACGGCAATGCAATTAGTTTAAAAGGCCAAAAAAAAAAAAAAAAAAAAAAACAAGGCGAAAAAAGAGAAGCCTTGACAGCCTGACAGCACAACAAACATGACTGAGAAAGTGAGAGAGAAAGAGAGACAGAGAGAAATGTCAAAGCAAAAATGAAGCCATTAAATGAACGGCAAAAGTTGCTCTCCACCTCACCAAAATACAAGTGAAATAAAAAAAAAAAGAAGAAGAAAAAACAGCCTGAAAAAAAGGAAGAGGAAACAGAATGAAGAACTGCAGGCTAGAGGCAACAAAATTTAACACCCGCAGACACACTTTTTACTCTTTGACGCAGTCCAACAGCCCCAACATCATCACTGACGGAGTCGCAGACGGAGACGGAGATGGAGATGGCTATGACGATGGAGACGGAACGGACACAGAGGCGAAGCCGGAGACGAACTCTCGTAAACGTCAACATCTTTCACGTGTGACACGTTGACAGGGCGCGGATGAAAAAAAAAAAAAAGAAAAGCGAGAGGAGAACGAGACTGAAAACGAGAATAAAAAGATACCGAATACAGTGATGTTTCGAACAGGAGCGGTTCTCCATGCTGAAATGTTTGTGGGTCAAGTCGAAATTTTAATGGGCTATACAGGGAGAACAACATACAGTACACAAACAACACAATTGTGGTCAGGCATGGGAGTCATTAAGTGGCAAAGTGGAGAGTGAGTGCTAACTGGAGGAGTGGGTAATGAGTGTGGAAAGCCAATTCAATTAGAGTGTGGCAAGGCAAGAGGTCAGTCATATATGGAAAGTGATTTGAAAAGAAAGACTTAAAGTACCTAAAAATAAAGTTCTTATAATGGATATAAAGCATAGCAATTTCTCAGAATAAAAACATTAGAAACAATCATTCCGAAATATAACTAATACTTCCCAAACAACTTTCTATGCTGTGAACATGCAGCAAATCTATTTGAGAAATCATTTGTAGTGCTTTACTAGATAACTTGTTAAGCAAAGTTTTGCTATTTCTAGGTTTATATAACTTAACCTGACATTTCTTTAGATAAATGGTCCACAAATCGTTTGATTCCCCTTTATCATGGTTTTCTGATCCCATGCCAGTCAAAGTTTGGTATTTCCATCTTACCAATATGCAGCCACACTAATTTGTATACAAGTTTAAAATCATCTACATTGCTTGCCAAGCAAAGTTTATAATAACTTTCAATCCTTCTGAAGTCAACAAACTTTTCGAGTTCCCTAAACTTTTGCGCGTTCATTAATCAACTAATTATTCTCAACAATTAGCCACATAATGGCAGACATTTATAAGCAAATCTGTATAGAAAGTCAAGTTCCCCTGAAGTAAATCCTTATGTGCCATCAATTTCCATATGCCACATATTTGGAGGTAGCGCAAAAGTTTTGGTATTTTTTTTTCCATATCGTTTTTTTGAACCCCAACAAGACAAACGACTTGCGCAGGGGGTATACGATGAACGGCAGGCAACGACTCTGCATTCACGTGAGTTTTGCAACATTTTTGCCCAAAAAGTAATTGCTCATTTTGACAGCTCGTGCAACGCCCTTGTTTGCAGTTGGCGAACTGCGAATGCAGCTTCTTCGGCTTGTTGCTTCCTGCCACTGGCAGTGGCAGTTGCAGTAGTAACCCGCAGCACCAGCAGCGACAGCAGGAGCAGCAGCCAACTCCACATAGTTCGTCTTTCACATGCGAGAAAGCAATAAAATCTTATAGTTTGTTTTGTTGTTGGTTGTTTTTCTTTTCTTTTTTTTTTCGTTAGTCGTTCATTCTTTCTTTCTTATTTGTTGCCTCGTCGTCTTCTACTCTACGGTTGCCTTTTGCACATGTGGCAGACCGAAAACGACGACAAAAGGCGACAACAATGACGACATACACTGACTGTGGCCCTGTCACTGACAGCCTGTCAAAATGGGGGCAAACGGAGGAAGAACTTGATGTGTTGGAGTTGCAACCAGACTAAGCGGGGGACGCGGGGGTTAACATCTTTCCCCCCTTCGCGAACCACCATCACTTGTAATAGTTGACTACGTATGTAGCTATGAAAGGGAATCTAAATCTCGGATTTGTTGCCTAAGCCTGCCTAAGTTTTTGACTCTTAATCAAAAAGTTCTTTCGACTTAATCAAAATTCAGCTAAGGATTTTTCCTAACAGTAATTTTTAACTAGCAGTAACTACTTTTACCTAACTAGTAATATTTCTAACGACTTCTAATTATCGCTTTGGATACTTTCTAACCGTTAATTCCAATCCAATCAAAACTTAATTAGTAAGTAATATTTGAAGGTACACATAGACTCTTTCTATTGGCTAAAAGTATTTCTCTTGGCTTGAAGTATTTTATGCCAAATTCAAGAAACTTACTGTGAAATACTTATTTCCACATGTTAAGTGCATTTGTCAATTGTTTTTCTTAGTATTTTTCCCAACTGAACATTTTGCTACAATTTTGCTGTGATATTAAATGACATTTCCCTTCAATACTTAGTTTGTCGATGGATTTGTTATTGTTAGCAATAAAATTAATATGCATGTTGGGGACGCATTGGCGTTGGGGAGAGCGGGAGAGTGCGGGAAATGACATTGACGATGACGATGACGACAACAATGAAACGAGTTTGATGACAAGTGCTTAAGGGCATAAACATTGCAATACAGAAAACATCTGGTTTGCATATCGAATGCAAAGTTCTTTTCACTTCTTTTTTTTCTTTCTCTCCATTTTATGGCAATTTCTGTTAGAATGTGAACAGAATGTCTGACGTCTGTTCTGATGAAAGATGCAAGAACGAAAGATAGAATTTTTCACAATTTAAACACACAAAAGTGTCAATCAGAGCAAAAGGAGCAAAGGCCCCCAGATGCAGCAGTCTGTTCATGGCAATCTGTCACAATCAATTAATTGCCCACAACACACACATCAAACACACACACACACACACACACACTCACTCACACAATCTGAAAAGGTAAATGCTAGTGATGCGTATCTTTGAGATACATAAGATATAAACACACACACACACACACACACTGAGAGAGAGTCTACACACTGAGGTGGAAACTTCTTTGCCCTTTATCAGCACGCACGATCACTTCAAAGATTCAGTGAAACGGAAGTGATTGCATTCACGCCATTGAGTTCAGCTCAGTTCAATTCAGTTCAGTTCAGTTCAGAGTTTGCGGTTGCCCCCCTAGACCAGACCTAGGGGCGGCACTTCACACAAATTTGATCAGTTTAGTTTCTCTGTCAGTTCTGTTAATTTGATCATGTGTGTCAAGGTATTTTCCAGATATTTCAATACACTGCCACACACTCATGTACGTACATATGTATGTATCTTTGATGAACAAAAAATGTGTTTGACACAAGCTGTCATGTCTACATGCATGTTAGGGTTTTTAAAGGAATTTTCTATCTAATTGGAGCAGACATATTTGGTAGGAGAATTTTTAAAGCGAATGAGTTGACACAAAAATTTCAAGGGAATCTTTTCAACGTAGAAGAAACGAAAAATCTAAAAACTACTTATTTCAAATTTACGAGGAGGAAATGAAATGAACTTTTATAGAAAATCTGTATCGGAATTTATGACAATTTAATTTAAACGATTCTATTTGATGGTAAAATATTTGAAAAGAAGTTGGCTATTTCTAATTTTTTATAACTATCCAAGGCAAGGGAACTTTTAAACTTTTTTCTATCCTTTTTAGCACTAAATAAAGTATCTATATATATACTCCTACTTAATCTATATACTCTATATTACGTATCTGTGGAAAACTCTATATTGAAGCAAGTTAATATGTTCGTTTTTTCACTATCAAACTAATATTTCGCATAGATTTTTTTTCTTCTTGCACATTATAGAATGCACAAATGCACTATTAGTCAACAGAAGCAATTTTCCAACATTATGTATTACTTTGTAGTTATAAAAATTTAATCTTTTAGTAGACTGATGGCAACAACTTTTTTTTTTTGGTCATTAAAAAATAACCATTTATATGGATATCAATCTACTATTCTCAAATAGTTTTCAAAGATAACTTCCCATTCGTATGTCAAATCTATCTTAATCTATCTTTAATGTGAAACACATGCTCATCTTGCCCACCTTCATTAAAGGTACACACACTTCCTGTGTGTGTGCATCATTCGAAACTTGCAGCAACATTTCTTCAATTTTTAACTCATATATAATACGTTGACAGTTTTGTAATTTTCGAAAGTAATCAAGCAAAGCTAATTAACAACAGAAGCTAGAGGAAAAGGTGTGTGCAGCAGCAACTAACGATGAACAACGATGAGCACATGAAGAGACTGAACAGACACTGAACACCGAACATGTGAAAGTCGCTAATGAGAAAAATATGACACAATTGTAATTATCTTGTATAAAGAGGAACACATTGGACATGGACATGGGCCCTGGTCTTAACACTTAATACCCAATATGCCATAAGCACACACACACACACACTCATACACACACACATACACGTAACATACAACATTTACACTAGACTACACTCCACTCCACTTCAGTCCACAACATTGCCCAGTCCGAGCAAGATGAATGAGCATGAATTATAAAAACATAAAAAAAAAATACGAAAAACTGAACAACAACAAACAACACGGGGAAAACAACATGAGTTGGAGAAGTGAGGAGGGGTGGGGAAGAGGCAACTTCTATACTCCATCTCCTTATCCTTCACCTCGAAAAATAGTTGCTAGTTGTAACTGCAGCTGACATTTCTGTTAATTTTGATGTATGGCCCAGGTCAGGATACAGAAACGGATTTCCACTCCAGGGTATATATTTTGTATAAAATGAAAAGGAAACAGAAAATAAAAACGGCAAACGGCAAACGCTTGTGAAAAGCATTAATAAACTCGAATGGAAATGAAAATAAAAATGATATGGGCGTTATGTAAAATAATAATAATAAAAACAAAAAACAAAACGGGAAAGGAAAATGCTCACACACCTGCCACATCATCTTAATTGTGGGACAGGTTAACCCCAGGAAAAAAAACAACGCAAAACTCAAAACCAGACCCAAACCATAAAGTTTCATTAACCGTGACGTTTATAATTTCTGCCCCCTCCCGCCCCTTCGCTCTTAGCTCACTTGGCTCAACCTGCGACTATCAAAAGGCCATAACTGATTAACTACAAAAACCATAGAGAAATATGTTTTTCTCTCATATTTGGCAACACATCCCTCCAGCATCCCTCCCTCCTCCCAGCACAACCCCTAAATAGCGAAACGAACCGTAACGAACCGAAATGATCTATGCCAAAAACTACATATAATGCATATGATCCACAGACATAAGGGTAAAATGTTGGAAAGAAAAATTACAATTATATTTTTTCTATGCATGGGAACATTTTATGATCAAACTGTGGGTGGTAAACACAAAATTTCTGTTGTCTCATTCTCTGCCACTCCAAAAATATATAAGAGTGTGTGTGGTGTGTTGTGTGTGTGTGTGTGGTTCTAGGGATCATTTAACTTGTGAGAATGCAAGAAATTCACTCAAAATGACATTTACTACACAAAAACATAGCAACTTGTTTGTATGGGAATTCATACAAATAGAAACAATCCAAATTATTCATTATTCTATTTATTAAAATATGTTACAATACAAATTTACACAGAATGGACAGCAGTGGGAAAGAAAAACAAAAGTTTCAAATTATTTTTACCAATCGACTTAAACGAGAACCTTTTTCAAAGTACTTAACCCTTAAATGCGTCAGTAAATGGCCAAAATACAAATCTTGAATGCATCTCTATTCAGACTATTTATAAATTGATTTACAATCAAAGCTGAAAAAAAACACAACTAACATGAACATTTTTAGCTGCAAACAAGCAAAAAACGAACTACGAAAAGAGAAATCCATTTGACCCAGAAAAACTGAAAACATCTTCAAAATAGACAAAACAAAAAAAAAAACATTTGAACATAAATTCAATGCATAATGCGCAAAAATTGATGTATACATTTTTCCTTCTTTTTTCGGGGAGTTCATACTCTAACCAAAAGGGTATTTCGATTTGTAAAGCACAAAACGATATCAAATATGAATCATACGATAAATCGACAGAGTAAAGGATCATACCCAACATCAATCTTCCATTAAAACAGCTGGTTTGAAAAATTATTATGATAATGACAAATTTGTTCTGTTAAAATATTTTTTTGATAGTTCTAAATTCTGAAAATATCTCAATAAAAAACTAAAGTTATTTCTACACAAAAGAAATGATAACTCAATCCCAATCTATTATCCAAAACCTTCGGTCGAAATGGATGTTTAGGATTACTCTAAAGATCGATGCTTAAGTAGAAAAACATTGGTTGATGTTGGTTTGCAAGGGTATCAATACTTCGGTTAAATGGAAGTTAGCCTAGTTTTTGTGTAATGTTGTTTAACAATTTATGCAGCCAATTGGCAGAGCATATGAATCTGAATCTGAATTTGATTCTGTGTGATGTGTTTACACAACGAAAAATTGAGGCAAGAAGAAGTCAGTGGCAAACACACACACACCACACACACACACAGGGAAAATATCCCAAAATTCAAATTACAAACTTTACAACTTTTTCTTTACATCATGTTTATCATAAAAATTCAGGGAAAAATTGAACGAAACGGAGGAGCCAGAGAGATATGGAGCAAGCCAAAAATCAGTGAGAAAGCAATGGCAAATGTTTACACAAATTACGAGTCGAATCCTCTGCCCCTCCACCAAACTCCCCCTACCTCCCTCCACCCACTCACTCACTCTCTCTCTCTCTAAAGTGTGTGTGTGTGTGTATACATATTTGAACGGCTACCGTATTGGAAAATAAACCAATTGCCTTTTACATTCAATAGATAGACGAGATAGATACGTGGGAACACGCTCTGGATGGAGTGCAGGGTAGTTGAAACGGGATGGGGATGGGGGTGGTGATAGGGGTAGGGGGGATCGGGTATGGCAAGCGGAGGACATGGAAATGCAAACATTGCCAAGCCAAGCTGACAAACAGAGTATGTCAGACTGATAATATTTTTACAAATGTCGTGTCGATATACGTACAGATTGTCTGTATATATATGACTTGATTTTGACTGGCGATTTGGGATGAGAGCGTGAGAAGATCATGTGACCTTTAAACTGCCAGCATGGGAAATAAACTTGGTTGATTGGCAAACTTTGATATATTAAATTCCATTATTAAAAGTGTCTTTAAGCTAACCCAACTTTAAATGATTATTTACAAAACTAAAAAGAAAGATTGGATAAGGTAAAGAGCTTGAAAACTATTCCTCAACATTTTAAATAATTTTCGTTGACTTTTTGGCACTCACAATAGTCTCTATTTAAATGATTGCAAGTTTTAACTCACGATGTCATCACCAATTTGTCAATGCATATCGAAGGCACAAGGCAAAAAGCGGATTGAAGGTGTTAAATGGGCATGAAACAGCTGCAATGCAGACGAGACAACCAAAAACAGGACCAGAACCAGGACGACAACTATGACGACGCCGACGACGACGACGACAACAACTCACAGGACAATCACCAAATAAATACAAACAACATGGGACAGAGTCCCCCTCCCAAAACACTAGCCCCATCCCCATCCCCATCCCCAGCTCCAGTTCCAGTGAGGCTCTACCTCAATATGTATGTATGTATGTACAACTCTAACTGGTCGATGTTCTGACGATGAAAAGCTCAAAAGAACGTGTGTAAAAAGGACGAAAAATTTCCAATTGTTAATGCCGTGTGGAACCATCGATCGAACTAGAGAAACGGATGGACAGACACACACATATGGACATTCGGGCTCTGGGCATATGTAAATACCAATTTACGCTACGGAAATGTCAACAACAACAATTAGGGTTGTCGTCCCCTAGGGTTAACCTTTAACCCTTTTGCCTAAACAAAGTGTGCTTGTGTGTGTGTGTGTTTGTGTCTCTGTGTGTGTGTGTGCCTAGCTTACTTTAATTTAATATTAATTTTCACATAACTAAGAGCTAGAACGATGCGCACCTTTTTTGATTAACACACCCAAAATCGCCGTTCGCCTTTCGCCTTTCCTGACCCAAATACACACAGTAGACTAACTAATTGGGCATGACGTAATTAGTCATCAATTTAATTGTGCATCGAAAATGGTTTATTGAGATTCCCTTTAGGGTTGTTTTCATTGCATTTGCATTGTGGGAAAATGCATTAAAAATTGCCAGAAAAAAAAACCTAGAAAATATGATTTGGTATTTGGCATTTGGTATAAATTGTGGTCAGAAATATTTCGCAGGCTGTTAAATTCGATTTGGTTTTTCCTGAAACGGCAAAAAGGCAAACTGAAGCAGCATGGGAGAAAAAGAACGAAATAATCTAGCAAAAAATCTAGCAAAATATTATGATTTCATTTCATAATCAAATAACAATTTGTTATGTAATACCTAGCACTACATACCCGCACACAACAAACACACACACACACACATAAAGAGCAGAGAAAGCGAGATGAAAAGCAGTGTAAAGAAACACATAGAACAAATTACAACAAATTTAAATCATTTATATTTGAAAATTAATTCCAGCTCAACACTAGAGATTCTAAGTGCCTCTGGCAGCTGCTGCTTATCAAATGCAGACTAAAAGAAAGAGAAAGACACTTGGTGAGCAGAGCAGGGGAGACAGGGAGAGAGATAGGAGGACTGGAAAAGCACATTTGTTATGGCAAAAGCAAGCAAGGCAAAGCAACAAATCTCTTAAAACCAAAAGCAACACCCACAGAAACCAAAATATCAAAACAACACTTGTAGAGCCAACCATCCTGATACCCTGTAACAGGTTAAAACAAAAGCTAATAATACTCGATAGAAAATAGATGCCAATTCTTGAAGAGATGATGAGTTCTGTGGAGAGTGATCCAAATATATGGTAGAAAAGCACTTGAAACACTAAGGAGAACTTTCTTATTAAGATAGGATATGTATAAACGGGTTTGTAAGCCCATTAACAGTAAAAACATTACATTAGGAATATTAATTGAAACATTAAAAGTAATTAGTTGTTTAAAACATAAATAAAAGTAAGACTAGAAAACAATTTTAAATGTAAATCTTGTAAAACATTGGAGAACACTTTCACCTAACTGAAATCAGAGTCCTTTGAGAAGGAATATATAAAATAACCCATTTGTTCCAACGATGCATCATCATTTTAAATAATATATGAGAGGCTTAGACATTTCGAATGTGAGTTATTGAACTTTTTTCTTTGTTGTTTAGAATTTCTAAAAAATGCACAAAAAAAAATATAAAAATATTTCATTTCTTTATTTATGTTTTCCAAGTTGTTTTACGAAGAAAATATTGCAACATTTTCTTTAATTGTTTTTTTATGTCCACATAAGATGTCAAGAGGACTTTTATGTTATTGCCAAAAATTTCTTTCAAGTTTCTGGAATATACAAATCAAATTTTTAGACTCTTTACCTTTCGATAACTAGCTATGAAATTTATTCTTAACCGATTCAAATATAAATCATATACATGTATAGACGAATCGAAGTATACCCCCTAAGATATATGAGTAGAGGGTACACTGGGGGAAAAAAAGAACCAATTGAAGAGGGCCAAAGAAAACCCCATTACCAAAATGAATTTATGCACATTTCAAAAAACAGCAAAATAAACAATGTTGATGCAAAGAGCAGGAGAGAGAGAGAGAGCGAACGATACCAGAAGGACTCAACTCTAGAGATGAGGATGATGGAAATGCAAAAAACCAAAAAAAAAAAGAAAAAGCACTGAAAGAAAATGGAGAAATTCCAACTGCATCCGCCCTCTTATATCCAGTCTCTTTATATCTATCTCAATGTTTGTTTTCACAATTGTCGAGCAAGGTTGAATAACAAATTGCAAACGAGACTCAAAACTAGACTAAATATTTATTTTTTAACACGTTAATCTCACAAATCCAACTGAAGTGGTGGCCCACAATGGGAAACAAAAACCACACGCAGTTGGCTGAGTAAACAAACCCAAGAAGAAAAAAAAAAAAAAAACAACGAGACCTATACACAAGGAGTTGCAGTTCAAGTTATATTTTACTTTCTTTTTATTTTATTTTTTTTTTGTGAAAAATCATGCATGAAAAACTGGACGCAGGAGTCTAAACAAACAGTAGCTAGCCAAAGGGACAAGGGGACTATAATCAACCGCAGGCCGGCATCAGAGCTGTCAGCACTTGAGTTTCTGTCTATTCCCCCCACTTGCCACACAGGGACACAAATAGACAGAGAGAGCGAGAGAGACCCATCATCATAGCCCATTGCACTTTTCTCATGAAATCTGAGGCAAGCGCGTTGTCACGGTGCTGACAAAAATGTCGCGCCTAAAGGCGTTTTGTAACCAACAAATTATGACAAAATTGTCGCCCCTGAGTTAAGACAAATAAAACAATGCCCTTTTTTGCTTTTTAGTCATTTTGTGAAAATTGAGATGATTCATTTGGTAAATTGTACAAAATGGCTAAAGATCTGGTTAGAATCTTACTTATTCATATCTAAATCGAAAAGGATATTCATTTTATATGTATGGACAAAAGTTCACAAGTTCAAGTTAAAGCTGAGTTCATATAGTTAGTTCGATTATAGTAAGTTTCTTGCTTGCTATATCTTTTCAAAATAGTTCTATAATGCTACATTTAATATCTCAATGTAGTTACAGATAAATTTCTAAGAATTTCTCAATATTTTTTAGAATCGTAAAAGGATTTACATAATAAACTAATCGAATATCTTCCTCTTTTACCTCTTCTTCTTATTCCTATTATAGTTTCTTTCCTTTTTGTTAGTTTACTAGTAGTTTCCTTTTCTTGTCTTGCAATATTAAGGGTATTCATAAAATGATTACTGTAAATTAAATTTGTATGAAATAAAAACAAAGTAAAATAAAACTGAAAACAGAAAAAGGCGAAGAAATATATATATTTCTCACTTGGTTTATATTCTTCATGTTGCCGTTGCCGTTGCAGTTGCTTTTGCTTTTGTTTTTTGTCAGCCACTTGACAAGAAGACCTCAGTCGCGGCCTCGCCACGGGCCTCTTCAGGGACCTGTCCAATTCAGCTGTCAGGCGACGATGATGGTTGAGGCCTTTTGTGTGTGTGGTCCGGCTCGGTGCGCCTGGTCTGAGTCCAGTCTGGTCAGGTCCGCTCCGGTCCGGTATATTGTTCTTGATGCGGTTCAAGTGCCTAGGCAACACAATCGGAAGCAACTCGATGGGCGGTTGTGGGTTGGGTTGGGTTGGTATGGTATGGGTTATGTTTCGGTTTCGGGTTTGGGATTCGGTTGACGTTGTAGGTTAATCTCAGCATTTTCAATTGTGTATTTGGTCGCGCGACTTTGTTAATTATGAAACTTGCTGCTAATTAGCTTGGCCAACTAAAAGCCTGCTCTAATTTGCAAGCAAAGCTCTCCAATGCTCTCCAACTGCGACCCGGATATACATACAGACACTGAGAGTTTGCTTCATTAGCGGGCATTAGTGAAAACTAAAGTTGCCTGCCCTTAAACAACAATAACCAACAACCAACGGCGACGACGACGACGACGACCTGATGAAGATGGAAACACATGCCAAAAAAAAAAAAAAAAAAGCCAAAAACAAAAAACACAACAGGAACTCGCCAAAAGCACCGCAGGTGATTCCATTTCCATAAAAACAAAGAAACACAACAACCACAAAAGAACACAAAAGCCCAAACTCTGCTGACCCACTCGATAAAACGCACACAATATAATTAAGAGGCCTCAAGTGTCTTTAAATCACAATCCAAAAAAAAAAAAACGAAGCAGCTTTTATTAAATTCTCAAATCGACGCACGCAATATCCTGTATATGCCAAACAAGAGGCAGGACCTACTTCGAGATAAACTTTTGATAGAGTTAAATATCCCCAATTCGCCCCAAGGACCGAGGGTATTTTAAAGAAAAAGTATGAAATAAGGTTAAAGGGGGATACGAAAGACTTCTTTATTGGCAGGCAGATGTTCCGCCTCCTGTTGCCTCATTTATGAAGCTTACGCAAAAATAAGCCCCATGCTAAGTATGAAAGGTGAGGCAGAATATACATACTATATCTCATAAGAATTTCGGCAAGCTGCAAAAATTTAAAAAGTTGTGCTCATTTAACGAAATGTTCGATGAACTACAAAACAAAGTATGAGGCATGTTGCTTATCGGAGAAACGAGAGTCCCAAGAATCGGTTTTTTCGACTTTTTACACTCCTTAATTGGAGTTTCTTTTCCAAAAAGGATTCTGTTTTCTTTTTCTTCATTAAAATCGCCAAAATGTATATAACAGGCAAAAGGAAACATTTTCGACCCTATAATGTATCTATAAAGGATAAATTTGTTTAGCCATGTCCGTCTGTATGAGCGACCAGATTTTGGGAACTATAAAAGCTAGAGCTACCAATTTAATCCCACTAATACATGATATAACTATCTATAATTTCACCAAATTTTATACAAATAGGAATAAAAATGAACGAATTATTCGTTTGATTCAAAATGATTAGTTTTAAATGTCAATGAAATAAACCTTACCAAGTTAATTACCTAATTTAATTTCTTACAAAAATTAAGCCTTTATATTTTCCCCAATGGGTAAAATTTTCGGTGTTTAGCAGGCAAAGTTTGTTGGCTGCGAGGGAGGGAAAGAGGTGAGAGACTTAGTCATCTCGTAAAATAGTTGACAATTTAAACATTAATCCTCCATAGCCATAATTAAATATCCAAGAGGGAAATATTTCGGTTGACAGACACATTTGTAGAATTTATAGAATTTCAAGCCCATTGCCATTAACCATAAAAACCGATATGATAGCCCATCGCATATTATTACAGTGACTGCGATTATTTTGATGCCATTTGCCAGACTTAAAGACTTTTGTTGTAAATATTGAGAAAAATTGATGGCGCGCCGCTCACGCAAACGCACACGCACACACACACACATATACACACACACACAGTGGGGATTCTTCTATATGTTGAACAAGAACAAAGCACAGCATACTACAAACTACACACAACACACACACCACACCGTGTGCCCCTCCTACATATTGCGTGTGTGATGTGCATGAAATGCAACTAAATCATGCCGCGAAATATTTCAGGGATTTTTGTTGTGTTCAGACAAAGGAGCGAAAGAATGAAAGCAAAAGACGGCTAGAGAGAGAGAGAGGGAGATAGGGACAGTGAGAGAGAGAGACCCCAGCCAGGCAGCGCAGATGGCCCTTATGCGTCTTCATGCGTTGCTGCTGCTGTTGTTGTTGTTGTTGTTGCTGTTGTTGATAACTTAAATGCCACATTTAGATACATGAAGAAAAAGAATTTCAGACATAAATCAAGCGCGAAGATCAGACCAAACGCAGCAGAGGGCCGCCGATGGCGAAGCAGAGTCGAAGGCAGGAAGCAGGGGGCGTTGGATGCAACTCGATCGCCAGACGGAAGTGGGCAGCAGCAGCAAAAGCAGAAGATGAAGGCAAAGAAAGAGCTGCCATTCAAATGTGTCCCGTGCGTTTAATTATTGTCATTTTTTGTATATACCCTTTAAAAATAAATGCCAAAAATGAGTCTAATGGTCCTTGATTCACTTGATACCCTTTAGAGCGACACTAAAAAGCGTTGTTTATCTTTCTAACCTTCGAAGCAGTTCTCAACATGACTTGAAAGTTAGAGTATTAGGTTATTAAATTAATATTTCACTCAAGTGGAGACATATCCAGTTATCGTCTTGCCTCTCCAAGCAGATGACAGATAATTCCAAGTTGTTGATGTTGAATTATGCAAAATCATCCGAGTTTCTGCTTACTCAAAGTGCAAGGGTATCGCATAGTCGACCAGTTTAATTGTGTGTAGTATAGTGTTCCCATCTTCCCATTCAGAAAAGTAAAAGGGGTTCGAGACAATCCAGCTTAGTCACAGCTATTTATCATCTCATTCGTCGCCCTCGTCTCAAAGACATTTGACACTTTTTTCTTACTCCCACCCTCCCCCTTCTTCATCTCACCCCACCCTAATTCTCTCATTTTGACATTTTTATCATTTAAGTCACATTTGGCATTTTTTGTTGCTTTGTTTTTTTGAGATATTCTGTTTATTTTTGACAGCCATATTAAGATATATACAATACGGTATATTTTTTTGTTCTTGGTGCCTTTTTTTTTGTTGTTGTTTTTTGTTTTTGGTGTATTATTTGTTGCCCAATTCGATTCAGTGTGTTTAATGAAAGTGTTGAGTTTTAGTTTTCGTTGCGTTTGCCTTTTAATTGTTTGTTTATAGTCAACGCGCGCGCCCTCGTTAAGAGGGCCCCTAGCACACCATGATAAATTGCTTGGCATGAAAATACCATTCAAAATACGGCCATAAAAATCGGGCTTTGCTTCTTGTACATTTCAAATTGATTTAAGTTTAAGTAAAATCTATAAAACAACTTCCCAACCCCCAGCCCTCCCCCTCTACACACACACACACACACACTCTCCTCAGTCTGTGTGTCTCTCTCTCATCTTATGCACCTTTTTAACAACTCTATTTGAAAGCGGAGAACAACTCATGAGGTAGAATGAAATCACCTTGAAGCTATTATTTCAAAAAACATATCGGTTTTTAGTGCTGCATAAAAACGCCCGAAAAACATTGAGAAGGAAATCTTCTTAGGATGAGTAAACAAATAAAATCGAATAAAATTTAAGTATTTCACTAAAAACATTTGTGCAATAATGTAGAATGGTTAAAAGGGCAGGCGGAGAGGAGGGGGAGTGCTTGGTACCTAATCCTGTTGTTCTTCTCATTGTTGTGATAATCAATTGATTGGAAAGCAGCGAGAGAAAAAAGGTGGCATTTGAAATGAAGTGAAATCTCTCTATCTCTGATTTTTGATTGAATTGACATACTTATAGTATGACTGGCAGGAATATTAGATAAGACCAACCAAATTTTGTTTTAATATGCTTTAGTTTATTTAATAAACTTAATAAATTAAAAGGATGAAAATGTTTTAATAGAAATTTAAATTGACCCTTAATGATTATTAAATTCAACATTTTTGCTTAACCTGCGAATGAAAAAAGGCTTAATACCAAGAAGGTTTTGGAAATTCCAGGTCAGATCTTATCATTGTGAGATATTTTGTATATTTTTTTAGCTAATCCACCACCAAAAACTATGGAGAAATAATATATATTTGCTTATAAATCAAGTTCTCTAACCACATGCTACCCAATACTACTCGTACACTATAATTATGGGAAAACAAAAAAAATTACATAATATTTACAAGATGTTATCGAACATTAGCAGCCATGGGCAAAACGCATAGAACGCACAGAGTCTCCAAAAAGTTAATTTGTCTATTAAGGCGCAGTTGTTTCAGCCTATGTCTGGTCACCCAGTCCAGGTCATTCAGTCATTCAGTCAGAATGCAGTCAGACAGAAATTTGTAAATGAGTCTAATCAGTCAGTCCCCAAAAAGGGTAAGCCTATAATTTGGTAATTACGAGCAGATTACGAGAAATTCTACCAACACACTCACACACACACACAACACCAAAAATGAAGGTAATAAGTCAAAAAACGGTTGCATTTTTGCCTGCTCCTTGTACTTAATGCATAATATTTCCCATGCATCAGACCTTTTGCTGGTATAATTAGCAGAGAGAGAGAGGAGAGAACACTAAAATTTTGACTGCCTGCTGTTCCAAAGAAGGTTTCATGCCAGTAGTAGTAGTAGTAGTAGATGATGATCATTCGATCATTTATGTTTTTTTTTTCATCTGCTTTTGGTGGTTAAAAAACGACGAGAAATTACTTAAACAGTAGCCGCCATCAAATTTGAGTTCCTGTTCCAGTTATGAGAGAAAATAATGTGTATAGAGACATCAACAGATGTGAAGATTTTTCCTGGTTCTCTTTTTTTTTTTTGACATTTTGATTTGTGGTTTTTCAGGGGTACACGAGAAGGAAACGAAAATTTAATTACATTTTAACAATAAAATGGAAACAGCAAATTGTTTAGAAAAGTAGAGAAACAATCAACGTATCCTATACCCTTGCAAATTTCAATAATTACACGATTTTAAAAATAGAAAAATAAAGAACATAAAACATATAAAACATTTTTTAAATAAAACAAAGTTAGATTTTTATAATCACAAAATTGTTGAAAATAATTTTCATGTCAATATATCAACTTGGATTAAAATTGGTAATATTAAAAAAATTGTTATTCAACCTTGTCCGGATTACAGCCCGATTTCAGCAAAGGTTTTCAAAGTAAGTTTCAAATAATTGAAATTGAAATTAAGCATTACCAAATATAAGAACTTAACTTTGCGTTTTACTGCATTACAAAACAATTCATGAAAATGTTCAAATATACCCTCCTTTTTGTGCAGCAAGGATATTAAAATAAAAACCGCAATTTGTTGCCATTTTCCACATAAAAGTGATTTTTTGCGACCGAACTCATTTCGGAGCAAATGTCAGTGACAGTTGAAACCACAAAATGTTAACCCCTTCAAAATACGAGAATGTATGCTGTGTTTTGGCAATGAGCACCAGCAGCAGCAACAACAACGACAACAACAACAACAACAGGTGAGGCAATCTTTTGTCGACCTTTGACGACTTCAACCTTCCGAAGAACATTGAAAGGTTAAAGGTTGTAAGGTTACAGCAGTTCTGGACCGTGTGTGGGTGGCAGTAAAAAATAACTTTCATCCTACTTTAGGGACTCACTCACGCACTTTTACGCTTTATCTACTAAATATTTACCCGTGACCGGAAAAAAAAAAACAAACGACAAGCGACAAACGAAAAACGAAAAAAGAACAAACAAAACTTTGTCAGGCTCCTGAAATTTGTCAAATATTTTTAAAAAACATTTGCTCGTATTCCCTCCATGTACATACTTCCTTTTCCTCTTTCAGTTGCTACATACATACATACATATATTGGGGAAATGACTGTTTAACTTTTTATGGCATTTCGTTGAATGTATTTTTATTTTTCGGTTCTCCTTTTTTTTTTGCGCTATTTATATTTTTGCTCTCAAACACGCTTTTCCCAGCTTATTTCTTTGTCATTTTTCTGGCTCTTTTCGTGACACAAATGTGACAGAATTGTTCTTTTTTTTTTTTGTTGTTTGGTTTGTTTGGTTGTTGTCCACCCACAATATGGCGCTTGTCTTGGTTTGTTTGTGTAATTGCTGCAATCTGTGTGTGTGTGAGTGTGTGTGTGTGTGTGTGTGTGTGTGTGTGTATGTGGGGGGGTCTTTCAATTGATGAAGGGGGTTGGGTGGGACACATGTTGTCGCAACAGCTTTTAAATTGTTATTGATTGGCAAAGCAGAACCAAAACGAACCGAAACGTAAGGAAAGTGTGTGACATGTTTCGATTCCAGTATGGGCGGTGGCAAAGGCGGGGTTGGGCGGTCTAAGTGGTTAAAAGCACAAACAAACAAATTAATATTGGAAATTAGGTTATGCTAATACATAAGTACACATGTCCCCCATTGCAGCTCTGGCAATGTCGCAAGAATCTATATCAATCGATCGATAATGTTAAGTTAAAGACCGAAACAAGAAAAAAAGAAAACATTCATTTGTTCTTAGCAGGGCCATTGGAAAGGGCTTTGAATTGGTAGCAACAAGATTTAGACCGTGTGAAATTCGGCAAAATATACTAACATACTAGCCCAGAGTGGCTTGGAATTAGTTAAAGGACAATTATAATTAAGTCCTGTATATGAACCCAATGGAAACAGGTATTGGGGGGAAAAAGTACAATTTCAATGGTTTTTTATAGGGCCAATTAATCTGAATTAATTTATTAGGCTCCAAATTTATAGCCATTGAAGTTTTCTTTAAACTATTCCTTCTATTTTTTCTGCACAATGATTTTAATGCCTTGATTGAACTATTAAAAATATGTTAGAGATTTTTTGTTAATTCGAAGCTATTTTCAATTTATCAAGAACAAAATCTTTGTCAGAATTATACAAATAAATAAAGAAGTAAATTGTAAAGTAGGAAAATTGCATGGCGTTTCCAAAAATTCCTTTTTATTATCAATTCTTTTTTTATATTTTTATAAAATCTATTATTTATTTTTAGCATAAGGAACTTCTTGAATTGCCCAACCGAATTTCAATAGCGACTAATTGAGACTCACTGCCAACTTGGGACCCAAATTTTATCCGGATATTCATTTAAAAGGACAAGCAACATAATTAAATTGTTAACAAAAAAAGGGAAGAACTGCATTTTTTGTTTTTAAAAAGAAGCTCATAAATTGTAGAAAAATACCAATTTTGACATCTTTTGGGTCGGTGTCTTTTTTTTTGTTGTGTTTTTATTTGGCTTTATCAAGAAGAAAAATGAAATGAACTGCACACACAGAGACACACAGAAACACACACACACACTCGAACAGTGTGCAAAGTGCACTTTTCTCTTATCTAATTGCATTAAAAGTCAATAAATTAATAAATAGCAAGCAATAAATTTAGTAAAAACAAGCCATTAATAACACTTTGGTTGACACACAACCATCGTTGGCCCCTACGGCGGCCAATGGCCAAAATAATGGTGGCTTCTGGTTAGGTCAGGTCGAAAGTCAGCCACCGAGTCGGAGTTGGCGACATGTGAACACACACACACTCAAACACACCGCACACTCCCATAAAAGTTTTTGAAAAATTGAGCGCGGCATGTTTTTGTCACCCGAAAAAAAAATACTTGCGGAAATTCTTAGAAAAATGAAAAGCCAAAAGAAAAATTGACCAAATAATTTAATTTCCGTCACAACTACACAAGGCAATTCGTTGCAGTTCGTTGAGTTAGTTGCAATAGGAAAAGGACCAGCAGAGGGTAAATGTTCACTGTGGGTGCGAGTGTGTGTGAGTGTGTGTGTGGGTGTGGGTGAGCTAAACAATAAAGTTTAATTAAAAATGAAATTTTAAAATGCCTTTTCGTATTTTGTTTCTTTTTTTTCCTGCCTATTTGGTTGGGTAAAAATCAAATGCCGCCAAACAATTGAACAATTTAAGAATTTAACAATAACAATTTTCAAATTTTTTGATTGTAAATTAAATGTGATTGGGCCCAGGGAATGCGGGTGACCCCGACGCGCGGTAGTTGTATGAGACAGCACGCGCGCGTGCCACTTCCCATTCTGTAAACTATTTTTAAATGCAACAAAACTTCTCGTTTTGTCGATTTTATTATCGGCCCTAGCTGAAATTGTTTTCTCGGGTAATTTGTTTAATTGAAAAAATCGTAAAAATTTGTTTGGACGTTTATTTTTTTCTCGAAATTGATTTTTATGACATTCGAGTCGAACAATTGACAATAACGGTGTATTTTTTTTCCGCCAACTCTTTTTATTTTGGGTGGGGGCGCAGCAGAGTAACGGTTAATTTATGATGATACCATGGTTAAGCCCTTTTTTTGGCTGGAAACAATCCGGCTAGCCGACTTGTATATACCCTGCAACAGAAATCAGCTAAGAAATATTGCCAAACTCACTAATTGTAGGTTGAAAACGCGTGCCATCCCGCTCATTCCTCACTTCTATTAGCACTTTTGCGCACCTATTGGCCAACTAGGTATATATCTGTCATTTTGGCCGCTTTAATATACCCTTCTACCTTTTGCAGGAGCAGGATATTAAAACAGAATCAGAAACAACCAGAAAAATTGTTGAAATCATGTGAGAAATCCATTGAAAATGCTCATAAAATATACAAATATTGAGAGAGGTTGCTGGCTAGGCTCCGCAATTTGTTTCAATTTCAATGAACTTCAAATTACGTTTTGCCGGCCGTTTAAATGCCGAATTCAAGCGTATGTAACTACCTTAACGGTCTGCCTAAAAGGTTTTTGCCAGTTTCTGGTCACTTGCCCCACTAGAGATGGGAGATAGAGAGATGAAGTCGCAGAGATAAAGAGAAACGGGAGACTATTAGCCTATGGCACGTACCACAACAACATTTATTTTAGTACTATCCCACACTCGAGTTGGTTCCCAGTTGCCCAGTGCCCTTTGCGCCCATACCCAGTCCCAATGTTAAGTTAGTTAGTTAGTTAGTGCGTAGGCAATCAGCCTCCTTCATCATGCACGCGCTACTGTGTACCCCCTCTCCCTCTCTCTCTGTGTCCTCCTGTTTTTGTCAGTGTCTCTATCTTTCTATCTCCGATTGTGTGCCAGTCTGTGAAAATGGCAGAAAAAAAAAAGAATGTATGTAGTAGGTATAGCATAGAATATACACTAAATATATCTACATATATGTATATACAAAAAGTGGTGAAGTCTGTCTAACTTGCTGACTGACATAGTTCGTCGTTCGACGTTGTGCTGTGGAACACAGAGAGGAGAGCCAGTAGTCAAACAGACTGACTGACTGACTGACCGACAGACAGATACAGCCACCAGGCCACACAATAAATAGCATTTGGACACGCAATGTGAAATTTATGTTAGATAATGCTGCTTTGGCTTGGGTGTATCTCGTGTTATTGTGCTTATGTTCCTGCCGATGCAGAGATAAAGTTTCAAATTAGTTTTGTGGCTGGTAATTAAATTTAATTTTTTCATTTCATTCAACCACAATGGAGCACACACACAAGCACACACACATACAATGGCAAATGTTTAATGTCCATATACTCGGATATTTGTTGAAAGTTTCCAGTTGAAATTTTGGCAATGCCAAAACCAGTTGACTGCAATCCTTAACAAAAGGCTAAATTACATAGAAATTTGTGGACTCAATTAAATGCAAATTATAATATTTAGCTTGAACAAAAGATGATTCCAGATAATCGTCCTGATCTCTTGTTTGGCATAGACTGAAAGGTTTTTTATTTTCTGATTTAGGCCAGGTTAATAAAGTTTTCTGCATTACAAAATTTCATGAAAATTAAAAATTCACGTAAGAATTTACTAAATTTAAAAAAATGCATATATTAACCAAATGTGTGTATAGAAATTTAACAATAATTCACACTTTTCACAGGTTCAAACTTTGCATGAGTGTGTGTGTGTGTATAGGTAAATATTCCCATCAATCCAACTTAATCCCCTTTAAATTCGCTCATTTCCTATCCATACGGCATATCAGAACATTTTCTGCATTTAAAATTTGCATATTTATCCAAGCCCTAAAAGCTTTTTCCAAAAAACCAACTTGATTACCATTTGATTCGTGATCTTTCAACTTCTCGACTCATGAGGGCTGTCAGTTGGGTTTTTCGACTTGATGACTTTGGCACCAACGCAATTTCTTCGCATCGATTGATTGATTGAGCTGCCGACGACGACGACGACGACGAAGATGGTGAACCCATCTTTGTGTGTGGCAAAGGTGTGTGTGTGTGTGTGTGTGTCTGATACAGACATCACTCTTTAAAGCGGACCATACTTTAAGCCAAACATGGCCAAAACGGCAACCTGTTAACCGACCAAAAATAAAAAACCATACCAAACGGTAAGCAGAAACTTTGGCCGAGTAAAAAGTTCTTTTGTATTATTGTAACAGAAAATTCTGACAGCGCGAAAAACGAAAAGTAAAATGTGGAAAAGTAAAATGAAAAACAAAAGGTAAAACGTTGAGGTAAACACGTGAAACAAACGAAGCGGGTAAAATAATATTGGCAAAATGAAGGAAAATAAGAGCATGAAGGAGCAGCAGCAGGAAGAGGAGTATCAACACCAACAGCAACATCACTGCTAAAGAAGTAAGTAAGTCAGCTGGGGATGAAGGGAAACAGAAAAAAAAACAAGAAAAACAACAACAGAAAAAACAAAACCTAATAAAGTAGCAAACAAATTGGGGCACATACATATAGTCTTTCTGTTTTTCTTGTTGGTCGGTTGGTTGGTTGGTTTGGTCTTCTCGTGATACTTTTGGCATGCCTTTGGGTTATGATAAAGTGTCGAGAAATTCCAGAGGTTTTCAGGTCACCCCAGCCACCGAATCGTCGACCCCTAAAAGTAGGTAATTGAAATAAGCTTGGAAATTTGTAAGGCTCAGGAAGAAGAGATTTGACTTAGGAGTGGGGGCTGATGAAGAAGGTGAAGCTAAAGTCTCTGTGTAAAAAGCTTTTCCTCATTTTTTTCTTGTTTTTCTTTGTGGTTTAGATGATATATATTCATGTCTATTAATTATGATTTTCGGTCTGCCTAGAGTGGAGATCTAAAACCACCTGAAAAGCCACTGGTAATCTGAACAGCAGAGGCGTAGCCACAAAATTGAATGAAATGACTTTTCTAATAAAATAAAAGTGTAAAAAGGGGTTGAATTTTGGGAATTTCCACATCGGAAATTTAATTAGAATTAACCAAAAGTGGCAAAAATAAAATACGAATTTGCCCTTCCAAGAAAATGAATAAAAATTCTAAGAAAGAAATGCAAAATGTTGTATAAAATTTGGAACTTTGTTGTTGGAGTTCCTGAATGTGATAGGTAAGTTCAAGTTTAGACACTTTAACTTTTCAGCTGGTATCCCTTTTGCCTTTTTGTTTTTTTTGTGAAACACCATCACTGATTTTTGACCTCCTCACAGGGGAGCCTAAGTAATAAATTCAATTTAAATGAAGCGTAAAATTCAATCAGGTCGTGGTTTTTTCTTGCTCCTCTTCTGACTACTACTGCCACTGCGGCAGCGAATGTGGCTGCGGTTGAGTCTGTGGCTTCTTAGGTGGTAAATTGTTTTCTAAGAGCTCCTCTCCACAAAAAAATACAAAAACCAAAGAAGAGAAGAACAAAAAATTCTGCGAAATTAAAGCCGTGCATGCGCCCACAATAAAGAAGTCAATTTATATAAATTTTCCTCTCTTCAGGTTACTGCGGTTGCTGCTGCTGCTGCATCAAATTTACGAACTGGCCCCTGAACCTTTTGTTTTTCCTTCTCACTCTCTCTGTGTGTGTGTTTGGAGTGGCTTTTCTTTTCCTTTTCCACAGTTTTTCTTTTGTGTTCTTATAATTTGAAATTAGGTAGAAGTAGATGGAGGGTTAGCATATGTTTTGCGGTCGGCATTCTCAAGAATCCCACCGAGTATTCAATCAAAATGATGTTGTTTTAATTTCGTAACGGAGCAGGGACGTTGGGGAGGAGAGGAGATGGAAGAATGGATTTGCGTAGAGAATTTTTAATAAATGTTTTGTTCTGGTTGGATTTATATATTTTTTTCCTTCTTTTTTTTATGACCATAAGGAGCTCCCGGAGTCTCTCGAGTCTCCGAGTCTGTCCTTGTGCTCTAATTTTATTGATGGTGTTTCTCATGTGCACTGAGTTGTGCTCACAATTTGTAAACTGTAATTGCAAGAAGCAGATGTACTTGGTCTGGACTTTAGTTTAAATGCATATGTTATTCAGGGTTCAGTTAACAGAGAGAGAAGGAGAAAGAAAGGGTGAGAGAGAGAGAGAGTGTGTTTGGGGAGCCCATGGTAATGGTAATGGAATGGAATGGACCGAAGCATGTGTTGAAAGGTGGCCTGGATAAAAGGATAAATAGAGATTAATGAATGCAAAGCTAAATTTACAATATATATTCAAGAAAACTAAATGCATACACATCAGACTAACAACAACAACAACAACAACAATAGATGATTATTGAGATTTAAGCAATAGAAAAAAAAAAGTTGATTTAAAAAATGTTAATTCTTAAGAAGACTAGAAACTGATGGGTATGTTTGTTCCTCGTTCTGTTCCATTAACACTTTGATTTTTCTTGATTAAGAAATCCTTTCATCAAGTTCCATCTCTAGCTTTTGGATACTACACAAATACAAGAAACACTTACAGCTTACTCACGCACACACACACACACACACATGTATATGAGTCCTTATACAATCCGCATAAAGAACAACAACAAAATACTTAGTATGCTTTCACAATTTAAGCTTCAATTTGGTAAACCAACAAGATTGGTAAAACAACAACAACAACAAAAAAATAGGAACCTGGCTTTTGAGGGAAGTCCTTTAAAGAGTCTACAAAAGGTTTTCCCCATTTCGAGTCCTTGGTAAATGTATATATGTATGTGTGAATGAATGTGTGTGTGTGTGTGTCTCTCTCTCTCTCTCTTTCTCTCTGTGTGTGTTTTGGCATTGATTTGAAGATTGCAAAACGTTTTTGCGTGCCAGCCAGTATGTGCGGTTTTGTTTACTTAACGCCATGGTAGGGTCTGGATCTGGTATAAAGTACAAACATATATATATATATACGTACGTACGTGTGTGTAGGTGTGTGTGTGTTTGCGTGGTGGGGTTGGTAGGAGCCCACAACTATTTAGAAAATTGAGACACCTACAAAAGTCTATTAGGCGGGAGGAAGGCCTCTCTCGCACTCTTTGTCCTTGTGTCCCTGTCTCTGTCTCTGTGTGTGTGTGTATGTGCTAGAAGCTGTAAAACAAAATATTTACACGAGCTTCAACATAAAAGCAATGCAGCACGCAAAGGCGAAAGCCAAGCAGCACCAACAGATGGGACCCCTTAGGCGAATGCACTGAGAAAAACAACAAAATAAGTTAATTGAAGCTCAAAAAAATCTAGTGGAGCCCCACTGCCTCATGCGAAATCAATAGAAGATGTATCTGAGAAAGATTTAAGAGTTGGAGCTGCACAAGATTTTAACTCCATCATCAGAGGACAGGGGTCACTCAGATGATTTCTTTTCCAAACTCCTTAGGCTAAGCTTCTTCTCCATTAAGTTAACTAATTTTTTTTTTTTTGCTAAGTGTATACAAGGACATGCGAACGACACATTAAAGGCAACAATACAAAAACAACAAAACGAAAAATATAAGGGGGAAAGAAGGGGGGGTTGGGGGAAAAAATGAAAAATAAAGCAAAGGCAAAAGCAAAGGCACAGGCAAAGGAAAACCTTTTCCCCTACAAAACATTAAATTGACAGACATCCTGGCTCTCCGCCACTCCGGCTCGGTTCGGCTCTCCTGTGTCCTGTGTGGCACGTCTGCTCTACGCTTTTAGTCTAAATAAAGGCATTTAAAAGATTTAGAGCAAATGAACCTAACCTCAAGTTTGCCTCCACCTACCCACCACCTCCTATTACCCATCAGCCATTAATGTTGTAGGCGTGGCACATAAAAACAAAAGACACGCATGTTGTCCTGCCTGCCCGCCTGTCTGTCTGTCTCTCAGTGTCTCCGTCTCGATGGTGTTCTGTGTGACATTTTTATGGCAAATTTAAGGCACGCAACTTGCCTTCTATCCTTCGCTTTTTTTTTTTTTTTTTTTGGGTGATTTGTCAACTTTCTTTTCTTAAATTTCTTTCGATTCGTCGTATTCGTCGCGATGATAATGACAAAATGACTTAAATAAAATTCTGTTGTGCATGCACGTAATTGCTCAATTTTTCTCCTCTTCATAGCAACCACCCGAGAAGCCCCCCTTCTTCTTTTGGAAGCCGCTCTTTTGATTTACTTTTGTGTTTTATTTCATTTTTGCACTCATTTTTATTGCTCTCACTTTTTGGTCTTGTCCTTTTTTTCCAGCTAAAGATTGAGCTTTTTCTTCTCTTTTTCCGGTTCCCCTTCCTCCCATTTACTTTTGTTTTCTTCGTTGATTTTTATCTCCCATTTGGGTTGAAAGTTAATTAAGTCGTTATTAAGAGTGTCAAGGGAAACAACTTTATTATACGAATTAATATAGTATATATGTATGTATGTATTCTATATTGTATATTTTTATGGTCTAGATCAAGGCAGTTGATATTAAGGTCCTGACAAAAGACAGAATACAAAGCTTTGCAAAGAAAAGCGAGAGCTTTTAGCTAATTAAATAAAAGACAAGCTCCCTTAAGGTTCACATATGTTCCAAACGAAGGCCTCATCTATGGTATAGTCTTAAATATATGGGTTAAGTCCAGCTATTTCGAAGATTTATGCTATTTCCATATACTTTCTACTAAAAAACAAAAAAGGATTGAAAACTATATAGGAGTTGCTAGGGAAAAAGATAAAGAAGCGCGTTAAAAAAGGAGCAAACCAAAAAAAAGCTAAGAAAGACATAAACAAATTTAGTTATACAAGCAAAGTTAATTGCTCTGATCAACAAAATATATAGGTATATCTTTTGCATATTAATATAGTTTTGCACTGGTTAAGCTATCTTTCTACAAAGGCCATTAAGGATGTATATCCTGATTCGCTCTACTACACAATAATTTTCCATATAACAAATTCATATAAACAAACTTCGAATATTGAAAAGACATAACGACCATAGCTAAGGACATCTTTGACTACAAAATTCTCTATTAGACTTTAATCCCTTAGCCATGTTCCCTATTTAGAGATAACCACATAAACTTCAAATTAGATTTGCACACTTAATCACTTAAAAAGCAAAGATGTAATGCAACATTTTTTTCAAATTCTGTCTATGGCAAGAAAGCTTGACGTAACTTGCCACAAAGTCCTCAAAAGTTTTGTTTCCTTCTGGTCCGTGTCTGGTTTTGCTCTCTTTCTCTATGTATGGTTCAACGCCTACGCAACACAACTAATGCAAATTAGCATTAGCATTTTAACCGAGACAATGGTATATCATTAAGTACCAAGCTCTTCAAAACTTTTCCATTGTTATGCAAAGAGCAAAAATATATGTATAGTTGGATGCCTAGACAAGACGGCGACTCCATCATGCATAATTCAAAGTGTCCATCAAGTTGTCATAAAGTGCAACAAAGGAAAATACCCAAAAAAGCAAAGAAAAAGAAAAAGAAAAATAAGAGAAAAATTAGCAAAACAAGGAAAATTCTACGAGACGACTAACTCACTTTCTCCAACAAAACTTATTGCTAATGTAAATATTTTGTTTTAATTTAGAGTACTGCAGATAGAGGCAGAGGCAGAGCAAAGGAAAACTGACTCATATGATGCGGGCTTGCGTTCGAGAATGAAGAAAATTTTGTGAAATGTGTCATGTGAGGTAACATGAGAATTTCTACGTAACGAACGAACAAATGTATGTAGGTCGGTCTGTCGGTCTGTTTGTCTCTCTGTCACTCTTTATCGACGCAACGCAGTGATATAAAATTATGAAAACTAATTATAGGGGTCCCTAGTTGAGGGATGAATGAGGTGAGCTCATCGTATAGCGCACAATGTACATCCAGTAGCTGCGTCACGCAAACGTTCAAGATAATTAACCACTTATGTTTAAACAAATTTTTAAGTGCCAAGGGAGGATAGCGATAGACAAGAAGGAGGAGGCCATGCCACAACGACGTGGGAATAATCAGAAGGTTCAGTTGAAAAGTCACTCGGTTAATATATATATATATATACATATACCGATTATTCATACAAATCGAAGATGCAAATACCCTTTCAATTCTCAAAGCACATTCATTCCAGATTTATCCACTCCAAATAGTCCTTTCACCTTGATGGACTTGGTTTTTATCTTCTTAATGTCCTACCAAGGAGCTAAAGATCCATAATTCAGTCCTCTTGAAGAGTTTAGCTTAAATAATATTTATTTTTAACAGTTCGTTCAGTGGAAATGAATTCAAAATGCATTTTATTTGACTTTTTAGCCAAAGCTATATATGTTTCTTTGGTTCAAATCCATTAAAATTTATTTGAAATTGCAACGAAATCCTTTTGCACAAGTGTTTACCAGAGGTAGGCAATTGAATTCTATCTGCATGATCACCACCTTTCTATGAGTCCCTGCAGAAGTTAATGTTACCAAGTTTATCAAGAACTAATAATACCCTTGTCCGAGCACACAACGCAAAATGACTCCGAAACTCTCCTCTGCTGCATTGCGGCGAAGTTTAAGTGAAAAACTTTTGGTTTTTTTTTTGTTTTTCTGCTGTAGAAAGTTTTTAGCAGCATAGCGCAGGCAGCAAATTGCAGTAGCAGCAGCAGCAGCAGCAGCGGCTGCCATTACAACAGCCAGGGAAATCACAGTCAACCAACCAAGGAGCCAACAAACCACCTCATCCTTCTCATCCTTCTCCTCCTGCTGTTGCTGCTGCTGGTGGGGAAGTGGAAGAAGGCGACAGGAAACGGAACCAAGGAATGTTAACCGAAAAACAAACAGCAAACAACGCGGTGACATTGATTTTTACGTGCAACACAAAACCCCTGGACCAGTAGCTATAGCTGTAGCTGTAGTTCCAGTGACTGTTCCAGTACCATCAGTATAACCAAGAGAACAGGCCACAAATGGCAGCTCAAGTAATCATTAACACGCACAGAGTTCAGTTTGGCTTTTGCGTTGTGCTGCTGCTGTTCCTCCTCCTCCTTCCCCTTCTCCTTCAAACGCCTCCATCTCTAGGCTGGAGGGGCAGTGTGAGCCTCCTTCGGGACAAACTTAAGCTGCTTAAGGCAGTTGCATGCAAACGGAAGCACATTGTAGCTGGGCTACACACTCACACACACACAAAACAGGACCTTAAAAAGGACATTACACTCAGGACATACTATATACATACACTTGAAGGCAGCTCTGAACTCTACAATGTAGTTTCCGACAATTGGACAGTTTGCTGAACAGTTCTTTCCAAGCACAGAGACGACTAGCACCGGAGGTTTGAGTGGGTGTGTCAAATGAGATGGAGCAGAAGGCGGAGGTGGAGGTAGAGGCAGAGGGTTTGAGTTTGGATAGTTGCAATTAAAGCCAAAAGTAGTTTTGCCTTTTTAAAATAGTTTCCTTTTTGGCAAAAGACAACGTCTAGAGCAAGGAGTAATACAAATAGACAACGGGAGATGGCCTGCCCTGGCCTGGCCGTCTCCGCTGAGTAAAGGAAGTGGCAGAAATGTAGCAATTACTTTAATTATTGGCGGCAGGAAACGGGTTGACAGACAAAATAGAAAGACACAAAAAAAAATAAAAAAGAATTACTGGAAATGCGAGAGAGGGAGTGAGCTGAAAGAGGAATACCTTACGTCATGGACACTGCAAGACAAAGGGCGCCAAAAGCAAGCGAGGTGCATGTGAGAAGTTTGCAAAAACTAATTTCATTTAAGTATTACACAATTATCAAGAATTAAATCAAAAGTTAATATAACGAAGCAAAAACTATAAGCTTTATTTCGGTTTTGGTTTGATCTAAAGATTTCTAATTTATTTTCATATAAATAATAATTATTGCACCCTTTCCTTGATTAAGTGATCAGAATCCTAGCTTATCTGCAAATCCTTTTGTGCTCACTTCTTAGTTTACCCACTTTTTGCAGCTTCAAGTGATTCAGAAAATTTCTTGTAATTTGCACGTTTCCCATTTCCCTCATTTCCTTCATTTGTGCACTAAACCAACCAGCTAGCCAACCAGCCGTCCGCCCAACCACCCACGCCCATTCAATTACATGGCCAAGAAGGCAATCTCGCACAATCGCGAAAAGCAAAGAAAAAAAAATAAAGTTTACTTTGATTTTTGTCTGGCATTGCATACTTTTTGGCGCCTTCACAGTGAATCCTGCTGCACTGCACTCCACACCAGTTCCCATTGTTAATGCTGATGTCACGTAAAAAATTAGTGTGACCACCCGCTGTGGGCTAGGGATAGGGATACGAATGGAACACCCAAGGTGCATGAAATTTTGTTTTTTGTTTTTTTTATCACTGGCAACGCCCCGGAATTCTTTGTTTTGTAAATTGTTTGCACGCGTTCGCTGAAAGCGCCAGTTTCAGTGGAAACACACACTCTCTCTCTCTATGCAAACTTTAAGTATGATAAATGAACGACAATTGTCAAAGTCAGTCAAACAATTAAACAATTTTCTGTTTTTTATTGAATTGCATTTTCAACCACCGCCACCCTAAAAAAAACGAAACGAAGGACTAGAAACGTAATCTCGTAAATAAAGCAGTCAAATTGTTGAGGGGGGGCGAGGTTTGAGGGGTAGGGTGATAGGTAGGTAGGTCGGTAGGTTAGGTACCCGCATTATCCCTAATTCGGTAGCTGCTATATACTTATGCAACGAAAAAAAATGATTGAAATCCTGTTGACAGTTCAATATGACAGCTACTGGAGGGATATTAGAAGAATTATTCGACAGAATGGTGCAACCTTTTTTTTGTTCTGTTGGCGATCAAAAGTTTTGGGTGAAAACCTCCAATCAATGTCTTTTACCTACTTAGGGTACCTCCAATTCTCTCTTGTCTGCCAACTTTGACTTTGACTTTGACTTGTGTGCAGCCAATTTGTTGGAATTTGTTTGGTGGGGGAAAATGGAGAGATGGAGAGACATAGTGAGAAAGAGAGTGAGAGAGATAATCGGCTTAGTTGGCTTATAAATGGAAATTGCAGTCAAAGGTGCGTTGCCATATACCCTTTCTCTCTCTCTCTCTCTATTTGCTTCTCTATCTTTGTTTATATAAGATGATGACAATGTCTGATGTCTGAGATGTCTGCAATGCTTGATGCCTGATGCCTGATGATGACGTTGCATTGCTCACAGATTTCAAAAATCAGATTAATAACTTGAATTGCTCTTCAACCAGCCACATCTCCATATATATAGAATGCTGCAGAAGGACAGAGATGGAGAAAGAGAGAGAGAGAGAGAGATTTTCAACATCAAATCCCAATAATTGGCTCACGTTCCAGGTAGAGAAGCATATGTGAAAGACTCTTTCACTGAAAGTAAGACAAGCAGATTGTCTGACTATCCCAGAGCGGGTGGAGCACAGTTGGAGGGGGGAATCAAGGTGAAGTGGGTGTGGGTGTGTCTGTGAATTTTAATTAAAAATTTTCGCTGCACTTTGATTTTAACAAAGGCAAATATAAAGATATGGTAAAATGAGAAATGCAAAAAGGAGTAGGAAAAGTTGAAACTTTACACTTAAATGAAATCACGTCTCAGATTAGCTAAGAATGATTTGATTACAACTGAAATGGTTTACTGGAATGGTCTACTGATCGAAATGTAATAAGGAAATCCTTTAACTTGCATCGAGATATATAAAATTTAAGAGAATAATCAAACAAAAATCGATTGTTACGTAAATTTTCTATATATTTCAGCTGGGGAAATCTGTTAATACAATGGAAAACTTGACAGAAAAATCTCTAGAAAGGGATATTAAGGAAACTTTTTGAGCTATCGATTTTCGTGGAAAGAAAAGTCCTTCCAAACCACAAGAAACTCTCTGCAATAAAAACGTTTTAATGGAAATTGGAAGATTTTCATTTGTTTTCAATTCAACTAATTGAAAATTAATAAAACTAATCGAAACGAAAATTAAAGTTTTATCACCAACTTGGGACAATGGGACAACCAGCATTTTGCTGCAGAAAACTGACCCTCAAAAATGACAATGGAGATGAACTGGACTTGACTGGCCTACGGTTGACTAAATTAAGAAATTAGTAGAGAAAATAGAAAACAAATTAAGCAAAGGGTCGGTCAAGGCCAAGAGGGAATACACACACACACACAGGCACAACTAACTCCCCACAATTTCCAAGCTAAAGGCAAAAACCCTCCACCAATGAATGAGAAATCAAAGTGAATGGTCAGTTTATGATGGTGACGGCCCGCACTTCCTTCAACGGACACAAACACAACAGATAAGACACACACATAGAGAGGGGAGATACAGCTCATAAAAACTGACCAGTGTCCACTCAAGAAAATGTACCCGTCGTTGTCGTTGTCGTCGTATTTCCAGCTTCCCAATCAAATGTCCAAACTGTCCATCATGTGGTTTTTCGGTTCGTGTGCGATAATTTAACTATTTCTCGATAATGAAACGCTCAACAAATTTGTTCTCTCTTTTTTTTTCCGCCTCTATCTACTATCTGCAGCTTTCTCTCTCTATCCCTATCCTTGTCTCTCTCTCTCTCTATGTGTCTCTGGCTCTGCGAAAAATCAAATGTGCTTTTGTTGATTGCCTTGGGGAAAACTTGTGAATTTTTGTGCTGATGATGCTGATGCTTTTGCCGTTGCATATGTAATTTCATTGATTAACTTTTATGCTTATGGCCTAGTATACAGCAAATATTCTGCATAATATCACATGTGTGTGTGTGTGTTTGTGTGTGTGCGACAAGTTGACAAAAATTGAGTTAGGCATTTTGATGTCCTGGCTAGCAAAGCGAAATATCTAAAAAATTGTCTAGGGAAAAGTCTCATTTTGAAATAGAGTTAGTGAAACTTGTAAAAAAAAAAGAATAAAACGTTGTCAGTTTCGGTATTAATTTTCCAGCCAAATGGTTTCAATTGCCAATTAACATATTTCTTTAGGCACAGAATTTACCATAATTTAATCTAGTATGTATATTTATTTTCAAGATTGTATATAAAGCTTTCCGATAAGACTAAAATTGAATTGAAATGTCTGTTTTTATTTTATTTACAAAAAATCATAATAATGCTCAATGAATATCGAATTTCAAACTGAATTATGACGACTATAAACGAGACTAAATGGGAGAAAACATGTAGTTTTAATTAATTAATCATGGTATATAAAAGATATGCTGCCTGACATGGGCATGGCATAATTCTGATACATTATCAAGACAATTTTCTCATAATTAAGACATTATTAAGGTCCCCAATAAGCCATATAAGTATGTATATGAATGTATAGAAATCTTACCCCATCGTTTCTTAACCTATTTAATTGGCCTATCAACTTCCATTTGATTAGATCAATCAATTTCCAGCATAAAAAAGCCAAAAGAAATGTCATAATAAATCTTTATCAAAATGAAGGCAAGAAAGCAACAAAACAATGCCTTATGACAAATTATGAACTGAATGAGCCCCCCTCGCTTTGGTCTTAATAAATCAACAAATCATTTGACTGTGTGTGTGTGAGAAGAAATATCATTTCTGTCAGCAATTAGAAATCATTTAATTGTGCAACAACAAAGTCATAAAAGGAAAAGCAAAAAAAAAAAAAAACAAGAAATGGAGAAGCAGTTCATCATCAATAATAATAACCATCAACTTTGATGTTTCGTAATAAAAATTTACATGATTTAATCATAAATCAATAAAATCAGAGAAAGTATGTAGATATATTTGGATACATAAGGGCAAGACTTTATCCACAAGTGGATGGATGGAATTAAGTTTCGTCTATATGAAGGAAGAAGAAAACAAAATCAATAGCCAACAGAAGTTGCCGAATATCAGAATGCAATTTGTTAGACCATCAACCAGAAGCGAGACTGGTGTGGGTGGGGAGGGGCTGCAATAGGAGGTAGCTGCTGTACCAACCATCATCCTGGTTTGATTTTCAACAAAAATTTTTACTTTATATACTTTCTTTCTTTTTCTTTTTTTGATTTTTTTCGCTGCACACAAAAAGCCATATTTCATTCGCTGCCAGTCAAATCGGACAAGTCAAACAGTCAAACAGTTGGACTGAGATCGCACTCCACTGCCCCTCGTCTCCTCGCCTCTCGCGCTGTCTGTTGTGTGGGAATAAGTTTCCAATAAAAACATAAAGAAGCAGAAGAATCCATTGCATATGTATGTATATACTCGTACATGTATCTCTCTCCATCTCTTCCCACACCAAAACCCCTACACATCCCACCCCTTTTCCTTTCCCTTATCCCGTATCCCACACCAAAAGTAATTTAACTCCACTTGAAAACTCCAACCAGAAGCAGGACTTCAATATACTGAACGTATAGGGACACGGAGAGGAGCTCCTCTTTGGCGGCTGCTGTCACTGATTTTCCGCTTCATATTTTGATATATATATATATACATATATATCTGAATGCCTCCAGAGAGTAAATGGAAGAGAGAGAGTGGCAAAGCGGTAAGCGGCAAATGGAGGTGGAAAAATGAAGGACAGAAATATTGTGTTTATTTTTGTATATACAAGATAATAATATAAAACTCAGCTATGGGGACAGATTCACCAACTGTATATAAAAACAGGAGCGGCACCGCAGTAAAACGGCGCCCAATGTAAAGACATAACTTTCAAATTTATCAAATACTTGCAAAGAGCCAAAGAAGTTGTCAAAGACATTGGAAACCTTATTAAAATGGTTCAAAAATACTCAATATTTTCTCTTATACTACATTGGACACTTTGGAAAGCTTTTGAAATACTTTTAATTTATTTAAAAACTTTATTTAAATATGCCAGCCAATGGATTACTCATTAATTTAAGGACAAAGCTTTTAAAAATGATTTTTTCTTAACATATCATAGAAACGTGTAGAGATAAATGATATTTTTTAGAAAGGATATTTAAATCATACTATATAAGAATGATTGAATCTTTTTTTGCATTAACAATTACCTAATTGAGATTGAACCGCTCCTGTCCGCATGTTGCATATGTAAATTTGGCCGCCACACTCTGGGAATATTCTTCTTACTTGGTCTGGCCTTGTCTTATCTTGTGAAATGAAGTGAAATAGGGGCAGCGACGGGAGGATTTGTAGTTGACGTGAAAATTGTCAAAAAGGCGCTTAAAGTCTTTGCATTTCGTTTCATTTTCGTTTTAAATAACAAAAAAAAAATATATATGCTATTTTTAGTCTGACAGCAAAAGGATTGAAGCATTGAAGCCTGCTAAAGCACCTACCAGATGAAGTTGAAGGGATGCTAATGGTTTGTCATGGAGTGAAAATTCACTTCACTTCACTTTATTTTTTTCTCACGCCACGACAGTCGACGGATACGACAGGGAGATCTATTTTTGCACCTTGTAGGATGAAAAATGATTTTTATTTGGGGGGAAAAATTGGTATTCGAATTCCTAGGGGTAACTAGAGGGAGAGATAAAGGGGAGACAAATGGAGATTAATTGATTTCAAAGTCAAAAAAGAATGAAATATGATAGATTACAAGAGAATTGTATACAAATTTTGGCTCACGGTATACCGTGTTCCAACTATATATATTTCTGTATATATATTTTTTCTCGATCAAAATCGAATCCATTTTAGATAGTTCTTTGAGCATTTAATATTCATAGAAATCATGTAATAAATTTTATGCATAGATTTAATTTTTTACGCTCTCCGATTCTCTATTGTTTGTTTGAATAATCAATTCTATAACACGATCCTTTGCCTCACACCCCCTCTCTCTACACGCACACTTCTACATCACCCCCGTCCACTCCACTCCACTCGCACACCTTTCAGAAAGGTAACAAAAGATCAACGTGTAGTTAACGCGATAGTTTTTTGTCTTTTAACCATTCTTTTCATTTGTGTTTCTGGCCCAACACTTTACGCATAGACAATGTCAAACCCATTTTTAACTAGAACTGGAATAACAAAAGCAAACGCAAACGACAAAAACAACAACAAATGAGAATAGAAATAGAAATAAAAATAATTTTCTGTTTTTTGCCCCTTTGTATTGTTGAGATTTTGTTTTTGGGTTTTTGTTTCTTTAGAGGCTGTGGGCACCACAAGACGTCGCTTTGTCTGGACCTATTGTGAAAAATTGTCGAGTTCCTTTTGTTTGAAGTGACAAAAATGCATAAGACGTGAGCTTGAGCCTATAACCACAGGTGAATGCGTGAGAATTTTTGTTATGTGTAAAACTGAATTTATGTATTTCTTACGTTTTCTTGTCTTTTATTGCTCAAAATAATTTCTAGTTTTGTGGTTGCTAAAAAAAAAACATCGAAGAGCCGAAAAACAAAACCAACAGAAAATAACAATAAACGGTTAGTGGGAGGTCTGTGGCGCCAGGACGAGAAGAGCAAAAACTGAAAACAATTTCCTCTACACAAGTTAAATTAAAATAAAGTTGGTTGGTTGGTTGGTGTGTTGGTTGGTTGGTGTGTTGGTTGGTTGGCTTGGTTTGACTTCACCCAGTTTTTCCAACCGACTGACTCCTCTTTTTCTTGAGAGCACATACATTTTTAAGGCCAAGAGCATACATATTTTGGTCGAGAAATTGTAACAAAGCCACTTCTGGGCTAGTAAAATATTAATTTTTATATGCTTATACTTACATACATACAACATGCCCCAAAGCTTTGAGCTGAGCTGAGCTGAGCTATACAAGTAGAAGAAGAAGAAGCAGGTGGCGCCACTTGCTGGCATAAACCTGCTACCCATTCTACAGAAATTGAAATGTAAAAATGCCGCTTAATGTGCATATGAAAAATTGAGAAAGGAAATTGCATTTTCCTTTTGCCGCCTGCCGGCTGTCGTTTCCTCTGCTACAACAACAACAACAACATACTACTACTAGGTCAGGTCAGGTTGGATGAGTTTAAACTACTCGGCGATTCACAGTGCAGCACAGAGCCGCAGCCAACGCCGCCGCACAGCCCAGTACACAACATGGCACAAAAATGAGTGCATTCAACTGTTAAGGACTTGTGGAGAGAGAGCAGATGGGAAAGCTTAAAAGTGCATTAAATTTAATGATTTGCTTTAAGCCTTCAATTTAAGTTATTGATCAACTCAATTTGATGTGTGCTTAAAAACCATTGCCCATTCCATTCCAAAGTCAAAATAAAATGAATTCAATTAAAGGAATACTGCAACTGACCCACTCACTCATCGAGACTTTTGAATCACCCAAACTTAAAAAAATAGAAGCTGTGGCTCAGTGGCCATTTTAAGCCACTACTTAATACAGCTTAAAATTGCTAACTTAATTTCTAATCAAATCAGTAATACAAAGGACCTTTGATTGTCATTTACAATTTAGACATTAAGACATCATTCCAAGGAAGTTTACGTCAAAAAGATCCCGTCGAAATCTTTCTATGAGCTTGATCAAACTTATGTGTTAGAGGGTTTGAAGTCATTCTTAGGCAGCCCAAAAAGGTGAGCAAGTTGTCTGGACAGCTTTTTTAAGACATTGGAAATTGAAATGGTCATACCAATCCTTCAACGCTTAAACTAGTTGAGAATTATAACTAAAAAAGGTGAAAAAAGTGGAGGCAAATGACAGAGTTTACCCTTTTTGGATATCTACGCTTATATTTAATATAATTCAAGGCCCTTAGAAAACAATTGTTGATCTCTTTCTATTTCTATTGCTATTTCTAAAAGAATAGCTTATATAATATAAAAGCTCTGAAGAGTCTGATTACCCAAAAGGTGAATGCAATATTTACCAACGATGTGATTAAAGTTTTAACAAGAAGCTTACTAATAATATAAACAAATCATGTTGCATCTATTGTCATTGGGGTCATTCAAGGTGATTAACCGAATGATGCAAATTATAACAGTTGTAAAAGTTAATGGTAAAGTTAATAGTTTATGTTGATACTCAAAGACTGGGGGTTACATAAAGGTTGTGCACTTGCCAGCTTAAAACTTATCTGTCGATTGCATTGTCGAATCGATTATATATACACATTTGTATGTATGTAAGAATGTATACACAATTGAGTCCCTTAAATTGCTTTTTCATAATCCTCTGTTATTACCCTTGATTCTCGACAGCAAGAATGAACAATGTGTCGCCCAGCAATTTCCATAATTTGCGCAACTTTGATGATGAACAATTTAAACACAAGAAATATTAATGCAACTTGTGTTCGTTCGTTCGTTCGTTCGTACGTTCGTTTGCTTGTTCGTTTGGGTTTGGGCTCTAAGCGCCATGACAAACAAATGGCAACAATTTAAAGCAAATTGCCGACCAGTCGAGCACCTCCTCGTGCCCCCCCCATGGCGTCAGCCACACATAGTCACGCCCCTTTTTACACCTTTGACCAGAGTAGGGAATATGTGTTGTATAAGGCGTGTGCACACGCAACTGTGCACTTAATATGCTGGCAACCGACAAGGACACGCCTTAGGTGAAACAACAACAACAACAGCAAAAAAAATATATATATATACATAACGAAAACATCAAGCGAAACAGCAACACTTTTCCTATAACAATAACTCAACGCTTAGTTTGAAATGCTCTCCATGACATTTGATTGATGTCCCCACACAAACTTTGACAGCTGCAAAAGTGCAAAATTATGAGAGAAAACCACCGCCAGATATCCAGCTGGTGTTAACTGTTTATGTAACATGTAAACTATCCCCAGCTTTTTTTGCCCCCATTACAATGTTCTTTGGAAATTTGATAGCCTCTCTCCCCACGTATTGTTTGAGTTAAGTACACATACTTGAGCTTAAGATTAACTAAGAAGTTCTCTTCCCCAATGTCAAACGAGCCTTTTTGAACTAAAGCTTCAAGGGTTTCGAAATGCTGTCTTAAATTTGATATGTAAGTACTTATTTATTTGTTTTATTTATATTCTGATGGGTTGCAATCTAAATAAGTATTTATATACACACACTTGAACAAGAACAAGATTTTTCGGATATTTTTAACTAAAAGAAACAATCTAAAAGTGACTAAAATACTTTTTATCGTTAAGTATTTAGTATTTCAATAAGTAACATGATCCAAAGAAGGAAACGTTGTTTAATAAAAGGGGTTTTATTGTAGAACTTTTTTTATTTGAGTACTTTGAAAAATTACTACTTTTTATGCAGCACTTGAATAGGGAATATACTGAATATCATTAAAAAATTATAAGAATTTCTATAAATAATAGTTCCAAAATCTTCCTTTGTTATTCCCTTAATAAATGAAGGTATTCTGAAATGCCCGCAAAGCAGCCAAATTTGCTTAGGAAATATAATTCAATTAATAGACAAAAATACCGAAATTTCATCACCATTTTTTTCCCTAGAATATAGACAAATATTCTCACTAGATTAGATATAACAATAAGTAATGCCACACCTAATTAGAGAAATAACCCTGATAGTTGACAATTGTTAAGTCTGCCATTTATATAAGTATATGCATATAAATACTCTGTACTCCAATTTGAGTCATTGAAAATTCATTTATCCTTGAAAGTCCTAGATATGTGTTTTATCCCAAAAGATATTTCTATATATTTCTTTCTTCTTGTAAACAAATGGCTTGTTAGACTTTCCAACCGAAACTATGTAAAAAGTATTTTATTTTATATTTTATATCAATTTAAAAATGTAGGAAATAAAAACAAAATCTTAGTACAAATTGTTATAGAAATTCTGGTAAATTTTCAACCATTTTTAAATAACTTTTCTCAAGTATCTGATGTTTATTTTTAAAGAGTAAGCAAATCTCGTTATGGCAATTAAGGAACTTTCGCCCAGTTTGGGGGACACAATTTAAATACATATGCATGAGCGTGAAAATTTGCACGAAAATTTATGCCACACTAACACCAGCAAACAACAAAAACAACAACAATAAAAACATTTATGACAAAATTCCATTTTCACTCACCTCGAATACCATTGCCTTTCCCTCGCAACCCCCTAGATATTCTCATCACCACTGCGATGGTGGGGAGAGGTAGTGTAGTGTAGTGGAACTGTACTCCTACATCACATGATGGCGGCAAACTGGGTGTTTAGGCTAATGACTTTTGGCATTGGCGCCCTTAGGCCTGGAATTTTCATGTGGAATTTGTCATGTGTCAGTATGACTTAAATGCCGAGAAAATATTTTTTTCAACCTCCGACCTGCCGTTCTCTCCCCCTCTTTAGCACCCTCACACAAATTGTGTCGCGAGCTTAACTCTAATGGACTTTGATAAGGTGAGAGAAAAAGAAAAGAGGAAAAAAAAAGCACAGCCTGGTGGAGAAAAAATTTATGCAAATCCGCATTTGACCTAAATTAGCACGAGAATTTGTTAGATTAGGCGCTTTTCATTTCCGCTGTAGCAGAAACTCCCAAAAGCAAAAAGCAACCAAATAACGAGAGTAAACCAAAAAAAACCCCACCAAAAACTGGAGGAAAAAAAAACAGAAAGGAGGAGGAAATTTTCAATAGCTGAAATGGCCATAAAAATTGCATGTATGCATGTTCAGACATGAATTTGGGTTGAGGGATAAGGCAAAAAGGAGCAAAGGAAACATTGCTGGGTAGCTTTTAAGTGCAACTCTTTGTATACAACTTCCGTTTGGCGTGTGACGGCCACAACGATGACGGCGACAGCGACGGCTACTGCGACTACGACGACGACTATGAAGAAGAAATGCAAATTTCTGCACATATTCTTTAACCAGACTCGGAATCGGCGGTATCGGTATGGCAATGGGAATGAGAATGGGAATCGGAATGGGTTTTGCGTTTGAGTTTTGCTATGGGTATGTGTATGAGAATCGTAGTCAGCGATTCAGCGAGTCAGCGAGCCAACGCGCACGCATTCCATTCCATTAACTTTATCAATGTAAATCACCGAAATGTATGTTGGCTCTGGTTGGAGCTCTTTCTCTTGGGTCATTGTTATGTAAGAAACGGAATGTGCTAACGATAAAACAAAATGCGTGCGAATGGATGGAATTGTTCGGCCAACAAAAAAAAAAATACCAAAAAAACAAGAAGAAAAAAAGATAAGAAAGGAGCGAAAAAAATATAACTATAAAAGAAATGTCGAAAAATATTATGAAAAATTAAAGCTGAGCACCATCACGGAGTAAGCACTTACATACATCTATCTGTAATTGAGAATATTCAGTGTATAAATCTTGAAATCCATAAAAAGTAAATTATCTTTGAGATATATAATATATGTCCAATTTGTTTAGTGCACAGTCCAAAGATACCTTTCCCCACCTTTATTCTTATCAGAGCTCCACACATTTATCCATTTTTGCCTCTTGTGTCAGGGAGTCTGCTTATTGAAATCAAATCGGAATATGTAATGAAGATTGGTAATTCCTATATATCAAGGATTTAAGAGACAAAAAAAAGTAATATACAATGAAAAACAGCAGAATCTTGGGTACTTTTCTTTGGGGCCCGTGGCTGATCTTTTCGCGAAAATGTTTGAAAATATTCGTTTGGATTCAGCAATATAAAACAACAAATATGATACTTTTGCTCATTTTTTAAAGGGGTTTCCCTTGCTAAAAGCTAATGAGAAGCGCGTGGCATACAAATTAAAATTCTTCTCTTGATACGCATCAACAAATTTGAATAAATACTACTACAAAATGTAGATGAAAAAGAGCAGCAAAATGTAAGCAAGGTGCGCCAACTAATGAGCTAGGAGTAGTTTGCTAAATTTTCAAAGAAATTACATTTAATTAAGAACTGAATGAAGGCAACTTCAAGTGAGTTTCTCTTTTATTTTCATAGAGGAGCAGCACCTCAAAGTCGGAAGCAACTCCTGACTGATTTCACTTTCAAATTTCACCATCATCTCACTTCAAATTTAGTGGAAATAAAAAAAGTTCTATCCATGTTCTGAGAGTAAGAAAGAAACTTTCTACCTCCGATGCACGTTTGTTTATGGGGAAGACTTTGACGAGCTGCGATTTGAATTTGATTGGCTACCAATAAAGTTTTGCTAAACTTTTGTGGCTTTAATAATTTTTATGCTGCTGTTGTTTTCTCTCCTTTTTTTATTTTGTTTCCCTTTAGAGCTAACCGAAAACCGAGCAATCATTGTCAAGTTCTTGCAGGCAGGCATCATGACAGTTTTTGCCAACCACTAAATGTCAAACTTTCTGACATGTCTAAGAGTGGTGGTGATGGTGAAGGAGGAAACGGGTTGTGGGGCAAAAACACCGCCAACATCAGCAGTAGCAGCAGCAGTAGCAGCAGCAACAGCAACAACAACAACTCTCATTGCCGTCTCATATGTGACATTCAAGTGTCATCAAAGAGAACGCGCTGGTTTGCATTTTTATGAGAATGACAGGAGAAGAATGGAAAATGGCAAGAGTGCGAACGAGAAGGATGGTTAGAGTGAAAGAGTGAGATGGAAAGTGAATGACTTGAGTGATTTTCAACCAAACAACAGCCAACCAAATGTAAGATTTTGCATAATTAAATTTTTGTGGCCCTGGCTAAGTTTTCTTCTTTTTTTTTTATTTTACTTGATTTTATTCTCTCCTCCCTCTCTCCCTTCTACGCTTCTTTCGATTTTAAAGGCCACACACACACAATCGCACACAAAGGATCCTCCTTTGCTTTGGCAAATCAGCATAAAATAATTGAAAATGTGTGCGCTTTCGAATCTATTTTGAATAAACGCAATTTGAATGCAAAAGCACGAAGTGCAAACAAGATGACAGAACGTGAAACGATGTTCCAATGGGGCACGGGGGGAGAGGTTCGGAGGTGGGCCAGTGACAGGGGATAGGAGTAATAGAAGCAGCGGAGGAGGGTCTACTACACAGTAGTAGTAGCCTTCCATCTCCTGTCTCATGTTGATGAATGAATGAGGACAGAATGAGGTTTTGCCTTTTTCCATACGGTTTTTCCCCCTTTGTTTTCTTTTTTTTTTTTGTCACCGAGTTGAAAGCTAATAAAGGGTCAACCCCTTTAAAAAGAAATTAAAACAAAACGGGGCATTAGAAATACCACAAAAAACCAAACTTGTTGAGATTTTTAAAGAAAATTTGAAGGAATTTGTTAAATTTTTATTATCTAAATTTACTCTATTTATATTATTTAACAAATTGAAGAATCAGAAACTCTTGGAACTTTCTTTTTATTAAGTAACAAACAAAAATAATTCTTAAGTCGTGATATTAATCCAATTCAACTCCGCAAATACGGAAAAATGCAAGGATATAGGAAAAACACTTCGTTTTCAAGCGTATAGTTCCAAATTCAGTCAACCAATCATGGCTAAACACATCGCGTAATGTTCATATATTGATAGGGATCCACAAAGACATATCAACCGATTTCAAATGTACGCCTTCTGTGACAAATGTCTACGTAATTTCAATCTCTGACATAATATCACTTGGAAAATTTAAGCAAATTGCCTTTAACCATTAGTTAAACTGCAACTGACAACTGTTACAAAGAGGGAAAAGTGTTCGAAAGAAAGACAGAGAAAGACTATGGAACCCATTAACCAAACACATCAACTGAAATAGGCCCCCTAAACCATTCCCCTCCCACCCCCGGACAGGACACTATATTGACAAACATTTTGCCCTTTCAACACAATATGCGCAATTTGTGAAAAAAAAAAAGAAAAGAGAAATTGTTCGTTTTTGGCAATTAACCGACAATTTTATAGTGTTTGGACTATGGCAGGTTGTTTTTCAGAGCCACTGTCAAACACACAAATCCATTTTGAGCCCAAGGACACACATTGAGAGACACATCGGAGAGAGTGCGATAGAACGAGAGGGAGAAGAATAGAAACAGGGAAAACACATGTTCCCAAAAGGCGAAAAATGGTAAATCAGGTCAGTTCAGCAATATGTATGTATGTACAAGAGAGGGAGACAGAATGAGAGCAAACAGAGTTGTAATCGTTAGAAAATTCGAACATGTTTGACAGAGCACAAAAGTAAACAGGAAGAGAGTAGAGGGTGCTGGCTGGGTGCAAAGAGATCCCTAACTCCTCCACCCAACCTAACAATGTCTCTAGTGGGTGTTGGTCCATTGTCCTGTCAAAGAGTGAACGAGAGAGAGCAAGAGCAAGGGGGAAGGAGAGTTACTAACACATATCCAACACAACAGCTTGTTGAGCGATAAAGCAATTAGAAGCAAAATGGGATTTTGCATTCGAAATGTTTTGTTACACTTAAATGGGGTGGGGTAAGAGAAAGAGCGACAGAGAGAGAGCGAGAGAGATGAAGCTGGCAGGACAAACACTTTGTTGTTTACACAATAAGGATTTCAGCGAGCTGCCTTTCTCCCATTCCTGCTCCTGCTCTTTAAATCTTGCTCTCTAAAACTCCCTTAACTGACCTACTTTACTTGATTTTTAGCTTTAGCTTTTGCCTTGTTGTCAAGGATCCCTGTGGCATGCATTCTCGTCCTTAGTCCCATTGCATTTTTATGCATTTGGCACACACACACACTGAAGTGTTGAGTGTGTTGCAGGCAAAAGCGAAAAAAAGAAGAGGAAGAAAAGAAAAGATGTGTGAAATGTGTGTGAAGCCCTAAGAGCTTCAGATAAAGATGAGAGATTGCCTTTGCAAAATATGAACGGAACATTTTTGACGCTGACAACTTTTGCCATTCCCTCAAATTTTCATCCTCCTGCAGCTCCTGTTCGACGAAGCGAACTGACAAGCAGCCAATTTTGTCTAAAGAAAACGAACTCCAAGTTAAGAAGGAAAAAAACACCCTTTCTTAGTGGATAAACAGGGTACACTTCAATCTCTGTCCTGCTCAAAAATATTTTAATCGATTTATACATACATATATCCACATAAAATTGTTTACTAAAATCCAAACTATTCATTAATAAATGTTCTTACAATCTTATTATAATTTTCTAGCTTATATAAAAACCCATAAGCCCTGAGATAGTGCATGGAAAAAAAGGTAAAATAAGATACTTTTGACTCGAAATGCGATACGGTGAGACTTGCCATGGTGGCAACTTGAAAGCGGCTAAGAAAAAAAAACGAATATTGGGTAGCTTAGAAAAATATAAAAGAGAGAAATAATTCCTCGAGTTAATTTAAAGAGCCAACTATGTAGTACCCTTAAAAAAATAATCCATCTTATAGAATCAAGCCGATTTTAGTATTCGCTTATACCCTTACATGAAGGGAGACAGGGTATCAGAAGGAGCTTTAAGGTTCTTAAGGGTTTCTTGAAATAATCCCACAATTGGCCAAACAAGAAACAAGTTTTCCCGAGTCGTCTCATAATAATCACCATCATCACTAAACATTTATTCTATTGCACATTTCATTCCCAGTCAACACAATTTCAGTTTTTAGCCAAAAAACCGAAACCAAAGCCAACAAAAAGAAAGAGGAAAGAAAGGAAAGAAATGGTCTTTGTACTAATCCAACTCCCCACTGTCCCGTTTTTGTCTCTGTTACTGTCTCTAAACTTCATTTGCCTAAACTATAATTTTTATTTGGCTGCAAGTTACAAGCAGCAAACAAACAAACAAACACAGACAGACAGACAGACCGAAGCAACCAGACCATCTAACCAACCAACCAACTAGACCAGACCAGACCAGACCAGCCAACTAACAAAGATCCCTAATCTCGAGTAAATCCAGAAGTTGGGTCCAGTTCTGTATTCTCTATGCTAAATTATTCGCACATATGCAAAGTTGGCAAAAAGTGCGAACAAAGAGCAAATGAAAGGATGCTGCCAGCCAGCCAGCTAGCTAGCCAGCCATCCAGACAGAAGGAGGAGGAGACGAGATGAAGTGGACCAGAGAGGGTGATAAGGGTGAGGGTTAGTCCCTGACAATGACTGCGCAAATTTGGTGCAGATAAGCAGAGTCCGAGAGTAGAGAAACAACAACAACAAGGACAACTAATGCCCGCTGACATGCAAAAAAAAAACCAAAAAAAAAAAGGGTAAATGAGTGACAGAATTTGCCTTTTATCCTCTGCCCTTCGTGGCCAGGATAGCAAGACAGAGAGACAGACAGACAGCACAACATACAAAAGAGTTTTCAGTTCTATCTCTCTCTTTCATTTCTTTAGCCACTATTCTACCCACACTCTATTACTCTAGCCATCCCACTCACTCTCTCTCTCTCTCGCATTTGCTATCGTTCTCTCTTTCTCATACTGGTCGTGTTAAATGCTATGACAATTGCTATAATTGTCAACTGTCAAATGGCATTAACAATTTTTGCCCTTTTGCTCTTGGGCCCCGCTTCTGCACGCTCAATTGTGTGTGCGTAGGTGTGGAAATTTCATGAAAATGGACAATAACTATGTAGATCTGGGGATAAGCAAAACACAGAAACACAGAGATGAACGCAAAAAGAGAGAAGCGAAAGAGGGAGAGCCAACAAAAAAAAAAAAAGGCTTAGCGTGCCAAAAGGGCCAGCTGGTTTGGTCCGAACAGTTGGTGTTTTGATTTTCCAATTTTCGGTATAATGAGATTAAAGTGGAGGCTTGAAATTGAGCAGGAAAGGATTGGCAAATGCTGCAAAAATGTTTGTAATGGAATACAAAAAGGACAAATTACTGATCGTGAATATATCCTACATGGGGTCGGAAACGCTTCCTTTTCAACTATGAAATATTTCATAACTGATCTATAAATTACTTGCAATACAACAACAAAATAAATATAACCTCATGTCATGGCCCCCAAATGTAGGCAACAGATTGTAAAAATTGAAACGGAAGGGGATATATTCACCTAGAAGATTCCAATATCCTTTAAAGTGTTCTTTATTTTATGATACAAAAAAATTTAACACTTTCATAAATATATATACTTTGAGTTAAATAAAACTCCAATGATAAATTTTAAATAGTTTGCCTTCAAAAAATCTCAAAAATAATCCTTTTTCAGGCTTCTACGTGTATATACATATCACCTTAAAGGAATTTAACCTTTTTCTAAATAAAACGATCCCAAAATCTTGATAAAAACCAAACAGATTAAGTATACGAAAAGGCAATTGCTATAGATAAACGTTGCATCCTGCACATCACAAGTTCGGGTCAAGACTAATGCAAAGATAAATTAAGATAAATTAATGGCACACGTTCAATTGTAGCGTTTGGCATGCCCTTATCATTATCATATTATAATGCCCCAAATGTTTCAGAGCCTTCAACACCATTTGGCAAACTCATTAAAATTAATATTAAAATCTCCCGCATGAAGAACAAATAATTGAAATGTCATATGTAAAACGCTCTCGTGAAAGACAACAATTCTAAAACCAAGCGAGCGAACCAAATAAATGACTTTGATTTTAGCACTTTAGTCAGTGTTTTCTCAGTGTTATAAAAACATAAGTGACAAGTGTGGCAGACACATGTGAATGAGATTTTCGATGGCAACCCGCACACACAAACACACACTCAAAAACCACGAACAAAGAAGAAATTTTGACACATTTGACAGGCGAAGGAGGAGGCAAAGGCGATGAAGAAGGAGATGAAGCGGCCATTTGATAGCCTCATTAGTGGATGAGCCACCGCAGAAGGAGCTGTCATAAAAGTGCTTAAGGAGGCTCCGATTCAGAAATAAGTAAGTATGAATGCTTGCGTAACTCAAAACCAAAAGGATATCGACCATGAACGCATATGAAGCATATGACATTTTACCGAAACTTGAGCATGGGCCCTCCCGCAAATGCCAACCAACCGACCAAAAACACCAACAAAACGACAGAAAATAAATATCCAAAAATATTCCTATAAATATTCGAAAAGGCGTGGCAGTACTCTCGGCTAAAGAAAGAAAACAACAAAACAACAAAAAAACAAAAAAATACGAAACACGAAACGAAACATCAGAAAACTGGGCTGGTCTCTGTTCTGGTTTGGTCTCTGCCCAAGGGGCATTTAGTCATATTGAAACATTAAAAAAGTCAACACCCACACATATGGAAGAGGCAAACAAAAACTAACAAAACTTGACCGACCGACCGACCCGACCCAAACCGAAGCGACCGTATGGTATTCAGTTTTTGGGGTTAGCTATAATAAACAAGTCAGAAACAGCAAAGAGATACACTCGAAACCCCACCAAAAACTGAGTTACTGCCCCCCGAAATAAATGAATGATAGATGAAAAATAAATTCTGTTAGGCAAATCAAAAGGAAGTAACCCAATGGAAGATTTAGTGGAACTTTTTGATGCTCTTCAATTTTAGTTAATCTATAGAAATCAATATTCATTCGAATTGAAGCAAAAATCTAAATAACAAATCTAACAATAAGATATATTTTAGTTTTTTGATTTTAAGAAAAGCTAAATATAAATTGGAATCGAAGAAAATGAAAGGGAGTTGTATAAAGGACATAAAAATATGAATTTCCTTTGACTTTTTTTTTCTATGTTCGACGATTTTCTTTTTGACTTATTAGCTTTATAATTTTATCAATTCTTCGAAGTTAATTATTTAAACCAATTGGACAAATTACAAGGACATTTTCCAACCTAACAAAGCTATTGATTAAAGATTCTCAACTATCTCTCAACAAGGTCAACAATAGAAAAATCTGCTAGAATTGCAAAAACTCTGATGGCAGTCGTTTTAGGACAATATACATATTTATAAGTCTATATGTGAATTGCTGATATTTCACGATATTCGATACTCTTGTTCCCATATTGTAGGGTAACGTACAAAATAAATAAATACCCCAAGCAACCATAAAAATGTCGACCAAAAAAAGGAAAAGGAAAAGTGGAGAGAAGTGCGGTATATTTCTATGTATTCATAAACACATGTGACAAAGTGCCACGAGAAGGAAGAGAAGGAGCAGTTGGAGAAGCAGAATGAGGACCCCAAAGGCAGTTAGTGAAACCGAAAAAAAAAAAAGTGAGAGAGAGAGAGACCCCAAACACGCCACCGCAAAATGTGACCACAAAGTTTGACGAGGACTCGAAAGACTCAGACTGAGGACTCGGACTCAGTCTCAAACTGTGACTGAGACTAGGGACTGGGACTGGAACTGGGACTTGGACTTCACTTTGTCTAGTTTTGTATATGATGTGTACATAACTTAAGTCCATATGTGCATTTAACATGCAAACTATGCAAACAGCAACGAAACCAGGAGGTGGAGCTCAAATTTCCGGTCAAATAGCAGCAAGTGAATCTTGGAATCCTTACAAACGACAATGCCAACAACGACGACCACGACAACGACGACGAAGAAGATGATGATGGGTTCGCTTTGGCTTTAGCTTTTTGGGTTTCCTTTCCTTTTGCTTAACGCCCACAAAATTTCTGCTAAATTAAATTATAAATACGGGCAAAAAGTCAACGATAAAGTAGCCGAAATTGAGGGCGGACCTGACAGAACGACGAGGACAACAGACGAAGGGCAATACGGACGGAAGGACGAACGGACGATACCATTATGATTCATGACAATGTCTGGGACGCCCCGTCGAATATTTTGCTGCTGTTGTTGTGTTGGCTTTGCCAAGAGTTTTTGTCCGGAGGATATCTTTTTACAAAGTGCGTGTCCAATTTGAGAGGCGAGTTATTCAATCCTTTGACAAGTCTGCATAGTTTGCTCATAGTGATGGGACATTTGGGTGGAGAGAGGGGAGGCAGATTGGGGGCTAGTGAAGGCGGACATTTTGCTGATAGCCTTTAGGTTTGCCGATTTGGAGCATATTTTCCTCCTTCTTTTTTTTCTCTTTTTTTTTGGCTGTTGTTTGCATTGTTAGAGTTTTAGTCAAGTGGAAAAAAAAAAGAAGAGATAAAAGTTGATGTGGGTTTGATTTTGTGCTCAAAAGCGTAAGGAATAACTTTTACTTAGCAGAGAAAAAACTGATACTGCCATTAGAAAATTCTACCAAAAAAAAAAGTTTTGTCCAATCGAATCAGGTTTGGACAATGAATTTTCATTTAAAATCAATTAAAGCGAAAATCTGGTTATTCATAGTGATGTGGAACAGATTGCAATATCGTGCGCAAGGAATGCGTCTCAATCTTTAATAAATTAGAAGGTCTAAACATAAAAATTGTTAGAATATCCAAAATTGGGACACTATAATGTCATTGTTGGTGTTGCTCACATGGTCCTTAATAATGAACTTGAGAAATTAAGTCTCCCTTTAGGAGCTTACTGCAAGCTTTATCTTTCCAATGAGACTAAAATCACATAGAAGGCTTCTAGGAAACTTAAACTTAAACACAATGAAATTTAAATGCATCTAAGGTCTTCGCCTCAAAATCTAGGTCAAAAAGGTTCATTTTGGTAAATATTTAATATATTTTCCTCATTTTTAGTCAATTTCTAGTCGATTTAGCTACAATACATAACAATTTAAGGGAAAAATTAAATATCCTAAAGTCCTGAAAGTTCATATAAACTTTTTAAGAAAATTTCCCTCAGAACAACTTTATTTCAAAGTTGACCAAATCCGCTCATTATATTCACACGCAAGGTGTTCGATCCACCGACACACAACAGAAATATACTGTCATCCTTTTGGTTTGTTTTCCAAGCCAATTTCCATGTCAATCATAAACCTGGTTGACAAACAAAAGGGCTGAGCCTACCTTAAGCCATAATCCTGTTGCCATCAACACTGAAATTTCATGCAGAGCACCTTAACCGAAACCTTCGAATCAACGAAGAGAACAATTTTCGTACCAATTAATCAAATTAAACAAGGACATTCCCTGTGTTAAGGATATGTGGTGGGTTGTTGGAAGGATATAATAGGGTTAACCTTTCATGAAAGTTAATTGAAATTTTTGCGGTGGAGGAGTTTTTGAGTTGGATAAAGCGGATCCAGCTGCAAGCGGTTTTTGAAAAACTGCACCATGGGATCAGGATCATCTCACGCACTCTGGCAAGGACAATTACGCAGACGATTAGGCACAGTGACGATAACCTAGGCCAGGACACCCTCGCAGGCGTCAATGCCGGCTCCTCCATTCCACACGACACGACACTACCGCAACACCACGGTTATTTTCCCCCTTTGCTTTACTCTTGCCAACTTTTATCAGCTGCAAAACAGTTGCCATTGAAATGGTGCAGAAACTCGTTAGATAGATGGCCCAAAAGAAACCAAGAAAAGGAAAGAAGGGGCAAAAAAAAATAACAGAGAAAAGAACATCAGCCAAGGAGTCGAAGAATCGAACACACAATGTGCAAGGACCTAACCCAATCCCGAGTATCCTGATGCCTTCTGCTCCTGATGCTGCTGCTGCTGCCCTCGTTTATAGAAAAAACATTGCGAAAATTGCTTTACAACTGATTAAACATTGAGAGGGGATCGAGGGAAACTTTGTGGACCAGCGACGAGGTGGACGAAATGATGGGGGAGAATGGAACGCACATCACGTTTAAATTCTGGGTTAAATAGATTAGATGAACTGGAAGTGTTTGTTATGAAATGATGCGGTACGTGGTTACAAAGGGAGGAGAAAAACGAAGCGAATTCCAAAATAAGAGTTTCTTCGCTTTTTCATTCGGTTGAAAAGAGAGAAAGAGAACAACGAATAAGGCCACAAAGATGGTAAGACAAGGCTAAGAAACAAAGTTGAATAATGGAAAAATTAATAAAGAAAGCAGAAGGAAATAAGAACATAAACCGAAAGGATATAAATAAGAAACAATTAACAAAAAAGGGTAAAGTAAAGTGATGAGTGTGAAAGAAAGTTAATTGGAAACAAATTGAAGATGAAACAAGGCTATCAAATTAAATTAACAAAAGAATTAGACAAAAAGGGGAAAAAGACATAGGAGAAAGCAAAAGCTAGAAGAAAACAGAAAACCGAAAGTTCCTTAACAATAAAGAAACACGAAGCTCTGCAAAAGACAAGTTAATAAAGAAGAAAGCTAAAGGATAACAGAATCAGGAAATAAAGGTGAAAGAATTGACGAAATTATAAAGTAGGGTATACGATAACCACCATTTTCTTTTGTTCTTTTGTCATACCGATTGCGCACTGTTGCCTATCACCAAGCACCCACTCTCCACCCCCCACCCCTCAGCATCCAATCCACCACTCTTTATGCTAGTCCAGCATCGTGCTCCTCCATTTATCCCTCTTAGCTGCTTGCTTTGGCGCCTCTCTTCACGCTTCAAGGGTGCAAGTTAATGGGCGCGTTTTGCGATTTTCTTTCAATGTTTTTCTCGTTTTCCCTTGCCTTTTCCATGGTTTTTCTTCAATCATTCTTTTTTTGGTGTGTGTGTGTGTGTGTTAACCACAGTTAGGGATTTTTATATTTCGGTGATTTTGCTGGTTCATTTGAGTCGAGAGTTGATACCGGGAGATGACCTTGAAAAATGCTGCATGCTGCCTGCTGCCTGCTGCTCGACTAAGTGAAAATCTGTGAAACGAAGAGTAATTGCAATTCCAATTGAATTAACCGCGCATGAAAATCAACTCATTTATCGCCTGGTTGGAAAAGTAAACTTTTCTTTTCATTTACCACACAACCCACCGCACCGCCCCCCACCCCTCTGCGGTCCTCTTGTGGATTTTCTCTTTGAGCAATTTTTTGCCATTAATATCACATTTATCAATATCACAGTTTTTCATTTGGTTGTCGTGTAAAATGTATTCCATTCCATCTCCCATTCAACCTTCATTCTCCCTCTCTCCGCTCTCCTGTCTCCTCCTTCTCCTCTATCTATCTATCTATCTGCTGTTTCTATCTCTTTCTTGTGCAATTTTCTTTTCCCATTATAGCCCCAGCCACATTTCTCTTTTTCCGGCTTTTATAACATTTAGATCGATTGCATTTTATAGTTGCTTTTAATGTTGTTGTTCTTGTTCTTGTTGTTGTTGTTCCTGTTCCTCCTGTTGTTTCGTTTTCCTCATCCTTTTGTGCAAAGATGAAAATTGTCTCCCAGACGAGGCATTTATTTTTTTTTTGTCCCCTTTTTACTTTGCCCTTTTGTTTGGCCTCAGGAAATGCTACATATCTAGCAAGAAGTAAAAGAAGAAATATCTCTATATATATATATATAGTCTTTTCTGCCCGGCAATTGTAGAAAAATTATTTTATTGCTTCCTTTTGCTATACTTAAAGTGATTTCAACTTCCGTTTCTCTGTGGGCTAGCCCATTGTCCTGTGTCCGTTTTTGATGCAATTTCCACAATTTTTATTTTCCTGATTTTTCTCTTTCCTTCTTTCATCTTTTTCGCTTCCCTTTTTTTTTATTTTTGACAATTCAATTAGGCGTTTTCTATAGCTTGGTGGAATGACGTGGAGGGGGAAGATGGATGAAGTTAAAAGGCAAGCACAAAAGGAAACGTTGCTCACAGGTTTTTAGATAATTTTTGTAATTTTCAATTGTTCATTTTATTTTGTAGCACTTTATTTTGTAAATTCCAAATTTTTGTAGTTCATTGTCAAAGTCAGTGCCAAAAAAAAAGAAAGAAAAAAAATAAACAAACGCTATGTGAAGTTCCCTCAAAAATGAAGTTCAAGGACTAGCCAATGCCAAAATCCTTTCAAATATTTCACGCTCACTTGGAGGCCGCCAAAGATAAGACTGGGAAAAACAAAAAAAAAATCTATTTTACACCCAAAATAAAGCGGAAAGAAAACTAAGCACCGAGAAAAAAAAACCATGTATATATAAAAATTCAGTATAGAAATAATGTCTGGCGCCTCCTGCCACTGCCACTGGCATCCTGTGGCGAGCCAGCGCGTTATCCTAGCCAGCTAGCGCGTTGAGCACATAAAATTCAATAAAACGCATATTTGGCTGTCATTTGTTCCGAGTTTTGGGCGCCAAAGTGCCACGAAAATTTCCAAATGCTCAAAACTTGCAAAGGAAAACGAGCAGCAAAAAAAAAACTCACAGAAACCGAAAAGCGAAAAGAAGCGAAACACCAGGGACAAGAAAGAGGCCACAGACAACCACAGGAGACTCACCAAGCAAACAAACAGACAGACAGATAGACAGTAGATAGATGTAGAAAATGGAAATTCTGGCTATGAACGACAGTGACAAGTCAAAGGTGATAGAAAATTGCCATGGAAATTATCCTAAGACATCTTGAATTGTAGAACTTAATATTCTAGTGTTAGTGATTCATCATAAATTATTATAACAAATTATATTTTAAATATTTCATTCATCGAAGAAGTAATTAATATCCCAGAAGAAAAGGATTAGCTTTAGGCCTTCCCGCAATTATGATCCCTATTGAAGCATCTTTAACTCGCTTATTCATAGTTTGAAGTGAGTGTACTTTTCAATCACTATGATTCGAGTTTAAAGGGTAACGAGCAGTCGACTTATCAATTCGATTTTCATTTGCACTTTGACTTTAGCTTATTCAAGTTTATCCGCATCCGCATCATCATCTTCATATTCGCAAATGATTATAAACATTTGTTGGCTGATTTAGCATATTTTTCCAGCTCCCCTCTCTGTCTCTCTCTCTCGCAACCTTTGGCACGCACTCTTCGACTTCCGCTTCCGTTGTGTTTTTGCGTTTTTGACGTTTTTGGCCTAAAGACTTCCGTTTTTCTTCTTGCTGAACTTTCTGTTCTTGTTATTTTGGTTGTTGTTGTTGTTATTGTTGGTGTTGCTGCTGTTTGCGGTTTGTTTGCATATGTCGTTGTCGGCGAGGGGCAAAATGGGGGCGTGGCAAGACTGCTGTCGGGGCCATGGGGGAGTGAGTCAAATGTGCAAATTTGTTTTGCTAATGTTTATGCAAATATGGCAGAAAAAAAACACACACACACACATCAAGAAACAGAAAAGCAAAAAAAAAAAAAAAAAAAAAAGTAGCATGAGGAAAATGTTTATGAAAATGTCTCCGCTCTTCTCCTCTCCTCTCTCTTTCGCTCTTGGAGCTTACTCATTGTCGCTTCTTATGTAAATTTAATGCTAAAAATGTTTATTTTACTAAGATTTGCTTAGCTCTTCAAAATGCTTTCCTTTTTGCCCTAATGTTTTTACGTGGGAGGGGCAGGGCAGGGCAATTTGGAGTAGGAGTGTGGAAGTCGGAGAGTCGGGGGGATTGGGAGTGGGAGTCATATAATACTAAACGAGGCATAATTGAAACATTATGTCAGATTATTGTTAGCAATGGCAGAGATTTTCTTAGTTTGCTGTTTTTTCCATCTTTTTCTGTCCCTATCCCTCACCCTCCCCACCCACCGCTAACCATCCCTTGCCACTGCTTTTAGGGAGGGAAGGAGATAATTGACAGACATAAACAATATTGTGTGGAGAAAGTTTTTGGTTGAGATAAGCGCGAAGGCAAACAGAAAAGGAAAGCCGTAAAAGACATAAAAAGGAAATATGAAATATCTAGAGAAGATAGTTAAAAAAAAACCGAACAGAATAAGCCTACATACATAAATATATACTCAGTATATAAATAAAACTTTTTATTTCGATTTTTCTTCTTTTTCTTTCCTTGATATAAAATGAATTTTTAATTGATTGCAAAATGTCTAAAGCAGAAAACCTCAAAAGCAAATTAGCCATAAAATACAAAATGTAAATCTGGTAAATTAACCAAAAACCTATATACTCTTTCAGTTAAGAATTATGGCTAAAATTAAGAAAGAAAAAAATTAATACTATTAAATATTTAAAACCATAATTTGCGTCTTATTTGAAACCCATTTTGTTGTTAAAATTTTGATGGAATTTAATTGACTAAATTTGTATCCAAAATTGGGATTAGAATATCAAGTATATATGGAAACTTTTTGCTAGTTTGTTAGTGTATACAAAAGTGCTATTGTAAAGTGTTGAGTGGAAATTACAATATCTAAACAATTAATCAAATGCTGGGCAGCAATAACCGAAACTTCAACAAATTGTCTCAATACGACAAATCCTTTCGACAGCAACAATAAGCAACCATTTGAATTTGAGGAAGGCCTAAAACAACAACAACAACAGCAGCAGCAACAACTAACTAGAATAGGAAATAGATGAGGAAAATGCATAAAATTTATCAATTTGCTCTTACTCCTTCTCTTTGGTTTACTATTTTTCCAGGCCTTGGGGAGGATGGATAGAATGGAGGAAGAAGGGAAATCAAATCAAAGCCTGGAGCAAAATTTAATTGCGTTTAACCGAAAATCAAATTTTCTCAGGCCATGCAGAATTCAATCTTTCTAGAAAGGACAACAAATCAAAAAAGGGTTCATGTTTGTCCTAAATATATATAGAGATATATAGTATACTTATATCCAAACACTCACTTACTCACACACACACACACACACATATTGGAAAGGCTAATAAAATGCTGCCTTGGAGCAACACAACGAAACAAAAATAAACAGCCATCGTCCTATAACATCCTTCAAAACGAAGGTCCGCTCACGGTTTCGATTATGCCGCAGTTTCTATACCCTTTGCGAAAATTGCGGTTTGAATGATTAGCTATGGCAGCAATATAGTCATTCGATGTCAAAGTAAACTTCTAGGCATTTAGAAATGATTTTAGATATACCCACATTTCCTTTCTATGCATTGCCAACTTTTGAGCCAAGTAAATATACTCTCTTGGTAAGGATATGAAAAGGATAACTTGTGTGTGTTTGGGGGCAAGTTAGAAAAAGGCTTAGAACAAATTGTGTTGCAATCATTTTACCGTTTAATTCTATCAGACAAGGAGAAAGGTTGATGTGATGTCTCGGAGAATGGGGAGCCAGCCGTCTTAAACCATTTTGATTACTTTACATTCATTTTGATTACATTTCTTGGGCTTAAAGCAAAAGTTTTTTTTCTCTTTACTTCACACTTGAGAAATTCTTCTTTCATTCGTGACCTTTGAGACCAATTTGTTGCTTTTGCCTCATCAAATTAGCCACCTTATCAACAGGTGTGTGTGTATACCTGTCTCAGTCTGGATGTGTGTGTGTGTGTGTTTGTGTGTCTCTGACGAAATCCTAAACCCTCAACATCTGTCCTAGCATATTCCAGGTATAAGGCATTAAAAAATCCTCTCGTTCTACGTCTTTACCCCTTTGCCACGATGCTTATCTTGGCGGAATTTTATTTTATTCCTTTTATTTTATTTTTGAATCTTAGAAAACATCATAAAATAAAAATTTATTAATAAACAAAAAGACAGAAGAAACCATCTAATGGATGATAAAAATCTTTCGGATGCTCTGACATCTTTCTGCTGGATAGTTTATGGAGGTTTTCTGAGTGTCTCACTGGGTGACTCACAGAGCTCTTTCTAACGGATGAGTCATTTGGATGGAGGACCAGCTGGTATATGGGTTTTGGGTTTGAATTTTTTTCAATCGCAGGTGAGAGATGCTGCGGTGAGATATTTAAAGCAATAGCAAATAAAATATAGGAAAATAATGACATTGACATACGAAAATTACTATAGGATATCTACAATAATATATACAGCTGATATGGTCCTTAGGTAGGGGAGAAGAGTTGTGAGAGTAGCTATAAATTATAGCAAAATATTGTGATTTTGAAAGAAATTCGACTCCATAATTCTCCCAGCTTCGTTGAACCTTGAAATTTTGAAAGTCATAGCAAAAGAATTTGATGCTATGATATATGGTCATAGCAATTGGGTGATAATATCCAATATTTGAACTCAAACCACATAAATTACAAGGCAACCGGCAAAATCTTGCCATGTTTTCCAAACCATTTGCTAGTTGCCATTCATAAAACTGTATTTTTCGGTTACATTTCAACTTCCCCATGGCAAATCTCTTCTATCGAACACTAGAGCCAAAAACCAATAAATTACCAACCCATTCAAAAAAGCGAACCATAAATTCCCCAAAGAACGTTTTTCATTTAACTCGCCCAACAACACAAACTAAAGTGAACGTAAAAACTTTCATGAATATTTCAGCACATCAAAATCAGAAAAGAAAAAAGATATATATATATATGTATATATAGAAAAATAACAAAATAGAAAACTTAACAAAATAGCCACAAAAAGAAAAAAAAAACATAGAAGAAAAGTGCGACAGACGCCAAAAGTAAAATCAACAAATAAATAAAAATAATGGACACAAGCTTCTCTCTATTTTTTGTATTTTCAATTTCTATTTGGGAAAAGTAACCTCAAAAATTTCAATAAAGACCACAACAAAGCAATTTATAAAAATGCCACAGAGAGAGAGCAAAAAAAAGAAACAAAATAGAAAAAAAAACACGGTCAGGATGCTAAAGTCGATGCAACGAATTTTCTATACACTAGAATTAGTCAGTTATTTTAAACGAAATATAGAAGTATGATCCAAGTATTATAATCATACAAATGAAGCAACTGAAAGTTATGATGGCTTTCCAATTTAGTTTACCTAATTCGCAAAAATTCTCCTCTTTGCTCAAAGGTTTCTATATGAGATCCCCAGTTTTTCCATCTACATATATATTCATATTCAGGTCGCCCAAGATGTGATTTCCTTTTAGATCTACCATTCCGACCGATCATTGCATCTACGTTCCATTTGAGGAATGTTAAAGATTAATTTTGGAATCGCAAAGGTTCTTCAAATTTTTAATGGAAAGAAAACTGCATTGAAATCTATCAACTGGAAACAAATTTCAATTTAAATTTCGATCGCATTTGATCCGATATACTCCTTTCTGTTAGGGTATAGAGAAAAACGAAAAAGAAAAAGCAAACTGAACCGAAACGACAACAAATGAAAGCTCAAATAGAACAGAAATATTGGTAGGGCGGACAGTGTGAATGGTGATGGGGGGTAGGGGGTGTATTGGGTTGGTCCCGGCACGACATTTTAACAAAACAATAGAAATCAATTGATTGCGTTGTGGGAAGCTTAGCACTTGATTTCCGCAGAGCCAAAGGAGGAGGAATAGGCTTTGGGAGAAGGCTACGGCCAGGACCAGAACGAGGACGAGGACCAGGACTACTACGACTACCGACTAAGAGTTGGAGTTAGAGTTGGAGTTGGAGGATATTGCGTGAAAGCCATGAGGAGAACCTGGTTGCCAGTTCTATGCTTCCTTTTACCAATTGTTGTTGTTGTTGTTGTTATTGCTCATGGTGCGGCTAAAATTCTATTTTTCCAATTTTTGCGCAATTTATTGCATTGTCAAGGGATACACTGGGAAAAGGAAGCAGCAGAAGAAGAAGAAGGAATGAAACAGAAGAAAGAAAAAAACACGCAAAGGACATAAGAAAAGCACCAAATACAAATACCCAAACATATAGTGCGATGAGAAGGGGGATGAAGGTTGCTTATGGTCCTGGGGCTTTGGGGCTAAAAGCGTAAAAGTAAACAAAAGCTAAAAGCGGAAACGCAAGTGAAATAATACCACAGGAACAACAACGGCAGCGGCAACGGCAACGAAATGAACTAAACATCAATAAGCATTGACTAACTGGAGGATGCGGCAACTGGGGAACAGTCGTTGGTAAAAAGGAATCAGCAATGGAATCGGAGTCCACATCCTCTTAATAGCTAGAAATTAAATAATCGTTCCTTAAGCGAAAAGAATGCGAATACAGAAAGAGAAGTTAAGTGAAAGAGAAGACCCTGCTGGGGGACTTGATTTGACTTCGAATTGAATAAAATTAATTTTAATTGGTTCCATGGGAGGAACAGAGCCAAAGAGGGTAATGCTGAAAGGGGGTGGGGTGGGGCTGGGATGGGTATATGGTGTTTGAATGATGTAGTTGTGTGTAGTTTCTTTATGGGGGAATTTTCGCCAGCTAGAGTTTGGGGAATGATTTGTATGATGTGAAGGAGAAAGATTTCTTTTGATTGAACACAAATTCGCATTACGAGATGGCATAACCAGGAGAGTGAATACTCATTCAAATCCGGGGCTTAAAATGGATCCCAATGAGTAATTTGTTTAAAATTTAGTTAGTGAATTTAACTTGCTAATCGTGAAATCGAATGAGAAGCCTAAAAATTGATTAGATGCTGGTATGACTGATAATATTATTATTATTATTATTATATACAGTTTACTTATATTGTAAAATTATAAGTAGACTTAGCTTAGTGGCTTAGTGGTTGATAATATAATCAACCGATTTTAATCAAATTTGGAAAGTTTATAAATTATTAAATTGTTAATGTTTCTGACCAATTATTGAAGGGAATAAAAATCATAAGACACTGTATAATCCTTTGCAAGATGAACTATCAAACCTATCCAATTACTTATTGGATTCTTTTATGATGCCTTTAAAACTTCTCTAAATGCATGGCCAAAAACGTTCGTTTTATCCCAATTCTTAGGCATTTTCAAAGGGATTTCGCCTTAATCCTGATTAATTCAGCCTCAACATTGTTAACTTCTGCCTCAGCTAAATGACAAGAGAGACGTTGAAAAGAAAAAAAGGGAATATTCCTTTATTTCTCTGATCACCAAACAAAGTCATCATCTTGCGATCTATAGAATTTACAATTTCTATTTGAGGCAGCTCCTATAAAGATGCAACATTACAATGATTAGATGATACAAGGAAACGAAGAAGAAAAGAAGAAATGATCAACCAAAAAAGGAAGGAGGAGGAGGTGGTGAACAAAAGGCCCCTAACAAATGTCATGATTATGGCAAATTTTCGGGAACCTTTTGTGGCTTGCAATTGCGCTTTTTGTGTCATCCACACGACACACTCGCACACACACACACACACACACATACACACGCGAGGACAATACGGATGACAGGGATCTTCTTTTTGTAGAAGCAATGAAGAGAGATATTTTCCTTCTGTGTCCTGTGTAGAGGGCCATTGTCCAGCATTGTGAAAATCATCGACTGCAACATCTCAAATGTCATGGACAGTCAGTAGGTGGAATGCGCTGAATGTCCTTTTTTTTTTTTGTTTCTTTTTGAGGGTCGCTGGTCTAAACTGTGTAGGCAAGTTTCACAAATTAGAGGCTGCCTGACGCTCACTCGCCCAGGGCGGTCCTTCCTATGGCTAAACGGCATGCGTTTTATCTCGTTTCATTTCACAAACATCTAGTTTTATGGTTGACGCGAGGAATTTGCAGCTGCCCGTCCCAGACTGTTCAATTCTGATGATGTCTTACTCCTGGGGCAGCTTCCCTGGTAGCAATTGGAATTGAAATCGTAAGAAAGGTTTTTTTTATTCCTTCTTCAGTCTTTTTTTTTTTTTGGCGCAATGTCCTTTTTCGTTTTTTTTCTGTTTTTCTTTATTTATTTTCGCTTCTGTAGGTGGTTACTAATTGGGTTATTGTCAAATATTTGATAAGATTAAAGTGCAGCTGCCCCGGCTCGGTTGGATTGGGTTGAGATGGGATGGGATGGAATGGGGGAAAAGTACTCGTAAAGGAAATTCCTATCCATGTAATTAATATGCCGAGAATTTATAGTTTCCATGGAATAAGCGCCACAATCTTGTTATTATCCTTCCTGTGTCCGTTCGATCCCCCAACCAACCAACAAACTAACCAACCAGACCCAACTAGACTCGAACCAAACGGACACAGACACAAACAAACATTATTTAAATCTCAAATTGGGTAAGCCCACCACGAAAGTCGGGAGTCGGGTGCTGGGTGCCGGGTGCCGGCGCCACGCGTTTGCTAGGGTAAAACCATAATTTTCCTATGAAACGAATGGAAATTATTATTAGGCAGAAAGGGTTTTATCCCTCTCTCCTTCGGTCTCGCTCTCTATTTGGCTCTCTGTTGCATTTTAAATCAGTTTTTACCTGTTGATCTATCTCTAGGGTTGGAGGCTTTAGGAATTTGAATTGGATTTTGCAGGAGGAGGCGCCTACAGGGAAAGGTTAAGTATGAACATGTTATGCGCTAATTGAGCACAGAAAATACACACACACACACACACACATATTTTGCCTTAATTCATTATGGAAATTTTATTAGCTACACTAAACTACAAAACATTTTAAAACCTGGTTTATTGAAGGAAATTAAATATTGAAATAGTTTATTTTGAAATCTACTTGGAATAGAATTATCTATTAAAGAAAATCAGAAGCATATGGGAATAGTATTAAGAGAAAACTCCAAAGATGGCCATTATCGGAGAACAAATATATTGTATTGAATGAAAGTACTTTCTTGACCGAACAAACCTCGTTCTCCCCTACTTGATATTCATTTTGGCTGATTAGTTCCCTTGGTTTCTACTAGTCTCATATGGTTTCACTTAAAAGAAAAGGTTGGCGAAAAACAAAAGATGATAGTAAAATGAGATACTACATATAAGAAATGAAACTGTTGACACTTTCAGCTGTCCCACCCATTGGTTTTTGGGATGATGTCCTGCTAATGTGTCCTGGGTGCTAATATGTTAAACAGCAGGCTGCTTTGCCTAGTTACTTGCATTTTAAAATTCACGCTGAGCTAGCAAATTTCATATTGAGTTGTCATCGATTCCCCGTCCACTTCCCCGTGGCGTTGACTCTAAGCTAGAATATTTTCGGTGCCTTGAAAGTGTTTTTTTTTTTTCTGTTTCGGTGGGTTCAAACGACTCTAACTAAAGGACCAAGCAACTGCAGAGAGACGGATATAGCATATGCAATCTTTTGATGTGATGTGGGAAAATAGATTTTAAAAGATTACCGATCGAAACAGAGCACTAAAATTTCTAGAGAATATTGAATAAAACCTAAACCTGTAGGTAAGTGTTAAAAAACAAAAAACATGTTTTCCAAACATTTTTTCCTCTCTGTTCGCTATTCCTTGCGCCTTATGACATTTTTATGGAATTATGCATTAATTAATTTTTACAGAATAATAATATATGCAATGGAAAGAATTCTTGGAAAACGCCCAAAAAATATATTTACAAAAAAAAAACGAAGACAGGAGAAGAAAAACCAAAGCGGAAGCCGCTGGCGACATGTTTTCCCCTTTTCCCTGTTGCTTCTCCCCACCCCAACGAAGACTGCATCTGGTTGTCATTTTTACAGAATATTTGGAAAATTTATGCATTTTTTTAGGTTGATGGTGTGTGTGTCTGTGTGTGTGTGTTGTTTTTATGGCATTTTACTGGTAATTTGATTTTGATTTGAGAATTCTTAATTAATAATTTAAAGTTGTTTTTTCCCCCCCAAAATTTTGATGAAATATTGTTATGAATGCTTTGCGTGTGCCCAGAGACGAGATGAATGCCATGGAACATGGAATATCAGATAGCTAATTGGGCAAAGGGGCCAACAGAGAGAGAGAGAGAGATAAGGAGAGTGAAAATAATTTTTATTGATGCGGGGAAAACTTTTTAATTGTCCGCTGGATGGGCGGATGGAGGTGGAGAGTGAAACGTTCAGGTGTGATGCTTTATTATGGTTAATGATTTTTATGTAGCAAAAATGAACAAAATGTTGTGGTAAATTGGAAACTTTAATAATTGATGTTGTCTATCAGTTGGTCTTTTATAACAACTAATGCTACATGGTATTTTGTGGATTTCGAGCATAGAACCAGGCCTGGGGGGCGTTTAAATTTTAAGCATAGTCCAAGCATAATTAATGTCTGAATCATCAACACAAAATTCACCACATCGGTAACTATAATGCTCTATATAATTATGAAAACTGTAGGCACATACATATGTAGCCGATTTCAAATCCATATACCTACAATATAGACAGATAGATACCTATATATGTATGCTTAGTTATATCTTTGTGCAAATGACATTTGAAAGGCGGTAAAACTCAATTAGTGCAAATTCTGGAACAGTAGCCAAATAATAGAGACAAAAAGTGAACATTTGCAAAGAAGTGAAAAGAAAGAATCAAATAAAAGATCAATTTTCCGGCGAAGCGAGAGACACGGGGCAGAAAAACGTGTATAGGGGGGGAGAGAGCGAGCACTTTAACAGGATAAAATGCATTTAAGCAAATGAAAGGACAAAGGCGCTGGGCACATTGCAAATGGCCAACAAAAGGGCCAGCCAAATGGTCAAAAGAGGAAGCCACAAAAGGCAAACGTTGCCAGGCTCACTCTGAGCCAGCGGGCAAAGGCAAAGGCAAAGCGAAAGCCAAAGCCAGATGGCCAAAGATTAAACAGGAGGCACAGATACATAGGATAACAATGGATAAAGAAGAAGAAGGAAGCAAAGAACCAAAAAAATCGAAACGAAACGGAAGCAACGTCTTAAAATTTTTGTTTCGATCTCAAATCCCATTTTAGCAGAAAATTTACGTAGAATAAAAATTTGGAACATTTTTTTTGCATTAAGAAATCAATTTTTTCCCTTAGCTGGCTATCTTTTTTGGATACAAACTGTTCAAAAACACTTTCAGCCATCCTATGCTATGCTCCTACTGATTCACTAGTCCCCATGCTGATTCAGGGATCTGTATATCCTGCGGGGGCTTAAACAGAAATTGGACGGCATCGTCGATTCATCTCCCAAAACACTTGACCTGCATTTTCGTTGGATATTAAGTTGTTTTTTTTTTTATTTTGCTCAACCTCAATCAAATTTCGTAATCGATACTTTTCATGTTGAGTGAATTCCTCTTTTATGCTCCTTAAGGATCAGCACAATTTTATGCTACATTGAGTTTTTGAAAGAATGAAATCGTTGAAAAGGATGTGTCTAGACAGCTGTTAACTTATGTGGGCACAATCAATCGGAGGATCGAAGGAGATCATGCTAGAATGGATCAATATCAACAACAACAAAATTAAGTGAAATGGAAACCTCTTAAGAACAAATCCAGAACAAAAGAATATCACGATGCTTTGCATATAAAAAAGAGATTATAAATTGTATTCATCTATTTTCAATATACTTCATTCGATGGGAATGATTTCAGGAGTAAAAAAAAAACTGAGCGCACATTTGTTAAGTCAAAACTTTCCCATACATATAGACAATATCAGAGCAACCCAATCTCTTAAAAAGAATATGAAGGGTAACGACAAATTGTAGATTGTTGAATATTTTCTTAAGCAAAATCCTTTTTTATCAATTAATTAAGATATAATAATGCAAATGTGAACAATATTAAATAAGGGAACTCAAAATACACTTACCTTACCAGATTCTTTAAACCATGTCATCCATCATCTCTTGTTTACATTGATCTCGATTTATCACATTTTCACTATCAGTAAAAAACATAAAAAATTAATAAATAAATAAATAAATAAGACAAAATTTAATACATACCAACACATTTTTTTATCTGAAACGTCACACTCTACTTGCACCGAACTTTCTATACACTTCACAATGAATATTAAAATATTTCCGTTATTTACTTTATCTGGATCTAAGCCCCAAAAAATCATATCAATAGGCCAATTTTGATGTAATTAAAGTATATTAAATTTATAAAATGCCTAATCCGACTGGACGACACCAGGAAAATGGAAAAATTAGTGCTAGTATCTTAAAAATCCAATCAGAGTTATTCCAAGTCCAGACAATTCTTTCACGCTTCCAATTGGAATGCCAATAAGATAAATTTATGTACTTGACAGATGAATGATAATAAAGCATAATTAAAGATATCTTCTTCTTTTACAAATTCGTCCTTTATTTACTTTTCTTGTGAAGTGAATAAAAAGCCCTCGCAAGGTAAGGTTACGCTGGCAGCGACGCACACGCGACATAAAAGCGACGCCGACGCAGAGAACACACAAGACACCGACGGCGACGTTGACGCACAGAACACAAAAGACACCGGCGGCGACGTAGACGCAGGCGCAGCCCCGCGGCTGCGACGACGACCAAAAAGCACAACAACAACATTTGCATTTCGTTGCTATTGCGCTGTTCCTCCCTTAATATGCACAACAACATACATACAAACACAAAACAAAAACAAAAAAATATGGAGCGAAAGTTCCGTTAACTCTTCGCTCTTCAGCCATCACTTAACCGATTTTAATGTTATTTTTACAAATTTTTAGCCAATCAAATTAGCATTATGCCTATGCTTATTTTATTTTTATTTACAAACAAATTTGCCATTTATTTTACACTTTTTTACTTTATTTATAAGTAGCCGTAACTTTTGCGTGCGCCATTGCCAAAAACGAATAGATAAGTGAAGAAGACTAAGCAATTCCTTACGCAATAAGAGAGCGCGAGAGAGTGAGAGAGATCAAGCTGATTAAAACGTTGTAAAACAACAACACAGCACCAAGCTTGGACTGCGCTACAGCTCCTATTTTGTATAGCGGGACTTGCGTAGAAATGAGAAAAATACAAAAAACAAAAACAAAACAAATTCAAGTGCAAGACGAAACGGGAGAAAAAATGGCGCACACTTAACCGTTTTTATTATTTTTTTTTTTCAATAATTTTTGGCCAATTAAGTTGGCATTATGATAATGTTTATTTTATATTTATTTACAACAAATTTACCCTTTGTTTTACACTTTACACTTTATTTACAAGTAGCCATAACTTTTGCGTGCGCAATTGCCAAAAACGAATAGATAAGTGAAGAAGACTAAGCAATTCCTTGCGTAATAAGAGAGCGCGAGAGAGTGAGAGAGATCAAGCTGATTAAAACGTTGTAAAACAACAACACAGCACCAAGCTTGGACTGCGCTACAGCTCCTATTTTGTATAGCGGGACTTGCATAGAAATGAGAAAAATACAAAAAACAAAAACAAAACAAATTCAAGTGCAAGACGAAACGAGAGAAGAAATGGCGCACACTTAACCGTTTTTATTATTTTTTTTTTTAATAATTTTTGGCCAATAATATTGCCATTATGCTAATGCTTGTTTTATTTTTATTTACAATCAATTTACCCTTTACTTTACACTGTTTCACTTTATTAACAAGTAGCCATAACTTTTTCATGCGCTATTGCCAAAAACGACTACATATGTACATATGTACATATGTATATACATATGTATGTATGTACATAAGTAAAGAAGACAACGCAACTCCTTGGGCAAAAAGCGAGGAAAGGGAACGCAAGAGAAAACAAAGAAGATCAAGCAGATTAAATCCGTTAGAATAAGATGTAACTTTTTGGTTAATTTGGTTAAAAACCTAAATTAAAATTACTTTTAGTTGCTTATTGATTTTCTTATCTCCCGAAATAAAAACAAATGCTTAACATTTCAGGCATGGCGCTTTTTTAATGGGTGAAGTCTATTTGGCTTCGACTGCAATTCCTGAAAAAATGCAAAAAGCAAACTACAAAAATAGGTGGGCGGGAAGAAAAGAAAAGAATTAAAAGAATGGGGTGTAATGACAATATAGTTAAATGAAAAGCACAAGCAAGACAAGAAGACGCAATGTGTATAAAATGTGTGAATCGGTAATCCGGAGTATAAGATCCACTTATATTTTTCGTTAAAATTATCTTGTACTTTTTATTTAAATTTTCAGCCTAAAAGTATGCCCAACATTTTTAACGCTCCGTTAACTCAACGGTAGATTAATAACAGCCCTGTTAGCCGGCAGTTATCTTTTAAATATTATTGATTAATTAATATTGCAAAGGTTGATCTAAGGTAGGGGTTGATCTGACGCAGGCTCACCTACTAAATTGGTTTGCCCACCCTTGATATATAATATACATAGAAAATGTTTCCAATTTAATAACTATTTCAAAAAACAATTGGCAGCAACTAGTGGAGAATCCGAAGTAAATATTGATTTAGTTGTTTTCCAGAGACCCAAAATACTTTTAAGCCCACATTTACTGGGTCAGAAGCCCAAGGTCAGCAAAACAAATTGGCAAATATTTTTGGACCGTATATAAGGACCAGCCACCGGTTCATTCAATAGCAAAAACATTTCAAGCAACGAAGCTAAAAAAAAAACAAGAAACCACTATGCAGTCCGGTAAATTAATTTTCCTGATCTTTGGTAAGTCTTTAAGCATTCAAAATCCTAACAAACTGGAGTAATCGCCTAATTTTCTTTAGCTTTCTTGGCCCTGATCTTTGCATCGGTTCAGGCAAATCCAGCATCTTCAGAAGAAGACGGCCAAATCAGTGATCGTCGTTTCCGTTGGGAGGGCTCAGACGAAAGCAGGGAGCAACCCCATAATGCTCCCCGCGGTGGTGAAGTTAGCCGCTATGAAATCATTGAGTCAGATGAATGGGTGCCAACTAACGAAAATTAACTGGCTCATCTAACAAATATCTCCACATAGCTGTTTTTTTTTTTGTTTAGCTTAAACATTCTTTTTAAAGTATTTTTTTGTTATTGAGTGAGAAATATGCAACTAATTAAAACATAATAGTTCTTCAAAAAGCCTACTTAATTTCTTTTAAAGGAATTCGCTAAAAAAAAAAAAACCGAATAACCTGGACATTAGCGATGTTTTATATATAAAAAGTCAAACTAAAGTTCTTCTACCTAAAAAGTTCTTTGGAATAACTTAATTTCTGGAACTTTACTGACCAAGCAAAAGATTGGAAACATAAGTATATTTATAAGAACTAACACGAGATTTTATTTAATTTTATAATGATTGAGCCAAGTTTTTGGGAAACACAAAAGTCACCAACGATATAAAAATACTACTGATCGAATAGCGGATGGCTTTTTCAGTGAAGATGTCCTGGAAGTTATTCCCAAATATGCTTAAATCTTGAAATTATACATTCCATATGTACTGCCAATTGCACACCATTTTTGTCTACATTCAGTTACCAATTTGAGGCCCATTTCTAAATGTAAATTTGAACTAACAAATAGTTAAATCAAGAGGCCCAATTGAACAGGTTAATGATGAGTTAGGAAATAGTCGCTTGGCATAGTATTATGTATAATTTAATTTTATTTAACATAATTTAAAGTATGTATAATTCAATTATTTGTTGTTTTTTTTAATATGGTTTTACATACAATATTTATAATTGGTTTAAACATTTTTTTTCCACTTTTGCTTTACTTTATGCATTTAAATATATTTAAGGTATATTTAAACTATGACTAAAAATAAATTTTACATGATTTATCTTCTTCTGTTTGTTGCTGCTGTTTAGAGCATCTTTAGTTTTTCTTACTTTTTTTCTTTTTTCGTTTTTGTAATAATTTATTATATGGTGAGAAAAGAGCCAAACTTTTGTTTTGTTTTCTTTTGGAATGAATGGACAGGACGACACTGACCTCGAGAGGCGCTCAATGAATAAGAAACATAACAAAAATTGAATTCTCTATATGTTAACGTTCATTTTCTTTCTTAATGTTTGTTGTTATTTGCATTTTCTTTGTTTTGTAACTAAATTTACAATTGAATATATGTAGTATCATTATGTTGTTATTGTTGTTGTTGTTTTGCTTTTCGTAATTAGGCCTGGTTGTTTTTTATCACTCTATATACAGATAGAGATCAGATCAGGAGCTTGCTTAAAAGAAAATTGCACATGATTATGTTGTTGCTCCCGCTGGCTGTGATATACCAATTGTTGTAGTTGTAGTTGCTGTTGATGTTCTCTTCTTCCACGTCGTTCTTCATCGTGTCTTCTACTTCTTCTTCTTCTTCTTTGAGTCTTGTTTTCTCAGTGGCCACCAAAAAACCCAGCGCTTGGTCCGGTCCTTTTCTACACATTGCTATCGGTACCAACGGCCCCAGTGAAAGAGAAGGGCTGCGCATTATTCACAATCCCTGCCCGATCGCTGGTCGTTGTTGCCTGAGATGACGCTGTTGCCGCATTGCCGCCGTAGCCAGTTTGTTGCGCTGCCGCACGCATGTCTGCTGCTGAGGCTCTGTTTGTTTTGAAAAAGGGAAGAAGAAGCAAGTTATTGTTAATAAATCTTTTTTAAAATTAAATTTAATCAATCAAATCAAAAGAAAGAGAGTATACCAACAATAAGTATACAAATCAATGGTAGGTAGATCAGCAAATTCAACTAAAAATAACGTGACCAAAATCTTAATCTTAACCAAACGAGTCTAAAAACGAGAGTTATAAGTATTATACAAGATAAAGAACTAAAGGGAGAGGAAAGCGAAAAGATATAATTACATCTATGTATGTGTATGCAACATAATTTAAAGAAAGTAAATATAAAATAATGACATTAGGTAAAATTCTGTCCACAATGAGTGTTTGGTGGCCACTGAGGGGCACTGCCTTAATTAAAAGCGAGGAATAATACGTGTATCAGGATATATCCTTGAACTCATTTAAACATAATTATATCAACGATGCTTTAAAAATACGTGAAATTTCAGATATAGGCAAAATACTATTAGAAAATCAAGAAATAAATCAAATTTATATAATACAACACAACAAATTAAAAATGAACCAAATACTAAAAATTTCAGATATAGGCAAAATATTATTGGAAAATCAAGAAATAAATCAATCAAATTTTATAACAAAGGAACACACCAAAATTCAGATTTACTAACAATTAGTGACATAATGAAGTCATTTACAAAGTCCGGCAACTCTAGATTATCTAAGAAGTACTAGGATAGAACCACAAACCAAAAGGAATTTTTTTAAAGACCTTTTCCTTTATAGCCAATAATTTCTGCATTAACTCTGAAGAGTTTCAATTTTTCTGAAATCTGGTAATATAATTTCTTGAAACGGAGTAGATTTCAATACCATACTCTAACTAGCTCTCTCTTTGGGATCTATTTTGATGGGGTTGCCAGACTTTATCCTAAGTGCAGATATAATATAGAAAACAAAAGACGGCTACGAAAAACTACAAATTGCTACAATTTCGTAAAGAAAAACTTAAAGATCTGTGTTCAAATACAGATATGTATATATATATATAACTACTAGGATGTGTGTGTGACTACAAATATGTATGTGTGGGTTGCGGGTGGATGGTAAAAAGAAAACTTAACAAGAGAAAAAAATGTAGAGAAGGTTTGTATTTGCCTTTTTTGGTTGGTTTGGCGCAGGAAGCTCTGTGTATATGTATGTGTTCGTTAGTGTATCTGTGTGTGTTTATGTGTGTTTGAGCGAATGGGCGGAAGGCTTTTGGGCACATACGACATTCGATCATGTACAAATTTTCTCTTAATTGCATTAGGCGTCACTTCTTTGAGTTTCATTTAGTTTTTTTTTTTTTTTTTGATATAGTTTATAAATGAAATATTTTCTATGGAATAAATTGTTTTTAGTGTTCTTTGCCATTCGATTAATATAACTAATTTCCATGTTGCTTAACTAATTTTTGATACCTTGATGCGAGTATTCATTCATTTATAATAACCATAATACAAAGAAGAACTTTAATAGATAACTAAATATAAAATGGAATGCATTAACAGACTTTTGTTTCTGCATAGAAGTAATATCTTTCTGGGGGAAAACGAAATTAGGAAGAAAAGAATATTGAATTTTAGAAGCAATTTTCCATATCCTTGCAGAGGTTATGAATTGATCTATTATAAAACTAACATAGTATGATCAATTGATCGGAATATGTGCAAAATTTAATTCCAGAAGCATCTCAAGCAAATTTGTTATGGGAACACTAGAACTAAAATTATGCCACAATTTTTACTCGGTTTAAATTATGAATTGCTCTAAATTGAATTTAGAATCATATATTAATTCCAGATCATAAGAGCAAGAGAGAGAGAGAGTATCTCTCTGCATGGATATAGAAACTTCGATGAACCGAAGAGTTGACTTCCAGAATCGGAATTGTATATGTATATGGATGTTATATATGAGTATTTCATTTATTTTCGTGTATTTGCTTTGTATTAGTTTACAACAATGAACTTTTGTAAATTTTTTCAACGTTTTTGACTTGATTATGTGTTTGTTTGCTTGTTGCTTTTTTTTGTAATACGAAATCAGAGGAAAATTCTCAACATTTAACATTGCATTTTGTTTTTTTTTTTTTTAAATGGTTTTTGTTTGTTTTTAGTTTTGTCACATGCAAGAAGCCCAAGCATAATTAAAAGTTCAAAATACTTTTCTCTTCCTGGTGTAATATATGTATATCATCTATGTATATATATGCTCTTGTTATCTGTCTTCAAATCTGAGTTGTACATATTGCTCTAGGTTAATCTTTTTTATCCGTTTTATGTTTTTCATCTGCTGCAGTGTGTGTGTGGGTGTGTGTGTGTGTCTAAGTGTTTTGTGAGTGTGTCAGTGGAAGCTTTACTTGACTTTGATTTTTCATTTAATTTAACTGCTTTTCCACTTTCTCAATTTACTCGGTGTTGCTATCTCTCTCTGTATCGATAAAAATTAAACCCAAAATAATAGTTTTAATGGAGTTTCAATTTTGTTGTTGTCTTTGTTTTCTTTTAATTGGTGGGGTGTTGTTGTTCTTGTTGTATACTAATAAATTTTCTCTTCTTTCTTTTTGGAACGATTACTAAAAACTATGCGCCACAAAATATTTCATTTCCGTTTAAGATTTCTTGATATAGTTTTTGCATGTCTAATTGGTTTCGTTTTAGTTTTAGTGTGTGTGTGTGTGTGTGTTTGTGTGATGTATGTGTGTGAGAGTGTGTGGTGTGGTGTGCTTTTGGCAGTATCTTTATGTGGGTATTATGGATTTATGTTGGACGCCAAACATCTGGATCTTCCATTAGTGTGATATGTTGATCGCCGCCCATTTGCATTTGAGCACCGCCGCCAGCAGGTCCGCCGGGACCCATTTGTGTGGGCGATGTGGCAGCAGCGGCCATGTCCTCGCGTGAAGCTCTAATTCACATATTAATTTCGGTTTGATTTGGTTTTTGGTTGGTTATACAGAAACATAGTTTTTGTTAGAGAAAACAAGTTGTATAGGAGTTGATTAGCAAAGTGTTCTAACAAAAGCTCTCTTAATTATTAACACACAGTCTCTTATCCAACTAAATTGTGAATTGAATTGAATTCAGTTTGATCTCTTTACTTACTTTCTGCCTAACGCCATCATGCCGTAGACAACGCCGGTGGCAAAGATTAAGCCACTGCCAAACAAACTGGCCAAGCCGAAGCACATGAAGATCGGCGGCACAGCCATCCTATAGAAAGAGAGAGAGAGAGATACATAGATTAGAATTGATTTCGAGCGCAATTTCTATTTCCATTTTGACTTACGCGCAATAGAGACCCGCTCGAAAGTACATTGGCTTGGCATCTAACTTATCTGCCATTGTGTTCACCTGTTCGATGCAAACAAAACAACATGGCGCTTCCAGCGCCATTACCACAAATCCGGCTATCATTTGTATGATTCCAGCCACCAGGCAACTGACACTGAGGCCAATAATCGAGAGGACGTTCCATAGGCCAAATAATATGGCAACTGCAAAGCACAAGAAGAACATATAATTAATGATAGTACAGGTAATTCTTAAATAAATACAATCCGACAAAAATTACATAGGTAAAGTAGAGTTATGAGTGCCAAAAAAATAGTATCCTACCGATAAGGAAGTGCCCTGAGTGACGTAAACATCCTACTAGTAAAGTAGTGTCCTGAGTGACGAAAACATAGTGTCCTTCTTAAGTGAGGTATGGTAAAGTTCGTTCTTACTGACGGGAGGAAGCATTTGTGACACAAGTTGTGATGATATAGGGTCGAGTGATATTAGAGATACAATTGTATCTGTATTCTCTATTCGCAGTTAAAGTCTCTTATTGGGCAATACATGCCACGTCAAATAATCAAAAAAAGAATTCTCCAACAATCTGTCATTCCCATCGAGAGATATCTATTAAACGTCATCATCGATCAAAGAATGAAATAATGTTAGAAAATAACGCAACAAGAGAAGGTTGTTTAGCATGCAAATTAAATAGATATCAAGTTCTAAGATCACTGGTTAAACTAAGTATCTCTTAATGTTATCTAACCAATAATAATCGCGACCTACTACTGGAAAACCTTCACTTGATAATATGTATTTAAAAGGCGTTTTCTGTTTCTCGACTCCCCTCCTCTCCGCCACCCCCAAGGGGCTTATGACATTTGCTAAACGCCTACAATTTGTGTTTTGTCTCTTTTGTTCGGCTTTTACTTCCTCCATATATAGATTAAAATGAAACATAAAAAACAACAAAAAAAAACCCCAATCTAATCAACAGTGCTGACTCATACACACATTTGTGTGCTAATTTCTTTTATTTAATAATAATATGAACAACAAAAAAGCAACAAAATAGTCGGAGAAGCGTGACAAGAAGACAAAAAAAAAAAAAGGGGGAGACTAAAACAGTTGTATAAATTGTAGAATAAGTATCTTTTTCTCTCAATAAAACAATACAAACAAAAAAAAAAAAACTGTGCACTTGGCACTATAGATAAAAAAAATATGTCAAACATTATGAGGACCTTGAGATACCCTGTAACTATCGGACGATATTCTCTTCCCGTCTTCCAAAACTTAAGTAGTTTAAAATTAAAATTAAAATTAAATTTTTAAAAGAGATTTTCCAATAACTGTCTTCTGTCAATTTGAAGATTTGGATATACTCATTATTTTAATGGGTATCCAATCTCATGAAGCCATTTAAATATTTTATCAGTTTGTCTTATCAAGAGATAAAACCAAAAAGAATTTCCACTTTTTATCACTCGAAATTTAGTGACAAAAACTTCTAATTATGGGGTGTTACTTAAATACATCAAAATCTCACTTACATAGATACATACATATGTAGATAGATTATTATTCATTTACATAATCTGTAAACTTTTCGCGGTTCAATTTGCGGTCTCTGGTAGAGTATATTAAACCATTCACGAAATCATTTAGTAATAATTTATGATCGGTTCGAAATAAAGAATTGGCAGTCTCTAATAGATCAATTTTAGCAATATTCTTAAATTTTCAATGGAGTTCAATAAAAATGTAATTGCCTATATCATGTAAACATCTCTAGAAACGTGTTTTAGAGTAGAAACAAACTTCTGACGATCATTTTAGAAATGATTGAACAGAAAGAATCTATCTACAAATCCTGGGCAGTAGAGATAGAACAAAATTTTCTGGAATATTTCGGGGGTAAGTGTTTAAGCCCTTCGCTGAGAGATGTGATCATTAAAGGGTATAGAGTAAACTACATATATTACGTCACATTGGACCCCATTGGTTTGAGGAAACAAGTTTGTTTTTTTTTTTTTTGTTCATGAAGAAGCCCCGCAAGAGTGAATTGCATTTTACATATTTCATTTGGGGTTTGTGTCTCTTTTTTTCTCGATTTCTTTTGGGTTTCGTGATTCTTTAATTGATTTCAAGTGGCTGGCGTTTTGTTTGCCTATTTATTTATATCATAACTTATATAAGCTGATTTAGATTCAACTATACAAATATATCAAATTGCTGTCTGTCTGCCTGTCTATGTGTGATTTTGTATATGTTAGTGGGTCACAAATATTCCCCTTTTATAGATTGAATTGAGTGAAAATGATAGAAGAAAAAAAAATGGAAAATCGTTAGACTAAAGTTCAATGCCAGGCGCAGAGATACACTTGTATTTACAAAGAAAATGCGCAATCGAGCAAAAATAACAGACAGACACGCGGAGAAAGGGGAAGAGAGAGAGATGAAAGATAAACAAGAACAAAGAGTAAGTTCAGTTAAAGTATAACAACAAAAGCATGCAAAATTAATGAGAAGAGAGCAAAAAGGCATATTAAGTTAATATGCATATGTATACATACATATATGTATATATACGATATTGGTATGTTAACTGGACAGATATACCATATATATGTATTACGTCTCTCATTCATTCATATGTGAGTATATCCATATGTGAATGTATTTTTAATGCATTTCCTTATCCCCATTATGTATATAAGTATATGTACATTTCACAGTGAATTATTTAAAAACATATCTTCAATGAGATTTGCAAAAATTTGGTCCCTAAAGTCATTAATTTTCATTAAAATATCGCTAATTTTTATTGACTTGCGACAGGATCATATAAATATAATAGAACTTTGATAGAGGTTTAATGACATCTACCTAAAAGAATCTATACAATTGGGGGAGTCTTAAGATCAGCAAAATTTCCATTTTTAACAATTTATCTTTGATAAATTATAGTCTTAGCTATCATATCCGCATTAACTGATCACTCACATACAGGATTTAAATGTATCTTTATTGTGTATTTTTGATTTATCATGTATTGTTTCTTTAAATAGATCTTTAGTCGAATACTCAGGTGGATCAGACTCGATTACATTTAGAGGCAGTTCAAAATACTATATTACACATTTTAATTGATCTGCAAATCGTGGCCAATTTAAATAGTTCCAGAACTGCGCTTATGTATGTTATAATTTTCTTTAAGGTCCTGAAACTAAAGTAAATGAATATAATATTCACTTAAGTGCAAATGCTTCTATAATCGAAATTAAATGTTCCAAAGTTCGCCCGCCACCCACTTCTCAATTATCCGCATCCGCATTGTGTCTATGTCAACCCTAGAATACTTATACAGACACACACACACACATTCAAGCAAACCAAAAATTTCTGTATCCTTTTTGTATCTACTTTCTGTTTCTTCTTCTTCCTTTACTGTTATGCTAACGTGGTTTTTTTTCTTGGTTTTTTTTCCTGTTTCCTTTATCAATGTCAGAGAGCCTGCGTACACACTCACACCCGCACAAACACATACACGCATAGGGAAACTAGATAACAGCAGCAGCAACAACAAAAACAAAAGGTACACAAAAATCGATGCAAATTGTATTTTTAGGACTAATGCTTTCTATCTCTTTCTGCCTCGATTGTATTTATGCATGCGTTTTGGTTACATTTAATCATTTGTTGTTTTTTTGTTAGTTTTAGTTACTATTACTTACAAAATGCTCCGACAATGCCGAGCAATCGACTGCCATATTTGAGATACCACGGTGCTTCTGGGCCGCCAGCTGGATCTTGTTGCTGATTGGGACGTGCCAGCAGTCCCGTTATCTTTTCCGCAAATGACTAGAAAATGCAATTGCATTAATTATAAACATATCAACAACAACAAACAAAACTTTTACAGTAGCAACACTAAAAAAAATCGAATTGTAATTTATATTGTGACGCGGCGGCCGCTTCATTTAACACGCACACAAACACAAACGTACGCACACCAATGTACACACACAGTGTGTGAGAGAGAGAGAGAGGGAGAAAAACATACTAGGGAAACTGAAATTCACATCGTCAGCAAATCTTAGAAAGTTCTCTGTGTCATTTGCCGCTGACAAATAGATTCATTTTGAAATGTTTCTTCTGATTCGATAAACATACCATTTTGGTTTTTTGATTATTCAATAAAATTAAATATTTAATATGTAAGGACGCGAGAGAATCTCCGATTTAGAACGAACAACGAACGAAAACGAAGAAATATTTATCACAATTAGGGTGACCAGACTGAACTTCTTTTGTCATGGGGCCCAACAACGATTGGTCACACTTGCAGATAGCGATGGGTGACGTTGAGGCCACGTAATGTATTACGTTCACGCTCTTGCTGAACTATCGTAAGCTACAAAGAGTACAGAACATATAAATATCATAATAATATAGCATCATATAATTCAAATTTCTTCTTTTATTAGCTCTAGTTCTTTCTGTACTGTTTCGGATGTCATTTTATTTTGATAATATTTTAATATTCGCTCTAAGAATGATCAGCGCTTACAGCGATGTGCAAATACGTCATAAGTTGAAACGTGATTTTTATTTAGCGCCAAGTATTGAGAAGGTCACACTGTCGGGCCACATTCGCATTTGTTGATTATTTTTGTTTTTTTTTTTATTTGTTGTTCATGTCAAGATAGGTGATCAATAAACGGGGATAAAAATGTCGTCATCATCATCTGGAGACTTGTGCTTGCTATGCCTAAAAAATATGGCTGGCTCCACCGATGTGGACTTGGAAAAACTGCACCTGGCCGCAGGGATGCTGCAGACACTCTTTCAATGTTATCAGATAAAGGTAATAATAATAACGAAGCTGCATTGTTGAGCAACAATAAAAACAAATTGATTATTAACTCATACATACATATATATATATAACAACAGGTGGGTATCAAAGATTTGCCTGGATGCATTTGTGATCACTGTATGGCTGAGGTACTCAAAATGTGCGATAATTTACGCAGTTGGGGTGAGGCCCAAGGTCGACTCCAGTCACAGGAGACTGGCATATCCGATGACGAGGAGGCAGAGGCAGAAGAGGACGAAGATGATGAGGATGCAGGGGATGAGGACGAGGACGACGATGAGGAGGCGGAGAATGAAGAAGACACTGTGGTGGATGTGGAAAGTGTTGATTGGGAAATGGACAATGATTATGAGGCTCTTGATGACCTGCTTACTGAAGAACATGTTGAGACTCCAGAAATCGAAGATAATAATGAACCTGTGGCTAAGTTGCCAGTCGATGCCCTTATCCTTTCCTCCAATGGTAGCGTAATGGGTAAATTGGTCAAAGATCGTACCGAAATGTATTGTTACTATTGCAACAAGGTATTCCATGGGGGCACAAAAATCCGACATCATTGCCTCTATGATCATAAAGAGCTCTATTATGCTTGCTTCGAGTGCGGCAATCTCTTTGTTAACATCGAGCCACTGGAAAAACACCAGGCGGAGAAGCAACATCAACGGACAGTAGTTAAGACTGATGATGATGATGACGGTGATGAAGAATCGTCCGGAACGCTATATTATCGTTGCCAGAAGTGTGGACGAATCTTTGATCGAGTATTCAGCGCACTTCGTCACGAACGGGACGTACATAGGCATCCACCACACTATCAGTGTAACCAACCCAATTGTCGAAGAGTTTTTGAGACAAAACGCGGTTACAGCATCCATACCAAGAAGCACGTTCATCGGCTTGGTGGGATAATTAAAATGGAAAAGTCGGAGAATATCGAACAGCGCCCAACACCAATTGGGCACTTCGTTTGTCCCATGAAACATTGCCGCAAAACGTTTCTCACCCGTGCCCAGCTGGCCTATCACAAGATCACGCATACTGGTGAGGAATTCTATTGTATTATCTGCTCAAGAAGATTGTCATCGCGTAGCAATATGCGTAGACACATGCGTACGGTCCACAATCCGTTGCAACAGGAGCAGAAGAAGCGACGAAGACAAGATATCAAATGTGAATTGGATGGCATTGGCGATGATGATGATATATTGTTAGATCTGGTTGAGCAACAGCGTAATTTGGATAATGTAGTGCAATTGCATTCTGAATGCCATTTGCCAGCCTCAACATCACCAGCATTCATTGTCATTGGTAACAATGGAAATCAAAATACCAATGCAAAAAATTCAAATACCGCAAAAATGCAAGGCGGTCAATTTATATCGTTGAAATGATTCGTATATAAATATATATACATAATACTGATAAATATAGCTATAAAACTAAGAGACTAGTTTGGAATGGAAAACAGTCAAACAAAAAAACGGCTAGAGTGGGTAAATAATTTGATATAAATTCGTGTATCAAACATACGTGATCAGCAGACTATTAATTTACGTTACATTTTTCGACTTTAATCACATATGTTTATTTCATTCCCATAAAATCCTTATCGTTTTGTCATAACTGTTACGAATCGGTTAACGGTAACGGTTCAGGTTCATATATTTTTCATTAGAATCTTAGTTGCAAACTTCGAAAACTTTTAAAACTATAATCGATATCTGACCTATCTTGTTCTTATCTTGGTTCTGTTTCTTTCCTTTTTGCCCATAACAAATGTTTTATAAGCTTAATCCTAGTTTTAAATTATCAATCAACATCCGAATAAAAACAAAAGAATCCAATAATAAACACAAAAAAAGACAATTGTTTGTGTAAATAAACAGAGTTTAATTACAATTACAATTTCATCGATCTGTGGCACATAAATCAAAGAGAAAACAGGAAGGCGCACTGGTATATAAGAAGCCCCAGCCTTGAAGGCTGCATTGGTTGGTAAACGGTCGTCATCTTATCTTGATGACTTGAAAAACTGTCTAAATCCAATATTTACCGATATTTCTTCTACATTCTATTAAGGAATAGATCGATAGATTAACCAGGATACTCAGATAATCATAATTTGCATCCACAAAATCCATATTTGTCAGTTTTATTTTTAATTTTCAAACGGCGCTCACAAATATGGAATCAAATGTTTGCCTCCCTTCCCAAATAAAACACATTTATATTGGTTGTCTGTTTTGCAAACTAAAAAAGTTTGGGTTGTTCAATTTATTGCCAGATATGGAGGGGCGGGGGTCGCTATTTAGAAATCAAATATTAGTTGATCGATTTTATAAATTCCAAATTGTACGGAGAGGGGAAATTTCTTTCGGTTTTTACGGTTATCTTTATCATTTAAAATCAAACTACAATTTTAGTGTGGTAAAAGTTCGTGAGTATTTTTCGATTTTGTTGTCAAAAAACAAAAAAAAATTGGGTAAAGGGAGAGTACGATCTGTTGCTATATAGGAGGATTGATTATTGGACTTTGTATTTTCTTTGTTTGATTCGATTTCTTGGAATTTGAATTAAAATTTCAATTAGATTTCTCACAACATCATTCTCATATACATATGTACTATGTATTTTATAGCTTTGATTTTTCATTGCTTGTTGAAATTTCTTTTGTTTTTGGATGCCGTTTTTGTATGCTTTTTGGTTTCGCTCTCTAAGCAAATGTCGTGAATTCAAAACAAAAAGAAGAAAAACAAAAAAAATAGAAATATAAGAAATTTTAAATCGACATTTGCTTATGGAGAGTCTATACAAATAATAGTAGAAAAGAAAAATAGTGTTAAAACTTTTTAATCAAATTGTTTAAAACAAAATTTTGCTTTGCATTTCGGAAAAAGTGGTCAAAATGGCTTTTCAAAAAGCTTTAAAAGTCGAAATTTGCACAATTAAAATAAAAAAATAAGAAAAGAAAAATTAAAAATCTCAAAAATTATGAAAGAAATAATTGAGTAGAAAACTAAAATGTTGGAAGAAACTGCTTTTACAGGTTTATAATAGTTTTTAAAGAAGTTTTTAAAGTTTTTGTTGTTTTAAAATATGAAAGTTCAAAAATATTTCATTAAATTGACATTACATTTTCATAGATTTCTTCTTGGGTGGAGATTGGAGAGTTTCTTTGTGTGTTTGATTTGCTTACTGTAAATAAAATGTTCTTATAGGTTTTTGGAGACTTTTTGGGATAGAGTATTTCTGTTAGAAATTTTTGTAGTGTTCTTCTGACCTTGGAGACGGACAAATTTCAATTTGTCTTCTAGCTTAAACTTATAAAAACCGATTTTTCAATTGCCACCGTTTCGTTTCGGTTGTTGTTTGTTTGTTTTTTGGAGACTATGATTCGACAGTAGTTTTGCTTAAGAATTATAGGAAACTTGAATGGAAATCTACGCACGCACACATACATACACATACACACATACACATATATATATATATATATTTAGATATAGTTTATATAGGCATTATTATTATGCAGTTGCAAATATCAAAAAAGGACTTGGACATTTCTTAAAAGTTTGCATCATTTTGCTTACTTGTTCTCGCTTTATCCTGACTTATATATATATACATACACATATATATAAATATATATGGATATATATATAACAATACGAAAAATGTTTACAATTAGACTTTTCTTTAAATGTTTTTACAATCGCATTTTGTATAATATTAAATGTTGTTTAGTGTTTTTGTTTTTTTCTTTGTTAAGTTTGATTGAAGACAATTTTAAACTAATTTAAATTCGTGAAACATCATTTTACTTGCCACAAGTTACTGTTGTTGTTGTTTGGTTTTTTTATATATTTATTTTGGTCATCAAATTGACGAAATTTTTAAGTTAAAGTTTTTCATTTTGTATGTATTTCGTTTAGATCTGGGATATGCCTGATATCGTGTGTAAGTTAAAACTTTATTCTTAAACCATCATTGTTTTGTTTGCAGTTAGCATTTTTGTAGCCCACATCATTACATTTTCATTCACTTTTCGTTTAGATCACAATTGTGCTAAGAAATACTATATCACAATTAATTATTTACATGGTTATTATATCGTGTTTCATTCTCTTTTGTTTTATACATCATTTCTTAGGTGGGGGGCAGGGCAGTATACACATATATATATTATATATGGAACAAGCCCAGAGAAAGTTGGTTAGGCCAAATTACAAGTTGCGCCACATATAAGTTTACTTTTTTGTGTGTTTCTTCATATACATATATATAACTATATATACACACACACACATCACAAATACAAATACAAAAAAGCACAAAAAACGGAAACATAAATTAAAAAAAAAAACCAAAGAAAAAATCATTCAACATAAATCATTGGGGCTTTATGTTCAAGCTAGGCTTTCAAACGATTCTCTCATTAGTTTTATCGATTTACTATATATATACATACATAATATATATATATAGCAATATAATGCAAAGAAGAATTACCATTATAATTAATCAATTGTATTGTACTTGAAAGTGTTATTTTGTTCTCTCTTTTTTTCACTTCTTCTTTTTGCTTAATGATTCCATTTGCTTTTTCTCATTTGCTTTTACTCGGATTAAATTTGTTTAAATTTATAAAAATTGTTTGTGTGCTGAGCGCGGAAGACTCACAATTTTTGCTTGCTTGCTTTTTTTTTTTGGTACAAAAATCTTTTTTATATAATTTACTTTAGTATTTTTTTGTCGTTCACTTATAGATAGGAATAATATATACATATACATATATACATATGTATATGGGGAAAATTGCATCTCCGTTTGCATTGTGGAGATCACGAAAAACATTATGAAGTTCAGGTTTTGTTACATATATATATATACATACATATATATGTATATGTATATATATATAGTCTCCAAAAGGACTAGACATGATTAATTGTCTATGTAAAGTGTTAGTTTAATGTTGGTTTAAATGCAATTGGCATGCTTACATTTTCTCCATTTGTTTTCTTGGCAAGTCTCCAAAGTCAAGAGTCTCCCCCACATTGCAGATAGATAGAGAGAGAGAGCGAGAGAAAGAGATAGTTAGAGAAAGAAATTGTGAGGGAGCGTGATAGAGAGAGAAGTCTACAAACTACAAGGTCTCCAAAGTACAATTTAAGGCTGTTTGTTTTCAATGTTTGCTTAGAAATACGCACACACACATACACGCACAACACATTCGTTTGAGCAACTCTACAAAAGTCTCCACAGTGATCGTCTATCGATTTAGAGATTTTGGTCTTAGAACTTAAAAATGCAACTCTACAAACTCTCCAATATATCCAAATAAAAATCGTGTCATTTAAATCAATTGAACATGTTTCTTCTTTAGCAAAAAACGTTTGCTATGAAATTTTTAGTGAATGAGAAATTCGTCCACGAATTAAAATTGGGCGTAAAGTTTAATGGGCCCATTGTAGGCGTGTCTACGCCTACTTGCTGCTGCAGTTGTTGCTGTTGTTGTGGCAATAGATGCATCTGATGTTGGTGTTGTTGCAGTTGTTGCTGCTGCGGCTGCTGAGATTGAGCACGCCTTAAAATTCTCAAATTGGTGCCGGAGGCCATGCGCTGTAGTGTATGCAACGATTGACCTTCACCAATACTTGGTGTTGTTCCTCCTCCTCCTGATCTGGATCCTCCTCCACCTCCAAAATTAAGCGACACAGAAGCTGGTCGAGGACGTGGCTGCTGCTGTTCGGTTTTATTTGTATTTTGAGCTGCCGCTGCAGCCGTTAGCATTGCTATTAAATCCATTCCCGTTGTGGGTTGTTGTCCGCCTAGAATTTGCTTGACTGGCGCTTGCTGCTGCTGATGATTGCTTTGCTTATCACTTTGGGATTTGGCCCGTGATCGTTGTTGTTGCTGCTGCTGTTGTTGTTGCTGCTGCTGTTGTTGTTGCTGCTGTTGTTGTTGCTGCTGCTGCTGTTTCTGGGCCTTGGCTGCCTTTTGTTGTTGCTGTTTTCCCTTGCGGATCACATCGAATGAGCTGACAATCTATGGAGTATACAAATGGATATTTTTGATATATCAATAAACCTGCAATAAAACTACAAAGTCTCTAAAGCGGTTTAAGGCTATTAAGAACCTCGTCAGCTGTACTAAATACTCATTTCTTGGCAATACTTTTGCATTGAGCAACTCTACAAAGTCTCTGAAATTGTCTAATATCTAGAAAATGTTTAAAAAAATCGCTTACCTTTTCATTGTTTGCCGGCTGTTGGGCATCGTTTTGGCTTTGGCTATGAAACAGTTGACGCTTTGAGGTTGGATTGGCTACACCAACACCTCCTCCTCCTCCTTCACCTACTGACGTTAGTGGTGTTGTTGTTGTGGTTGCTATATTGCTGCCAGCAGCCGCATTTTGTTTATTGCGTTTGCCATTATTGCTATTGCATATATTCAAAGAAGAGACCGGTACTGAACCAGACACTGAAGTGGGAACTCCGCCATTTATTACACCTCCGCCACTGGCTACTGTCTTGCACCCATTGAGATTGTTCATCTTGGCCATTCCATCCAAATCACCCATGGACTTATGTCTTTGTCGTCGCGACGAGGATCGACCACCACCATTCACATCTTTTTTACCACTCTGTTGATTCTGTTGTTGCTGTTGCTGCTGCTGCTGAAGCTGCTGTGTGGGCGATGATGAGGTCGCCTTTGGACTCTGCTGGCCCGAAAACTTACGACGACGTGTCGGCTCTATGCCGGCCTTACGCTCGCTTACCCATCTCTTCAGACGCTTCACAAAGGGAATTATCATGAAAAAGGAATTGGCATTTTTGCCCAATTTGGCTTTCGATATGGCATCATTCTTATTGACCGGCAATGCATCAATGCGAAACCACTCACAGCACTTAATTTCGTTCCTTGTACGTGGAGCGAATTGGGTATCTATAGGTATATTTCGCACGATATATAGTCGAGTATATTGATAATTGATAAAAGCCTCAATATAATCGTTGGCATCGATAATATCGGTTATATCGAAACCAGTCTCCTCATAAACCTATAAAGAAACCAAAAAGAAAAAAGGGGTTAATACATGATCAAATTTAATCAATTTATGGTATTTTAGAACTTACTTCTCTGGTGGCACAATGAGCTGGATCCTCGTTCTCATTGATTTTGCCCTTGGGAAATCCCCACGAGTTGCGTGCGAAATAGGATTGCACTAGCAAACAATGATTAAGATCCTCAGCTATTAAAATGGCTCCATATGTGGGCACGGATAGTTTGTAGTTTTTCCATTCCTCTAGGATTTGATCCACGGTCCCAAAGTGTTTATTTAGGAAGGGAATGTGCTAAAAATGTAAGAGAAGATAGTTTTTATATCCATTCAAAAGTTCTCATGCTCGATTAACCTAACAGGTTTCAATATTTAAACCATGTTGTTGCCGGTTAGATTAAAAAAACTAGAACTATTATTTAAGAGTGTAGACATACCTGAAATAATTGCATGGCAAACTGTTTAATGCCCACCTCTGGCAACTTTCTCTTTCGCTGCTGTACTCCATCACTGGTTCCATTGCCAGATGCTCCATTTCCACCAGCAGCACCACCAGCAGAAGCCGAAGCGGCAGTAGCATCTTGTTCGGGCTCTGGAGCACAAAAGAAATCCAAATAGAACCAATGCGCCAATTCGATTTGAAAACAAATTCTTATCAAATTATTTAACTCCATGTCCGGAACATTAATAATAAATCGACTGGCCAGATCATCAAGTATATCGGACGGAATCTTTGATTTCTCTGGCAATTTAATGCTGGACGCCTTGATAGTAGTTGTTGTGATTGTAGCTCCTGATGCTGCTGCTGGAGTGGTTAATAAATTGATTTGATGTCCATCGGAGGCATCGGATGATGAAATGGAACTACCATAGGATAACGAAGAATTGGTCGATGATATGGATGAATTGAGACGTTGTTTCTGTGCGCTATTTGGATACTGTTGTTGTTGCTGCTGCTGCTGCTGTTGATGGGACTGGCCATGATAGGATTGCTGTTGTTGTTGCTGCTGATGATGATGTTGATGATGATTTTGTTGCTGATGTTGTCTCTTCTTCTCAATGGCAATGGGGGCTGAGGGAGTTGTTGTTGCTGCTGCTGTCTTGGTGAATATTGCTCCGGTTCTAAGTAATTGATTTAAAACATCCTTTTCGGCTTCGTTATCGGAGTGTCGTCGTTGTTGTTGCTCTGAGTTAATGATAATGCTATTATTGCTATTATTAATATTGTTAATATTTAACATTCTTCGTAGCGTCACCGACGCCAATAATGCCAAGTTATTAACTGAAATGAAAAAAATGTAAATAATTCGCATTAAATATTTTTCAAACAGACAAGTAAGGCTTTTTCTTATTTTAAATAAATTATGGTGTTCTGTTCTGAGTATTCTTGAATAAAGGATAGGAAAAGATATTAAATTATCACCCTGTGAATTCAATTCATAAAAGCTAAAAAAAATCCCCAAGGCCGAGCAAAGTTTGTACACCCTTGGAAATCCTTGTGTTACTCAACCCCTATCTTGTTTCTATTAGAAGCTATACAATAGAGTACTCCGATCTTGATGAAATGTGGCATGGACGATTGTGTACATAATAAACTCACAAGTATTAAGTTTCAAGAAAGTCCCGGAAAAAATAACAATTTTATGATTCTTATACCAGCTATCTGATATATGTAGGTGTCCAATCCGGATGGATCCGAGATATACAATGCGCGAAGTATATAAATACAGGCAGGGCGTAGCCTTGGGTCCTCATTTAGAGAGGACCCAAAACGTATGTTTTTCTCTTGTGGTTTATATCTACCTTTTAATGTAATCCTTTTGAACTATAACTCTAAAGGCGAAACTCAATTAAAATACTCCCAATTAAGTCTGAGAAGCAAATTTTGACGTCAATCGAAAGGTTTTTAAGCAAAATAGTTTTTTGGAACACATGTTTGTAGATCTGGCGGGATCATAAGGCATTTCCTCATTGAACAGCTGTTTCTCAATGGCCTCCAACTACTCTTATGTCATCTTTAGCAACGGGCGTTATTGAATATACATATATTTGAAGGAGACACTATTTTGGAGGTCTTTGGCCCCTTAGAAGGGCATTTATATGTACTATGGGTGGCATCACTGGGCCAATGCTATCTAGCTGGGCTAGGCTAGGCTGGGCAATGATCTGCGCAAATTGCGCAACAACAAAATAAACAATGGCAAACTGAAACCAACGACAACAACATAGATACTATTACTATTGCTTTTTGTAGTGGCCTTTAAAAACATTGCAAAAACAAAATGTTGCTAGGGGGAAAGAGACTCGTCGGCGGCAGCGGCAGCGGAGGAGGTTCAGTTCAGCGACCTCCGCTGAGTGTTGCAAACTGCAACTATAAATGGAAAACTACTGAGAGAGAGGGAAAGAAAGAGAGAAGTAATACTATGGAGACGGAGAGAAAAATAAAGTAGGGGGGGCATAATGAGAGCGAGACCGGGCCAGAGGCACATGGAAAAACAGGACGAAGCAGGATATAGGAAGATAAGAGAGAGATGGAGAACAAGCTAGAGATACAAATTGAAAGAGCCACGCATAGAAAGAGAAATAGAGAGATGTGAAGATACTTGAAAAGATATTGCGAAGAAGAGGTGGGTAGAGAGAAAAGGAGAGGTAAATAAAGTGTGACAAGTAGATGAGAAGGAAAAGCAGGTGGGAGTTTACAGTGGCAGAGGAAAGTACAGCCAAAGGAAGCGAGTGAGGAGAAGGGGAAGATGAAATAACAGGTGGGAAGGCTGAGAGATAGGCAAAGCCAGAAGAAGAAAAGATCTAGCAAAACTCATATTTCTTGATTTATAATTAACCTTTTGTTTATAACATGTACATATATACATACATATGTATGTATATATGTACACATTTTGTTTTCCTTCTTTTTTTATTATTTTGGTTTTATGGCTTGTTTATTATTGCCTTATCTTTCATATACAGTTTTCTATATACTCTTACCATTATCATTTTCTTTGCTGCTGTTGTTGTTGTTGCTATTCCTATTGCTGCTGCTGACGATGCTGCTGCTGCTGTTACTCTCGCTGCTCTCGTAGGCAAAGGACGAAGAGGAAGCTGAAGTGGTGGCAGAGACAACAACGGCTGAGGCAGACGCAACGGCAGAGGCAACTGCGTTATTGATCAATGGTGCAATTTCCATAATATTGTTAAATATTTAAAAAAAAAAATAGCAATCTTTTTTCTCTTTGCTTTTGTTTGTTAATTTCCTTTCTGTTTATTTCTTTCTCGATTTATGTAATATACACACACACAAATTCAAAATACGTTTTTACAAATTTTTATTTGTCACTTTTTCGTCGATTTGCTGTTGTTGCTGTTTTTGTGTTTTTTATTTTTTTTTTTTGCTTTTATGGTTTGTTTTTCACACTCTCTCTCTCTCTCTTATGCGTGTGTGTGTGAGAGTGTCTGTCTGACTGTTTGAGTGTATGAGTGAGTGAGCGTTTTGTCACGTATTTTGTTGTTGTTGTAAATATGGCTGCCAATTATTTGTTGTTGTGGTTGTGGTAGTTGTTGTTGCTGCAGTCTTTCTCTTCTTAATAAATTTCAATTTGCAATGCAATTGTTGTACTGTTTTTATCTTGTCGTTCTTCTTCTTGCTGCTATTAATAATAATATTTCCCCTCCTTCGCTTCTTCTTCAGCGTATCTTTTAGCGTTCTTGCTAAAGTTGTTCTCTCTCTGTGTGTTTTTGCTGTTTGACTTGCTGCTGCTGTTGTTGTTGTTGAGATTTCCACCAAATTTTCTGCATTGCTTTCAATTTGTTTAATTGGTATTGTTGTTGTTATATTTGTTGGTTTTTGGTGGCGAGCCATCCACAACTAACTAAAACCAAAAAATAAAAGAAAAACGATGTACGCTCCACTTCTTTTTTTTGCTTCTTTCCTTCTTCTTCTCCTTCTCTTTTTTTCTCGTCGCACACACGCACACAAAGACGGTGACGGCGACAACGACAGCGACGACGACTGCGAACGCACACAATGAAAAAAAAAGTATTTTACTTTGGTTTTTAACTTGTTCGCGTACTTTTCCTACTAGCTAATTGTGTGTTGTAATTGCAATTCGCGATTTGTATTGCGATGAAATATTTAAAAGTTGCACTTAAATTTAGCAACTGTTTTTCTAGCACTATTATTTAATTTCTCTTTTCTTTTCGTATGGAAACTGCATCGAAATCGCGTTCCTATTTGAGTCATCGATACTGTGTCGATTTTATCTGAAATTTAGTAAACCTATCGAGTATAATCGACATTTTGAATAACCAATCGGGTATAATCGGTTTTTTCGTAGAAGGAATTTGTAGAAAATCTCTCGTTGTGCAACACTAAAATTCCAATAACAAAGAGAATTACAATTTATTGATTGAAAAGAAAACACGAAAAATTATACATATGTACATAGGAAAAGTGTGCAGGCAGCAGCAATCAATTTGAGATCAAAAAGTTTGCCAAAATTGCATTTACATACACAAATTGGTCTGCCTGCATTTGGCCCTGGACGTGCTTTGTATCCGTCGATAACCGAGACGCAAAGGTGTGTGTGTTTTGTGTGTGTGTGGGTTGATTGAAAAAATTTTAAAAAAATGTCGAAAATCTTGTGCTCCTCAGATAGACGCCGTGTGGGGTTGGGCTTCCGCCCCGCTGCGTTTAGCGGCGAATAGAATGGGCGACTTACCCGGTGGAGGAGGAGGAGCAGCAGGCGGAGCAGGTGCAGCTGGTGGCGGTGGTGGTGGAAATGGTGCAGCAGGCAGCAGCAGTTCAGGTGGAGGAGGTGGTGGTGGCGGCGGTGGAGGTCCCGGCTCTTCCGGTTTGCCCACTACGAATGGCCTGGGTGTGGCTGGCACTGCTGGTCCTAATGTGGATCGTCCCCCATCCCCGGCCCGCCTCTCACACACGTCCGAGAAGCATCCGAAAGTTACTTTAACTGAACTTAATATGCTCCGCCGCCATCGTGAGCTCTGCGATGTGGTTCTAAATGTGGGTGGGCGCAAGATATTCGCCCATCGTGTTATCCTATCGGCTTGCAGTTCATATTTCTGTGCCATGTTCACCGGCGAACTGGAAGAGTCTCGTCAAACAGAAGTGACCATACGCGACATCGATGAGAATGCCATGGAGCTGCTTATCGATTTCTGTTACACCGCCCACATTATAGTGGAGGAATCGAATGTTCAGACTTTATTGCCAGCCGCCTGCCTGCTGCAGCTGGTGGAGATTCAGGACATTTGCTGTGAGTTCCTCAAACGCCAGCTAGATCCGACCAATTGCCTGGGCATACGGGCCTTTGCTGACACACATTCATGTCGCGAACTGTTGCGAATTGCCGATAAATTCACCCAGCACAATTTCCAAGAGGTCATGGAAAGCGAAGAGTTCTTATTGCTGCCCGTAAGCCAATTGGTCGATATTATATGCAGCGATGAGCTAAATGTTAGATCCGAGGAGCAGGTCTTCAATGCCGTCATGTCCTGGTTAAAATATAACGTGGCCGAGCGAAGGCAACATTTGGCCCAGGTAAGAAAATTCGCATTCTCTTTTTGGTATCCAATTTTGTATCATCTTCGTTTGCTTTAGGTCTTGCAACATGTCCGCTTGCCGTTGCTCTCACCCAAATTCCTTGTAGGCACTGTTGGCTCTGATCTCCTTGTGCGCAGCGATGAAGCCTGTCGCGATCTTGTGGATGAGGCCAAAAATTATTTGCTCCTGCCCCAGGAGCGTCCCTTGATGCAGGGCCCTCGCACTCGTCCAAGGAAGCCCACACGTCGAGGCGAAGTTCTGTTCGCTGTGGGTGGTTGGTGTTCGGGTGATGCCATTGCCTCAGTCGAGCGTTTCGATCCCCAAACAAATGATTGGAAAATGGTTGCACCCATGTCCAAACGCCGCTGTGGCGTGGGCGTAGCAGTTCTCAATGATTTGCTCTATGCTGTCGGTGGCCATGATGGACAGAGCTATTTGAATAGCATCGAACGATATGATCCGCAAACAAATCAATGGTCCTGCGATGTGGCGCCGACCACATCGTGCCGCACAAGTGTGGGCGTGGCCGTACTAGATGGCTTCCTATATGCCGTTGGCGGTCAGGATGGTGTCCAGTGTTTGAATCATGTGGAACGCTATGATCCCAAAGAAAACAAATGGGGCAAAGTGGCACCAATGACCACCAGAAGGTTGGGTGTGGCCGTTGCCGTCCTAGGTGGTTATCTCTATGCCATTGGTGGTTCGGATGGTCAGTGCCCATTGAATACAGTGGAACGTTATGATCCCAGGTGAGTTAAACGTCTCCACCCTCTGACGCAATAGATAAAAAACATGCCGTCTCACTTACTTTCATTGCGCCTTAAATCAACAACTGTTTAAATAAATGCTAATTTCTTATCCCAGGCAAAACAAATGGGTGGCGGTCAATCCGATGTCAACGCGACGCAAACATCTCGGCTGTGCCGTGTTCAATAATTACATCTATGCAGTGGGCGGACGCGACGATTGCATGGAACTATCGTCGGCGGAGCGTTATAATCCATTGACCAATACCTGGAGCCCTATAGTGGCCATGACCTCGCGAAGAAGTGGGGTATGTAAGATAGCATATAGTTACAGTGACTCAGATTGCAGTGCAGCTTCATAGCTTATCTATTACTCGCTCCCTTTGTGGCATTAAATGTTAGCCTTGATGGTCTTTGCATAGCTTTAACACAGACAACCAATTAGCATGTTCATTGGGACAATAATATAAAACCTTACATATAGGTTAAACAGAGCATAGACAGCGAGAAAGAGGAAAAAAGAGAATCTTTATCTCTTTTTACTCCCACGTGCTAGTTAAAAAATTTACTTATTGACGTTTGTGTCTTGTTTTACAGGTCGGTCTTGCCGTTGTCAATGGTCAACTGTATGCCGTTGGAGGTTTTGATGGTTCCGCCTATTTGAAAACCATCGAGGTCTATGATCCTGAGACAAATCAATGGCGCCTATGCGGATGCATGAACTATCGCCGTTTGGGCGGAGGTGTTGGAGTTATGCGTGCCCCACAGACTGAGAATTATATGTGGTGCGATAATAATTCAAGCAATAATAATAATAATAACTATAATCTCAAGCATCAGCAACAGCAGCAGCAGCAACAACAGCAGCAGCAGCAACAGCAACAACAACAATCACAGCAGCAGCTATAACAAAAAAGAAAAAAACGAACCAAATTCTAATTAATTTCTTCTTCCTTCCTTCCTTACTTTATTTCTGCTACATGCTGCTTCGGTGTCCAATATTTTGTCTCTCTTTGAAATTGCAAGCAGGATACGCAAGGATTCGGTTGTCTGATGGGTAGAGCAGCAGTCGCAGCTACCGTCGTCCACGTTGTTGCCGCCCTCCGTTGTCTCCTCCTCATTACCGGCGCCGGCGTCGTCGTCATCGTCCTCCAAGCGAATGTTGCCACCGCCGCATTTCGTTTATTGAGAGAGAACGAAACAAAAGAAAGTTTATGGTAAACCTAAGAAGCCAAAATTTGCTTAAACAAAAACAAAAGAACGTATTAATTGTTAATTGAAAGTAATTGAAATAATGTTTGTTAGAGTTAATACCTCACCATTCAGCTCCCCACCCACCCCTCCATAACCAACTACCCACATATACATCGCTTACATCTCATTCTCGAATCCATTCATCATTATGGTATTATGTAAGTAAATGTTGTTGGTGTTATTTTTTTCCTTTTCACATTTTTGTTTAGTTGATTTTTGTTGGAAAATTTCTTGGAATTTTTCTAACCGCCCCCTCTGCCACGGCCCCTGTATCAACCAACCCCATATCCTTCTCTACACTATGCCTTCTCGAAAGAATAATTATTAAAAATACTAACCTTAAGAAATGATAGTAATTAAACAAAAAACAAAAACACAAAAAAAAAAAAAGCTGTAACAGAATCGATATTGTGGTAGATCTGGCAAATATCCAAAATGCTTATTGCCAGATTTTGGACTTGATTGTATCAAAATTGATAGGAGATAAACCTTAAACACACACACATACACACAGAAACAGTATAACCTAATGTAGAATCTCTAGGTTAATAACGATTTATTCAAATTCAGTAACTTGTTTCGCATGATTCAAGTTAAAACTATATATTTGGGCAAATCAAATTGTTAAGAATTTCATTTCAAATCTTTTAAAACTCTTTATACACAGGTTTTTCAAAAAATTCAAAGAATAGCAAAATAGATTTAATATTCAAGAAAAGTTTTAACAATTTCGTTTGCCCTAATTTAATTTGTTGTAAATCAAAAATTGGCTGCTTCATTTTTTTGTTTTATTATTATTTTTGGTAGATTTAAACAAATTCCTAGAGCAAACTTCAAGTTTTTTTTTTTTTTAAAATAACAAATAAATAGTAAGTCAAAGAAAAGCGTAAGAAATAACAAAAATAAACGTTCTTGTTCTCTAGAGTAATAAAGATTTCAATAGTAAAAATAATGAATAATTAACAAGCAATTCTTAAATTTAAGATTCAACAAATTTGGTTTTGTTTCTTAAAAGAACCAACTCGAAATAATAAAGCAAGTGCTGAATCAAAATTTTCGAATCATCTTCATATACAATACATGCAATTTTTTATGTTTGTTTTTTAATTTATCTATTTATTTTTGTTCTCAAAATTGATTATATTGTTTATTTATACGCACACACACATATATACACACACATCTCATTTATTTAATTAAATCGTTTAAATTTTTCTTATTTATTGTTGTTAAAAACTGAGCAAAAACATAAATCTTTGCTTCCAAAATGATAAACAATTAAATTTAAGGATTAAGGCATTTACAAGAAATAACGAAAAAACAGATTGAAAATGGAAAACTAAAAAAGAAATAAAGAAACAATAAACAATGAAAAACTCATCCAAAATTAAAAAAAAGTATTTATATATTTTAGTTGTAAGTTGCGCATTCACACAAAGATTAAACATTAAACAACAAAAAAAAAAAAACATTTAAGAAATGATGCAAAAAATTCGTAGTTATATCAAAATGGAAATCAAATAATATTAAACAATTGCACTGTGTTGAAAAAAAACAAAAAACCAATCGAAATAAATGTGAAAATAATTAACAATTGAAAGAAATAATAAAAACGTAAAAAAAATACAAAAACCAGTTCTATGTCTAAGGTAAAAAAAAAAATAATGAAATATATCTAAACTAAAATCCAACAAATTGTCCAAACTTATTCCAATCGTCTGCGTTGCTAAAACTGAACCAATAAATAATGAGGCCAAAGTTATGTGCGTTCTTTTATATTTGTATTTAGGTTTTAAACATCTTACCGCCGATTTCTTAACAGGTGAATTCCTTGAGATATCGGCTCTTATATATACATTGCTTTTTGAACTTATGAGTATGTGGAATCTATAACTTAATCTTTTTGGAGAGTTGCAATTATTGAGAAACTAATACAGACCTTTACCAACATTTTCATCAAATAAAAAAGATAGCAAGGATCTAAGCTAGTTTATTAATATTCAAAACTCTCCAAAAGTTTTATTAACTAAAGTTTAACGAACATCGAACCTATATTAAATTATATTAAACTATGAATATAATTTATAAATTAGTTTTTAATCAACTCTTTTCGAAGAATTTTAGTTGCATTTAATTTAATAAACTGGCCCAGTCCTTTACCAGTATATTGAGTAAGTTTAATGTCACGTTTCAATCGTGGTTTCTTTTTTGGACCATCTTGACCCTTGATTACTGATGGCATCTCCTTCACCTCGATGAATTGACCTTGGCCACAATCGTTATAGTGATAATTCTGAATACTACCCCTAACTTTACGAGAACTCTTGGGACCATGGGTTTGGCAGTTTTTCTGTCTTTTGCGACAAAGTTTGAGATTGAGGTGGCACTTACTAATGTGCGTCTCGTAGGCACGTTTGTAGGCAAAGGTTGCCGTACAACCGGAGTGATTGCAGGTATAGCGTCGCACATTGTAAACGACACTCGACTGAAGACGATGTATGCCTGGTGTATTTGAACCTCGCGGAGGAGAGTGTCGAACAATAAGGAGATTCTCGTCATCACATTTGCTTTCGTCTTCCTTGTCAGCTTTTAACTCTAATTTTACATCAGTCAGTTCAATATCCCCGTTCAAAGATGAATCCTGTTCCATCGTTTCCTCTTCCGTTTCCGGGGGTTCCATTTTGACTATAACAGTTTCAGGGACTTGGCTTGGCAATGTTGCCCGCTTGCTTTGAGCCACACGCCAGGACTCAAAATCCTCGCACATTGTAAGGATCTTGCATGCACACTCTGAACACATGCGGGTTTGGATTTCATTGACGGGAACCTGCGAAATGGGACAACACATAAACTCCTGCTCGATTGCATTTTTGTTTGTACAATTTATCATCCTTACATCGATATTAAAGTTCTCAAAAAGCTGTTGCAACAAATTATGGAAATCGCACAAATATCTATGGACTTTAATGGGCTCAATCGGTACTCGATTCGTCAGGCATAACTCACAAAATAGCAACTCTTTGAATTTGAATACAGACATTATTGTACCCAGCAAGTTTTATGAAAGAGGTCCAATAATTAAAAATCTATTGTGCGATATCTTTAATTATCGCTATGTATATCGATAGAACAAATCTTTAATTTATTCTGAAACATTACTACCATTCAAATAGGATGCATCCACCTTTGATGAAGAAATACATATAAATCTTATAACGATATTGGTCATGCATGTGTATGTGTATTTACAAATATAGATCAACAGGCTGAGGACCGATATTTGGCGATATGGTTAACAGGTCATAATCAGTGATGGCAATTGTACATTTTAAAAAGCTAGAGACCTTTAAAAAATATTCAAAAACTTCTTTATTTATTAGTCAGTTAAAAGTAAACAAGCTCAACGAAGTCCTTATTATCCTTAGATTCATAAGACCAGATTTAGTCATTTTAAAAGAATTTAGTTAATAATAATACGTTTTTCAGAAGATCTTGTAAGTCTAACAAAGTGTTAGTATAGACATGGCGGCAAAATAGTTAAATTGGCAGTACTGTCCATAATGTTGGCTGGTCGCCATCAGTACTACCTTATCGATAGCAGCATGTAGTCTACTACTGCTCATCTCTAGGACGTATTTCACACCAAGCAGGCTGAATCGAACGTTTTTTTTTAACTTAAACAATTTCGGGTATATTAAACAAAACAGACATACGTATACATTTCGTCTATTAGTACAACAATAATAAAGCTTGCATTTGCAATTCCAAACCGTAGCCAGAAAAGAAAATTTAAATTAGGTAAGGAACGTGGTTGGTTAGTCGAGTGGCAGAGCCACATTTTTTTTGCACTCATACACACACACACAAGTACGCATGCACACAGATGCTAGCACAGCGAAGGTAGCAGTAAAGTGTGATTGGCAAGAAGGGTAGGGGGTGTGTGTTGGTTTTTTTTTTCAAATTTTGTTATTTACGATCATTAGATAGAGAAAAAGACAAAAATACAAAGGAGTTTGCCTGTGTGTGTGTGTGTTTGTGAGAGCGAAAGAGAAAGTGAACAGAGTGACTGTCTTAATAAATACCGTTTAATCGCAACAGTGTGGTGTTGCCAAGTCGACGGTATTAAAAATAGTTAATTAATACCCATATTATTGTTAATACCTAATTTTTGGATGTTTACAGTGTTTAACCATGGCACGCGGTCATCAAAAAATACAATCCCAGGCAAAGGCTGCCGAGAAGCAGGCAAAAATGAAGAAGCAACAGGGTCACAGTGCCAACGATCAAAAGAAGGCCGCCCAAAAGGCCCTAGTACATGTCTGCGCTGTCTGCAAGGTATGCTCATCTCCCGCCTCCATCAAAAAATCCAGTGTTTGCTGTAAACATATATCTTTCTTTTTTTATTGCAGTCACAAATGCCCGATCCCAAGACTTATAAGCAACATTTCGAGAATAAGCATCCTAAAAATGATATGCCCGAGGAACTGAAAGATGTCTGAAATATAAATTTTTGCAACCAACTATATATATAGTATACTCTTTCTGTCTCTCTCCCTGTCTATCTCTCTCTATATATAAATTATAAGGACGAGTTGCCGCCTAACATCTAGAGGAAAAGGAACAGTAATTCTAACAAAAAAAAGTAAAACATAAAAAAAGAAAAAAACGGAAACGGAAACAAACGAAACAAAAAAAAAAAAAAGAAACAATCAATTTAAGTAATATTTGGTCTTAATTTATCCTTTGCCCTTTACATATTTACACACATATATTTTCCGCCTTTTTTGAGCCTACATTTTTCCAAATTTCTGAAAATGATAATACCAACAGCAATCATTTAATCCAACTTTTCTATTTGTTGTTTTTCTTTTGTTTGCTTGTTTTTTAATAATTGGTATCTGTTTGATAATTCTCCTGAAAACGAAACAAACTCAAAGAAAAGGAAAACTATGTTTTATTTTGTACTATACTTATATGAGATGAAAGAAGGAAGTAGAGGAAACATACAACAAGAAAACAAAAGTGCAAGCAAATGTTTTTTTGCCTCAATCATGTAAATGAGAATTTATAAATTACACACAATACAAAATGCAACAACAAAACAACCAACGAAACAAATCCGATTTGTCAATTGTCATGGTCATGTGTAAAACATATATGGTAGATTTTTGATCGGTAATATCAGTAGAGAATACTTAGTCAAATTTTTCATAAAATTGTGTCACATCTTAGTTTCGGGCCCAGAAGGGGCCTTTGTCTCTGTTACATCAGCTTCCGTCTTTGTTATCAGCTTCATGAAAACCAAATCCTCATATTCAGGAAAGTCGTCCAATACAGTGATACCTATGTCATTATCTGGCAGAGTTGGTGTCTCTATATGATAGCCAAACCAATAGATAACTATGCCAGGGCCAAATCTGTTAAAAAATAGATAATATTCATTAGAAATGAAGGAAATTATCTATCGAATCGGATTCTTTGAAATGTTCTCGACTCAATTGACCTACCGATTGCAATAGCTTTGCAATTGCTGTTGTATGTTCCATTTGTGGGTCTTGGGATCACCGAAATTGGCCTTACTCTCAATCCAATTGACTACGGAATTATTGTACAGGAAAGGTAGTATAATTTTAATATCGGGCGTCTTGTCAAAGCCCATGCGTCGCAAGTCATGCTCATCATAGAAATGTATGCCCGACTGTTTGGCCAAACTTTTCAGTTTCAGTTCATATTCTTCGCCGACAATGCGACGTCGTAGATCTGTGATAGGTCCATCTTGGTTGTCACTGTACACACACTGTTGGACGTTAGCCGCCACACAAGGATCACTAATCAAATGTGGAGATTTCAGGTAGCGGGTGATCTGCTGTTTCTGCTTTATATCGTACTTCTCTTGAAGTATGATGCGACACAAGGCAATAGGATTCATATTTTCCGCGCAGGCCATATGAATAAGCAGGGCATTGTCCTTATAGAGATGACATTGGTCCTCAAATCTGCAAGGTATAGGAAAAATGCAGATTACGGATAAGGCAGCTATGCACTAGTGGTATGTTTCTAACGTTTTTAACAGCTTCTTGGAACGTTGCTCATGCTTCCAGTGCTGGCGTTTGGCCCGATTAAAGTGTTCCGTCTGTGCTATACATGTTAAGGCCAATGGCTCAATATCCATAAAGTAGCGATTCTTCATCTCCATCTCACAATCGATGGCTAGGCCGTGGTAGTTATTGATGAATGAACAGATTTTCGTGTACATCGCGGCATTTAGGATCTTTATTTTCTTATTCGGCAAAGCCACCGCCATTGTTTAAATTAAACTAAAAATTAAAATTGAAATGTTTGTGATTGCGAATGCACCACAAGTCAGTCTGCTATCGATAACGATAACTGACGTAAATAAAGTCGTGAGTCGTCGGGTCGACTTGTCTACACCCTGTATTAAGTGTGAGAGCTACTTGTACATATGTCAAATGAAAGAAATTCGTATGTAATTCCTTTACAGTTGGTCAGATATTTGTGTCTCAATCGACTCGGTTATTAATGCTTATTACGAAGAAATATATATTATAAGGTGTCGGAAAAGATTCCTTCAATATAAACCTACTTTATATACTCTTAAATGTTCAGGGTATTAAAACAGAAGGGAGCAATCGTTACGTGGACAGCTGATTTGTGTTTGGATTTGGTTGAAAGTCAGTAAATGGATAAGTACGTTTTTTAATATACATTATAAACATATTAATTTATTATTGATTTCATAAATTTTAAATACTACTTTACCGATATTTTGAAATTATTTTCCCGCAAAAGTCGGTCAGCTGTTTTTTGTTGATATTTTTGTATCATCACTAAAACAATCAAAAAGCGGCCTTTGGTCACCCTAATGGAGTGGCGCCATCTTCTTATTTGTAAAAAACTAAAATGATCTTGTGGCGAAACAAAATTGTGCGCGAATTAAATTCTTGATTTTGATTCAAATTAAGGAATATCTAGTGAGAACACAAACTGGCCCCTACACGGAAGCAAGATGGTTCCTTTTGGAACTCGTGATTCCTTTACGAACGTTTACTGACGTTCTACTAGGCCAAGTTGTCTCGCTTCAAAAGGACGCCGCTGTCTTTGGGATTACATTCTTGCAAAGCTTTTTGTTAACGCAATTCGCAGCCAGTTTTGCCGAGGCTAATACATATCAGGAACGCATTCTAACCGATCGTAGATAAGTAAGTAGGAAGCTGCGCGGCCTTCTGACTAACTAAATATATATGTATGTATTTGTATTCTTTCAGTTGACATGCTACAAGAAATGGGAATCCCGTTAGATTTTGGTGGCCAATCGGTGTGCAGTTGGTTTTTTTTTGTTTTTTTTTTTTGAGTGAAAGTGTCGTGAAGTGAATTTTTTTTTATTATCAATAAAAATTTAATTCCACCAAATGGGTAAGTACATACATATGTACACACATATACCGTAAACAACCATAAAGTTATTTATCTTGAAACATATATTGACTCAGTTTTTGGTTTGAAATCGCTTTACTCAAGCAAAGATCCCTGGTCCTAGGTTAAGCTAAAAACAAGATTTAAAGATTTACATAATAATGCCGCAAACGTAGTATTCAGTTATAAAAGCTTTTTCTTTTATTCTCTCTTACTGTCTTTTAGGTAAAAAAATATATACTTATATACATATATTTAACAAGAGTCATTTGGACTTATAACTAGACTAACATGCTTGCATTATTATCGCAAAATTCATAAATGTTATCAACGAATTGCATTTCCTGTACAGTAGCTGCAATATTTTTAGCAACTTGAGTGACGGGTCCCGTCCGTGTCTCCGAGTCCATTTCCGTTTTGGTCTTTGCCTGCGGCTGCGTCTGGGATTCATCATCCAAAGTCATTCGCTTCAGATTATTAATCAATGATATATCATGTTTCATTTCATTCTTCAATTCGAGAAGCTCATGTTCGGTCTTGATAATATCCTCGGCATATGCCTCGATATTCGTTTGTAATTGTCCAACGGAGAACTCCATCATTTCCGTTTTGTTATATTGCTCATTTTGCTGTCTATATAATTTACATTTCTCCGACAATTGGCGAGTTAAATTATATTCCTTCTCATAGCGCTGATTCATATCGGCATATAGGGAAGCCAATTTGTTTCTAACACTATTTCGCAATGGACGATCCTTGCGTCGTTTGATTAAATTATTGTTAATATTCAGATTGTAATTGCATTGTTCAGTTCTCGATCGTTTGTTTCGTCGTGTTCTGTCGCTTTGATTCCTTGAGCTGGTAGTATTTTCAGCCAATTGATAAAGTTTACTCTTCTTCAATTTGCTGCTACAGTTCTCCTTGCCATTATAAAGTTGATCGGGCAAAAGGATTAACTGAAATTCATCGTGTATATATTGCTTTTTATCCAATAAACATTTCTCTTTCATTTTATTGGGCACTTTCGGAGGTGTTTTCGTGGGTTTTATTGTTGCATTCTGTTGCTTCTTATCATTGAGTTGAAATAGCTTTTTCAGCCATTTTATCATTGAAAATTTCTTCGTTGCATTTGGATGTCGTAGTTGCAGGGCCATGGGTTCTTGAAATTGTTCACGTCTTTTCAGAGAAATGCGCAACTGAAATTAAAGTCAAATTTAAGTTTACTATCAAAATAAATGGGGGGCTTATGTTGAGCCTAGATCTTAGTGTTAGATTTGTGTCAAAAGTACTTCTTGACGATCTTCATAGGTAATCAAAATGCAATTAGCTGATGGGAGGAAGAAAGGGTTGTCACTCCCAAAAATAGAATGCCATCCATTAGGATGGGATGGGATCGTCAAAGCATGGACAACATAATTAACCTTTTGCTATGTTGTTGGCCCTAAAACGCTGGCTATACTGGTCAACATTAAGTTTAATATTAAAATCAATAAAGTAAAATTGATTTCATTTTATGACGCATAAAATAAAAAAAACGAAATTAAATGAAATGAGGAAGGTACAAAGAAACATATGCGCGGGGGCGTAACTTGTGTGTGTGTGTGTGTGTGTGTGTGTGTGTGTGTGTGGGTAAGGAGAGTCAGTGTGGAAAGGGATAAGAAGTGAAGGGAAATACAAAATATGGTAGCGGGAGGCGACATGAATTTCACATTTCTAAGCTTGCGTGTGGCGCCAGAGCACAGAAAAAAGCGCTTATTATGCAATCACTGTCGGCGTTTTTTTTTTTTTTGGGCCCAGTTTCCTAGATGTGTTCTTGTGTTTTTTTTTGCACGCCAGGTGGGCAAACAGGGGTTAAGAGGCTAGAAGGTGGCTTTGAAGAGGGGTATAGAGGGAGTTCTTATTACCTCATTGTGCACACGGCTCCAAGCGCGCCAAACAGGCAAAATGGCCATGTTGCCGTCGTAGCTGCGTTCTATGCCGCCCCAACTTTCCGTTATAATGTAATCGCTGTAGTCACGCGATCCTTCACTCGCCCGGCAGCCATCTTGTTTTTAGTTTTCGTTTTTAGCGTCAAACAGAATAAAAACCGGGGGAAAAAATAAAAAACAGAAAGAAACGACGAAAAAATAAATATAATTGCAACAAAACGAAACAATAAATAAATAGTATGTATATATATACTTATATATAAATGTAAAGTCACGAATCGGATGAGAAGTCCCCAAAAAAAAAACAAACAAACAAAATTTATAGTAGGTATAAAAATATTGACTCACCTTGTTGTGCTGCACTGTTGCCACTTTTCAGCTCATCATCAATCAATGCCTTGATTATGTCATTGCATGTGGTTTTATTTGTTACACCTGACACATAACGCGGCTCGCCATCGTCCATCCAAATGGGTATTTCCTTATGGCCTTGTTCCTGTTTTCAAGTAAACAATTTTTTTTGTTTCCATTATTGTAAATTTTCAATAACTTAAGCATATGAATAGATCAATGTTTGATCGTCAGTTAAATCACATCATTTCCTTAAATTAAAATGTCTCGATAATGCAAATATATTTAAATTAATAAATATGTATATAGAAAAACAACTTGGTAAAACCTTTAACTTTTGCCAATTTTTAAAGTAATATTTTTTGCGTTGTCAATTCGAACCATCCATGGTTGGTAACATTTCTTAGTAGTTGTCTCTTGTTGGACTGAATTGTTGCTATTTATTTTTTATTCTTAATGATAGTTCCTTTCATTCTACATATGCATATCTTACAAATACTTTGAAATGAGTAAATTGTAAGCTAATAACATTGTCAATTTTCACTTGGTATACCAATTATTGAACTGTACATTTGTACACCTTTTCTAGATAGCCTTTTACCCACCCAATTAGATGATTTATTTGATTTCATTGGAATTGCCCACCCCAAACCATCACCTCCCCCACACCCACCACCCCCTTCATTGTCACCCTCGACTTACCACAGTGCTGTTAACGCCATATAATGAAATGGAACGGTGGCGTTGGCGTTGGTGGTGATGATGATGATGATGGTGGCGCTGGTGTTGGTTCTGATGGCGGCCAGCATTTCCATTTTCATTTCCATTTCCGTTTGCTTTGCTATATTTATTTTTGCCTGATTGTTGTGGCTCAACAAATGCAGGAACAGGAGTAGGAGCAGGAGCAGGAGCAGAAGCAGGAACAGGAACAGGAGCTTGGCTATTATTATTTTGATTATGATTGTTGGCGTTGTTGTTGTTGTTTTTGTTGTTGTTGGCATCGTGATGTCGACGTTGCTTGGGTGGTAATATGGGGCTTTCAGGTAAATTCAATAGGGTTAATGATGGACAGGTGTCAAGATTATCATCAATAAATGTGGAATTTTCTGGCTGATGTTGTTGTTGATGATTATGTTGATGATGATGTTGATTGAGTGCCATATTTCTCTTCTCCTCTTGACGTTCCCGTTTCTTTAATTGCCACTGCAAACTGCAATAGAAGAGAAAAAAAAACACACACACAAATTCGTGCGAATAATTAACAATCTTTCTTTTTTTTTTCTCAATAAAATGTTACTCTCACTCTTGCTGCACTATACACTACACTACACTACACGCAAATTGCTTGTTTGTTTGGGCCCGAACCTAACGATCAATTTAGATTTGTGGCGAGCGATTAAATAAATTATGCACGAACTTGTTATTGTTATTGTTGTACCCACTCTATAGTGCATATGTATGTATGTATATAGACAAGAGAGCCCGTGGCCACCACGAAGCACCACCATCAAGCACCGCCTATTATCCACCCATTTCCCACCATACTTCTTCACTTCCTTGGAAAATTACCTTCTATGTAGCAAAATGTCAGTTGGCGCCAGTTTGGCCCATTATTCAGGCAACATTGCCGGCATTTAGCCTGTCGTGTAGTTGGGTCCTAACCTCTATTCTACTCCACTAACCCTCACCCCCTTCGACACATACCAACATTCCTTTCCCCTTGGTTCTTATAGGGCGTTGTACCTGCGAAAACCTTGCATTTAGTATGCAAATTTTTTTCGTAGCCAAAAAGCAAAAACAGAATTAAAATCCAAAGAAGGAACAAACAAAAAAAAAATTAGAAAGGAAAAATGTTTTGCAATTGGCTGGCCGGCCATATAGGCCTGTTCCATTTTGGCCCATACTGACTTATGAATTATATGGTAATTTATGCTGCCGGAAAATGCAGTGCAAAAAAGTTGAGACGAAACTCAAATTATAGATTGGTGTGAAAATTGGGCGGACCGAGGGGCTGAGGGGAGACTGTGAAATTCTGGTGAAATCATTCTGGTGGCGTTGTCAGTTTTCATTCACCCAGTGTGGCCAAATTCCATTTATAAGCATATAATTTTAAAACGATTTTCAAGCAAGCAAAATTCTAGAACACTTATTTCACTATTTATTTAATGTAGCTAAATCCCATTACATTATTCGAATAGCTCTTTGAGTAGGAGAATGAGTAGAATATAAATTTTAGATTGACAGTCTCTAATCTCAGTAATTTGTCTCCACACTGTATAATTTGTGTAATCTATTGGGGGTTCGCCAGCCAGTGTGGCCAAATATGATTAAAAATTCAGCGCATTTTATCTTTGCATAGTGACCAAGTGTTTGGGTGAGTATAAAAAATGCATAATTCTTTGAATATTCCCCAAAGATATTGTTAAACGTTTCGTTACTCCTTCTTTTAAAGGGTTAAGCCAACTTAATTATTATGCAGGACTTGCCTACACTTATCTCATATTTGTTGCCACTGTTGAAAATCTTTGAAAGAAAATTTTAAATTCAATTCCATAAGTGAAATTCATCAAATATTCAGTCCAGCCCCCGGCTAGACAGACGTCTAAACAGCGCCTTGCGGCCTCCTCCACTTGTCATCCTCCTTGTCCGCCACCGCCTTATCCAACTTTCTTCATCGCCTGTCACACCCACAGCACAGCACAAACCGGCACCGCAGTGCACTGTATTAGTTGTACGCCCATTCAACTGAACTATTAGACAAATGAGTTAGAGGGGGCAGGGGGGGGGCAATTTGCCAAAAGATTTCCACGCCTTTGATTACGTATTGGACACCTGGACGGGCATATAGAATGCTTCATGTAATTTCCAATTCGGATAAGTTCAAATGTAATTTTCATTTGATGCCCTGAGGTCAATTCACTTCATGTAAATGTAGTTAATTGTTTTTTTTTTTTTTGTTGCTTCTGACAGGAGAACTAAGCTTTACATGGATACTATGTATATAGTCGAAGAAATATTTGTATAATATGACGTAAATTTGTTTCTGTTTCAGGCCCATGTTATTTTTAAATGGTTTAGTACTTTATTTATTAATTCCATTGCGTGTCACATGGAAATTAAATTTGTTTTGTTTTTGGTATTGCGCATTGGGTTTTTAAGAAAAAGAAAATAACGAAAAAAGAAATATCGAATAATCATGACGTTAGAGTAGTTTCGGGTTCGTGTAGCTCTAAACACGGGATTCTCTTGATTGCTCAATGTTTGTTGTGTCATGGGGCGTATGAGTAATATTTTATCTTGCGCTGTGATTTGTGTGCAGGACAAACGCACGTTTTTAAAGAGTCATGGAAAAGGACAAATAAAACTTATCGACCATTTGTTCCAATTGTATCGTAGTTACTAGAATTTTCATTTTGAGATTCACAAATTCTTTAACTTAAGATGTAATTAAAATTATTTCATCTAAATCCAAGACAATCTAAAACACCAAAAGTTTGCTTCCTATTAAAAATATATTTATGATATAATCGCTTAAAGAAGGAATTCTGTCCTCTTTCATTTGCAGTTTTCTTTTACTCTTACCCTATGGAAAAAATGTTTTATATCTAACGAGTTAGAAGGGGTAATTTCAGCTTTCAAATTGATGGATTATAGCAACTCTATTAGTTATAGTGCGTACATTTATTTTCTATAGTCTCAAATACGCTTCGAAACTTGTAGGGAAATGGGTCATGGTCATCTTGAATATCAGTCAATGTGAGTCATGAAAGTATTGCCATTAGGTTATTAGATTAGTTGTAGACTAATCAATGGTTAAATTGTACAATTTTTGCCATTGATTAAACCCAATTCGAACCGTCGAAAATACTTTTAAATTATCTAAGATTGATTCTTTTCTGTTTAGACTTTAAGGCTTTCTATATATTGATTTTCTCTAATTCTACATATTTTTTCAGTTTATTAAGATTCTCTAGGCTTATTAAGAGAATACTTCTTTCTAAATTTCGTTCTTCTTGCCCGGCTCTTGTTTGTTAATTGTTCAACACTTTCTTTTAAGATGATCGCAGCTCAGTCATTAGATTTTGGCACCCGCAGAACCACAGAATATCGAATAAGAATCAACTGTGAATTCTCCCAGTGCCAAGATGCAATGTGAGCACAATAATTTGCACACAGAATCTCTCTCTCTCTCTCTTAAGTAAGATCTCGATTCAATTCAATCAAGGTCTAAAACTTACCTTAATATAATATTTGTAGCTCCTTTAATTGCGGTATCTATTATATGTGTATATTCTTTGTATATTTCACCAGAAAAAAAACTTTTGATCGAGTTCCAATCAAAGAAAAAAATAACAAACAAACAAAAAAAAAATGTGGAAAAAAAACTTCACTCTTCTATTTTGGGTTAGAGTTTCTATATGATTGGTTGTAGTTTCATGCTGCAGCTGGTAAAGGACATGTTAATCCTTTGAGCTTTAACACTTGACTGAAGTTCCAAGTGTAGAACTGGTGGCTCAGGTAAGGTTTGTGCTGCTGCTGCTGCTGGTGCTGCTAGTGCCGCTGGTGCTGCTGCTGCTGCTGCTGCTAGTATGTGGTAGATAGATGATGTAGAGGACAGGTGCTGCTAGCTGCTAGCTGCTAGGGGCCTTTTATTTGCTAGCGCTATCCTTTTCTCTTGTAGAGCAGTATTCAAATTTTTCTTTCACAACAACACCGACACGAACATAGAGGAGGCGAGAAGGACGAAGTCCTTTTTTGCTTTCAGATGGGCTATATGTTTTTTTTTTGTTTTTGGTTTGGTTTGGTTTTTTGTTCCGTTTCGTTGGTCGCTAAGGACAACAAATAGTGTAGAAACGGCGTATCCTTGACGACGGCTGGTGACTAACTAAAATTTTATTTGCTACCACAGAAAACTTTAAACCAAACCTGGATAGACAGAGCGAGAGAGCGAGCATCGAGCGTATTGCCTCTAACTAGCTAACTGACTGTATAGGATAGGGTAGGTTCCCCACATATTGTGTGTGTGCCTTTTAGCCAACCAGAGAGCCAACAGCAACCACCAAAAAAAAAAAAAAAAGAAACAGAAACACAGAAACTGCGTTTCTACCAATTTCCTCGAGCCCTCGAGCTCTCGAGCCCTAGAGTTTACGTTTAGACCTTGCCTCGTTGCTCTCGCTCTCCGACCACTCCCTCGCTCTGCTGCAGTCACACTACCTTTATGTGTGTGTGTGTGCCTGTGTGTGTGTGTCTATAGGAATAGCGTGAGCGGCGCTCCTTCTCCAACGACCAGGCTACCCAATCCTCGGCGCACTTTGCGTTATTTGGTAAAACGAGATTGTTGTTGATAACGTGCTAGCAGCTAGCAGCAACCAGCAACTACAGCAACAACGACAACAACAGCTAACTCTACATAAAAAACGTATTTCGGCCTCTCTGACTACTACTACCCCTCCATTCATACCCCCAGCCCATGGCCTCCCTCCATACATACATTTTATTGTTAATGGTTAGCATTCGCTTTTCGATTTTTTTCCTCTTGGTTGTACTTTTGTTACCAACGTCACTTTTCCTTATGGGGGGGGTAGGCTCAGGGCTCATGGGAAAGCTGTCTTTACCCAAAAAAAAGGACCAAATAAATGCGTACAACTTTGATGAAATCACAACCGATTTTTGGTATGAATTTGGTAGCAATCGATGTGTGAATTTTATGGAAAAATTGCCTACTACTTATGTATATACAGATCACTTTATGAGTCATTGGTGGTGATGTGATCGTCTTAAATGAGTTTTCAACCTTCAAATCATATATACAGGTTTAAGCAATCAGCTATTTCTCCACTTTCTTTTCGTTTCTATCATTAAATTTGGCAAATAATGATTGAATATGGGAACAAACCCAGCAAGCCGTGCATTTTGAAATCCTTTTTATCTATAACTTCATCTTATGTATATTTTAGGAACGTTAAAACATTGAAAACTCAGTCAAAAGACTGAAAATTTTTTATTATAGCTTCTCTCAAAGTGATCAGTTAGAAAACGGCTAAGAAATGTAGACCGTTTCCAACTTCTATATCTTTATATAATTCAAATAAAACATTTTGGTAAACGTTTTTGTCCTATAGAATTGGTTTTATTTACAAGATTCTTTTGCTTTACTTGTACGTGACAAGAAAAAATAACTGAATTATTTATTTACAATATTAGATAAAGAATTGAATTATTGTAATGCAGCTTTTTAGTGTATCTAACATGAAAAATTCTTCTGTTTTTATTAAATTTTACAGCTTTATTAATAATTCCGTGTGTAGCTGACCTCCTTAATATTGAGAAATGAAATGAAATTGGCTTGTTTTTGTTGTTTTTATTGAGAGCCTTACGATAAGAAACCATAAACCAAATTTAGCTGCCTTGATCGGACTAAAATCTTGTAGAATTAAAAATATTACAAGTGACAGGACATTCATTTTGTGGTATTTCCATCATTCCTAGAAGATTTCAATATTGAAAATACCACTACCAATGATACTATTATTTATTATACAATTTAGATTTAGTTAATGAAATTCATATGTACAATTTGGTTTAACTTTAAATCTTTTTATTCTAAAATTTATGTTCAAAAGTATGAAAGTGCAAGACTTTTGCAGGACCATAATAAATATAGTATTCTTATAATTTGTCAGTAATCTAACGATTAAAAAATATCAGAATGTTCCTTGCAAGTTATTTAGAACTGAATAAACAAAGAATTCATTTAGTTTTAAACTGTTTTCCAATTCCTTTTCTCTATATTTCAATAATACTTTAGATATAGAATCTATGATTCAAAGACTGTAAAAAAATATATAATTATCGATATGCTAGCTATCCAAAATTGTGATACTTGCGTCTCTCATAAAGTTATTGATTGACTTTGACATTGATTTTTATGGTATTTTCGACCTGCCTCCGCCCCATCCAAATCCATATAATTTCAATATCAAAAATGACTATCAAAACATTTTCACTTTCGCTTTGTGGAAAGGGTCATTAGGTGCTTAGGCAATATTCAGTAATGCACGAACTCATTAGCGTTCAATTGTAATTCCCATGGGAGAGCCTTGATGTCAAGTCTTTCTTGGATTTTGCCTCACAAATTATAGACCATTGCAAGTCATTATGATCATATAGAGGGCTCATTGGGCAAAAGCAAAGAAATGCAATTAAAAACACGCAAGTTGTCGATTTCGGGAAAAACTGTTTTTTGGTTTTTTTTTTTGGAAAAGCGCGTGAAATTTTTGACGCGACGAATTTTCGTTTTTCTTGTTCCTACTATGTGTGCTTTTGTTATTCGCGATTATGTAAATGATTGATTGGACTGGGGACTAGGGATGATAGCGTGAAGGATTTTTGACATAATACGATGAATTGAAATGTTGTCTTATATAACTTGCTCATACCTAGCCATGGAGCGGGTTAGGCTGTACATACATACATATAATTTGCACTATTCAGAGAGGGTTTTCAGGTTAGGTTTACTCAGAGGGTAGTTTAGATATATACTATGTATAGTATATGTATGTACAACCTGCCGCCAGCCTGCCAGCCTGCCTACCTGCTACTCTCAAACGTTGCGGTTCAGCGGTTTTAGGGTATGGCACCGTCACCCGGTGCCCGGTACCCGCACCCGTCGTCGAGTAAACAAACATAATGCTCTTGGTAATATTCTAGGGAAATTATTTCTACTATAAGTTTTTTATGTTTTGCGTTTTCGTATTTTACTTTTTTTTTTTTTTTCTTTTTTGAAGTGTGAGAACTTTGTCAAACAATTGCTGCTGGGTGGTGGATTATTATTAATTTTTATTTGGTTTTCTGTAGCCAATTAATGCTCGCACATGGAGCTAACTAATTCTTTTAGATGGCGCCACCTGTAGTGGGCTTTAAGGGGTTGGATGGATGGGGTAGGTAGGTAGGTGGTAGGGTAAATGCATTGCATGTGTCGCATATATGGAAATTTTCCCCATAATGACAGGGGAGTTGACTACTACTCGCTCGAAAACAGAAAACTAAGTTCTTGTGCAGTTCACCATGCTTAAGCAATGATTGGGGGGTTTTTTTCCATTATTGTTGATTGTTGGACAGAGATTGCCAGTGTAATATAGGGTGACTAGACTAACAAAGGTTGGGGGACAGACCCATGAAACATCAAACAAATGGAATATACTATGTACAATATATCCTAGAAATTGAATTCATTTGATTTAAACCGATAAGAAAAGTATTAAAAACTCAACAGCCTTTTTGTCTTTAAATTCGATTTACAGATATATAATAAAAAAAATGTATATATAGGACGACTTTAATCGTGAATGAAATTACAATCTTCAAATACACACAAATCTTTTGTCTATATAGTATATATTTTTGATCAGCACGTTGAGCTGATTTGTCTGATTTGTCTATTTGGACTCAAGACTCAATTTTCTCCTAAAGTTTATTGTATTGAAATTTTTCACATAAGTTTCTTTTCTATTGGGTTCATGAGAATTTTAATAAAAAAGAAAACCCGTCTTGCGTTTTAATCTTCATAACACTACTATTATAGTCATCTACATAGATCCAATAAGTATTAAATTATTAATTATATTTTTTCCTATTAGGGTATAAAGTTTAATTTTTCATTCAAACTATCATGAGAATATAAAATAATTACCTGATTTCCTAAGAATCATCTTGAGTTTATAGATTTCACATTTAAGAACTAACCTTTACCTATTGATCATATCAGAAAGCTCCTAAAAAACCAATCGAAACATATTCGATATCGATTTCCTTAGATATTCTATTTTTGATCAGCTAGATCCAGCTATCAGCTGTTATTTAAAGCTGGTTGCCATATCGATAAAGGCGAAACATATGTTTCCATTATATTGACCCTGACATAAATACCGCCCAAATGATATTTCCCACATGCCGCCTCTCCATTCTCTGTGTTATTCCGTTTTGCCGCAAAAAAAGTAACGTATTGTTACCGATGCCAATGAGAGAAAACTGTTTTAAGAATTCTCGCAGTCGACGTTTTTATTATAAAAGATAATAAATAATTACAAGAGGGTCTCTGAAAATTGCCTCAAGTTGCAGGTAGACAACTCAAAATGTGGCAATGTGGCTGTGGTGTTCCCCTCTTGGCATTTTACCTCGTGCCACATAATGCCGGCTGCTGTTGCAGGTTTAACTGCAGGTGCAGAAATCAACGAAGCGAGTCACCAGTCACCAGGGATATGACTTCTCTGTGTGTGTGTGTGTGCGAAGCGGAAGGAAGCTGTTGAGCGGGTCAAAACACTTGGCCCAGAAACCTGTTCGTTCCGATCATCCCCAAAAGTAAGAGCCAACTCGCGCGCCTTTTGCTGACTCTTTGTAGAATAGATGATCATTGGCAAGCTGCTGCTGCTGCTGCTGTTGCTGTTGCTGCTGTTGTTGGTCGTCGTCATCATTTATTTGGCAGGTTATTTCTGTTTCGTTTAGGGGTTTCTATCCCCGCCTTCTTAACGGCAACTGTGACTCGTGTGTGCATTGACCTGAAATGTGCACAAGAAAAATAAAGTGGCAAACGAAACGACATCCCTACATTTGCAGGAATCCGCCAAAATCATTCGAAATGTGTTAAATACTGCTTAAAACATGGCTTTCAAGCTTGAATGTTAAACTGAATGTGTAATCTAACTAAACTACAATTTAAACAGATTCTTTATTAGAAAGTTTTAAAGTTCCAGAGAGAATCCTGGTCTCGAATGGGTGCACTATTGATACCAATTTGTGGGAATTAGCAAAATCGTACCACAATATCGTATAGCTGCCAAAAGAACGATGGGTCGAAATGTGAATAACTTTTATGTTTGTTAAAGAATCTTCATTAAAATCAATACAGGACTTAAAAGCAATTGGATAAACATAGCACTTGGTTTTGTCGATCCAATAACGTGCTAAATTGTTTCAATGGTTGATTTCCTCTTCCTGTTTCATGGAATTCTGTCTCCTTGAAGTTTGCATTTCTTTTGCATGGCGCCAGGACTTCCATATAGTATTTTTTTTCTAACCCAACCAGAATACTCCACTTGGATCTACAACGAATTACAGACTTACCTCATATCTTGGCTTAGCCCGTTATTTTTTCAAATTCAAAACACATTTCTTCAAAATTTTATTTGTAATAATTTTCGGCTCGTTCTGTTTTATGTTTTTTTTCTTCTTTTTTTTTTTTTTTGTTTTTTTTGGTTGAGACAATTTTTATTAATGCGAAGCTTTGTTTTTGTTTGTTTAGTTCATCTGCTTTTTCATTATTAATTTCTTTGGATTTTTATTTATTAACTAGCTTTTTCTTGCATTTCGATTTTTGTGTTTTCATAATCTTTTTCTTTTCTCTTTTGTTGTTGTTGTTTGTGTATTTACATTAAATTTATTTCTCTTCGCTTTTAATAGTTTTTGTTTTATGCAATTGTTAATAAATATTTTCTTTGTTTTTTTTTTATAATATATAAAAAAATGTTTTTGTGTCTTCACCAATTTGTAACATTTTTCGTTCTGATTTATTAAATTTTTGTGAAATGATTTCGGCAAAAAACTTAAATGCTTTCTAATTGTTCAATTTGGTGTTTGTTTTTCTTGATTTTCTTATGAGTTTTTTTTTTTGCTTTTTTTTGTTAAATATATTTTTGTTTTTTTCTATATAGGTTTTGTTGTATTATTAACAAATTAGCAAACAATTGAATTGAACTTTCTTAATGAATTAAGTAAATTTTCGTTTCGTTTTACTTGCTTTAAGAAATAAGTAATTTTATTGATAAAATGAATTAACAACTATTATGAAATAGTTTACTTTTCGCCTGTTTGTAAACTTCGGATTTGTTCGTTTCGTTTTTTGCTTTGGTTTATATACATTTTTTTGTTGTTGTTGTTGTTCTTAACACAAATTATAAAGCTTTTGATATTAGAGAATTTAAAAAATTATGTGTGTATGTTTAGTTTTTAGAGTTTTCAATTTTTTTTTGTCATGTTTTTCATTATTAGCAATATTTTTGGTTTTTTGTTTAAGAAATATAATTGAAATTATTTTAATTTTATTAAATTTGTTTGTCATTTTGTTCCAATTTTTTTAAAATATTTTTTCTACTCTCGTTTTTAGTTTATTCTTTTTCATCTTAAATATTTTCGTTCAGTGTTTTTTTTTTTTAGTTTTATTATCAGCTGTGCTGCTTGTGAGGAGTTTTAAGGAAATAATTGAAAGATTAAGTCAGAAAGTACCGACTTCAAGATACCCTGTACCAAGTGGGGGACTGATAACTTAGAGTTGTATCTTGTAACTGGATGGATTTTTGGACTTACAAAATCAATTTTGTCAGAAGTTGATAACAGAAAGTAAAAAAGGGAAAGATAGCAGTTATAGTCTGCCGATTTCGATCATAATTTAGTTGTATTTTTTAAAGAATTTTCTATTAGTTAACTGAGTGTCAATATACCGTACAGGTTACAGGCTACAGGGTATGGAATATGCCAAACTAAAATCGAGTTTAAGCCAAGGCCAAGCAACAAAGTTTTTCTACAAGGCACCTTCCCCTCTCTCCCCCCCACATTTTGTGTATATTATTAGGTTTGTTAAATATTCTCATTAGATCTGGGTTTTGCTATTATTTTAGGTTTTACTTCTTTTTTTGTTTTTGTACATTCCTTAATATTGGCCACACATTTCACATTGATCAACCCGCAACAAATTTTTTAAATATTTCATTTCTTTCGTTTTTTTTTCATTTTGGACGTGATTTAATTTGTATTTTTAGTTTTCTTTTCATCATAATATTTTGTTTTGTGTTCAGCATTGTTTAGCATTGCTTAGTTGTTGTTGTTTTTGTTTGTTTTTTTCTTTTGGTTTAAATGTTTTACAAAAAGATTGTCCTTGTCTTTGGTGGCTTGCAAAAAACTCAAAAACTCTAACATTAAATTGAAATTTGTGAAATTATAAGGCAAACCGATCGATTTACTAATCAGGCTAGAATTGAATTATAAAATATGAAATTTGCAAAAAAGCTTCTCTTCTTCTTGTTGTTTTTCTAAAAACCAATTTTTGTTCGTTTTTTATTTAAATATTCTGTTTTTTGTTTTCTTGGTAACGGTGGCCCTCATTAACCTGCTCTCAATGAATTAGAGTTTAATTTTCTTGTTTTTTTTTTGTTTTGTTTTGTTTTTTATGCATTTAGTTTAAATTTTTCGTTTTTGGTTATCACAAGGTTTAAATTTTTTTGTTTTTCGTTTGGTTTTTGGGTTTTAAAGTTTTAGTTAGTTGTGCTTCATTTAGGCAATTTTTTGTTTTTAGAATTTCTTTTATCTTGCAGGGACATAAATTTTATCTAAAATACTTGGGTGTTGTTTGGTGTGTGTGTGTGAGTGTGAGTGGAGGTGTGAGTGTGTATCTCGGGCTTGGCAAATGCTTTATAGTTAGGCTACATTTAATGTATATATATATATTTTTGTTTTTTCGTTTAAGAGATTTAGTTTTCTATTATAACTTTGATATGTATATTAAGAAAATGTAGTTTATCCAATTCCTGCTGCTACCAAACGCAAATTGAAACGCAAAAGACGAGAAAACGTATTCGAAACGATCAACTGAATACTTAAAAGGCATATCAAATATAATATAGTTGATTAACAATTACTACTCTTCGCTTTTGTTTCAGTTTGTTTTTTGTTTTGTTAAAGGTTTTTAGCAAAATAAGTTTGGATTACAAATATATTTTTTGTTGGTTCTACTTTCGTTTTGAAATCTTTTGATTTATCAAGCCTACTTTTGGGCATGCATGAAAAGAGTTTGCCATAAAAACCATTCCCATTTCCTGGCACTACTCAACAAAACAATGATGAATTTAAAAAAACGTTTTCGATAAATGGTGATGAAGTCATCAACTGAAACGAAGCTCCACAAAGTTCAAAAGTTATGTCCCGAATCTTGGAAGTAATCAACAAACTTATGAAGTATTCAATAAACAATATCAATGGTAATCTGTGCCTTATGATGAAACTAACTTAAGAAACGCATAACATTTCTCTACTTAAACTAGATTTTTCTTTTCTAAAGGTATGACATTAACTAATCGTTTTCATCATAATAGAAAATAAAGAAAACCTAAATATATTGGCCATAGGATCTCTATACTGGTTAACATTCTATAAAGTATGATCCTAAGTTTTCTATATCGTATGGTTCGAGAATTATATAAGGCGAATTGTTTGCTTGGAAAAACCCAACTAACCTGATCTTATATAAATAATATAATGTTTACTATATATAATACATATATATATAACTGGTTTCGTTTTTCTAATTTGTAGTGTAAAATAAATGTAAATTAAGAAAAATTCCTTATAACGCATAGAAAATCAAACATTTATTGAAAAGAAAAACAATGAAAATGAATTTATAAAGCAAATACAAATCTAATTAATAAGTATATATATTTATATATAGAGAATGCTGATTTAATATGAATAACAATTTCATCTTTGATTTTGTATCTTAGTTGGTTGCTTTTCTTTTTTCGTTTGTTTTTTTTTTTGTTATTTTTTGTTGGTTTTTGTATTTTTCGACATATGCGGAGGCAATTTGAACTAATTTGAATTGAACAAAAAAAACTTTGACTAGAATTGTTGTAAATATATGTATGTATGTATGTGTAAGTGTTGTACATATATACATATACATGGATGTACATATATAAATATATATATAACAATTATATATATATATTCATTATGTGTATGTTGTGTATGTATAAATATGTTTATACTTTTTTCGTTTTTTGTGGTATTTTTTTGTATTTTCTTAGTATTTTTTGTTGTTGTGACTACGCCATAGGTAAAGCTTTAAAGCTGTTTTAAAGATTTCTTTGTCTTTTGTGTGGTTTATATTTTGTTTAAAGTTTCTTTTTATTCTTGGTACTTTCAGCATAATTTTTCAAATTTATGTATTATATTACATTTTTCTTTTGGTTTTTTCGTTTAACTAATGCATTTTCGAGCATATGCAAAAAATTTGCAAAGTTTATTTTTTTGTTTTTTTTTTTTTTTTTTTTTGGTTCTAATTAAAATTTTTCTATTTTAAAAAAAGGCAGTCGAAAATGTTTTATATTCTTTTTTTTTGTTTATGTTAAACAACTTCTTCTGTGTGTGTGTGAGTTTTTGTTTTGTTTTTAGGGTTCTGTTAACAACTCAGTTTTAAACTAATATATATGTATATATTTTTGTTTTTTGTTTGCATAAATATTTTTATCACTTTGAATTAATTAAATTACTTTGTGTTTCCCTTTGTTACATTAAAATTAAATGATTAAACGATTTTCTTTTTTGCTTATTTCGTTTTCTGTTTCTTTTTCATTTGTTTTTGTTGTTTATGACATTTTTGCGTAGCGTTTTTTTTTTTTTTTTTTTAATTTTTTGTGTGGCTTAAATTTTGTTTGTTGTATTTAGCGCTTTGTGTGAGTGTGTGTGTGTGTGTGTCTATGCTTAATTTTACGAAAATCCTTTATAGTGTACAAAGAAAAATATAAGAAATATGGCATAAGCAGTTGGAAATGTAATTCTAGCAATGACATCAATCGTCTTGGCCACACGAATCGGATGCGGTGGCTCTTTTTTGCGCACCTGGACGAAACAAGTCTGTAAAGGAAGATATTGTTAGAATTGATTTTATATTTTCAATTTTCTAATGAGTACATTCAGTTTGACAAAATTATCTTTAACGTTCTAACAAATCTCCCACTAAATATTAGACTGACAAGAATATCTAAAAATCTATTTTAAAGTATTTTAATATATTCATAAGTAATTTCCAATGAAACCAAAAGTGTGGAGCTGTGATCAATAACTTTAATTTATAATTTACCAATTTAAAAGTTGCAAATGTAAATTTTAATCACCTGATTTTCTTGACTATCTCTCTCTATAAGCAAATATAGCTTTCTTTCTATTTCTCCTTTCAATCGAAATTGAACGTTTGGATAGTTTGAAACAAAATGTTGATTTACTTTACCTCTGTGGCACAACCGTTGTTGGCCGAATGGGTGCACGGACTGTTGTTGCTGCCGCCGCCGCAGGTGGTGCATGCCACTATTTCATTTGTTGCCCCGGCATCGCGTCGCTTTTCGCCCTGATAGATGGCGGTAAATTTAAAAAACTTTTGCGTTAGTTTCAATCATACATTTACATTCATTTGATTTGGTATTAGTTTTTTTTTTTTTTTTTTTAGTATTTGGTTTTATTTGGATATTTTGGATAGTTAAGAGAGATAGAAAAAAGAACGTAATTATTTACACACACACACACACACATACATACACACATACAAAACAGACACATCAAGACAAAAAACATGAAACATTATTAGTTTGTTTGCATTTTGGGGATAAAGCAAAAAGCATTTGAAAAAAAAGGATAAAAAAGGATTGTAGAAAAAAAAGCAAAATAGATAACAATATTATTAAATTGCAATAAGTATAATTCGTAATAATAATAATAATTAAAGATATTTTTCGGTAATAAGTGGCGGCGGCAAGAAAGAAATTTCTACAAAAGCTTTTGTCCAAATTTCAAAGATTGATCGATCTTTTCTTGAGGATTTTGGAAAAAATTTCGAAAGCTTGTTCGTTTTTGTTGCTGCTTTTGTTCTTGTACTTACGGGCTGTTTTGTTTGTAAAATTTCAAAAAATTTCAAATGGGCGGCATTAAATTTTAGAAGAGAAAAAGTTGGGAAAAAGATTATAATTATTCGGTTCACAAAAGTTTCGTTTGGTGTTTTAATTTTTTAGTGTAATATTTCATTTCTTTTGCGCATAAAACTGTAAATTATCTTTTATATATGTAGATATATATATTTTTTTAAGTTTATATTTGTAAGCTCATTTGTTAGTTTTGTTTTTTTTTTGGTTTGGTATAAATGAGAGAGAGATAGATAGAGAGAGAGAGAGCGAGAGCGAGAGTTAATGGCATGAGAATTTTGCTATGTGAAATGGAAATCAAATATTCATTTTGTGGTTTTCAACACTATTTGATAATAAAATGTGTGTAAAATGAGCGTTTTCCAGCTTTCGTGTTTTCAAAGTGAAAAACAAAAGAAAAAGAAAACGAAAACAAAAAGAAAACAAACGCAAATAACAACAACAAAATGTTGGTTGGTAATTGAATTCGGGTGATGAATTATGAATGGTTAACTACATAACTAAGTGTGTATATACATACATACATATTAAAACGGTTCGGTTTATGGGTGGGCAGGTGGGCAAAAGCTTGGTTTTTTTTTTTTTTTTGTTGTGTGTTATATATAGTTATATATGTATATATTGTATATAGCGTGCTTAGTAGTGGGTAATAGGTACAGTTGGCACCACAAAAAGCTTTATTTATTTTACAGGCTTTGAATGGGATAAATACGATTTAGTAACACAAATAAATGTTTAAATTAATTAGCTTAAAATACTTAGTTACTCGTATCTTCTACTACAAATTGTAGTCACTCATCAAATTACCCATATATATATATAATTTTTGGTTAACTTTATCGCCACCTGGAGTGCCTATGGAGTGTTATCTGTATAATTAACTTAAAAATGAGTTGCAATTTTTCAACACACACAGACACACACACAACCACCCACCCCACCCATACAAAAATGTTATAAATAGTCCGCAGGGATTGCTCTAAGGAAGGTAGAGAAATTAACTGGAGACGCTCAAAAGTATGCTACAATTTATTACATCTACAACAGGATCACGTACACACAAAGTATAGTACAGTTGTGTATTGGCTGACAGCGACAGCGACGACGACGACGAGGCCAAGAGGACAAATGCAGTTATATAGCTGCAGACTTTTAAGCAAGTGCAAGATACGATTTATTAGATAATTTAATAAAAAGAACCGAGAGAAAATCATATAAAATGCATAATTAAGTAAATAGATATATTCCTTCTAAAATAACTATCGAAATCTTCGAATTCCACTGGCTTAGAGGTGAAAGAATGATTGATTTTATATCATTTTCGATGAGTAACTGATACAATGATATAACATTGACCTGACTGAACCACACTCACTCCACAAACGACTCGATCCAAGTGTTTTTTTTTGAGTATTTTCGACTTGGCCTTTGGTGGATTCACCCTGGGATACTTGTCGTCTTTGTCTGTCCTCGATTTCTGTTTGCACCAAGTGTCACACAAATCAACTTATCTCAGTGCTCCAATTGCAACTACATAAATCATTAAAATATCTTGCAAAAAAATAAAAACTATCAGAATGACATCCGCTTGCAACAAGATAGCCGAAACGTTCTGCTCTTCAACAAAAAAACGAAAATGTAAAACAGAAACAAACAAATTCAAACGGGGCGTGATGAAAGACCATTCTGTGGCACTTCCGACAGCGAAACGGAGAAAAGGGAGAGAGAGAGAGAGACGGAGAGACAGAGAGAAAATGAGAACGAAGCAGTGCAATGAAGAAGAGAGAGCAGTGAAGAGAAATGCTCAACCAGAGGGAAAAAACCTGCGAAAATGGCGAAAAATGGCAAAATGTTTTTGCGCCCATTAACATGTAAATTAAAAATGTTGTATGCGTTTAAATTGGCGCCTGCTGTAGTCCTTACCCAACCCGGTTGGCCAGGCGCCTCAGGTAAATAATCTGATGGCGAGAAACAGGGACAGAGGACAGGGACAGGGACAGGGACAGAGGACACAAGGCGCAATGGCGGACAACTCTGCCACAACAGGACAACAACATAATTATTCATGAATGGCCCCGGAAAAGTGGAAAATACAGTAATGAGCCAGAGTGCGACTGCGAGCAGCGAGAAGCTAGCAGTTAGCAAACGAGCAAGCGAAAATGAAACACAAACACAAAATGATGGAGGAAGACATTATACGTTTCTGGTACATGCGTCATAATTGCCTGAAATATTCTGCCCGGGGATTTTCATAAGCCAGCAAGAAGAATCCTTTGGGGAATTTTGCAAGTGTTTTGCGGGTGTGTCTGTCTCTGACTGCCTGCGTGTGTGTGTGTGTGTGTGTGTCTATGTGTGTTTGTGTGCAATGCATAACTGACTGTCAAATTTGGGCTTACTCCCTGCATTTTTGTTGTCCTTGCTAATTGCAATGAGCAAAAAACACACAAATAACTTGAAGCTCTTTTTGTTGCATACTTTTGGGCTTATGGTAACATTTTGTTGCTATGCAGAATCGAAAATACACAACAATTCCATGAAAAAGACAATAAAATTTAGTAAATCTTAAAAATGTATAAAGATCTGTTTCCCTTTTCAAGTGATGTTCAACAGATAATCGATGAAAGTTTCCAGAGGAAATCCAAAATGTTTTCAATCGTTTACCGATCTATTCTCCTACTGTGACAGGGTTGTCAAGGCTTACAATTAAATAATAATAATCGTAACGTATTTAAATTTACTCAGAATTCAAAGGGTAACATTCTTGATAGCTAAGTCTCAATATCTGAGGATTTCGAGAGTAGTCTGTAAAGTTAATTCCTCAGTCATTTGCAAACTTTTCGATTCAAAATTGATAAATTGTTTGATTAAATTAAATTATATTCTAATCGTTATTTGTTAGACTAGTTCAGTGGTTCCCAAACTTTTTAATTTTGTAAAATAAATTACATTAAATGAAACTATATAGCAACTTCTACGACAGAATATCGAAAAGTTATATTTTTAGTACCTTTTTCTTTAACAACTCTTACTATTAGCGATAGCTTTCTCAAGTGATTAGCTAATTTAATGGAAACCATCTTGGCGAATATCACAGAAAAGACTTCAGCCGCAATAGTTTCAATTGTCCGCAAGTGATCAATCGATTAATTTCGATTTAAATGTTTTCCTAATTGACTGTCCTTTGAAATTTGAAGAAGGCGAAACTTTTGCCATTTTCTTCATTAGTTCACACAAATATATATTATTTTTTTCTTTTTATACGCACACTTTAAAATCAGAGTTCATTTTTTTTTTTGGGTGAGGAGAGGCGGAGGGGGCTGGGGACCGTGCCTTAATGCAGTTAACTCATTGTTAGTCTTTCATTTAAAGTTCAATTGCAAGTTGTAAGGGGGTAAAAAGTTTTTGTGTTTGTTTGGCAAATTGCAATCAAAATAACCGCAGGCAATAAACTTTTTGAGGATTTTCTTTGGCAAAACTTTGTTTGTGTTATTTTACAATTGTTATTGGTTAGTAGACGTAGACGACGACGACGACGATGATGACGACGGCGACAACGACAAAGAAGAAGGAGGAGGAGGAAGAGGCAGGGGTCTTGGTAGCTTGTTGTCCATTACTCACAGTTTCCATAGCGGTGGACGCTTCTGGCAAGGTGCAAGTGATGCTGGTGCCGATGCCGGTAATGGCACAGGGTTCCGCATAAACGGATGCCGGTGAATTGGAGCGGGATGATTTTTTACGCGGTGGTTTTAATGGCAATTGTGGATGCTGATGCAATTGCTGACGTTCGGTCATTTCCATATCCTGAATTTCGTCGCTCCCTGTCTCACCTTTAATGGATGTTTCCCGTTCGATTCGTACCATTACGAGAGCGGGTGTACTTGTGGCCACCGAACGGCGCAATGCCATCGTTGTCTCACTCTCCTGTTCGTGCTCCCGCCGCTCTGGCTGCTCGTCCACACGCTGTTCATCTTTGAATTTCACACGGGTGGCCGTCGAGCTGGGCTCCTCATAGATGTGCTCGGTAATAATCGAAGATTTGCCACCTGTGGGCGATGTAGAGGTGGATGGAGTGCGAGCAGCCGCTTTACGTTTTATCGAACGGGCACGTAGATTTTGTACGGCCGCACCAATGATGCCACCGTGTGCCTCCTGCCAACGCATGCCGCCAGTGGCAAAGAAGTCCTCCGTATCGGGTTGCAGGCGTGGCGTTGCCGAGCCAGCTGTTGCCGGAGTGTGGGTCATTGTCGACATGGCCGGTGTGGCTGCGGCGCTTGCCTTTTCGGACGACAAAGCAGCATGAAATTCTCGTTCGATTATTTCCTATATGTTGATGTTGTTGTTTTTTGTTGGTGGTTGGTGGTTGGTTGTTGATTGTTGTGAATTTGGGACAGTTGGTGGGTTGGTATATATAGTTTTTGTTTGTACTTTAGATTTTTGATTGATTTTGGTTGATTGCGAGATTGAGAGAGATATAATGTTGAGAGAGATACACAGGAGTTTTTAGTTAGGATTTGGTATATATAATACATCTGATGGATTGTAGAATTGATTTTAGTTTCAGGTTAAACGATACACATAGCTGGACATAACTGATTGGTTATCATTCGAAGGAACATATTTCAAAACATTGGTTAGTAAGCACATCCGCTCTTAACTGAATTTCAATCACTATTCACATTTCACTTAACTCACGTCTAGTTAAACTCACAGCAAACTATATTTTGTTAAACTATTTACCATGAATAAAAAATAGTGTATATAAATTGGAGATCAAATTTAGCTCTAGAATATTCATCAAAATATTCTATTCATGGAAAAATTATTAAAACTGATTCATAACTCCAATAACTCATAAAATCACTGTTCTAAACCTATGTAGGAAAAATCTGAGACGATTTCTTCAAGATTATATTTAATAATTTACCTATTTTCTTATTATTTATTGGCAAATAAGATTGGTTAGATTTCTTGTTAATGTTATATGTTTCTTAAAGCTTTTAGTGTGTGTAAAGAACAGAAAAACTGTTACCTAGGCTTAATTTATAAGAATGACTGGACAAAAAAATTTGTTGAGTTATTGGAGTTTTTTTTCTGGTGAAAGTTCATAAAGTTCATATATGTATGTATAGAGGGAACTACATAATACTGCTGAGGTGGATTTTCATTGGTTGTAAAAGAATATTTTATATAACTACTGTTACATCAAGCATTAGGGTGAATTTAGATTTAGACATTAAACAAATAAATTTAGGGTTTACATTGCTTCTAAAGAAAGCCAACTTCTACACACACAAAAGCTCATACAGACACGTATAGACACTCACACATACATATACATACATACATACATAAAGGCATAGACAACAAGAAATACAGTTGCACAATTTACTATTAAGTACTACAAACTTTGTAATTGTTGCTATTGTATGCTGTATTTCTCTGTGTTCAATACGATACAAAAAACAAAAACATACACAAAAAGACAAAATCAAAATCAAACAAAATGCACAAAATGCACTAACCAACTAAAACAAACTAAAAAATGGCCTCAAGGCCTCAATATAAATAAAATAAGTGTAACAAACCAAAAAAAATAAAAAAAAACAAAAAAATTGTTCAACTACATTTTGTTAGTACATACTAAAAATACCATAAATTATGGCGGCCATTATTTCCGGTTTGGTTTTTTCTTCTTGTTTTTAGTTGGGTGTGTGTGTGTGTGTGTGCCTGTGTGTGTATGTGCTGCATGTGTGCGTGCGATTGTGTGTGTGTGCTTGTGTCTGTATAAGTAAATCAATAGTAAACTTAACTAAATTTTGGGCACACAGAACAAACAAACAAACAAATATGAACAGAAAAAAAAAACGTTCATTTATAATTTAAATGAAAATTTAATTTGATTTATAGAGCATTTTTTTTCTTTCTTTCTGAACATTTATTTTTTGTTGTTGTTGCTGTTGGTTGATTGTTGTTCGCAGAGAGAGCGAAAGATAGAGGGAGCGAATATATATATATACCAGATATTTATATATACATACATATATATGTATATATATATATATTGGGGTTTTTTAATTTGATTTGTTTTCCATATTTGCGGTTCGTAACATTTTTCCCAATTGTAAGTGAGAGACCTTAAAGTGTGTTTCATATATAAATATTTGAACGAATTTCCATATTTTTTTTTTGGTTTCATTTGGTTTTTTTTATGTCAATTGTTTGGTTTGGTTTTTAACGATATGTTGTGCTTGTTGTTTTTCTTGTTATTGTTTTGTGGTGGATGCTGCTGCTTATAGTTGTTATTGTTGTTGTCATTAATGTTAATTAAGTTTTTATAATCTTGCAGAATGGAGGGAACATGAACTATGAACATTTTAAACAAACTTCGATTGATAAAGTACTAATGGAATATTTAATTGAAATTTTTTCTGCATCCAATAGATTGAGAAATAAAATTTTTCACAAAGAGAGACAGAAAATTTTGAAAGAAATTGCCACAAATTGGTGAAATCGGGTTAGATCTGAATACTATTATACTTAATGCCTTATGGTTCAGTTAAAATGCGGATAGATTCTGCAAGGGTATAAAAGCTTCGGTGCGCCGAAGTTAGTTTCCGGGATGTTTCGTTTGTTGTTATGGTATAAATGATAAAATACAAAAGGAACAGAAGCACCATGAAAATATTATTAAAAAGGAACAAAAAAAACGTTAATTGAAAGATATTAAATTTATATATACTTATGTATATATATAAATATATATATATATATGTTGATCTATATATATATATATATATGTACATATATGAAATTATATACATTGAAAGCGAGTGCGTCTACTTGATAAAAGAAATTCGTAATTGAAATATTATTTGAATCGTATGTATATATATTTTTCTCATTTCGGTTTTCCAAAAAATAAAATAAAGAAAGAAAGAACTTAACGAAAAAAGATAAAGAAGAAAACTTAACGAGGAAGAAAAAAAAAGTAAAGAAGAAGTGGAAACAAAAACCAAAACCCAAAGAAATATTTTCAATGCATTTTCTTTTGTATCAAAGCGAAATTCACATGCCATTTTTAGTATATTTTTTATGTTGCTTTTTTGCTGAGTTTTTTTTTTTTGGGGGGTGGGATTTTGTTTTTGTAAAGGGGGTGGGTGGGCACGATGGAGAAGGTGATGGTGATTGGGGGTGGTGTTGGGTGGTGTACGGGGTGGGGTGGTAAAGGGGAGCCTGTGAGCGGGATAGTAGGAATAAACAGAGTGTTCGATTGGCTGGGTTGGGTGCATGAGTTTGTGGTTGATAGCTTACCAAAGGACTTGCAAGAATTACTCCGATCCTGCTTAAGACCGCTGGAAGACGCTGCAAAAATGTACACAAAATAATGTTCATACTCAAAACACACTTTAAGTTTTGGTTTTTGTTTTGGGGTATTTTTTTTTTGCTTTGGGGGTTTTTTTTTTGTTGGATTTTGAAATATATTTTTTTTATTTGGGTTTCATCTTAGTGGCTAGAAAATTGAAATTTTGCAGTATTTGTAGTTATCACAAAAATTGGGAATAATGTTCGATGTTTCGTTTCGTATTTTTTTAATTTGGTAAAATTTTTCTTACGCTGTTTTTGCGGGTTTTTTTTGATTTTGTTTAACCAAAAATTTTATTATTAGTTATGGAACTTTTGTTAAAAACGTGGTAAAAATTATTAAACAAAAAACGTAGGTAGTCTTTAGATGGAACTTCTTGTCATTGATATCCTTGCAGAGTTTTGTGAAAGATTGACTTGCAATATATGTACAAGTAGAATAATTTCTTTATATTGAAGTTGTTTTAAAACTCTTCCATAGGGAATTACTATGGTTTTTGATACATTCCATTATAATTGGTTGAATAAATTGTGGTAATAATTCACATATACTTTGGGTTATTATAATTATATATTATAATTGGTTGAATAAATTGTGGTAATAATTCACATATACTTTGGGAAAGCATCCTCAGTTTTCATTTACTTTTAAATCATGGAGCCAAAAGTTGCTCGGAATTGTTTTTCCATGGGTTTCTTGCCGATGTGGCTTACGATGATTCTGTTTAATTACGGACAAATACAATAAGCTTCACCATATTCCATTTTGTCATTCATTCTCCTATATATAACATAGGAATAACCAGTTCCAAGCCCTAACCTCGCAAAGATATAGAAAGATCGGCTCAGCCGAAGTTCATTTAGGTTCTTTGATTGAATATACGTACAATTGATTTAAATGTTTTAGTTTCTAAAAGGATTTGATTGTGAAACAACTGCATCTGTTTGCATTAAAATTGTTAAAATTAGAAAATTAAAGAACATGCCACACTTGATTTTTGTTTGGTTTTTTATGTCCATCGAAATAGGGTTAAATGTTTTGTGTTTTTTTTTTTTTTTTGGTACACAGCCATATCGAAGGGTTAAAGGGCTTAACATGCAAAGATCCATTTTTTTTTTAAATTTTGTTTATGGTTTTTTTTCGGTTGACTTCAGAATTTACCTACCTACCACACGGGCATGTCAAAACGCATCAATTAAATTCTGATTATTGTTATTAATATTGAAATTAACAAAAAAAATTCAGAATTAAATAAACATTTGTGTGAAATTAATTTTTGTATAAGAAGAGAAAACGTTTCATTTTCATGTTGCCTTTTGTTTTTTTTTTTGTTTGTTATTATTGCTGTTAGGGTTTTTGTTTTTTTGTTTTTGGTTTTTCTTTTTTTGTATAATACAACATTTATATTCATAAATATACGTAAGTGTGTAAGAGTGTGTGTGTGTGTGTGTATATAAAAAACGGAAAAATGAACCAAAAGTATTTAATTAAAACAAAAGAAACGAAAATGCCAAAAACGAAAAGCAAACAAATTAGCAACAATTAATATACACATACAACACAAAAAACAAATTGGATCAAAAAGTTTTCAATATTTAATTTGAATTTATTCTTATATTTTGTATTTTTTTTTTTGTTGTTTGTTTTACGGACGGTTTGAGGAACGAGGACGGGGAACGGCGGCGTGGTAGTGACATGGTTGGAGGTTGGGTGGGGGTTTGGTTTGGGGGTAGACACACAATAAACATATAAATTTACTTTTTTCTTTCACTTGTTTTAGACAAAATGCTAAAAAATTAGAGGAGTAGAACGGGCGGGAGGGCGGTGGTGGGGGCGGTATGGAAAAAAAGGTTGAACACAGAGTGAGTTTCGAGCAATTTTTTGTTGACTAAAAAAACCGAAAAACGGAAAAGAAACGGAAACCGTAAATGGAAATGAATATTTAATAATTTTTGAAAGGACAATTAACAGTACAGACTTAGATAGGGATACATATATAAATATATATATTTTTATATATATAGAGAGAGAGAGAGAGACAGATAGAGAGATTGAGAGAGAGATAGAGCGAGTTATAGATTGATAGATAGATAGAGAGAGAGAGAGAGACGCAACACAATGACTGGAGCTGGAGTTGTATACTATTGAGTGTTTCTTTTTTTTTTGAATGTGTGTTTCATTTCCGTTTTTATTCGACTTATTCATATTTCATAGTTTGAATCAGTTTGCTGTATATATATATATATATATATATATATATATATATGTGTGTATAGGTATATGTGTGTGTCTGTATGTGAGTGTGTGTGTGCGAGTGTGTATGTGTGTGTGTGTGTGTGTGTGTGTTGGTCTGGGTGTACGCGTGTGTTTACCTGTGTTACGGGATTCTCGCCCGGACGATAGACCACATTGTGCAATGGACGCTTTCGGCCCACATAATTGACGCATACAAATTCCAGCAACGATGCATAGATGAAGCACATACAAACACCATCCCATACGTTCATTGCCGTCAAATTGGAGACAACTGGCAGAGTGCTGCGGAAACCGTTCGAGGTAGTGAAGAAATTCAACATTGTTGTCACGCCTGAGAACCAAACGACCAAACACACAACCAACCGATGCAGATGCACAATTTGGTTTTGACGAAAGAGAAGAAAAGTTTGCATTAGTTTTACTTTGACTTAAACCTTATATAAAGGATACATATATGTATATATCTAAGGTGTGTGTGGTGTGTGTGTGTATATGAAGGACTGCGGGGACATACTGGAAGGAAATTGGTACACTGGCGCTTTTATGTAGGTAAAGGAAGCAGGTGATTCTCTGTGTATGTATGTGTCTGATGTTTGAGTGTGTGTGTGTGTTCAAGTTGAGTTTATAATTAGTTTCATTTGTTGTTCTTGTTGTTTTAAGTATGTACAAAAGTTGGTCAATTTGAGTTTTATTATATTGCATTATTCTTATTAATTATTATTATTATTATTATTATTGATGTGCGAAAAAAGCTAAACAACTAAAATAGTTACATTCTACGATAAATTGTTGGATGGTGTTTCTCAGGTTTAGATTTTTCATAGGTTTAATTAAATTTCCGAAAGGTTTTTTGTTTTTTGGTGTGTGCAAACGAAAATTTTCAGTTTTAAATGAAATTTTATTTGGTTTTTGGGGCATAGGAAATAGGAAATAAATTGTTAAGTTAAAACAATGAAACGTTAAATGTCTCACTGAAATCTATAGAGATTTAGTCAATGCAATTACGGTTGAGTTAAATTATGTAAGATCTTGTTTCACGTACACATATTACGGAATTTTGTCCTAAAACCGAAAATGAAATCATCGGAGACATTATAGCTTTATAGTTTTATCTTAGATAACAAATCTTTTTAACATGGTTCGAAATCCATAGTTAAACTACGTAAAATTGTATATAAGGAATTTTTAAGATACCCCAAAATATCCTTTCAAAAGCAAAATTCATTTTTGAGAGATTACTTGAAAATCTTTAATCCTGTTTTGCCTTTGTTGAACTTGCCTTTTACGGAAGTACTTAAGAAAATGTTTGGAATATGTATGTGCACAGTTTATTTTGCAGAAACTCTGCTAATTATATATGGGGTGAAATATCTTAATTTATTAAGTAATTATTTATTCAGTTCATGTTTGGAAAATGCCAATGGCATGTTACAATTGTAGTTGCAGTTGCTGCAGTTCGAGGAGAATTGTAATTGCAATCGGAAAAAGATAGCCAGCCAGCTGGGTCAAAAGCAAACACATTATAATCAATCTTAGTTGCCTAATTAGTTGCGTCAACAATTTGCTCGAGCTGTCTGCCTGACTGACTGACTGACTGACTAACTGACGACTGCAACAAAATTAAACTAGTTTTTCGGATTGCATTCAAGTTGGTTGGTTGGTTGGTTGGTTGGTTGGTTTGTTGCACCCCACCAGGCATCCTTTCAATCCAACAGCAATAGCACAGACCCTCATCGATTTTCAATTTAGCAAACGAAATCTCAGCGCGCCACTCAAACAGCAGAAAACTGCTTCGTCAAGGAAAGCAGGAGCAAAAGCACTATGTATACTTTGGAGTGCAGGAGCCAGAGCCAAAAGCAGAGCCAGAAGCAGAAGCAGAAGCAGAGGGAAAATGGAGCGAAAGTAAACTCGAGAGATGCGAATTTCTTTACAAACATTGAGCAAATCCACCAATTGCCAGTCCTCATCTAAAATTAAATTGCCCAATTTAAGTAATCGAGTTAAGAATGGAAGAGAAAGTAAAGAGTGTCATCACACATTGACATCGCAACGAAATGGCATCTCGTGTTGGCTGTCATTCAGATAGTGCTGCACTCTGTAACAGCTATTTGCATTTTGATGCTTTCTCTCTCAAACAATGCTGCAATGTTAAATGCTAAATGGTAAATGCTAAATTCTAAATGGCAAATGCCATTTAACTAGATAACTTTTTGATCTAAACTTTTTTAAAGTTCAACTTCAAAGTGAATCATAGAACAAAAAGCGTCTCTCTCTCTATCTCTGCACTAGTTATATGTAACTGTTCTAGTCCATGTTGCCCATATGGCTTGTGCATAAATCATCATGTATGATGTGTTCAACTCTCCACGTCATCATCATCAGCAGCAGCAGCAGCAGTAAAGCAAATACAAATACCAGGACATAGTCCATGTCTCCGTCTTTGTCCAGGAGTCGTCCTTGCAGCAGCTGCCAGCGACGTTTGATGTTTCGCTTGACATTTGCTTGTCCCTCCCTCTTCTCTTTTCTTTTTCGGTGCGGTGGATTTGATGTTTTTCCATCTTGGCCTTGCTCTTTCTTTCTCCCTTTTGACTAAACAGAGCATTATAATTGCATTAGTTTCTTTTATCAGCTCGAAATGATTGTTCTGACTTTTCAAAACTTTCACTGATTCAACCGAAAATGTTGAAGTTGCCAAAAAACAGAATCGATGGTAATTTTTATATCGTTTTGAAATTCGTTTTTCCCATTATCAAGTTTCAAAAGTGAAACTTATGTGCATTCTTACGTTTCGTTTAGATACGAAAACACTTTAAATAAATGCTGTGAAATGAATTAGTTGGAAACAAGTTCTTACAGCATTAATTTATCTCAACCGGCTCAACATTAATTATTGCATTAAGTACTACTAAATTGTAAGTATTATATGCATATATTAAGTGCTTTAGTTAATATCCATACGAAGCTTAAATTAAGGTATTTGTTTTTGTTTGTCTCAGTTCAGGTTAAAGTAAGAAAAAAAAGAAGGAAAATCTTAAGAATACTTATTAAATAGAGTTCATGCAAGAGTCGAAAGAGAGTGCAAATAACATTAGAGGAAATTAAATGATAAAGTATACAAATTTAAATAAAGAACTGTCAAATCTAGCGCCTAGCTGAACAAATCATATACATATATATATATACAGATCAAAAATTGTATATATATACATATATCTCTTTTTTTTCAAATGATTGTTAGCATGAATATGAACGATTAATGGACCTAGATATAAACAAAAGACAATTGAAATCTAAAAGACTTTGCCAATTAGTTATTGTTTTTTTTTTGCTTCAATTTTGGGTTTGTCTAAAACTTACTAAAACTGCTCAACGCGCCTAAATTCAAATTGGAAGACTAAGATTTAGTTTTGGTTGTAAACTGAATTTTCTTTTTTTCAATTTAATTTTTGTAGTTTTTTTTGTTTGGTTGGTTTTTTTGTTGGTATTATTTTTTATTTATTTCTTTTTTTTTTTTTTTTTGGTTTTTTTTTTTAGTTTTACGTACCGATCATAACCCGGGCTGGCACTGCATTCCATTCCAGCCAAAATGTGATAAACGACGAGGTGACCAATATAATGCCAGGTATGAAAACGGTTGTAAAATAATATGCACGATCACGGGTAAATGTCAACTCGACCTGTAGGCAACTGTAATTACCTTAAATAGGGGGTGGGGAGGTGGGCCACAAAGGCACAATTATCATCAAACGCTTACATACAACACACGCAAAAAACACACACATTTACAGAAAGTCGGTTTAATTTGGTTCATATACCCTTGCAGAGAGATTCCATTAGCAAATCGTTGCAATTTAGCATGAGTAACGTTTTTAAGTACTTCTTTGACTCGAAACATTGCACTGAGGCTACTATTCGAATGATTAAACTCATTCACAGTGACTTAAATCTCGACAGTTTCAAGTAGTTTCTGTTTCTACGTCACTTTATTAGATTAAGACCTCTGTTTTCCGTACAAATCAGTGCTTTTTGACGTATTAGATCGGAAAACGATATCATCTCATGATTAGTATTTCTTCATGCTCTATTTTTGGAATAACTGCAAGGACATATACAAATATCGGTCCTCCGAAAATATCTTCCATGGTTCATTGTTTTTTTTTTTTTTTTTTTTTCTTAAAAAGAAGCCTAATCCTAATAGCCTAAGCCTAGACACTAAATTGGCTTTTGGACTCAACTAGACCTTTTTGTCCTAAGAAGGAACAGAAAGTGAAACTTAAAAAGATTGACTAAAAGATAAAATAAATAAAATTGAAATATGGTTTATTGCTTTCGATATTTTTGGTGGATGTTTTGTAGGATCTTTTGGGCAATACAAGAAACATTAACCCATGCAGCAATCTTGATACGGAAATATATGAATAAAAGAAAACGTAAAAGGAAAACAAAAATGAAAACAATAATTATATATACTTATTATATGAATGGAGAAGAATACTTTTGGTTTTTTGTTTTTTGGTGGGCACTGTTTGAAAGGCATTTTTGGTTGGTTTTTGTTCAATTTTTAACTACCACAAAATAATGGAAAATAGGAAACCAAAAAACACAAAAGGAAAATGAAAATGGAATGTTTGCTTACATACAAAGAAAATTGGCTACGGAAAAGAGGCGAGAGGTAAAAGTAAATCAATTTCTCAAATGGCGTAGATAAAAATTGATTTTGCAAGGGTTGATTAAAAAATTTGTTCGCAAAAAAAGGCGATTTTATTGTTGAATTTTTGTTGTTTGGTTTTTTTTTTTAATTTCAAAATTTTTTTTTTTTGGATTTTGATTTAATTTGTTGTAGTTGTAGTAGTAGTAGTTGGTAGTAGTTGATAATAGTAGGTAGTAGTAGTTGTTGTTGTTGTAATTATTGTTACCTATCATTGATCTAGCTGGCACGGCATTCCATTCTAGCCAGAATGTTATAAAGGATGACGTCACCAATATAATGCCAGGTATAAAAACGGTGGTGAAATAGAATGCACGATCTCTGGTAAAGATTAAATCGACCCTAAGACAGCTGTAGTTCCCTATGGGTAGGACGGGGCGGGGAGTACATGGAGCATAGTTGAATTTGGTTTATTGTTTAGTTTTTCAGTTTTTTTTTTGGTTTTTGGTTTTAGGTTTTTCGTTGATTGACAGGTAGGAGGAAGGGTAGACAAAGATTAGACCATTAGAAAGGCAGTTTAAAAAAACAAATGTTCTATTTTTTTTTTTTGGTTTTGGTTGTTGTTGTTTTTTCAAAAAGCGCAACTAGCCTACTCAAAAGTATAAAACAAAATATATAAGTATATATAATATCAAAAGCCAAGCCATTTACATAAATCTTCAAATCAAAATATAGTTTGTTGCTGTTTTTTTTTTTCAAATTGTTTTCTTTTTGGTTTTTTTGTTGTTGTTGTTCTTTTGGTTACCAGAAATTAGCTGCTTTTTTTTAGACTACATATAACAAAATTAAAATTATGAAAGAGATTCCATTTGATGTTCGTTTTTTTTTATCACAATCATAAACTTACCTCGCCAACTATTCTGATCACAGGCCGTAGTTTGATTTTTTATCAAATACGCGTTCAACGTGGTCAATGAGGGACTTTTCCTTAGTGTATCCTCATCGTTCTTCCAAACATATTTGATTTGTGCCTCTTCATAGGAAACTAGTAAAGCAAAAAGAGAATTAAATAGCACCGAAGTAAGTTTTAAATCTATTCAAATTAATTCCAATTCCCAGTTTTATAACTATATTTTAGCCAAATTGGTCTCAAATTTCATCTCAATCTTTTACCAAGTTTGTATCAACATTCAAACAAATAATAATAAAAATAATTCCAAAAGGAAATTCACAAAAAATGTAAAAGTTTTTCCCAAAACAAATTTGTCAGTGTGAACAAGAAAAAAAGAGTTTTCAAAGAGATTTCTCATACCCCCAGAAAGAAATCTTTCAAATTTTCTTCAAAAAGCCATTTACTTAAGCTAAAAATAAACCACGCCCCTCTCAATCGCCTTACCAAAAAAAAAAAAAAATTAAAGACAAAAATACTTGGTAAAGATTTCCCTTTTTGCCGCCCAGCTGTCTCTTACCCGGTCCCCCAATTTCAATCTTTTATCATTAATTAATTACATTAATGTAAATAGATGTTGGCATAGACAATGTTGCCCATGTATTGTCTGTCAAGTGAATTAAATCATATTTGAGACAAACAAGCCATGACAAGAAGCCAAGACGAGGAAGGCAAATGCCAAAAGCAAAACAGCAAAGAAAAGAAAAGATGGGGGAAAAATACATACATAGGGAAGTGAAGTGATGGAGTGGGGGAAAAAGCCATCATAGATGGCAAATCTCAACAATGTCATCCTGTGGCAGACTTGCTGGAGTCTCTGCTTCAACTTCCACTCCAAAGTAATTTACAATTTGCCTCACGTCTTCACAACAGAATGCTGAGAAGGGGCGGGTGCGGGGCGTGCCGGGAATGTGTGGTAGAATGGATGGGGGAGGGGGTTAATAAGCATGTTGGAAAGAGAACAAGGCGGAAACAACTTTTCGCAAAACAATAGCTGAAAAGCGCTCGACAGTCAGCCCAGTTGTTAGTCACTTTGTCAGGCTTTTGTCGTATACCATTGAGTTACATACATCCAGAAACACTGAGCCAAGATTTCCCTTGTGTCTGTGGGTGTGTGTGTGTGTGTGTAAGGGGAGAGACAGCGATGTCGCGGGTATCGGAAGGAGTCTAAGAGCAATAGAGTCCAGTCCATTCTTCTTCAAGCTCATTTTGCAACACTTTTGTGCCCATCATTTTCATATTATTTACACAATCTTTGCTTAAACGAGTGCTTTTGATTTTTCTCAGTGGATACTTACTACTTTCCATGGAGAAGGAACATTTTGGATCATCAAATGGAAATATGTGTAGACTGCCCTGACAGGATAGAATCAGGTGACGTCTGAAAGTATATAGATTAAAAGAACATTTGAAAATCAGTTGAGAGCTATAAAATGTTACATCAAAAAAGAAACCCAGAAGCTCTTGGACTTACAGAGTAAAACCTTCCTTTATCTTCTTTCTTTTCGCTTACTTTTTGTCGAAATATTTAAAATTGAATTGTTGTGAAAATTCACATGATATGTGCAGTGTTTAAATTAAAATTGTGTCTCACAAACCCAACTTAAGAAGAAAGTCTTTAATTACTTTAAGATCCTAGTTACTTATTTAATAAAAATTATTTAAATTTATCCTTCGTTGAGCAAAGTCAACCTGGTCATTGGGTTACATCTTTCAATTTGTCATGGTCTATCATTGAAAACTTCTTTTGCCATCTTTTCTGACCTTCTTCTTCTTACTCTAGAAAATTTTATGCTTGTCTTTGCCACTTAATAACATGCCTTGTTGTCCTGCGTCATTTCATAATTTCTCCCTTTTAGCTACTCCCAACCTCAAACCAACCCGCCTCCCCCCTCCCAGTAGCATCGCCTCCACATTACCCCACTTTTGTTTTTAGACTGGTCCAAAGTTTCCTTTTCAGACATTTGTCCTTGTTTGGGCTATGCAAACAAGAGAAAGAGGGAAGAAAGAGAGAGAGAGAGAGATAGACAGCGCGGAATTGGAAGGGAATGTGGTGGGGGAAGTGAAAAAGTAAATGGCAACTGCAACTTATTTTAATTGCTGGACGACACTTTTGCGCTCTGCAGTCAATTGGAAAAGTTCTGTTGAATTTTCCAACAGCAACAGCAAAAAAAAAAACATTTTACAAGTAGAGGATGAAAAAAAAAACAGGAGCGAATGTAGAGCAGACAAGAAGACAAGGGGAAAGAAGAAATATGTCAAAGGAAAAGGGGCAAGGAAAGGAGCAGCACCATCATCAGCATCAGCATCATCATCATCTCCATATTGTTGAAGGCAAACAAGTGACGAAGCGAGTTTTTAGTTTGCCAGTTTTTTACCTGAGCAAGGTAAAGAAACTGTTCAAACATTTGCATACATTTTTTTTTCCCCAAAAAAAAAAGAAGCATATATAAGTAAATGTATGTACAGGGTGTCGCAGAATTGCCATTATATGTATGTAGTTTAACAACCTGCAGTTGAGTATTTCAAAAATTAAGCACTTCGTGCGGCAAAACCATTTCATTTCATTACTTAAATATATATTTGAGGTGCCAAAACATTGCCACTTAAAGAAAAGAGTGATATTTTTTCAAAAAACCTGATTAAACTCTCAAAAAATAGAAAAACTTAATAAACTTCATAAGTAAAGTAAAAAAAAGTAAAAGTATATAGATATGATACGACTAAGGTTTATAATATCCCTAATGTATTTATACCGCTTACTCGATAGCGATTAAATTTTATCGATCTGTGATGATATCGATAAATAGAGACAACTCTAAACATTATTTCTCTCTAAAAAAGCTAACGGAGAAAGATTAATCATAGATAAGAAGCGACTGAAATGATTATCTCTATAACTTTCAGTAAAATTAAGTGACAAAGGGGCCAACCTCATGATTCATAACCAAGGATTTTGATGTTATCCTTTTTGTTAGACAACTTAATTGCTACTTGTTTTAATTTTGGTGACACCCTATATACAAACATGTGTATATAATGCTATATATCTTTTAGGACATGCATATGGTTGCGTTTTTCATTTATAAATATATTCCTTTTAATATTTCAACAAACAAATTCTCCCCTTATTCTCACTCTCTCTCTCTCTCTCCCATCTATCTGTCTGTGTGTCTGTCTCGTGCTCGGTTTCTTTCTCACTCTTGTTTGTAGCATTTCTAATTTATACGAAAACTTTTTTGATATGAATTTGCATAAAAATTTCATTCATATTCAAATCGGTTGCTCTCGCCAGTTCTCTCACCTCATTGCGTACGTAATGGTCCCGTTCCGAAATATTCTTAAAGCGAAATGCATTGGTATGATGGGATCCTTGAAATCGCCATGCATAATGAAATACGTATCCGGCGTCCAGATGCTATCATGATGATGCAGAGCATTCAAAAAGTCATAATGCGACTTATTGCCATATTGCAAACGTGGATCGTTCCATTGTTGATTCAATAGGAATTCCACTTCGTATTTCTGCATAGGTGATAGAAAACAAAGTATATTTTCTGTTTTAGTATATGGATATGTGTGTAATTAATTAATATTAATATGTATATATATATGTATAGATCGATTTGTTGTAATCGGTTTTCTATATTTTATTTTGGCTTTACCAAACTGCTTTCATCGGGCGAAGCTAAGCTTAGGAGCAAGACATTCACATTTACCGTTAGGGTGCCTATAAGAAAAATTCACATAGAAAATTTATTAAATACAACAATTTCATTATATCATATCACATAAATCGTATCCAGTTTTTTTTTTTTTTTTTTTTTACATTAGCGAACAGAAATGAAAGGAAAGGAAAGAAAGAAGTTTGAAAACCAAACTCATAGTTGAGGTATCTAATACAAAAGAAGAAAAGAAAGAAAAAAAAAAACCAAAACGTCAACTAAAACTGTGACAAAACTAAACCAGAAGGAGAATAAAACAAATATCTTAAAGGAAACGAACGGTATAAATCAACTTATATAGCTATATCATGGGATTCATTGTTTCTGGTATTTCGTTTTTAGCGAGATATATCACCAACCGCGATTATGTGGTCTCCGCGCATTTTGATTTGTGGCCATATCGGGTGACTGTAAGCCACAGCAAAAGTCTTCATCTGCAAAATTCAAGTGGGATTTTTTTTGTTGGTTTCTAAAAATTGCATTGCCAGTGGATAAACAGACAAAAAAAAAAGCCCAAAATTCCTCTCCCCAATTTCTATGCCTCCTAACTTCTTTATATGTAATTGAATTCAGAATTCTTACCCATACTGGGGCATTCTTTTATGTAATTTATCTACTTAAGATGAATTTAATAGAATAACTAAATGAAAATGTAAATGCATTAAATACATTTCATCCTAAGTACCAGAAACTATATATTAAAAAAAGCTTTTGAAATGGTTTTATTGATTCTCCAAGTCAGTCTAATCCTTTAACTTTCAAATTTAAATTTCAAACTTTCAAAATAAAAAATGAAAGAAATAAAATTTATTTACTTTATTTAATCGTTTAGTTAGTCAAAACTCTAAAATTTTTTAAATTGAACAATTTGTTAAGGCAATTAAACTTCAACTTTAACTTAACAAATTAAGCCTAAACTAGTTTATTGAATTCTTCAGTTAGAATAACCTTAAAAAGTTAAAGAAATCTATCTTAAGTCATTCGCTTCATTGGTTCAGTTTATGTATTAGTGAATTCCTTGAAGCACTTACTTTTAATCGTTCTCTTTTTTCAAATACCCTGTGCTTAAATTTTATAATCCAACCCCACAACAATGTATATATCTATATAATTATTTTCCAAGTAATTACATTATACAGATGGTCTGTGGGGCCAATAAAGAAATAGGTGGATTCATCCTATACTGCATCCCCGCATCTCTGCTTCAACAAAATTGCATCCTGGCGAGGAGGAGCCATTAAGTTTAATTGATTTTATAGTGACCATGCATCGTCTTGTTGGTTGAACCACCCCAAAACCCCACCAACCTCTCGACCACCCGGTTGCCGTCTTTCAATTCTTGAAAATGTCTTGTAATGGCAATCCGTACTTCCTTCCTTTCCCTATTCCTCGTTCTCGTGGGTTAGCTTAATGACTTCAGCGACAAAAACAGAACAAAAAAACTACATTTTCCCTTTTTTTTTTTTGTTTTTCTTTGTGTCGCTGCAATTTTCTTGTTATTATTGTCTCATACACTTAGACAAATTGAAAATTTCAAGAACTGCTAAAGGGAAATGTGTTGAATTTTCACTTCACTTGAACTTCTTACCATTTACAGGCGGCAGTAATCGTTTATCATAGCGTTTCTTCTCTAGTAATAAATCTAATATCTCTTTATCCGAACTGGATTCATCGAATCTGTATGTGAAGAAACAAGAACAAGAGAGAGAAAAAGCAAAGAGCATTGTTTTTTATTTTAGTTTTCCATTCATTTATTTTGTTGTGTGAGCAAAATTTATTGATTGTCAAACGTCAAAGGGTTGTTTTTTATTTTTTCTTTTTTGGCAATTTTCTTTGTTTTTTTTTTTTTTGTTGAAGTAGAAAAATGTTAGTAAGAGTTTGGCACAACATGTTAACTTTGATGGATTTTCATGTATATACAAATAGATTTTAGGCTGCATGTGTGTTGGTGTGTGGGTGTATGTGTGTGTGTGTGTGTGTGTGTGTGTGTGTGTGTTGTTGGCGTCGAGGAGGAAATGCGAATTTGATTGAAGTTTTAAGTGAAGGTTAGTAGACCAATTTGACAAAAGAAGCTAAGTTTAACCAAAAGTAGTAGAAAGTTTTTGCAAATCAGATTAAGTAAATGGGTAAAGTTAGGTTAGCAGGTACAGTTGAGTATTGTATGGTTAGCTTTTGAATTGAGGAAGAGAATTAGGTACAGTTGAGGATGATAAGCAGTTGAGGATGGATAGCAAAATGAGATTTGACTGTTGATCTGTTAGAAGTTATGAGTTTAATTGTTAGAAGTAAACTTAAACTGGGGTAAAACGTAAAACGTATTTAACCAAAGCGAATTGCATGCATCTCTCAAGTGCATAACTCCAATTAGAATTAAACTCAAGAATGAAACTTCTAAAAGCAAAACAAAAAACAACAAAATTTGCATAATTGGATATATAGATTCAATCAAATATTTTTTTTGCTTCGTTGTATATACATTCTTGGTTTTTTTTTTTGTTTTGTTTTCTAGTTTGTGCATTAACTTACTTCGACCAATCGATGCCATGACTGAAAGAATTTCAAAAGAAAAAAAAAATAAATAGAACCATTTTTGTGTGTTGAGGTGTATATATATATATATATATTTTTTTTTTTTTGGGGGTGGGGGGGGGTCAGGGTCAGGGTAAAAGAGATTTAACAGGCGATACATAGATAGAGACAGAGACACAAAGAGAAAGAGAGAGAGAGAGAGAAAGAGATACAGTCACATATATGGACGTGTGTGTGGGTGTGTGTGTGTGTGGTGTATAAAGTGTATAACGGATGATTCTCAAATAGTTATGTCCTGCCAGTTTTCTTTTTTTTTTTCTGTTTTGGTTTAACCAAATTCAAAATTTAGTTTGCTCACTTACATGGGATGCTTGTCGAGGGCACCCGACGTCTCCGATTGTGTGGCAGCCGCTGTGGTTGCGGTGGTCAGATAGCATAGCATCAATATAACACTGGAGGCGGCATAGAAACTGAACGATTGACTATAATGCTTATAATGCTGACCCAAATATTGATAGGCTGCCGATGCGGAGGTGGCTAAAATCGAGGCGGACATGGCAGCGGTGGTGGCGGGTAAATAGGAGGACGATGGCGACGGTGGCGACGGCAGTGGTGGCGGCTGCCATCGCTGATAGGCTAACTCATCCTCAATTCTATCGCGCCGATCTTGATTGCGATTCGTGTTCGCTAGGGCAACTGTAGCCTGCCACAGCATCTCTTGCAGATTGAGTGCACTTGTGGCGGCAGCGGCAGCAGCAGCAGCGGCGGCGGCGGCAGCAGCAGCGGCGGCGGCGGCGGTGCAGGCGGCGGGTGACCGAAGTCTGGAACGTAACCGAACATGATCTCTATCCTGTTGATATTGCTGGCGATGTTGTCGCTTTCTCCTTTGGCTATTGCAATTTGAGCAAGTTATTTGCTTCGTTGTGTTCGTGGTGGTGGTGGTTGTTGCCTGAATATCGATTCCTATCCTTTGCCGCCCTGCCAACTCGTCCTCTTTGTCCTCGTCTTTGTCCTTGCTGTAAACCACTTGACTGCGACTCGGTTGCTGCTGGTGTTGCTGTTGTTGCGGCTGTTGCCGTTGCTGCTGTTGTTGTGTCGTTAAAAGCACTTGAGCTCTTGCTTTTAGATGTTTGCTGTCGTTTGCTGTTTCTGTTTCGGTTTCTCTTGCTGTTTTATGATTTTGTTGATAGTTATCCTTGATTTTGATGTCCTCAGCTGGCTTTGTGATTGTTGTTGTAGCTGTTGCTGTTATTGTTGTTATCGCTGTTGTTCTTGTTGCTCTTGTGGCACCGCATTGATTTTGCTTTTGTTGTTGTTCTTGCTGCTGCTGCTTTTTTGTTCTTTGCTGTTTACTTTTGGCTGCTTCAAAGGCGCAGCCCATGTTACGAGAACTGCAACCAAAAAGAAGAAAAAACCCGGAAAACAATACATGAAATCGACATCAAAAAAACTATAGCATACTTTTCAGAGTTTCAGCACAAGTTAAAGTTTCACTTAAATTGTTAATAGTGAAAATATCTTTATTTATTCTTTCGTTTTATTAGATTACCAAGAAATTTAAAGACCAATTTGAGAATTTGTCATTCAAAAAATTTATTTTACTTATAGAAAAGTGTTAAAAATAATTTCAAAAGGTAAATAATTGAAATTTCTATCCGAAAAATGTTGTTTGTTCCCTTTTCTGGATATGAAAAAACTTTTTTAAAGTTATTAATAAATTTGTATGACTTTAAATATAATATACGTGAAACTAGTGCATTAATCTAAATGAACTGTCATAACTCTTCAGAAATCTTATTTGTAGTCTTGAGATACTAATGAATCGGATAGTATCTTGTTGAAAACAACAGAAATAAGTTGAAGTTGCCATTTTCTATATTTTTTCATCCAACAAATAACGAAACCTTGATATTGCAATAGTCTGACTGAATGTTAGCTTTGCCTCTAAATAAAATCTATGCATTTGAATCCTCAATTTGTTCATTGAAATTCAACTATTTCAAATAGTAATTTGCCCTCAATTTGTTTTTTCAATCAATATCATAGAGAAAGTTTAATTTTCAAACAATCAATTCAACAAAAGAAAAACTCATTTAGTTTTTTTTTTTAACCCCTTCGCACCCAATCTGAAACCAAAAATCTGTCATTACCCACTTGACAGTCATTAAAAAGGAAAAACTTCTTTGGCAATGACTTTTTGCTTCGCGCTGTGGATGTTGATTGATGTGGTAATATTGGGAAAGTTGATACAAAACACAAGCCACACCACAAAAACGATATGAAGCCCAACCACCCATCGGAACCCCTTCGAACTCCATCAACCAGCCACGCCCAGCTGCGTGTTAAACGACAAGAACAGGCTAAAGCAATGACAACAGCAATAGCACCAATAACAAGAGCAACAAGATATACATAGATATAGACAGGCTTCCATCCCACTATAGTAATACTCCCAAAAGTCAGCCTGACGAAAAAGAGATAGAGCATACAAAAAAAAAAAAAAAAACAACCTAAACTGTCGTCAGTCACTCAATCTGCCAAAGCATTTTGATACCCTGCTCATTTTTTATGGTCAAAAGGGTATATAAATTCTCAATCTGCATTTTACATTTTATAAATGTGAAAAAGTGAACCAAATGGGAATGCAATTTGATGTAGATCTCTGGTGATCTTCATCGATAGCCGATAATCGATAGGTGATCGAGAAGTTAATTAGATAGCTCATCTAAAGGACATTCTTCTTCTACTCACTAAAGGACTTACATAACCCTCAGGTTCTCTTTCTTCGATAGTCAAATTAGTTAAAGTTTAAGAAAGACTTCCACTTGGTTTAGAGTATCTTGCCGTCGGCATTCTCACTTATATCTATTGTTGCTATTTTTAGTGGTGCTTGCATGTCGGAGTCTTGTCTCTTATTTTTGCTTGCTGTCGGTTTGTGTGACACCAAGAATGCAATTTTCATTTTATTTTCCTTTAGACGATTTAAGTTAAGTTTTCGGTTTTTTTGGTTTCTCGGTTTGTGTTCTTTTGATGCCATTCATGCATTCATGCCGTCCGACAACAAATCACAAAAAAAATTCAATTTCCTCTCCCGTTCAATGATATGTAGAGAATATATGTATGTTTTTAGTTAGTCTGATGATTTAGCTTAAGTTTGCTTGATTACGCATGTTTCCCTTGTCTTTTATTATTATTATTATTAATCGGCTTTGATAAAATCGACATAAATCTTGATATGAGATTTGGTTGATTTGTGTTTTTGGCTTTAAATGTAGATTAAATTTATGCACTACCTTAAATCATTTCTTAAAGGGTTCTTCTTAAAGGGCTTTTAATGATGTGAAAGAGGCATTAATATTTGCTTAAGCATCTTGAGAGTGCTTAAAACAACACATATTAAAATTCCAGATGAAATTTTACAACAATTCATTAGCAATTTATTTATGTTAAGCTGTAAACTGCCCAGCATTTATTCACATTTCGACAATTTGACAGTTTTGACACAATTTAATAGAATTTTCAATTATGTGATTTAAACCATTCGACCAAAAACTGGGCCAATTAAAATTTAATCTAAACCCTTAAACGTGATGGCATATTAAGTATACGCAGTGTGTGTCCGCTGTAACTCAATTAAGCTGAAACTATGTAAATTATTTTGCATTTTTCTAGGTTCCTCTAGTTTTTTTCTCTCGTTTCTGTGTGTGTGCAACAACAAATCAACCGCAACACCAACTAATTTGGTATGAAGCAGCAACACCAAATTATTAAATTGACTGGAAAAGTCAGCCGAGGGCAGAGTGAGAGACGACGGCGCAAAAAAAACAGAAAAAAGAAAACCAACAAGAAACATACAAAAAAAAAAAAAGAATTGAAAAAAAGAGACAAGAGAAAAGTTGCCACAATAAAATATGAAAAGTTGGGAAAATGAAATGCACAACAAACTAGCCTAGAAGTGGCGAGTGGCAGGGGGGATGTGGGGTGTTGAACGAGGATAGAGGGAACCCAGTTAGGGTTAGTTGTTGGATAGGCTGTCAGTTGGCGCCATTTCCTGCCACCAGGGCAAGGATGAAGATGCGAGCAGAAGCAGAAGCAGCAGCAGCAGCAGAAGCTGATGGCAGCAGGAGATGGCGAGTGGCAGAGGGCAACCGGGCTTAACTTGGACCAAAAAGTTGCTGTCGCGCGGTTTTGCTATGAAATTTATGCAACCGGAAAGGATAAAGGATATCAGCAGGGAGAAGGAAGGACACAGAATAGACTGATCTCTGGTCAGTTGTGGTCTCTAGTTCGTTTTCATATTTTTTGTTCAGTTTTTCTTCGTCTGTTTTTTGTTTTGTTGTAATATTTGTTCTTTGTGTGTTATGTTTTGTGGTGGTTTACGCCATAATCAGGCCGAAAACTTTTTTTTTGTTTTGTTTTGTTCAGTCTCTCTGTAAAACTTTCGTGTTATATTTTTTTTAAACATGACTGTGTGAACGACAGGGGAGGAAGGAAGGACACGAGAGGCGTGGCAGTCAAGTGAATTGACATTTTGTGGGTAAAAATGTTGTACAAGCGTTTAAAATAGATTGAGGTCAATAATTGTCCCAGGCACATGTAGACGGATATGAAAAAGGGGCGAGAGGAGTGAGCAAGAGAGAGGGAGTTGGAGAGAGGGGGGAGGGAGGGATTGGGAAGAGAGTGTGGGATGGAGCTCTAAGCTCTTGTTACACGTTTAGAACATATTCGTACCAATTTGTATATGAACACCATTTACATGGCCTATTCCTTTAGCTTCTCTCTTTCTCTTCCGCAGTCCGTCCCTCTCTGTCTCTCCTCTTTGTTGGTTATTTTTGTGCTTTATAGCCTAAGTCACGTAAAAATCGAATAAATGTATAATGAAGAAACGTATAGAATAAAGTTGCTGGCAAAAGCCACTGAACAGCCACTGGGTGGTTTGGTCTGTAGGTGGCTCCATCCGTCTGTGCCGCTCCAAATATGTCTAGTATGTGTGTGTGTGTGTGTTTGTGTGTATGTGGTTAGACTTCCCCCATATGAGTGTGAGTGTTTTTGTGGTTTTTATCGCAAGAGAAATTCATGGGAAAGTTATCAGTAAGAGGGAGTAGGGAGGAGTAGGTAAATCCATTGGTAAGGCGGCTTTGTGGGCTACAACTATGGTTAAAGAAGCTGTTAAGTTTGAATTGTTTTTGTGGCGGCGAGTGGGGAGAGGTGGAGTTTGCTGGCTTAGCTAGTTTTGCTGGCTTTCGCCATGCAAATCAGAAACTAAACATGTCTAGTTATATGCAACAAAAACCAACAACAAAATGCAAAGTAAATATATGCCAAACTTTGCCAATTGCCTCAGAATGAGATTCATAAAACACGAAATATATGTTAGAATAGTAGTTTCATTTTCGAACAACCAGAGCATTGAGCTGACAGTTCATATCCATTTAGTCACATATTTTATCGCTTACAACAAAAAGGACTCCTCACTAAATGAGTTAAAATGATATAAAAAAATAAAACCTGCTACCAAAATATTGATCTGTCTTTTAAAATTTTGTTAGTTGTAAACTATCTAAGAAATTAGATTCAATCTATCTTCAAATCAGCAAAATTTCCAAATTTGACGACTATATTAAATAGATCGATCAAGAATAGATTGTGATCAACTTTCTTCTATTACGACTACAACGTGAATAAGATCAAATAAACCATATCATATAGAATGAATATGTTCGATTGATGGTTAGAATAAATAAAGTAAGATTGTCAAAATATTTTTATAGTAATTTAATCGTTCTGGTAATTAGGGTGTTTGGTAATGATCGCTTTTTTCACTAAAACTTTTTTTGGAACCAAATTTCTCTGTAGAAGCTATTCGATATGGTTTTCCGATTTTGAGTAAATTTATGCAGGATAAATTCTGAAAGGATTTGACAAGAAAATTTGGCATGGGAACGAAAAACTACTCAAAATTTATAAATCTAAATTTGTTGCCTACATTTTGGCGTCTTTAATATACCATTTCATGCTATGGACACATGGTAGAAAAACAAAAGTAACATTTACTTAATCAACTTTACTTTGCGAGCCTCTAATTCAGATGTTCAGTGGACAATATCGTGAAGTTTTATCTACATTAAAGATACATCCTTTTAAAACTGGCAGAAAACTTTTTGAAAAGTCGTAATAAAGATAATTCAGATCAGTCCTTTAGTTTCTTTGAGCTGTATAAATTGCCATGCTTTAAGTTACAAATTCTAGTCCATACATATATCCTTTGCCATGAAAAACAGTCCACTGTCAGACTGTACTTCGCTTTTCGCTTGAGCGACCTTTAAAAATATTTTAATTTGCCATTAAAACAGACACAAGACCGCAGAACACAGACAAAAGTTTGTCAACAATAAACCACAATGACACAATGACAACCACATTATATCGATTTATTTTTGTCAGTTATTTAGCTATTGGCGCCATAGTCGGGCGCAAACGAAAAAAAAAAAACGAATCAAATAAAATTGAACAAAAAAGGTTGATTAAAACCCATTGACATTTTCATATTTAACTAAGAGAAGCTGATTCTGATGATGACAGCTATTCGATAAATTGTATGTAAATGTTTCAAAAATCTGTGGAAAAAAAAAACCAGAGAAATGTCGAGGTATATGGGGCTATAAAGAGAACTCTATAGCAAGATGCAGAGTATGTGTGTGTATCAAGTGATGGGTATTAAAGTAGTTGATCCCTTCGGGATGCCAATTGACTCATAATATTATGAATTATAAATAAGGATATCACTGGCTGACTTCATCACACTCTCTCCACTTCCATTTATGAGTTTATAATCTGTTGCATTAAGAACTTATTAATATGGGCACTTGACCTAAATTTGTGTTAAATGCAAAAGACAATTTGGTATTTGGTATTAAAAGAGGGTTGTGGCAGTGGGAGGGGATAGAGGTGATTTGATGTAATAGTATTGATTCTGATACCTGTATACCAGAGAACAAAGGAGCACTCAGCACTTGGCACTTGGCACTCAGAACTCCGCACTTCGCATGCAGTCGGGCCTAATTAAATAACTCGATAAAAGCATGCGGAATGCACGTGTAGAGAATCGAGAACAGGCGATAAGGGGTTGTGGGAGCTGAAGATATAAGTAAAGATACAGATACAGAGAGGGACAGAGATAGATAATAGATATAGACATAGAGATAGGTAGTTCAGTTCATTCGCATTTCAATTAGATTGGCGGAAATACACACACACACACACACAGACAGACACACACTACTCAATAATGGCAAACCACTTCAGTTGCAGAGTACATTAAGCCGTTTAGGCTTAACATCAGCTTAGAGCCGGTGGAATGCTTTCCATGTGCTGGAAAGTGGAACAAGCAATGACATCGACGACCTGTTAGAGAATTCCAATAAATTTACCCACTCCTCTCTTCCTCCTCCACCGCTTCTCTTCGGTATAGAAAGTTTTACAAGAGCAAAAAAACATAAGAGCTAAATTACCCAAAGTTGTAGTAATTGAATAGAGAAAACTTTTAACTAAAAATCCATTTCAGAAAGCATTCGAATAATTCTCAAATTTAAAAACCAAAAAACTTAACATGAAATTGCAAGTTCGATGAAAAATATCAAAGAAGCTACTTAATTTCTTCTGATTTTTTGTATATCCTTGCAGTGAATTTAAATGTTTATTCACTATTGTTTAAACACACGTTCATATTAAATTTTTAACCTCTTAAATTTCAATTATATTTTTCTTCTGCATAAGAGCGTGAGAGTGATTGAAACAGACAGACGAACAGACAGACAGACATGGGTACATCGAATTGTCTTGTCATTCTGAACGTTTCCTTTTTTGCATTACAAACAAAACTTCTGGAAAAGAGCATTCGTTTGATTCGAGCAAATAAATAGTAAATTATTTAAAATGGAATTTCCCATATGTTAAGGTATTTTTTGACCAGAAATTTTACGAGCAACGATGCAAACTGCAAATGTTAACCAGTTTGAGAGAGAGAGAGAGAGAGAGAGAGAGAGCTCATGATTTTGTTTGCTTAAATTCCTTGGAAAAACATTTGTTGTAGTTTTTTTTTTATTGTTGTTGTCGGTACTTTGATGTACAAACATTTGCAAGAGAAAACTTTTATGATATTATTCGAGTAGAAATTTTTTGGCAGCAACATACTCGTAATATTTCTCTGACATATTTCACATTGAGGTTAAGTAACGACTACTCATTTCGACAGTTTTCTTCTCATTTACAGCTTACATGCCATCCATGAGGAACTGCATCATTTTGTGTTGGGGTCAGGGGTCAGGGGTCAGGCGGTGGGGCTGAGTGTTTGACTTTTCTTCTGTTTAGTCATTGTCATTGAGCTGACAGCATCAACTGTGACTGGTCCTGTGTGCCTGGGTGTATATGTGTGTGTGTGTGTGTGTATTGGTGTGTGACAATTTAGTGTAAACAGCATGTGATCCTGCACTCAGTATGTGATACCTAAAACCCATTTTCCACCCAGTTCTCCTATCTAACATTCTGCACATTTGCACTTTGTCATCTCTGTGTAAACTTTGTGCAAATGTTTGCACCACAAACTGTCAAAACGGGTGTGTGTGCGTGTGTGTGTGTGTAACTTAGAGGTGTGTTTAATTTACGTGCAATTAAATAGAAGATAAATTAGCTCAAAATGTTATAACGCCAACTCTTATTGTGGTTAAGTTAATGGTTGACCACAGCTAAAAGTGAATTGAAAAACTGTAAAATTCGCGCACATTTCAATAAAAACATACAGGGTTCGGCATTTCGAAAATCAATCTATTGAATTATTTGAAGAATTATCGATTTGTTGGACAACTTATAGAAGATTCAATCGAATGCGATAAGAATTCTGAATTCCTGTGAACACACTTGGATAATAGATTGAAATATCTACTATTTATATAACGCCGATTCGTCTGTCTCAATTGAGACTGATTTGGCGTAATCTCATGTGTCGTGTTGCCTGACATTGAAATGTGACACCCTGTGGCCACACGCCAAATTGTATATGAATATTATATAACAACCTTTTATACACATGCATATTGATTATTGCGAGTAATTAAACGATTTTTGAATACTCAAAATTCATATTTAAATATTAACCAATTGCCAAAATATTGTTACATCAACCGCTTCGCTTGTATATGTATCTTTTTTGGATTATTGTTTCCATTTTTTATTTTTGGGTTAGGGGGAGGCAGGGAGGGATGGGGTCGTTGGTCCTGTCACAGCCACTTAAATGCCATGCATCATGGAAAATTTATGTGAATAAATTATAATACAAAAAACTTGCACACTGTAATAATTCAGATTAAAAAGTATTTATACACAGTGACAGGAGAGGAATGGTCAGGAGAGACTCTATAGAAGAATGAGAAGACAGCAGCCAATGTCGGATTGGTGGGGGGTGGATGGTTCAGTGGGTATCGGGGGATCGGGCTTATGCTGCTGGTCACGCGTGTTCCACTGCGTGTTTGAGTGTGTGTCCTCTGCGCTGATTTCAACCATAATAAATTGACATTTTTTGGACATTTCTCTCTCTCTCTCTCAGTCTTTTTACATATATGTATGAGTATGTCTCTGTGTGGGATTTTTTTTTTTTTTTTTGGGGGAAAACTCGACCAACTGTCTGTCATTTAAGTTTCTGTGTCCCACTTACTGAGATTCTCCCCTTTTCCAAGCAGCTTATAGAGAGATTTACTCAACAGCGTCGAGCGAGAAAATTTCCGAAAAAAAATAAAAGAACAACATAATAATATGAAATTCATTAAGTAACCTATATAGAGTTTCACATTGATTTTCAATTATTATTTTTTCAAAATATCAGAAGAGAAATAGCACAATGAATTCTTAAGTGGGTTGAAGGGTTTTTCTTTCTCCTTTTCTTTTATAGACATTAAAATAGTTATGATAGTCATTAGTGAAATATTAACTGATTTTTTTAGGAAAAACTAAAAACGAATTGGAGTAATTGCGTTGATATTGACCCTAATTCTATGTAACTTCATCTAAATTAATGAAAACTGTAATTATCAATTTTATTTATCATTAATTTAGATTTTAAATTAATCCAAATTATAATTATAATAGGAATCATTGCTAAGCATGGTGAATTAACCATTTATTCAGCATATTCAGCATTTATGAAAAGTATATAAATTAAGATTTTCAATCCCATTGGTAGAGTTCATGTTGCTTTTGCTTTTACTTTAATTTTGATATATTCTGCTACTCACATAGAATGCACTTTGCCCCACAAATTTTGCTGTCTCAACTGTTGCCCTATATATTTAGAGGACATAAGGGAGATTGGCTTTAGCTTTAGTTCCCCATTTACCTGAGCTTATCCTATCCTATCCTATCCTATGCATGTATGCGTGTATAGGTGTGTGTTCGGTGTGTGTGTGTGTGTGCAAAGGCAACGAGCATTGTTAGGACAAACGACCCTTGAGATGTATAAATAAACTGCCTCAAGATTAGTTTAAATGGTTGTGGGGCAACAAGAAGAACGTGCAACAGCAACATTAATGTTCGCCCTCGTTTTAGGAAAAGTGCATACAAGAAGCAAAAAAAAAGGGGGGGTGGGGAGGGGAGAGAAAAAAAACAAACCAACAACAGCAGATGCAACTGCATATCCTTAGTTCCCCTTTCCCTGTAGCAATTTCTGCTTGTATGTAAAACACTCACTCACACACACACACACACGCACACACAGAATGAGAGGACGCTCTCATGTGTTGGCGAGAGAAGGAGCGAAGGTGGGGGGATGGGGGGAGCCACAGTAGATACATTTAACACACGCCCCCTTCTCAACACGCCCATTATGCTCATTATGTGCTTGGAGAACTTGTCGTCGTTTTCTTGTCTTTTGTCTTCACATATTTACTTGCTTCTATGCTATGTTTATGTTTATCTTGTTTATTTGTTGCTTCCTCCTTTATCTACCCACTTATTTTTATTTGTTTTGACAACGATTTTCGCATTAGGCAATGCTTCCATCAATGGAAACGTTCTCTTTTACTACCCCTTCAATCGGAAAGTCAGAAGAAACAAAGATGAGACCAGATTGAGAGCTAATAAACACTTTGATTATACATATGTACATATATATTTCTCATATACCCATTACGATCGTGGTGAGCTCTTTCATAGTATATAGACTTATCTAATAAGTACTTATTTTTGTCATATTCAGGATGAAATTTTCTCTCTGCATATTTTAATTATAAATATCCTTAAATCTTGAGGAATATTTTTTTTTATTCATACTAAAGACGCAACATAAATTTGGTTGTCCTAAAGAACTTAATTTTTAGCTTTTACAGTTTTAATTTAATTGTCAAGAACTAGAAAAATTTTGATAAATTGATATACTAAACTATTTATTTTATTTAAATCAATCAATCAATTGAATCGGTCAAAAATATAAAACTTTGATTCGAAAACAATTCGGCAAAGGGGAGGTGGTCAAGTCTAATACCCAAATCAGATTAATATTCGAACATCTAACAAAGACTAAATGCTTAATACTTTAAATGGAAAATTTGTTGGCCCTGTTGGTAATTGTAATTTCATCTTGATTACACTAATACAAATAGAATTATACACAAAAACACACACAACACACATACAAACAGATTATTAATCTGTTTGGTATTTTCTGCCCATCTCCCTCTGCTCATTCCTTTGGACCTTGTTTGGAGTTTGGTTTCTAGCCCACACGCTTGACTGATCATTTTGTTTGTATGTACAAACATAAGTAAGTACGGCGATTATACAAGATATATTTGTGTGTGTAGGGTATAAATTGGTTAAGTAAGTGAATTCACCATTTTGAGGCTATTTAATTGCTATATAAATATTTTGCCTATGCAAACCACAAATCTGCGGGTCATAAGCCGAGAGTTGCCTTGCCTTACCTTGGCTTGGCCCAGCGATACGACACGCAGTTCCTTTTTCTTGGCCAAGTCTCTAAGGCCAGAGAGTGTAGAGTGTAGTGAGGAGTGAGGAGGAGAGTGAGGTGCATGCCTGAGTGAGCTTGTATTAAAGCAACCGGAAATTAAACACACAAAACTTTTCTAAGACTCTAGCCACACAAATACACTCTACACACACACACACACACACACAATAAGTGGGTGTACATATGCTTTACATTTCCCCCGTCTATGTCTATCTGTTTGTGTGTGTGTGTGTGTGTGGGTGTGGGTGGGTTTCCCGCAACTTTATCAAAGCATTCGTTTAGTTTTTCTATGCATTTCGAGTGCAAGTTTTCTACAAAATAATTTTTTGTTCACGTTTTTTGTCGGTTCTTGGCAAATTGTATACTCACTCTTGGCCAGTTCAATGCAATTTTTACCTTTCACTCTTCAAACACGAGATGAAAGGAGAAGCAAAGATAAAAGACAATTAAAGGGAAAACCAATTATTATCCAAGCCAACCCGCATATTTTTGCACTTGTCAGTCTCTAGAGTGCTGCTCCACACACCAGACCTCTAACCTCCTAAACACACACACACACACAATAAAAACAAAGCCACAGACACAACACAACACAAAACAACAAGAGAAAGAAGGGGCTTTTAGGCCAAATTGAACAGATGATGTAGCCGCCTATCCTTCACCTACACCTCCATCTCGCAACCTCTCTCTTGGCCTCTCTTTCGCTCCCTAGGGGAGGGCGTATATGGCCCACAGCAGGATGAGCATATGTGTGTGTGTGTGTGTGAGAGTATGTTGCTACGCCCAGAGCGCAAAAATGAAAGGCGCAAATGATGGAAATCACTTAACAAAGGACGATGACAACGATGACAACGACAACGACGACTATGATGCGGCTTATAGGGCAGCAGGAGTTTGAGCCTGTCTCTCTCTTTCCATGTGTGTGCGTGTGTGCCTGAGTTCTTAATGAGCTTTTGTCTGTTGCATACTTTTCATCACTGAGACACAAGTCCTCTGCGTCTTGGGGCAAACATTCTCACAAAGAAAAGGTAGAGAGAGAGAGAAAGAGAGTCAGTCTCTAGACAATTATTGCTGCTTGGCTTAGAACTAATGAAACTAATGAATGAAGTGAGCAAGTGAAAATCTATTGAATATACACATAATTGGCAAGCAATTTTCGATTGATTCATTGATTGATTGATTGATTGATGAAAAGTGGCCTTAGAAGCTTATTGTATTCATTTAATATTTTAATTCATTTTATTCAGAAATTAAATATAATTATTTTTAATTATTATTATTATTATGTAAAGCATTTTAACACACAGAGAGACAGACAGACAGATTGGCAGGCAGGGAGAGGCAACGAGAGGCCTTTAATTGATATACACACACATTGTGTTTTAATTGCTCTACTATGCTGAAATATATATGTATTTGCATAGTAGACGAATTCGATTTCGTATTGTACATTGCATTTCATTGCATTGCCATTCATGGTAATGAACCAAGTTGACTTTATTACGTAAAACGGTTTGACGGCTTTCTGGTCAATTTGGGTTGCTCTTTTCTCTCCCTTTTTTTTTTTGTTTCCTTATTTTGCATGTGTTTTTTAATTAAAATTCAATCAGATTGCGAATGTCCAAAGAGTGTGGGGCGGGGCGGGGCGGTGGCAAACAGAAATCATTTATTGTAATGAAATGGTATTAAGAACTGTCCAGTTGATGATAATGATGATGATTGCCTGTCGTCGCCACAGAAAACAACAAAATTTCGGTTAATTATCAAGAATGTAATTTGAGTAAATCTTTTAACCTTTTGAAAAATTTTAACCTGATGTAAATTATAGGCCAGAAGGCGGTTAAAGAATTTGACCATGACTAAAATTTTTTAAACCTCATTTTGTATCTTACAACAACAGAAATATAAAGTCTCCATTAAAAAGAACAAGTTGATAGTTTGTTGAAGCTCGCAAAAATTGAAGAAGACTTCTCTTATGGCCCACAATAAAAAGATTCACCATGGGCCTTGCTGGGGGGCTGGGGAGGGGCAAAAGATGGATAAATTTGGTTCCCTAGAGTATGTAAATAAATCGTGTATGGCATGAAATCAAAAGTTTATAGAGTATAGCATAAATTGTGCAGAGAGAGAGAGAGAGAGAGAGGAAGTGTATGCCAACTGGGTGCCCACGTGCATTTTTATAGCATACTTTCGAGCTGATTCACGTCTTCTGTCCGATTTCCATGTCATATCTAACTAGATGCCTTGGGTGACCTACTTTCTTCATGTTTCAAGTTACCAAACAAAACCCAAAAGCTAAAAAAAAAACACAAAAACTTTTCTCATGTATTAGATGAAATCGTGCGTCATTTCAACTATTAAAATTAATCCCTGAACACGCAAGGATAATCGCTTGGATGACACGTTTTTTCTACATGTTATTATTTTATTTTTTTCTCGCTCTCTCTCGCTGTCTCTGTTTTTCTCATTCTCACTCTCTGTATCGGTTTTTTATTTGAGATGCAGACGCGTGACTAAGAGGCCTATGGCGCTTATTACGTATACGCCATGTATGCACGTATGTATGAGGAATTTCTTTAGGTTCATTTTTCATTTTGGGGGATATTTTGCAGGCAATTTTCAATGCCATAATTGGTCATCTAATTATAGTATTTCAAACGCCCGGAGGGCATTAAAAATTATTAGCCATTTTTCATGATTCAAATTGCTTACAAGTCGAAGGCATTAAAATGCTAATCCAACTGGCTTTTACTTTCTATTTAGGTGTGTGTGTGTGTGTGAGTGTGTGAGTGTGTGTGTTTTTTTCACTTAATACCTTTTGTAATTTCTTGCAAAAAACTGCAGACGAGTCACCAGCCACGAAGCAACAATACAACAAAAATGAGAAGAAAAAAAAAGCGACGTCACGCATGTCCTTGCACGGAAATGTCGAAAGTTTCTGTGTGTTTGTGGCACATTTTTCTTTTGGTTTTTTTCATTTTTTTTTGTGCAAACAAAGGTTGTGCATAAAACTAATTAACTTTGCTATTTGCACGCTCTACGTGTCGAAAAAAGAGCGGGCAAAAAGCAAAAAACTTCCAATGAGTTGAAATTTTTTGGTGTTTTTTTTGTGATTTTTCTTTCCACTTTGCCACCTTAAAAGTTCTTCTATTTATTGTGATTATCTTTGAGGGAATTGGAAATTTTTCAAACTGGAATCCAAAGCATAAATATTTAATTATATAACATATGTACATAGATAACTTAGCAACAGAAATAAAAGTAGAAATAATCCATAATAAAGTTGAGTTATATAAAATTAGCTCATTAGTGTTACAAATCCGTTTTGAACTGCTTATAAAACGAGGGCTGTTCAAAAAGTCCTTGACTAATTTAATGATAATTTTTTGTAATCCTTTCCAAACACAAAATTTGTTGGGGATTCGAGAGAACTTTAGGAATTGCTGACCTGCCTTCTATATATTGTAGATTACTGTTAAATTTAAAATTAAATTGAGATTTCAACGAAATATTTCACCAACCAAATGAAAGGGAAAAGTTTTTAGCAATTTCACTTGCAATTGAGATGAAGTGATAAATCGTCATTTAACTTCCTTGTCACAAACTGAGTTTTGAATAAACTAATGGACAAACTTTTATCCTGCTCTTTCAATTTATTGCCCCCAAACAAATTTTCGTGTTGGGCAATGACAAAAGAAAGATAAATAAATACAACTAATTAGTAAATTTGTTCAATTTGTTTTTGACACTTAAAGTCATAGATTTGCAGGAGAAATCTGTGTAAAATCAATTAAATCCAAACGAAATGCTGCAACTAACTAACTAATTAAGAAAAGGAATAAAGCGGGAGGGAGGAGTGAGGAGGGAGGAGGGAGCGGGGGGTTTTGGGTTGATGAAGAAAGTTATGTGTTTTCTTTACTCTGCTCTTTTATTTTGCTCTCATTTTGCACCCCTTTCATTTACTTTGTCTGCTCTACTTTGTCTGTTTGTATAACTCCAATTTGGTTTTTTCTTTCCTTTTTGAGAGTATTTTTTTCTTTTTTTCCATGATGTACATATCTCTCTCCCTTCATCACAACTTAACCCTATTTTCTGTGAAATGCCCCTCTAGGAGATACTCGCTAGTCTGTAGTTTTTCTATATATAAGTATATATATATATTTTCCAGTTTGTTGTTAGTGTTAACAAGCTACATTTAAATAATTAATTAAGCTCTCTCTCTCTCTCTCTCTACACAACTCTATGCTCTAATTTTTGCCGCTTTGCATTTCTATTTTGTAGTTTGTTTCTTCTTCTCCTTGTTGCAAACTCATAAACCGAATAGATGGATGGCGGGAGGAGGGGTGAGGTTAGGATTTATATCTGCTTTGGCATAAATTTTTGTTTTGCCTTATACAACTGGCCATATACTAACTAATTATTTAATCAATATAGGCTCATAAATATTCTACAGACATTGCCATCGAGGGGGAGTGTGTGTGGGGGTGGGCGTTGGGGGGATATAGTGACCCTCATAGGCCATGTATGTGTACATACATATTGGTATTCATGGCTCAATTAGTCAGACTTGGCAAACAAAAGTTTAAGTTCCCACAATGTCTCCATCGCCGGGCTATACTAAGCTATCGGGGCTATCTTCTTCATATGCATGAAACGTTTAATATTGAAATAGGCCTATAATTATAATTAAGATGGCAACGCTGCCAGAGTCTCACGCATTATAATTAAAGGTAAACACACTTGTATATAGCCAACAGCTGTTAGGTTTTAATGGAAAATGTAAGCCACCTGAGCGTACTGACTGATTTTAAAGTCCACTTTTTTGAGCTTTCGCAGAAAATGCTGAAAATGAAGCATATCGAGAAGAGCTCTTCAAGTTAATAAGAAAATGATGGCTAAATAACCATTACTCCAGCTCTCATTAAAGCACTTGAGCTGCCATTAAGGGTTAATGAAATGCTTAAAGCCTACTTTTGGGTGTGAGAGAAAAAATGAAAAATGATTTGCAGGCTATAACAAATGTTGTAAGAAGCATATCCAAATTAAAGATATTTTACAGACATTTCAACTTTCATTTAGTTCTGTATAATACGTTTTTTGGGTATTATAAAATTGGTGAAATGCTTGTAACGCAGAGAAGGAATCGTTTCCGACCCCATAAAGTATATCTTGATCAGTATAAGGAGACGAGTTGATGTCCGTCTGAACATATGCTAACTATTCCCACAGTTTAGAAGCTAAGACTTTCAATATTCATAAACAAGCCTTTTTATACCCCATGCAAATTATCTGCGATTTTTTAAACGATCGGACCACTATAGCATATAGCTGCCATACAAAAAAAAAAAAAAACCATAAAGAGCGAGTAGTAAAGACCAATGATAAGGGTATACAAACTTCGTTTAGCTTCTTTGATATTTTTTGCTTTCAAATTAAGGTTAGGCCCTTCTCATTGAATTTATATTTAGATTTGTACAAACAAATGACTTGGCATTTCCTCCTTTGACTAACAATGCCTATCTAAAATCAAAAGCATTAGTTTCCATCTATTTCTTTAATGCCAGTCAAACAAATCGCTTTTGTTTTCTATCTATCCTTTAGTCAATTATAACAAAAGCGCGACCTTTAGACTCCAATAGCAGCGTCGACATAGTCAGAGCCGAGTGCAACTCCAACTCCAGCTCCAGCTCCCAGCTCCAACTTCGACTTGGGCACTAAAAATGCGTGCGTGCCATACAGGGTTTTCTCTCTTTTTATCGATTTGCATATCTAAATTTAGTCAGGCGACATATAATACCCAACTAGGTATACATAGGTATATATATATACAAACACACACACACACTAACACACATATATATATGTATAGAGGTCACCACATGGGCACACACACGCGCCTTAATAAATATTGCATTGTGATACACAGAAAATGGCCCTCGAATTCGAGTTCCTTCTCCTTCAACCCGAACCAAACCCCCAACCAGCCACCACCCCCTCAGACACTACTTGGCCTTATAATTAAAGTTTGCCTTTGGGCTACAATTAGTTTTTTTTTTTTTCGTTTGTTTTGTTTTTTTTTTTTTCGGGTGCAAAACGAAGCTCATATTGTAGCCAGTGCCTTGAACCTGCTGGACAGGCTGCATGATAAATGAGCAACGCCAACTCATGTGGCAAATGTGACATGTGCTCTGGCTTATTTTATTTCTCTTTCTATGCCACACCACCTGTCTTCCCGCAATCTGCTCCGAACCCCACTGGATTCATTCTTACTCTTTTCTGGTTTTTCTGCGAGACAAGCGCTAAAATTACCATATCACCTCTCCACCCCTGCCGAAAGTCTTTTCTACGTGCATGTGTTCCAATCTATGCTCAGTTTAGGAGCAGTCTAATAGGTCAGTTTAGTTGGGTCTTTTGGGTAGAAAATTATGGTTAATTTTGTGGGTTAAGGCGGAAGTTATTAAGTTGTTTGATTGAACTTTCGGTTGGCAGTTTGGAGGATAAAAGGATATTTGGTTGCCGCATGTCCAGGCACGGTGCAAATTTGTGTGTGTGTGTACGGAGAGCTCCACCACCAGGTAATGTGTGTATCCTGTTCATAATCAAGCCAAAATATCAAAGTGGATAATGTGTGTGCGGTGGGAAAATGCTTCTGTGTGAAATATTACGTATACGGCATGTGGACAGGCGGTCAAAAGTTGACAAGACATTGACAAGAGTTATCTATTGCAGAGACTGTATACAATTTTCATTAGTTTCAATTCCATTCAATTGACTTGATCTCAATTTGTTAGTATAATGGTTTAGAGGATATTTTTGTTAAAAACTTGATTAGACTTCAATTTGCTTATTTCAATAATAAAATCAAAATTTGTTCACCGCGTAGGGCTCTAGAAAATAGAGTAGCAAAGATTTAGTTGGCAAGAAGTTGTTGAGATTTCCAACCGATATTGGCCATTCTGCAATCTCTATCGACTTTATTGGTTTTTAATCTCAAAATATAAAGTATACGACATGTTTTATAAACCAAAAATTTGATGAAATAGAATATTACGATGGCTTTAAAAATTTACAGTTTGGCGACAAAAGGGAATAACGAAAAAATATGAATCCAAGCATTCTTGTGAAATTGGTCTTAGCTCAGCACGTGTGACATCAAAGTGTGTGCCAAGAAAATGTTGGAAATTCCCACCGCCCCACCCCCTCACACACACACACAACCACACACACATACATATACATATGCACTATGTTATTACCATATAAATGTGTATATATTTTTCGTATGCACAGCATGGGATGGAATGGGATGGGATGAAGGAGGAGGATCTAGGGCTGAGGGTATACCAGTAGGCGGAGCAAGATGTTGAAGCCTCTGCATAATAATCTATGTAAATGTGTGCACAAAAAATTTGTTTGTATTGAGAAGCATGGCATGGATTTACCGCGTGGTAAGCCGTATATGTACCTGTATTTGCCACGCCTCCTTGCCCCCCCACACGCACACACACTCTCTTGACATATGGCCATGTTCAATGAGTTGTTCGTTCCGTTACGCTTTTTTTCCACTTCTGTTTCTTTAAGTATGAGTATTTCAATAAATTGTTGTCATTCAACTTTCGTCAACGTGTCGCCTGCCAAAGTGGCTGTAAAATGCAGCGTCCCCCCTACCGCCCGCCCCCCTTCACCTACCCTCTGCTGCTTTTCATCATATATTTTTTATACACTCGAAACTTTCTTTTATTTTCCTCGTGATAAACTAAAAAAAAAAAAAAAGTAGTGCGCGGAGTGGGAAGCCCGCCGCCTGGTAGCTCATTTAACTTGTGACATGTGATGCCTGACTCTGTTATATGAAAGTTTTGCATAATTTATAATGCGAGCGCGAAATGCGAAAGTTTTTCACAGTTTTGGTTCTTTTCCCCCTATTTTTTTTTCTCGCTTCTCGTTTGATTTTCTTTCTTTTTTTTTTTTTGGCACCGTGTCATGTGTGTTGGGCGCAAGAATTTGATATTCAAGTTATTTACTGAAGAGATTTCAATACCCTGTATCCATTCCAATGAAAAGAAATGGGTATATCAAGGCTTTAAGCAGCTCTGCAATCTAAATTTACTTCAATGCCAAAACTAGTTGGGAATTACAACTAGATAAAACGAATATAATATGTAAAAATTTCAATCAAAGTAGCCCAGGTCAAATTTTCAAAAGAAAACTCACAAAAATGTCCTTTTTTGGTTGTCTAACCGCTACTTCTGTCCTACTTATGTTTTGTTCTCTTTTCTTAGTGAACTTTACAGGTTATAGAGCAACACTGCATGACAAAAGTAAAGTAAGGAAGAGTTCATTGAAAAATATGATGAACAATTTTTAATACTTTGAAACCTAAAACAATTAATAAGTATTACAAGTATATTTCACTAGCTGTTGTATTCCATTTAATCAATCGAAAGATACAAACACAAACCTTCCAAACAAAGATTTGGAGACTGAATAACTTATTTTCCACAAAGTTCAATCAAAGTTTTGTTCATGTGTATTGGGTTGGGCTGAGTTTTTTTTTGTTTTTTTTTAAGTGGTTAAGTTCCATTTGATTCTAATTGTTAGAGGGTATTTGTGAAATCGTTTCACCGACTTAACGCACGGACTGGTTTCCTTTTGGTTGGTTTTCAATTCACTGCTCGATGCTCCATGATTTGACAGCATATGAAACAGAATTTCAATATTCTCTGGATTTTGTGGATATGAGAAGCAAGCCAGAGCTGGATGGCAATGGCAATGGCAAAAAAAAAAAGAAAATAATAATAAAAATCACAAAAATTGGCATTCGTGCAAATACAACAAATCAATTTCTGTTTGACCTAACGCTTCACTGAGCCGCACCGTAAACTAACTGAAACAGGCAGACTATATAGAAGGCGACCTACCTACCACCTGACTGACTGACTGACTGCCTGCCTGCCTATCTACCAGGTAACCTTTGTAGCCCTTCTCCTTCTCCACACCCCAACCAAATCCTCAACTCGAAAATACCTGCAAATAAACTTGGCTTGTGATATTTCGAGTTTTCGTTTCGGTTTTTGTTTTTTTTTTTTTTTTTATATTTCTTGCCCCTGGCACTGACACTGATTGCTTGCGAGTCCTAGAACGAGTGATGGAGAGAGAGAGCCGGGAGGGGGGAGCAGTTCTGTCTTGACTGCAGTCAAGATGGTCATTATTCACTTGCACTCGCCACTTCACTTCACCCAAGACAAGTCGGACAAGTTCGGACGGAAGAAGTAATGGTCGTTTGGTCGAATGGTAAGGTTTCTGTTTCTATTTCGGTTTTGCTTTTTATTTTTTTCAAGGCAATGAAATGCCGTCTGCCGTGACTCACGCTCTCATCTCGCATGGGAAGTAACGAGTTGTGTGTGTGTGTGTGTCCTTTGTTGTTGCTGTTGTTTGTTTTGTCAGGCTCAACGGATTTTGGTCGTAGGCTTGGCCGGATGTTCTGGCATTTCCGTTCCTCGCTTTAATACTTACTAATACGAAATCGTCATGACTTAGGTCATTTTCGTCTTGTTTTGTGGTTTTTTTTTCGCATTCGCTTTCGCTTTTCTTTTTCATTAGCATTTCTCTTTGGGGAAATAATGTCGTCGATTATGTTACATAAGGAAAACAAACGAACTAACTTGCCCAAAAGTCAAATTCTTCCCTTCCCTTTCTTTTGCACAAAGATTTTCGCTCCTAATGATGTCAACTTTGCACGAAAAGCCCAAAGGAATCCAGAGAAATGCGACAAAAACAGAAGAAAAAAATGTATAATAAATGTAGGTTAACTTAATATTCGGGTTAATTGTGTATGAAATTTATGGTAAAAGTTAATTGATGAAGTTTAGTAACGGATCATAGACAGAGAGAGAGAGGGAGAGAGAGAATTGAGTGTTGAATTCAATACTTAAATCCTAAAAGCAAAGCCAAACCAACAAATAGGCCAAACAAAAATCCATTAAAAATATATTCAAAAGTAATTTTCACACTTTATCTCTCACTCAAAGGCTCCTCTCCTTTAAAGGATGCGGCAAATCCTTTCTACAATATATACAACAATTTTCCATCTATCTCCTTCTCTCTCTGTCTGTCTCTCTTTCCCTTGTTCTGTAATTCTCTGTCTATCTTCATGCATACATTAGACGGTGTTTTTATACCATGCATTCATAGAATGAAATGGTATATTAAAGTCGCCAAAATGTATGTAACAGGGAGAAGGAAGCTTCTCCGACCCTATAAAGTATATATATTCTTGATCAGTATCAATAGCCGAGTCGATTGAGACATGTCCGTCTGTCTGTCCGTCCGTCCGTCCGTCCGTCCGTCCGTCCGTCCGTCCGTCCGTCCGTCCGTCCGATAGAGTGCCTAGATCTCAGCAACTATACAAGCTAGAGCTACCAAAATTGGCATGTAGACTCGTTTGGTGTGTACGCTGATCAAGTTTATTTTTTTTTTTGCCACGCCCCCTTCCGCCCCCGCTATTTGAAAAACAATATTTTGAGCCTCCATGTCTCGGGAACTATAAAAGATAGAGTTATCGGATTCGGACATTAGATGCGTGCAGTGTGCACGCAGACCAAGTTTGTTTCAAATTTTGGCCACGCCCCCTTCCGCCCCCGAAATTCGAAAAATTCGATTTTCACCCGAAATATTTATCGTATCGTAATTTAATTTGGCACACTAATACATGTCACGTATATCTATCATCCCATCAAATATCACAAGAATCGGAATAAAAATGGCCGAGTTATACATAGAAACGTTTTTCACTAATAGCGGTGCAAGGCAGATGCACGCGAAAAAGAGCGAGATAGCATATGCTGCAAATCACCGATTTGGTCGGGGGGCGCTAAAGTGCTCGTTTCCACATAAGAGAATTTGAAAGAAATTTAATATATATCTCTTCACCTAATGCATGGTATATCCAAGTCGGCCCGGCGACTTACTTACTTTATTTTTTGTTGTTTTCTTTTTTTTTTTTGGTTGCCTCCTTCTTGCGTTGTCCTCCATAAAATGTGCAGGAATATGAGTATGTGTGCACAAACTGGGTTTATATGTTCTCATAATGTTTTTGGCCATAAATTCAGCTTCATTAGCCGCATGGCATAAAAAGAAAAAAAATGTGTCTTCGTTTTTTTCTGTTGAGGGTTTTTTCGTTTTTGAGCCGAAAAATTTTTATTTGAAATGTGTTCTCTACGTCTTTACGGTCTCAAATGATAAGAAATTAGACTTTGCAGCTTGCCACAAGCAGCAGCATCATCATCATCTAGTTGAAGATATTCTCAAAATTGAGGCAACATTTCAGTTAAAATGATTTAAATGGTCACATCTCTGTCATATTAAGCAAATTCTTTAGTCTCAACCAAATCTGAGGTTCAATCAGGGACTTGGACTTATTTTAGTGGCAAGAGTTCTTCTTGTTGTTTTTGTTATTTTTTTTGTTCTTTGCTTTTTGGCAATCATCAGAAAACTAGACACTAGACAATAAAAATGATTCGCCTTTTAGCCTTGAGCTTGTTCTTGCTCTTGCTTGAAGGGGGTTTCGTTTGGTTTCTTTTTTTTTTTTTTTTGTTCGTTTTATTTGTTTGTTTTGCACGCAGCAAAAATTTGCACAAAAATGTGTGTTTCGTTTGTGTGTTGTGTTATGTTCTGTTCTGTGTTCTGTTTTGTCAACAAATTGGCCAATGTCACAGTCAATTCAAGTTGAGGCACACAAAAGAAATGTTAAATGGCTGGGCCAGCATTTACCATACCCTATAAACTTGTAGCGCAGAAGGTTATATTAGACTTTAAAAGTTACATGTAGGTTTAATGTACAAATGGTCAAATACTTAACCACAACATTATTTGATTTCATATCAAATTTCGGCATTAAATGTCATTCAAATCGTTTACAGAATGGATATATGTATATATCATTTGTTGAATGCAAATATGTAAAGAAGAAAATCAAATTAGTTGATTAACTGAATGAAAATACTTCTCGAAAGAAGGTATCTGTCAGTCGGCTATCCGTTCTCTGATGTATGATATTTTTATTTATTTCTTGTATTTATAAAATGTGTTTTTTTTTTGTCTGTCTTTGTTGGTAAGTATTCGATGTTAAGGATACAAATTGTTTGATTATAGAATTCGTGCCAACAAAAAAAGAGCAAAAGAGACAAAAAGAAAAAGCAAGCACATACATATGTAATATTCACCCACATGAAAGCCATAAATTTTCATCAATGTGGGTTTTGCTGTTTTAGACTCTAATGGCAATTGGCTAAGAAAAATATAATATTCTTTTATTCTCTTGTTCTATTTTCCCCAAAAGATAAGACAATGAGTGCATTTAAGTGGGCGCTCAATATGATGTAGTAGTGCTGGATGGCTGCTTGCTGGGTTGCTGTTGGCAGATAAATTTTCATTTCACTGTAAATCAAAATTTCCAAGCACGCACAATTGAAGGAAGCCAAAGCCACATTTCAATAAGTTTTCATATAGAAGAGAACTGGGTCAGTCTTAAAGCTTTTCAGCAAACAGAATCCTTCAATCCCCCCCTCACTCTCTACCCCTCTATCTCAGTCCCTATTTGTGTGTGTGTGTGTGTGCTCCTGTCTTGTCCTTCTCTTGTTATCATATAGCCATGTTAACCTTGACTTGCAGCCAAAATGAAAAAATAAGAAATAATAAAGTTTGGGATACAAATGTAGAGCCTGCTTCTAGGCTGGCCACACACACAGACACACACTCACACATAGACATAAATAATTAAAATGACCTCATAATGTTTCGATTTTTTTTTCGTTCCTTCTTTGGACTTGGCGTTTTTTTTTTTGGTGCTTTTTTTTTTTGTAGACTTTTTGCCGCAGTCATTAATGTAATGGTCTGCATTATTTGTGAACATTTCAGCATGTGAGTGACCGTCTATCTATATCTATCCATCCCATTCTCTAACATCTGGCCATCTCGCTCGCACACTCTCTTTATATATATTTGCGAATGACACGCATAGCTTTTCGGCATACCCTCTAGAAAGAAGCGAATACATTGGCTTTGTCAGAGATTTGACTAAGTTTATTCGGTATAGAGTTACCTGGATTGACTATGCCTAAGTAAATTTATTAAAAGCTCATATTATATTTGACTAATTTGGTAAGAAATTGTTAAGAATTAATAAGAAATTGTTAATAAAACCCAAACAAACAAAAACATTTGCTAAAATTCACTTCGAAAATGGGAATTTGTTATTTAATTTGATTTCAATTAAATATTAATTTCATTTCAATGATCATTGTATTTCAATTTCATTTTAGTTTTCCACAAATTTGATTTCGCATTTGTGCCCGACAAAGGGATTGGTCAAAAAATGTTTTGCCAATTGCTTCTTTTGACCAAATATTTTTGTAATGAAGACATCCTTAAGGGTATATCGAATTGGCATTCTTCTATTTCCTTAGCGTTTTCTTTTTTTTGTTTTTGGTTTTCTCTCTCCTTTTTGTTCTTTACATTTACTCGTAGATTTTTCATCGTTGCTTTTCTTGGCTTTCTATCCGACTTGACCTTTGTGTTTTTCTTACATTTTTGCATTTTTATTTTCGCTGGCCACTTTTATTTTTCCTTCATGGTTCAATATGGTATTTGTTGTTGTTGCTATTGCTTAGCTGCTTGGCTCAGCGCTTTTCGCTGCGCATTCATTCATGAAGCTCGTGCCCCTCTACGCCCCCTAAACCCGGACCGGACCCCGATCCAGTCACCGCCAAGTCAACACCCCAACGCTGCTGCACCCCTTGCTCTTCGTTTTGCCTCTTTGCTCTTCTAATCCGCGCCTGTCTTTTGCCTGCCAAATTGTCTGTCCCATCAAATTAAACGACAACTAAATTGGCGCACATTTTGTGTGCTATTTGGCAGGCTTTTGTCTGCGCTTGAGAGGTTTATATAAGCCAGCAAACCAAAAAAAAAAAAAAAAAGAAACCAAAACCTAAGGAAAAAGTGCTAACAATGACAACAGCTGACATTGATTGGGGATATATATCCAAATACATATACATATATATATCGCTGTGTAACAGTAATCTAATAATGATCGTCATAATAAGTGGCAAATGATATGGACACTAAGCTCATTCTTGTAAGTCCAAGGTGCGTATACGTAATGTTTCCTTTGAAGTACAATAATTTGACCTAAATTTGGTAAATCGAATAATGATCATCACATTGTCAATAAATGCGAAATGAAGTGGCAATTTATGTTTAAAGTACGTACATGGTGCGTATACGTAATGTTAGAACTTATATGGACACAGCTAAAACACTGCGTATACGTAATGATATTTCTAAAATTAAATGATTTCCTACTAAATAACAAACAAAATGCACTTAGATCGAAATAAATCACATTTAGCATTTTAAATCAACGAATAACTAACCAAGTTGTAGTAAGGGGCGTATACGTAATATTTGCTAAGATTTTATAGATATGTTGTTTGCCACTTACAATTTTGAAAATCTAAAAAAACTAACAACAAAGTAAATAAAAAATAAAAATTGCTTACATTGCGTATACGTTTTGTTTCTTAAAGCAAGACAAATTTGACCTATTTTTTGTTGGTATTTTTTTTGTTTTTTGGAATTTTATCTTGCAAATGTTTGTGGAAAATAACATCACCTGCCGTCACTTTCAATTCTTGGTGAACTTTGGTAGACATTTTATCTCATGACTTAATTAGTTACTGTCGCCGGGCGAAAAACCAACCCAATACACACACACACACACACACACACACACAAACACACGTAGAGACAGGTGGGGCAACGAAACACAACCACATTTCCCTTAGCGCCAATAGAAAACTTTTCAAAATAGATTAAATTTCTTGGAGGCAGAAGCAGGAGTAGTAGCAAGCAAAGAGAGAAAACGAAGCAAAAAGCGCCGAAATGGCAAGAAATGGCTAAATTGAGTGCACACACACATACATACCACTAACTCACACATACATATACATACATCTAGGGGGAAGACCACAAGTGCACTTTTCCTGCTTTCCTTTTATTTCGCTTAACTTATGACAACAAAGCTAAAGCAAGAGAAAGAAAAAAGAAACGAAAAAAAAAACAAGAAAGAAAGAAAAACTGGCCAAAAATTGAGCCAGCCTCTGGCCTGGGATACTTTGGATTCAAGTTAGCTGCAGTTTTTCGTTCGCTTTTCTTTCTGGTCTATTTTGCTTGCCTTTTGCCCTGAGGTCATTCCAGTTTGTACGCTTAATCCCAGAGCATCTGTTTTGTTAACCCACAGCTCGATCTCGTTCTATCTCACTCTCTTCTTGTCTCTTTCGCTCTCTCTCTATATAGATACGCTATACTACATATGTACATACATATATACCCGTTGGCCATTTTCTTTTTGTGTAGTTACAGTTGATTTTTCGATTATTTTTGCTGTGTGTTTTTCTTTTTTTATTATTATTATTTTGTGTTGTGTTGAAATATCATATTTTTCATATTTTGCAGGTAGATATCTGTATCTAGACGCCTCGGGTTATGGGTCAGATATTTTAAATAATGAAAAATTGCTGCATTTTGTCTATGGCAAACTGAAGTTAAATTACGCACACTTTTCCACTCCCCCCCTCCTCTTTTATTTTCTTTTAATCTCATATTGTAATATATGTCTATCTGCTGGTTCAATCAATCAAAAAACAAACTAAATGGGAGAACAACAATAAACAAAAAAAAAAAAGGGGGGAGAACAAAATCTATGGACTCCCATCCGCCCATCATTGAACACAATTTATCATGGCTTCATAATGCAAAGAGTTGAAATGAAAGCCAAACATTGGCAACGTCATTTCACCTGTGTTTGCCCCTCTACTCCCATTGCCATAACCCATACCCAGACATCCTGGCCCACCTGAATCGACCGTCTATCTTTTCCTGCTATCCGCAATTTACCTGGGAAATTCAATTTAGCGCAACGCGCGGTTTACAAAATGAAGAGAAATCGAATTGAATTGAGTATGGCAAATGCATCATTGATTAGCTGCTGACAACTTTTCCAAAATAAAAAAAAATAACGAACGATTGCTATTGCATATGTTATGGTGGAAAATTGTAGAAAATGTTCTCGACTTTAAGTGGCCAATTTCAAGAATACCCTCTACGCAAGTTATATTGAAGTCACAGTTTCATGCCAAATCACAAAAAAATATATTCTTAAAGCCAAAAGGCTAGACTCTGAATAGGTTTTTGCAATTGATCCTGTTTAAAGTATTTCATTTCGTGCAATGAAAATACAAAAATATTTGATATTTCGAATCATAGCTTAGGATTTATTGTGAATAGCAAATTTGCGGTCTTTTCTTTTGCAAACAATGTTGAATAAATACAAAAAACAAATTTATGCCAGATGAATATATGAAAATTTATGTCCGAAGCACTAAGACGTAAAAAAACTTACAAAATTCTCTAAATTTTGAAGGAAATAGCTCATTTCTAACATTCAAAAACTAGCAATAGACTGGACTCGCTTTGACATTAGAGGACTTAGCTCAAAGAACAATATATAAACTCTTCATAGAAAGGTGTTAATGCTGATCAAGCAACACAAACAATACACAGGGTATCGACATGTTTCATTTCAATGTGTTGCCCCAAAAAGTAGACTATACATATGTGAAATTGTTCTGATTAAGGCAGTAATTGATAAATGGACTAATTAAAATGGCTATGAAAACTATTTTGCATTGCAAAACGGATCAAGGGAATGCATTTAAAATCTATATGGCCAAAAGCCCCACATAAGTCTGGCTAGAAGAAGTGTTACCAAATATGCTGTAACAAGTACAAGTAAATAAATTTTTTGCGATTTTTTCTCTGTGTATAATTATAGTTTTATTTCATTTTTTCACTTTCGCTAAATTGCCATAATTATACAACAGCCCCGCAAATGAAATAAATATGTTTCAAGTACAATACACACACACACATAGACACACTTTGTGTGTGTGTGAGTATACGTGGCTCATACGCGAGGACCTTAGGCTTATGACTTACCTAATTAGTGACAGGATTTCCAGTAGTTTGTGGCACGAACTTGTTGGTTTGTGTTGTGTGTTTCGCTGTGTGTGTTTTATTTCTCACTTTTTCACTGGATTGGCCCTGGTAGCATGACCTGGCGCCACCTGGCGACAAGATACAAACCGTAGGTCTGAATATTTCGGGGTGGGGAGGGGCGGCCCTTTGGGCTATTGTTGACAATCTGGCAACGCCTAAGAATGTTTTTACTATGTTTTATGTTACTTCAGCTTGTTGCAACTTATGTGTGCAATTGCCGCTAGCTAAAAGAGAGGGGCACACATAGAGAGAAAGGGAAAGAGAGAGAGAGAGAGAGAGAAGCCGAGAGTGAGTGAGTGAGAGGGAGACAGTTGGATTTAACCAAAAGTTGCAAGGACACGCACAGCAGGACAAAACGCGAGACGTGTCGCACACGTTCAGTTTTTTTTTCTTTTTGTTTTTGTCGTTTTTTCTTTCATTTTTACTTTTTATTGTTGTTGTGGCCAACAACAAAAACACCACTAACTGGGGCGTTGGGGCGTGGCTGAACCCCTGCCGCTAGAGGCGCGACACGGGGCACGCTTTTTGTTATATTTGCTTGTTGTTGTTGTTGCTGGTTCTTTTTTGTTTTTGTTGTTGTTCGTTTTTCATTTTTTTTTTATTCGACCAACTTTTGACGTTTTATGTTTCGTCATGTGATTTGTTTTTATTTTATGTTTCGTTCGTTTCTTCTTTCATTTCTTTTGCCTTTTAGTTGTGTGTGTTTGTGTGTGTGTGTGTGCGCTTTTTTCTTGTTGTTTGTTTGTTTGTTTGTTTTTTTTTTATTTCATTTTGTTTTTGTCTTTTTATTTTTATGGTTTTTCTTTCTTTTTCGTTTGTTGTTCCTCTGTCTGTGTTTCTTCTTTTGAATTCCCCCCCTCTAAGTAGGTGCGATGGTTGATGTGCTTGAGGGGGAAGGGGAACAGAGGGTGCTGGCAGTTTGATGATCATTTGGCGCCACTTTTTGGACTAAAGTTTCTTTCTAAATAATGGCTGCCAGCTTATGTAAGTGGCAAGCAATTTGGCCAAGAAATATGTGCGAGAGAGGAGAAAATATGTTGACTTGTAAAAACGGAACGGTAGTAAAACTTATATAAGTAGGCAGGGGGCGGGGAGCCCAACTTGGATGATAACGTGTAAAATATTTCACAAAAATTACTTCCTCAAAATATAGTTTAAAGTAACTTTCAAGAAAATTTGCTAAATTGCTGCTGAAAATTTAAATAAATCAATTTCTATAATAAAAGATTGTTCCATAACTTTAGCTAAAAGCTAAAAGGATTAAAGTGAATATGTATTCAAGGATCTATTTGAATGCTGATTAGCATTTATTGAAAAGCTAGTCAGATTTGGCTAAAAATCATGTTAAAATTTTGTTTTGCTTAATCATCATTCGAATTTATAAAATAGAATTAATTTAATTGAGAGTGTTAACCAAAAATTTTTACAAATTCACGTAAAATAACAACTCTAACAAGTTTCTATATTTCTATAGAAAGATGAGCTTCTAAGCTAAATTTATGAGTATCAAAGTAGGAACTATTCGGCCAAATGTAATTTGAAATCTAAACGATATCAATTTAAACTCTTCTTCATTCATCTTCTTCATTGTCCATTGATCATCATTGATCATCATCATTGATCAATCATTGAATATAGTTATTACTAAGCGAAATATTCTTTCGTATTTACTCTGTCCACTTTAATGTTTATTTGCACTTAATTTACATCTACTTCGAAATGTTTTCAACCAATTTTTGCATATTATTTTTTGCAGCTAATGAGCTTTGCCACTATTTCATTAATAAATCATTCTCTTTTGGCTTACTTGATTTCGCACATATTTACAGAAACGTACAGAAAAGCAAAACTGCAAAAAAAAAAAACCAAGAAAAGCTGCCTCAATGAACTATTTTTGTGTTTTTTTTTTTCTACAATATTTATTTATATATTCGATTACTGCCTTTGCCACGGGGCCCGAAACTAAAATCAAAATTAAAATCAATTAACAAGGCGCAAAAGAGAAAAAAAATAAACTAGAGCAGGAAAAGTAAATAAATAAAAAAACAGCCATTTCGACTATTTCGGACAAATTTATGCGATGCATTTGCAATTAGCCAAGTTGAAAGAGCGCCTAGACACGGAAATACCTTGTGGAAATGTCTGAATAGATTGCTCATTCATTCGAATAGCTTTGAAATATCTTATATAGTGTTTGATTCTTCAGTATGAATCTCTGAAATTATAGTTTCTCTCTTTCATATTAAAGTATGAGAGATGGTATGATATTTAATATTACTTTTAGTACATTTAGTACATAGATCTGTCTAGAAATCACTCAAAATTTAATTGAATATCCTAAAAGTTAAAACGAATAGCTCATGGATATTTAAGACTAGATGATGAATCGAAAATAATCTTCAACATAATGCCAATATACCCGAATCGAAAGCCCTGACGATGCTGGGTATAAACAAATATTAAAAATTCAACGAAATTTTGCCCTGGCAACAAAATGCAGGCAAACAATGTAAATGCGCGAACACAGAAAACATTTTCTCACGCTCTTGAAACACGAAGAACAAGAAGATGGAATGTATAGAAGAAAGTGCAAAAAATGCGAAATAGCAGAGCAAAGCAAAAACACGGGGAAAAGCCGAAACCGACAACAACAAATAGTCACTAAATTCGTGTGTGGTCAAAAAAAAAAAAAAAAATGAGCAAAGGAGAACGAAGGATGAGTCCAATGAGCAGGCGGCAGAGAAGGAGGAGGAGCACAAAAAGAAAAATACTAAATTTAATTCAATTTCATGTAAATGTAACTATAAATGAGTGTAGGGAGCGTAATGTAATAGTATTTTCTTTTGGCTATTTAACAATTTTTATTACTTGGCCAAATAGACAGGAATTTATTTGCAAGAATTTCAAACATTCATTGTTTTCTATATAGTTAAATGTACATAAGTACAAAACGAGTCTCTATGCAACATGTCGTCTAACACTGGCGGCGGCGGCTTGAGATCTCCCTTCTTGAGTATACAGAGAGGGCAGTGAATGGGTTTGAGCTAACTCCACTCCCAGAAGGGCCGCACGCAATAGGTCACACAGGGTGACTCATAATTCTCTAATGATTGACTGGGGCGCCTAAAAAGGTTTTCTTTTGTTGTTGTTGTTGTTGTCGGTGCTAGCCCACGCCGCCTAGTTTTCTAGTTTTTCTCTGACTTTGCGTGTAGTTTGTAATTTAAGTAAATGTGGGTCGCTAACTTGTAAGTTGAGCCTGCGTATCCTTGCCATGTGTGCGGTAACGCGATTTACTTTTGACTGACTGACTGACTGACTGACGACCACGACCCTACACTACAAACTTACTCCCACAAACCACTCCCCCACCTCGGACTGTTACTCCAAAAAAAAAAAGAAAGCAAACCACCAACAACAACAACAACCATTGGCTAATTGTCATTGGCCAGGCCTAGACCAAACTAAACAACCTTAAGATATAAATTCAATTTCATTTATATTTTTTCTTGTTTCTTTTTCGATGTGACAAGTATCTACATACGTCTACCTCTGCCTGGTTCTTGGCTTGCATTTTGCCTGCACCTTGACACTAATATTAAGCAAAAAGAAGAGAGAACCAAAAACAACAGCAACAAACAAGAAAATGTGCAACTAAAAATAGTCAGACGGAGACCGCTAAAAGCAAATGGCAAATTGCTCAGAGCATGTAGCCGCATAGCAGTGGGTAAGGGGAGTAGAGAGGAGTGGAGGGGCCGGGGTGTGATGGGAATGGGGGTGTTCAGAGGGTGTTCTCCCTCACTTAACCCAACAGACACTTGTCTAAAGAGATTGGCTGCTTGGCTGCTTTTGGCGATTCTCTACCCTAGATAATTCGGATTTGTATCTTATTGATATTTGATTCACTTTAACCATTCTGACTTATGACAAAATTATGTTAATAATTGCAAGGAATTTCAACTGATTGACTGTTGGATGGCCAACTAATTCTACTTAATGAAATGATTGTATAATTCCTTGTTTCAAAAAAACGTCAACTCAAAATTTCCCACGATGAATATCAAATGTTTGGAAAATCACAAGCAATATGAATTTACAAACTTTTCAATTTTTGAACTTAGATCGATCTACGATCAAGCAGAACAGCAAAAAAAAAAAATTGCGTCCAATGATCTTTCGTAACTCAAACCGATAGAAAAATATGTCTTTATTTGAAACTTTGATTTTATGTTTGAAAAACTTAAAAACTTGTTTGAATTGAAGTTCTTTTGATTTATATATTATATTTTTGGTCATGGCTTTCAGTATTATTCAGTTTCATTTACAAATATAAACTTGTGTGTTTTACCCAATAAAATTTTTTGAAGTCACTTTATCTTTATAGAATTTTAATATATTTTTTTGATGTTGTTCTTTTTCTTACACACTCACACGCACTCAAATAAAGACACACACACACATATAGAGTCACACACCGACACTTTCTCCTCCATCCTCTCTCTTTCTCTCTCTCACTCTTTCTCTCTGTACTAAGTCGTATCCATAGCTTTTACATAACTCACTCACTGCAGTCTGCAACTGCATGAAGTTCTTCGAACTAAACAGCAAAAAAAAATGTAAAAAAAAATATACATATATGTAACTGTATAGGTAGTTGCAATATATACATATATACGACGACTAAAATGTTGCACGTTAAAAATTCAAATTCACAATTCGTTGCCCCATTGAATTTGTTTTTTTTGCACATTGTTGCATTTTTCTCATCTCATCTCATATATTCCAATTGCAATTATTTTATGTGCATATTATTTGTTTGTCCGAGTTTCGTTTTATTTTTTAGGATTTATTTTGTTGTTTTTTATTTGTTTGTGGGGTTCGAGGGAGTTGGGGAAGTGGTTTGGGTCAGTTTGTATTTGATTCGCTTAAATTCGATTCGATTTGATTTCGATATTTAGTTAGTTTTTGTTCTGTTGGTGGCTTTCTTACTCTCTTCTTACTATATAGTAGTGAGTAAGTAGTCGGATTGTACTACTACTCTACGCTTCATATATATAGATATATATATATATATATATATATATGAGTGTGTGTGGTGTTCGCTTGCTCGCTCTCGCTATCGTTCTGTCTCTCTGTCTCCGTGTGTTCCTTTAGTTCTTCTTCTATATATTTTAGTTAGAATGAAAATAATATTTCGCTCCGCTTTTTGCGCTATGTGTTGTTGAATTGCAAGCCCGACCCGAACTGAACTGAACAAACTGAAATGACCAAGTTTTTCCGCTTTTCATGCAGTTGTTTTTCGGAGACGGAGACAAAAAGCAACAAAAAAAAAAAACATTCAACAAAATACTACGACAAAAAGAACTCTGGTGCGCCGATTGCTTTTCCTCACCGACATTCTGCCTGCATATTAAACGGTAAAGAGCTTTCCTCAGAAGCACCCGAAGACCGAAAAGTTTGGCGAGTGCGAGGTCCTCCAAACGCTCGGCAAAAGCAAAAGAAAAGCTTTCATTTGAAATGTGGTAGCTTTTCCACCAAAGCCAATAACAGCTGAGCGAATTACTCTCTTTCTCTCTCTCCCTCTCTCTCTCTCTTTCTCTTACGGTTTGTGTTTATATGAGAATCAGCTGTTTTGGTTGATAACCCATAACACTCCAACACTAAATTCCGGGTCAATCCAATTTAATACATAAATGACGTAATTGTTCAATAAGAATTTTAGTTTGGATCTCATTCGAAACTATAATCGAGCCACCTTGGATAGCAAGAGAATCAAAAGTTAGAGAAATCAAGTTCATTAGTCTAAGCCAAGTTTGATTACTATGTTTTCGAAGGCAACATCCCATGAAAAAGATAACAAATGGCCGTAGGAATGCCGATCAGGGTACTTTGCCAATTATCTCAATATCAGGGCTAAGCTGCCGGACTATTGCCAATCCAATTGAGAGCGAGACTAACTCGGAAGTGCTAACTATGCTTATTCTGCATATTATGTGAGAATTAGTAAATGTTTAAATATGCCCATCCAATGACATCATTTGAAAAAGCAACCAAAATGAATTTAAATACACGAGCCTTGCATAAAGCACCACAAGAAAGACCCTTTGGCGCCATCTGGACTACTTTGGGGCTTTGCGAGTTCGAAAGGAAACGGCGAAAGGCTCTCACTCTGTCTCTCTCTCTGGCACCATCTAGGACCCGAATGCAAACGTTGATCCAATATCGAGCTTTCATGTCTTCGAAATTCCACCGGTTTTTGTTGGTGAATGTGATAAATGCGCTCAGGATCAGGACAATAAAATCCAGTATGTTTTTTAATGAGAATTAATCATAAGCTTTCTTCAGTGGATGATTTTGATATTCTTTGATTCAAAGGATGTTATCAATGGGCTCGTTTCGTTAATCAAAAGTCATTTTGCTTTTAATTATTTGAAATATTTATTTTATTTTTAAATTGCAGTTACAATTTTTGTTGCTGTTCACTTTTGTTGTTGTTGAATGTTTTTGCTGTTTTATGTTTTTACTTTTTTTCTGATTTTCATTTTATGCTAAATTGTAGTTTTTACTTTTATATGTATATATATATAATATATATATATATAGGTGTATATATATATTTATATATTTCACAAATTTTCGGTTTTTTTTTTTGTTGTTTTTTTGTTTCTTATTTCTTTTTGCAAACAATATCAATAATTCCTTTAACCTAATAACAGATGCACTTCATTTTTTTTTGTTTTAATTTTTTGTGGTTTTGTTTTGTTTTATTATTATTATTTTATACTTATTTTTGGTAAGCCTCCCCTCTTGTCTCCCCCCTACCGTGTGCTCACAGATCCTTCTCAACTCATTCTCAAAGCTTAAAATTAAATTACAAATTACAATTAATTAACTTAGTCAGATACAAAATACAAAAACAAAGCGCACAATGCACACATTTCATTCATCATCTCATCTCTATTCCTTTCTCTTTGTTCCACTAACTTATACTTAAAGGCAAGTCAAAAAAAAAAAACAAAAAAAACAAAACAAAGCACAAAACAAAACAGATGAAGCATCGGATACAATACACAACATTACATGCTAAATTTTATTATATATATATATATGTATATATATATATAGATTTTATTTAAATATGCATTAATCATAAATGTAAACTTTGGTTTTTCTTTTTGGGTTTTAAGTCAAGCGTTTGCTTCATTTTGTTTTTGGTTTTTGCTTTTTTGTGGTTTTTGGGTGTATATATAGTACTTTATAGAAATATGTATAAGTTGCATATCAAATTATCGTTTTTTTTTTGTTTGGCTCTCAAATTGTTTGAATTTCTTTCCTACTTTGGGGTTCATTCTTTTTTCTTGTTCTTTCCGATTTTCCAATTTTCAATTTCCGATTTCCATTTCCATTTTTTTTTGTTGGTTTTTTTATTTTTGGTGAAGCAGTTTAGGTAGGTAGGTGGTTGATTATGTTGCGACGACAAAAAATGCTCTCAATCATATTGCTCAATCTAGTTTAGTTTTAGTTTTTAGTTGTTTAGGCTTTCAGTTGAAGGTAAAAAGTTAGGTAGGCGTGGCATAATGCAGCATTTAGAGTATTAATTAGTTGTGTTTTTTTTTTCACTTTGTTATTATCTTATATAATAAAGCAATTGCAGAGCTTGTTTCATTTATAATGCTTTCTTTCCATTGTTTGTTTTGTTTTTTAATTTTTATAGTATGCCGTTTTATGTCTTTTTTCAAAAAAATATGATTTTTTGTTTGTTTTTACACACATTTGATTTAGTTTATATTTTTGGTTTGTTTCATATGATACAAAAATTAACAATTTATAATGAGTATGTTTTTTGAGTGAGTCATGGTTCAGTTGTATGTATGTATATATGTAGTTGGGTAAACGTTTCTATACCCTTGCCGATTCTGGATTTCCTTTTTCTAATAAACCAACAAAGTTGTTGGTTTGTTTTTTATGGTTGTTATTCATTGACTATTAGCTAATTTGAGCGGTGGAGCTTAAAGAACTGATCTTAATGCAGCCCTTTGTCAACCTGTCCTGTCCTTGTTATCTATCTATCTGTCTAGCTAAGTATAATAAGTCGGAGGTCAACTGAACGGGTCATTTCGAATACCATTTAGTTTATTGATTTAGATTTCAAATCGAGTAACTGCAAGGGTATATTTTGAAACATCGGTGCACCGATGATCAGTTAATCGAATCATCGCTGAACCCGAAATTTTGTCGTATGCCGATCTTTATGTTTTGTATATGTGTATATATAGATATAGATAGATAGATATATGTATAGATCCTTTGATGGGTATGTATGTATGTCATTTTTGTCGATTTGTATATGAAAGTAAATGCATATAGAATATGTTGACTTGATCAAGTTGAGATACAATATATATATATATGTATATATGTGAATGTGTATGTATTGTATGCATGTATGTGTATATGATATAATAAATAAATATATATATATATATATATGTATATTGATGTAGATGTAGATGCCATGTCGATTTCGGTGAGCTTAATTTTGAATGCTTTCAATATATTTTGTTTTTTGTGTTGGAATGACTGATAAATTATGTTAATGCTAAAAAGTAATTCAATTTCAATATTATTGCATTTGATGTATTTTTTACAGTAGTTTTCCTTCGTCCTCTGCCTTTCGTTCCTTGTATAAGATTAGAATATATATATATATATATATTATTATTTAATTTTGTGTTATTTTTATACGATTTTGTTTTAAGCTTTAACTGGTTTAATGCCTTTCCATTTTCTTTTTTGTTTCATGGTTTCATCACTATATATCAATTATATTTTTCATATCTCTTTTTGTTTTTTGGTTTTTTTTTTTGATATTGCTGACAAGTTATTTTTTATCGCTTTTGTATTCATTTAATATTTTTGGAGTTTTTTGTTTTCTTTACATTGATTTTACACACATTTTTCCTTGATTTTTTTTACACAACAATAAAATTGATTGTCTAAATTGCTGAGTTTGCCTTTGGATTCTATTCTATTCAATTAGTGGAAAAATGGACGGTATTTTCTCTTCGTGTGTGTGTGTGTGTGTGATTGTGTGTGTGCGTATGTGTGTGTCTGTGGATTTTTACTTGCTTTATGTCAAAGTCTTTTGGTTACAAATTATCGTATAAATCGGAATTTGATTTGATTTGTGTAAAAACAAAGAATCCAGAAAATAAAAGCTGAAATGAAAAACTGCACGTGAAGTCGACTTTCCGACTCTGAGATACTCTATACTTAAAAGGAATGTGTTTTCAATTCACTTTCAATCATCTAAGAGTATATCTATTACCAAGTTTTTGACTCCGAAGTGTCTCATGTGTTTATTCATTTCGTTTTCACAAAATGGGCCAGGAAAGTTAAAGTAATAGATTGGTCTGGTGGTCAGGCAGGTATAAATTAGGATTAGAGAAGAGACTAAAAGATAAAGAGATCGATTAAGAGTGATCAAAGGGACAAAGTAGTACAGAGTGAGAAATATATACATAGATTTAATTGGACTAATCTCTTATTTCTGCCAAGTTTGCCTACATTTTGATGTCTTTAGCATACCCTTTATTATCCACCGTGAGAGAGAGATAGAGATTACAGGGTATGAAAATTCGATATTTTTGTGCTATTTGTGCTTTGCTTTTTGGTTTTTTTTTCGTTTGTTTGTTTTTCGTTTTTTTGTTGGACAGGAGGGTAAAAAAATATATAAATTTTGAAAATTTTTATTTAGTTTTTCTCTTTTAGTTTTTTTTTTTTTTTTGGTATTTCTTTTGCTCTTTTCTATCTCTCTAACTCAGCAATTTAGACAATTTTGTGTGTGTGTTTGTTCGATTGAGTTTATATGATTTATACATTTAATCATTACCATTATCTTTATCGGTTTTTTGTTAGTTTCTTTCATACATTCTATTTTCCTCCCCATCATCTATCCCACACAACACGTTTCCCTTCATTCTTCTTCATTTTTCCGGTTGATCGTCATGCAAGCATGTTTCAAGTGCTTTGAAGCACTTTCGTTTTTGGTTTTGTTTGTGTTTTTTTTTTAGGAAAAATAGTTTGCATTTTAATTAATTTATTTTATTCTTCTCCTTGTTTAGTGGCTAGCAAAATAGTTTTGTTTGTTTTCTTTTTTTTTTTTTTGTTTATAGAAAAAACAGCAACGCTAAGTTTATGACAAAAAAAACGCACTCACACACTTCATCGATTTCATCATTTGTTTGTTTTGTTAAATTTGTTTTGCTCTCGGTATTTATCATTATTTTATAGTAGTCAAAGTTCAGTGCAAAGTTCATCACCTTTATACACTCTCTATACAAATAGCATTTGAAATGTTGTTTTTTTTTTTTTCATTTGGTTTTTCTTTTTTGCAAAGCCTAATCTAAGGTTAAAGGAAAACCCTCTAGTTGTGGTAACAATTCATATCGATATCGTTTTGTGGTATCTTCTCGTTTCTTTCATTTTGTTTTTACAAGCATTCGTTTTTGTTTTTTTTCTTTGTTTTTTCATTAGGCGCGGCGGCAACAATGTCCATATAAGTATGTATATAGGTAAAAAAGAATAGAACACAATTTAGAAATGAAATATAAGAAAAGCTAGAGCTAAGCTGGCAAAAAGTTAAATTCAATAATGTCAGCAGTTTAGTTATCCTTTTTCGAGATACCCTTACAGAGTGTTCAAAGAAGAGGTTTAGAGCAGGAAATCGTTTAGGTACAGTATATCATTCATATCAGATGATTTTCATTTCATTTCTATCAATTACTCCGAAGATTGGTAAATTTTACTGAAGGTGCCATAGACGAAATTCCATGAATAGGCCAGAAATAATCTTCATTATATAGAAATTCTGATATTATGAATAGCATAAGAAAGATGAAAGTCTGCGAAATGAATTTATCATACGAAGAACTTCATTATATAGGAGTTCACTATAGAAAAGATCAACTGTATTTGCATAACAATGTAGCTAATCGTTTGCTGCAAATCTCTTTTGATTTCAGGTTGAAACATACTGCAAGGGTATTTAAATGTCGGCGTGCCGAAGTTATCAGCTTCAGTATATACTTTGTTTGTTTTCTTTTATTTTTGTTTTTGATATATAAGTAAATTCCACTATTATTGCTTTAGGGTTTTTTTTAGAGGGGGTAAGGTTGTAGTTTCTTTTCTTTTTTTTCTTTTGGGGAGGGGGAGGGTTTGGTATTTAGAAAAAATACTGTTTGAGTTCGTTTTAGTTGTTGTTTTTTTTTTGTTCATTTTTTTGGTTGTTTTTCGGTTTTTTTTAGTTGTTGGTTTCAGTTGTTGCTTAGTTGAAATATTTGGTTGTTCTTGTTGTTGTTGTTTGTGTATCAAAAGAAATTTGTATTAGAAAAATGTAACTAAATCAGAGAAATAATTCTCATGCGATTGCACTACCGGACATCGTTGTCGCCTGTCGCTCACTCTGCAGTTCACGGTTACGTTCATGCTCAGCTGTTTCGGAACTGAAAATGAAAGAGATGGAGATACAGAGAGAGAGCGAAATGTTAGAGATTTGTTTTTTAAATTTTGACGAGCTAACTTACTTTGATCGCACAGCTATAGGACTACCTGGTATATCCACCGGATTGGCATTATTATTATTTGTAGTAGAGGCGCGGCGACCATTACCCGATTTGTATGAGAATATTGAATCATTCTCTATATCATTTTCAATCTAAATGCCAAGGAGACGATTAATAAAATCGATAAAGTGTGCAAAGTAAATTAATTCTCATACCACTTGTCTTTTATAGGACAGTCGTTCGCTGGACACTGAACCGCACGATGAGCTTTCCGAAACAGCCTGAGTGACGCTGGTCACAGTTGGCGGACTACTGGGACCAGGAAAACGCTTTGAACACACCTGTGATTGTATGTGCTCACAAATGCGACGAAAGCGACGAATATTTCCTGCAGAACACAAAATATCTCATGTGAGTTACACTAAATACTAACTAACTAAATGATAAGACATTGACTTACCAGAGAGTAGTGTAAACGTTAAAGCAAACAACATATCGGCAATATCACCTTGTTTACAAATGGCACTGATATCAACCTAAGGGATGAAAAAATTACAAGATTAATTTCTGATATATTTTATAAAGGGGTCGAGTTATTTACCTGAAATTTCACATGACGTTGAAACATAACAGGTCCATTGCCATTTCGTTTATACTCCACCCGAAACGAGGTGGGTGAGACGACGCTATGCGATAGTTCAGCCATCTTTAACAAAAATAAGATTGAACATAAATTAAACTCTTACATATAAAAGACTATTTTGGATTGTACAGCTTTCTATAAAGTTTTTTCCACCTATACTTTTTTATACCAAGCATCCATAGGATGAAATGGTAAATTAAAGTCGACCAAATGTGTGTAACAGGAAGTATTTCCAACCCTATAAATCTCGGAGACTATTAGAGCTAAAGCTACCAAATTTGGAATGTAGACTCATGCGGTGTGCAGGCTAATCAAGTTCATTTTTTTACACGCCCCCTTCCGCCCCCCCAGAATTTTATAAAAGGTGATTTTCTCACGCACTTTTTATCATATCGTAATCTAATACAAGTATGATATGATTCTTATTCCATTAAATTTCTTAAAAATCGGAATAAAAATTGCCGAGTTCCTAGTAAAAACGCAAAAGGCCGCAATAGTGGCCGGTTGAGGGCGCCAAAGTGCACGTGTACTCATAAAAGTGAGCGAGATAGCGATATGCGATTGACTTATTTTCTTTATTTGTCTAGTTTTCATCGAAGTGATTACTTAACTTAAATTCGTTGTTTGTGGTTACTTTTAAATGTTAAATGTGGTTAACTTACCGATAGAAATGCATGAATCAAATGCGCTTTAACTGTGGCTATGGGTTTACCCTTAACCAATATGGTAAAAGTTTCATCCTTCTCTGTGGTAATTAGATTACCAAACCAGGAGCGTTTCGTTAGCTCCGGTGACGATTCGGGAGTCAAGTGAACTTCATCGGCAGAAACTAATGAAGCAGTTTGTGAATATTAATTTACAAAGATCGAAATCGATCGAAATTCTAGCTACACTTACCTTGCATTTTTCTACGATGGAACCGCGGACTGCCCAGGAAACTATTTTTAATATTTGTCAGTCGCGTTTTCCACAGTTGACCACCAGGATTATTGCACGGTGAGCCCGGTATGCCGGGACTGCTGTTGTTCATCAACGGCGACCCATTGGGATTCACAACTGTAATGAAAAGAAAAGAAAAGGACAATGAATTAGCATCGGTTTGTCTTCGGAAGGGAAATGGACTACCCAAAATGGGTCTACGTTGCATGCACACACCACTATTCGACTCTGGATCGTGGAACATGCTAATGGCAATTGTCGGACCTGAATTGGCACGATGATGCACCACAGATGATGGCGATGAGGTTGCTTGCTGGGAGCCACTGCCGCCGGAATTGCCGCCGGGACTGCCGGGTGGGACGCCGACATTGTCGCCACGCGAACTGCCGCCACCAGTTCCTCCAGTTCCACGCTCCTGACGCGCCGAATCACGACGTTCGAGGCGAGAACCCTCGCGCACCACCACGACATCACCTTCGATGCTCTTCTGGGAACTGTGGGATGGAGTCCGGCTAACCGATGAGTGATGCACCACCGAACTGGAACGTTCACGGTCGCCATACTGTGAGTGTCGTGTGCCCGCCGCTGGCGATGATGGACGCGATATGGCATTGGCCTGCTGTTGAGCCGAGCTCATGGGGGAATTGCAACGTGTCGGACTGTGATATGAAGAACTTCGCACCGACGAGGACACTGTCGTTGGCGACCTTCGTTGATGGTTTCGTGTGCTGCTATACGACCGGAAACTGCAAACGAAAGAGTTAACGAGTTTCGATTGCAACTACAATTGAATTACTCACTTGAACGCCTGTCTACGCGGTGTTAGAGGCGAACCCTCTGATATCTGTCCATAGCTAGGAGCATTGGTACCATTAATACGACAAGTGTCCAAACGTTTACGCGGCGGATCGACAGCATCCAATTCACTGCGTGACTTTTGGGCAATTTCATCATCATCTTCGAGGGCAGGACGTCGACGTTTGCGCTCCAGCAGAAGGAAATATATTACCTTTTCTGTATTATGGCTGGAAATATAAATAATATGAATGGATTTCGATTAATCGCTGAGGTTGCCCTAATCCAATCCCATCCTACCAATTGAAGGAGGAGCAACATCTCTCTCTCTCTCTTACCTGGCACTCAATAACTCCTGTATGAGTTTGTCCTTCTCTTTGAAACAACCCAGCGAGCAGATGGCATTCAATACATCTGGATCAACAGCTGTTGATGTGGGTATAACATGTGTTTGGACCACCTCCATCATCGGTAGCTCCAATTCCAGTTCACCTTTGCCACCAGCTGTGACCCAGGGATGACGATTTATTTCAGCAAGCTAAGCCGGAAAAAACAAAATGGCAAAGAGACCAAAGAGAAACATATATATATATAAATATATATATTATATAAATAAAAGGAAAGGAAAACGGAAAGCTATACCAAAACCAAAAAGGGAGACCCAACAACAATTCTGACCCACAAAAAAAAAAACAAAAATAAAAACCAACAAATGGTTTTTCCAAAAGGGGTTGCATTTCAGAAATCATTCCTTTTTCTCTTTTCCTCTTTTTTTGGGGGGGGGATGACTCACCGTTAGACGCCTATCCGGATTCACTTCAATCATGCCACGTAATAAACTCTGGCAATCGGGCGGCACAAAATGCGGTATGTGAAAGACGCCCCGTTTGACTTTCTCCAACAATTGTCGCAAGTTATCATCATCGAAGGGCAATGCTCCAACCAGCAGGGCATACAAAATGACACCACATGACCAGACATCCGCCTTGCGGCCATCATACTTCTCGCCCTGCGAATCGAAATCAAATTCACACACAAAGAAAACAGAAATCAGAGAATGAAGTTATCTTAGGGTTATAAATGTGCTCCTCTTTATGTATACATATATATGTGTGTATTTGTGTGTGTGTGTGTTTGTATTTGTGTGATTTTCTGGTTTATTTCGAAATTCGATTAGGCGAATTGCACCCTTTTGACTTCAATTGGTTAAAGTTAAAGCAAATGTTTTGCAATTTATAGAAAAAACTACTTCTTGTCAGCTAGTCCATTCAACTCGTTGATTATTGACATCATAGTCGTGGTAGTAACTGTCGTCGTTGTCGTCTCCGTCTCCGTCGTCGTCGTCGTCGTTGTCCATTGTATTGTTGTCCATCAAATGCCAAGAGCTCTGGAGTGGACGGTTATTGACTTGGCAGGTAAATGGCACAATGACTTTCAGGTTGCAGTTTGTGTTGCCCACTCAGATGGCAGGTACAATAATTATTATTGTGGCTAACACACACACAGACACACTAACACACACACACACAGAGAATATGCAATGCAATTTGTGTTTGTAGTTGAAATTCAAGTGAATTTTGCGGTGGGTTAAAGTTTAGAGCTACATTCATGGCACATTCCAATTTCATTTATGGCCACATTTAACATTTATTAGGTAATTTGGTTTATATACTTTCAGATACAGTGGTGGCCATTTATTTGGCACATATTTTTTTTCGTTGTTCAATTTAGATTTTCTCGAGTGTTAAACAATTTTTTGAAACAATTTTTTTTGCAATGTGTTTGTCAATATATTGAGATGATGCACCGTAAATTTTGTTAAGTTGGCTTCAGCCGTTTTTTCCCCATGTGCATTTGATTGGAAAAACCCCCATTTTTGTGGACAAATATTTGGCACACTTTTCCAGAATCGTTAATATTAAAGATACACCTTTGGACCCTAAGAAGAAGTTAAAGAACTAGTAAAACTAAGAAAAACTGCATACCAGAAATTTTGAATTTATCCCCAAATTGAGTTTTGGAGCGAGTTGAAGTTGCGATTTTTGCTCCTAGATTTGGGTCTTTTCACTTGGCGCCGTTTTACGGCACTAATTAATGCTAAAATACTATTTCCTTCAAAGAGCGGATTAGAGGAGATAAAATTTCCCGTCTAATGAGGTATTTTTGCATTAAAATCGGATGACGAATTAATAAATGACTCGCCTCGCAATAAGTGTATTTTTATGCGAAATGCCTTATTCCTTATAACCCAATCTTCCATCTCTTTCTTTTTCGTGCATGCAAGGACGCTACTTAGGCAATAAGAGACAATGCCCGCAGGTACCTGGGTGTCATAGCCAAATAATGCGCCCACAAGCCGTCAAAACATTTTTCACGATAAAGGAAAGATGCGTCGCTTTGGTATCCGACTAAATATTAAATAGTTTAAATAAAATAACTGTTTAGAAAACGTTGCATTAATTGATTAATATCATTAATTGATTAATATCATTAAAAAAGTATTTAATATTTAGTCGGATATCCTCTATTTTTTAATGCAACCAAGCATCTGCTCATTGGATTTCATCCCATAATATATTTAGGTTGCTTGGTTTGGAAAAAAACGTTGCATTAATTTATTATATTATAAGTATTTAATATTTAGTCGGATACCAAAGCGACGCATCTTTCCTTTATCGTGAAAAAATGTTTTGACGGCTTGTGGGCGCATTATTTGGCTATGACACCCAGGTACCTGCGGGCATTGTCTCTTATTGCCTAAGTAGCGTCCTTGCATGCACGAAAAGAAAGAGATGGAAGATTGGGTTATAAGGAATAAGGCATTTCGCATAAAAAATACACTTATTGCGAGGCGAGTCATTTATTAATTCGTCATCCGATTTTAATGCAAAATACCTCATTAGACGGGAAATTTTATCTCCTCTAATCCGCTCTTTGAAGGAAATAGTATTTTAGCATTAATTAGTGCCGTAAAACGGCGCCAAGTGAAAAGACCCAAATCTAGGAGCAAAAATCGCAACTTCAACTCGCTCCAAAACTCAATTTGGGGATAAATTCAAAATTTCTGGTATGCAGTTTTTCTTAGTTTTACTAGTTCTTTAACTTCTTCTTAGGGTCCAAAGGTGTATCTTTAATATTAACGATTCTGGAAAAGTGTGCCAAATATTTGTCCACAAAAAATGGGGGTTTTTCCAATCAAATGCACATGGGGAAAAACGGCTGAAGCCAACTTAACAAAATTTACGGTGCATCATCTCAATATATTGACAAACACATTGCAAAAAAAATTGTTTCAAAAAATTGTTTAACACTCGAGAAAATCTAAATTGAACAACGAAAAAAAATATGTGCCAAATAAATGGCCACCACTGTATATAGACTCTTTTCGTGATATATATTCGACCAGTCAATCATATTTTCTTTTTTGCGACCTTAAGCCCCTTATAAGTGTATGCATTTAATTTACAGTCGATTACCTGTCCAAGCCACAGGAATTTGGTTTCCTTTGAGTAATCCTAAACCCCCAAGTACCTCCTCGACTTCACCCCACATTTTGGTTGCCTTCAATTTGATAAATGACCACTTAAGTGATTGAGTATTTTGTTAGGCTTCTCAAAGAGTTTGCACCCCTCAAACGAAAGTATAGGGGGAAAAATGATTCGCTAGACATCAATTATAACCAGACGGAAATCCCTGACAGAACTTTGACTGTTGAATATTTATAAAAATTCAAAATGTGGGGGAAAATATCACGTAGCAGGGAGACTTATAGCCAAACTGCACTGCACTGTATATCTATCTATCTATCTATCTTCTCCTTTCTATGTTTTTCTTTTTTAAATTTCGCTTATGAATTTATTACACGCAGAGCGAGGGACCAAGTAGCAGCAGGAGCAGCGGCAGAAGCGGCTCCTGCGTGAGTGAAGTGAAGCTTGCAGGCTTGAGTTGGGTTCAGAGTTTCCTTTTCCTTCCTTCCTTGAATTCTCATTTTTTTTTTTTTTTTTTGGGAAATCAGATGCGCACATGACGCACATGGCGACAAAGATGGAGATAGATACAGCTGGAGATGCGGATGGGGATGGGGAAGGAGTTGAAAAAGATGACTGCCAGGAATTTTGCATTTGCATAGAAGGGAAACGATTTGCATGAGGCAAACTGCACAGAGAGAGATGCTCGAAGACAAATACATGCAGAGAAAAAAAAGCAGAATTTCACTCTTTAACTAAGATTTAACTGTTTGGATATTTCGAAAATCAAAAACATTTCAATTGTCTATCATTATTTCCTTAGTTAGTTCCATTTCTTTCCCATTTGCATGGTTAAATTTTCTCTCAGTGTACGACAATGTGCTAAAAAGTTCGTTTTGATAGACGTTTATGCGTTGCTCAAGCCAAGGCGAGGCAAGATACGGATGACTCCAACCAATTTTATAAGCATTTCTCAACTGAGATTCCCCTCGTGTCCCCTCCCAACTCCATCGCCATTTCTCCGACTTACCCTTATAACCTCAGGACACGCATAGTGTGGTGAGCCACAAGAGGTTTCCAGCATGCTGCCAGCTGGCTGAAGTGAGGCCATACCAAAGTCCGCTATCTTAATATTATTCTTTTCATCCAGCAGCAGATTTTCAGGCTTCAAATCCCGATGACTGAGGACAAAAAAGGGGGGCGAAAAAAAAAAAGAAAAGATTGATTGCATTTTGAGAGCGATTACATATATATATATATATATATTTGCTGGTATTGTTGTACACTTACCAAATCGAATGTGAATGGCAAAAATCGAGGGCCGATATGATTTGTCTAAAGAATTTGCGTGCCTCCTTTGGCGTTAGGCGTCCCTTTTTCACCAAATAATCGAAAAGTTCACCGCCGGATACATGCTCCAATATTAGATATAAATATTTCTTATTCTCATACACATCACTTAGGCCAAGGACATGCGGATGATCGATTAGTTTCATTATGGCAATTTCACGTTCAACCTTGAAATGGTAACAAGAATAAGTATTATTGAGAAGATGATGATGAAAGCGAAGAGCAACCGGATACACGTATCCACGTGGACAAGGATAACAATTATTGTCCTTATTGACAATGTAAATGCAAAGTTCACAGAGCGAGAGCGAAAGAGAGACAAATGGTTTGAGGGGGGGAGGATAATAATCTTTTGCCCACTTTTACAACTGCACAACAATACAAAGTCATTATGTTTGCGTTGAATGTAAATGGGTCCTGCCATTGTCCTTCCACTGGCGTCCACTTTCTTGTGCGTGTCGAGACCAGCTGGACACGCAATCGACGTTAGCATTAGCTATTTTAGTACAAGAATTCACCTTGCATTTACACTGTGTTCTACCCCCCTCCGGCCCCACCCCTTCATTCTTATAGTATATATTCTATATACATTTTGTAAGTATGTCTGAACTCCACCCACACATACAAACACACACACACACACACACACACACCCTCGATTATTGTCTGGTTCTTTCTGTTTCTCTCCATTTTTGTTTACTTTGTTGTCGCACGCACTAATTTGTCGCATGTCCTTTCAATGCCCTACAAAAGTGCACAAATTTTGTTATTGTCCCAAGGATGAGGGATAGATTTCTATAAATGCCGAAGCGGGAAGCGGCTGAGTGGTGGGGGAAAGGGGGTCGCTATTATGACAGCCAACTGATAAATAGTTTAGGATATACTTTGACTTTTATTGAATGAATGGTATGAAACTCATTTCGAATTCCTACAACGTATTACACAATCGTCGTAGATCGTCGTTTGTCTGGACAAATTATGCACAATGATAAAATTTCCAAAGAACAAAAAATCCAGCTAAAAATTATAGCTCCAGTAAAATATTTTTTCTGAATACTTGGCATGTTTTATATCGTTTTTGGGAATTAAAATTGTATGCCCTCCAAAAATGCCTTAAAAATTTAGTGAGAGTTAAAATTTCAAATTGGATAATAGACAGAAAAATTATTAAATGAAAAATGTTGTATATTTTCATTTTTAAGAACATTTTAATATACATTTTTCTCAGCTTTACTATTAGACTTGGAAATGTAAATATTAATTGTAGATGATCTTTAAGTTTTATTATGTTTTTCTTTTCATCAATGAAAAATTATTAATCAAAAGATTTGAAGCAAAAAACTTTATCAAACATTGACCAGAAATAATTTATTTATCTTTGCAAGTTGCTGGTAAAAAATTAAATGCATTTTAGGGAACCTTTTGTTCACTCAAGTCTTTGCAAATTAAATGCATAAATTTTGTAAACATGTACACAAGATCCCCCCCAGTATTTGTTTTATAATTTACAACAGACATGTCTCCATAATAATCATCTTTCTTGACTTTGACACACTAAAGACATAAACCAATGGACAAAAGGAAACATAATTTACTCGTACACAAAAACAAAAAACAAAAAAAGAGAGAGAGAGAGAGAGAAGAAGAGACATGCCAAAATTGACCCAGCGACAGAAAATCCCCATGGAAAATCCATAGAGCTTTAACTTTGACTGCCAGTGAACGCGCCACTGACACTTTTCTCTCTCGATTTTCCACGTCTTTAACCTCCTTCTTGGTATCCTGCACCAATTGGACAATTTCAAGGCGAAATAAAACAAGACAAGAAATTTTATTGTCGCAAATTTTTATGACTTGTACGCCACAAAAGGCAAGGCAAGGCAAGAGAGCAAAACAAAACAATAAAAATGGGCCAAAAAACAAAACAAAAGAAAGAAAAAAGAACTGCTAAACTTTTGCCAGAGTATTATGCGATATATGTATGTACTATATAGTATATATAACCTTTGATATATATATAAATATTTAATTAGGTATATATATATATCGTAGTGAAGTAAACCTACCTTCATTAGCACCGATTCGCTGAGTTTCTCGCGATTGATTATTTTAATGGCCACCTTTTTGCCAATCACACAATGTACGCCCAATTTGACGAGACCTGGAAATTAAAAGCGGAAACGCAATGAGTAGACGAAATTGTTGCCAAAGAAAGTTGGGAAAAGAGTTAGAGTCAGTTAAAGTGTTTAGTTTTGATAGTTTTGTTTAAATATGTATGTTAAGTTATTGTTAGTGTGATCTCTTACCCGTTTGACCCTTGCCCAGGGTCTTCTCCAGGCGATACGGACCCACAAATTGGCAATTCTCAGCCGTAACATTGTTCTCCTTCTGCATTTTGTGGCCTGCCTTCTGCTTGTCTCTTCCTTCCACGTCTTTGGTCTTGGTTAGCTGTTTGTGGCTGGCAGCGTCAGCTGGCTTTTGGCCATGCACCAGGATTCTCAATATCCTCTCCTCCACTCCACTCCACTCCGCTCCAGGACTCCTTAGCAACTCCGTTGCTGTCGCATAGCGTTAAATAAAAGTTTTCCTCTCGTCTTCTTGTTGTTTTGCTGGCGGTGTCTGGCGAATGTCTTTAATTACTTTTGTTTTAGCCCCAAACAGAAAAGTTTTATTGCAATTGCTACGAATTTTATTCGTCGACCTGATGCAGCATTTAATTAAGTTCTTGCCCATAAATGTATTGGTTAGCTGATTTTCACATGACTTCATTGGAATATTCTATAAACTGCAAAAGAGACAGGGAGAGAGAGAGAGAGAGCGAGAAAGAGAGAAATTAGCCATGAATATTTATGTGCCACCAAACAGAAACTGAATTTTTAATTGAAATAAATGGAAACTAACCATGTTACCTAACTAAATGTATTTTGCCTTTCCACATATGTGTGTGTGCTGTGTGTGTGTTGTGTGTGTGCGTGTTAGTATTTCAACTTGCTTGTTAGTTAGTCAGGTGTCCTAATTAGAAACGCCTCCAGCTGTGGCCCATCACCTAACTAGTTACCAACCTTATCTACCTTACCTAGCAAACGAACTCTCTTGGTCAATTGAAAAATAAATTTATAGCCCCCAGACAAAGTGTCCTAATGGTAGAGGATGTAGTTGTTACTTAGTCCATGTAGTTATGCCATCGTAAAATGCCTAAGGCTAACGAAAATTTAGTTTATTTATGCGACTGGCATTTAAAGTGTAAAGCCAATCAATATTAAATGTAATTGCTTATCAATTATTTAAGCTTCGGCCATCCAACATCGATTTCAAATTGATTTTTCACATTTACCTTCAACTAATTCTTGCCACTTTCATTATCTTTGGCATGAAAATCCACTTAATGTGTAATTAAACAATTATTTTTTATACCCTGGTAAATTAAAGTACCCAAGACAGCTGGAAGAATTTCCCACTCTATAAAATATATATATTCTTGATCAGCACGACAAGGGGAAAATATATTGCCATGTCCGTCAGAAGAAGTTAGAAGCTAGAGCTAATAAATTTGCAATCTACATTCAAGGACAATGTGCGCTTGTTAAGTAAACCTATTTTTCTCGCTTCCAAAATTCGAAAAATGTATCTGTAGCTGTAAATATATCTTCATTTGATTTGTTATCTATACTCGTACATGTTATAAATTTGATAAAAATCGGGATCAAAACAGCCAAATTATACGAAAAAACGTTTTATACTCAAAAACCAACGCAAGAACAGAATTCGCCGATGGCGGCGCTAAAGTGCTCGTGTGCTAATAAGAATGAGCGAGATAGCATATGTTACCTATATATATGTACCTAGATATATGTACGAATCTGGTCATTTGAATTTAAAGCATTTAATTCACTTTGGGCAGGGTATATCCAAGGCGGCACGAGGACTTAGTTTATTGTGATCCTTTCCCATTCTGTAGTATCTGAACTAAATAGAAATTTCTTTTTCTACCAGATTTTAAAAGTCAAATGAGTCTAGATTTAGTTTTAACACTAACTGATGGAATCTATATTATCTGAGTTTTAAAACTAATTCATTCCGAATGAATAAACAATCTAAGCAAGCCAATTTTTTCATTTTAAATTGTTTGTATTCAAGAATTTATGTATTTAAAGTCTGTCAGTCTTTGAAATATAAAAGTAGAGTAAACCTTTACATTTTAGTTCCCAATTTACTTGATTTCCACTATTTGACTTCATTAAAATATGAAAACTAAAATACTGCAAATGGACTGAAATCAGCATAGATTTTAATGACTTACAACTGAAATGTGTGGATTTTCTTAGTTTATAGTAGGGAAAATGTGAAATTTCAAGAGTTTTGTTAATAATCTCTTCATGGGGCAATGATGATTTGCAGCACGATTTAAAATTTCATTAGGAGAGCTCTAAAAACTCAACGATGCGTGGCGGCATAAAAACCCAACATAAAAACTTGGCCAACTATGTTGAAGAACAAAGCCAAGGCGGTTCGCCAAGGAGGAAAGGGAGAGGGAGTGGGAGAGCGAGAGGGGTCAAAGGTGGTTAGTACGATGGACCAGGTAAATGTAATTGAAAGCAGTCAAGAAAGGCGCCGCTTCTGTCGCTGATGATGAGGCTAAGAGATGACGTTGAAATGCCAAACAATTTGATGGGGTTGCAGGTGTACCAAGGACGCCATAAGAGGTTGGACTAGAGGGTTAAGTAGGTGGCGGGTGTAGTTTGGTGTTGTGCTGTGCTGTGTTGGAGGCTCTCACGCACACAAATTGAAAAATAAATGCTGCTCGTCGACATTAAACGGCCAGGGCCAGAGAGCATCATCATCAGCATCAGGAGCAGCAGCAGCAGCAGCAGCATCTGAATGAGGAAAGCCTGCCAGAGCGGAAGCTAAAAGGAAGGAAGGATGCTAACAAGTATCCCCCGCGTCAAACAATAAGAAAAACTTTCCGCTTTTCATCCACATCCCCTCTCCTTCCCTTGCCCTTCCCCTTCTACTGCCGCTGTCTGTGCTCTGCTCTGTTAACCTAATTTGAAAAATGTTCACAAAGTTGAAAACTGACAAGAATAAGAAAGAATTTTGTAGTGTTTTAAAAGAGGGGTAAAGCGATGGGGATGTGGATGTAGGATGTGTGATGGAAGGAAATTGCCGTAATTTTGGTGCAAAATTTATACAATTTGCGTTTTTTTGTTTTTTTTTTTGGGGAAAAATAAGACTATTTTTCCTATTCCTTATTCAAAAGCATAGCGAGAGAATAGGGCAAAATAAACTACATAAGTGCTCAACTTACACATACTCGTATATACATACATACATCTGTACACTTCCATATGCCAAAAAAAGGAGGCGTTTTACTTGCACTTAACGCTGCGGCAAAAATGTCTAAAAATATGCCAACAAAATAAGTAAGAAAAATGCCTCGGTACAGGGTGTCCCTCCATCTGTGTCTGTATGTATGTGTGTGTGTGTGTGTGTGTGTGTGTGTGTGTGCGTGCAATAAAAATCATGAGCATTTTGGCGTTGATTTTCATCCATGGAAATTTATGTTTTTGGGTCGTGAAGCAGCAACGCACAAAAACAAAAAAAAAAGACCAAGAAAAATGTCGCCAAGTTTGTGGTAAGGGCAGAAGAAACAGATTTTTGTGGCGAGGGGGGTTGTGAGGCGAGAAAGTGGCAGCATGGCAGGAAATTCGTTGATGTAGGCCTTGAAAGAGCTCTGCTTTTATGCTCCATCCATGCCCCATAAAAGGCCAGCGACAATAATTAAGCGATTTGTAAACAATGCCTTTGGGCCATATAAAAGCAATCGGAAATTATAGTGGAAAACAAAAGATGTATCGATTTAATGCGATAAGAACATTTACTTATATATGGCCAAGTAGATGGCAACCTTCTCCATTCTCTGACATCCAACAAGTTCTCCATATTTCTCAAATTTCAACTTGCTTTCAAATCTGTAAGTTTTCTTCTCTCAGCAGAAATTAAACATTGATTAGAACTGATCTGATTAACTGATAATCTGATTAAAAAACATTAACACATTTTTAAATATGTATATATACTTTTAGATAAATAAAACCATATTGATAAATTTTAAATAGTTTTCCTTCAAAAAATTCTCAAAAATAGCCCTTCTAGGTATTTTCATCCCCTTTAAGCTAAAATCCTTTATAATTTAATATGCATAATATTTATGAATTCTTTTTGTTTCATTTTTAAGAGCTTTATTCAAACCTTAGCCGAGTTGAGTCGTTAATTTAGCTAAATAACTGCACGTAAAATATTTTCGGAAAAGAATTCCTTACAATTTGTAGACAAAAGTAAACTTTTTATGCTTGTATTGCCATTATTAATAGTCTTTTCTTTTTTGTCCTCCTCATCTACACAAATACATATCTAAATGTCGACTCCTAAAAGTATGCTTCACATTTTTCACATCGAATTCGAAAGTGAAACGGAAGTCAATTGTGACTGACATATTAGTCAAAAGTTGACATGGTGGCAAAATGTTTTGTTAAATATTGATTTTCGTTTTCCACCTACAGGTAATTGCAATTAGTTGTTGCTGATGGAATGCTGTGAACTCCTTCACTTGCCCCTCAAACTTCTGTTGCTGCTGCTGTTGCTGCTGCTGCTGCTGCTTGTTGCAGCTATGTTTTCCTGTTTTGCCTGATGTGTCTGGTTGGTACAATGTCTGATTCTGATTAAACAAGAGTCAACGACAAGAGAGTTCGGTTGAGTTGCACAGTAGTTAGCAGTTAATTAAAAAAAGTAGTTCATCCATTGCACCATAGAAGGTTCGATTTTTTGGAATAATTGGAACCACTGTGCTTGGGTATTTTTTGCTGCTGTTGCTGTTCAACTGCTTTTTGAGTAACCGCCCTTTTGCTGTTGGCATCTCCCTTGCTCTCTCACACACACACACACACACATACGCTTTATCCTTCTCTCTCGCTCTTAGTGTCTGTCAATCTCATCTGGTTATTGCCAGGCTCTGATGAAAAGCCACTTACGCACAATTTTCACAACTCAAAAGCATTTTATTGATTGCACTTGGCAAAAAGCCGGCTACCAGGGGCAACAACAACAGCAACAACTACAACAACAACAACAACAACAACATCATACAACCGACAAGCACAGCAACAAGAAAACACTCATACGCCACGTTGGCTGCACAGAGTGTGAGAAACAGAGAGACATAGGACAAGACGTGGAGAGTGAGAGCGAAAAACCTTTTATTCCCCCATTTCTTGCCAACGTTTATTGACTTGCCCGTTTTTGAAATTGAGTTTTGCTGCTCCTCCTCCGCCCCGACCACCGACTACCGCCCACCACTTTACCCACTCTCTCTCTCTCTCTCTCTTCTTTCACTTTATCTACCACTCACTTGGTTAAACTTTGCTTGACTTTTTTCCCAAGCCAATTTAGGTCCTTAGGCGTTCTCTCTGGTTTTTCATTCTTCGTTCGGTTTTCTTTTTCTTTTTTCATCTTTTTTTTTCTTTTTTGTTGTTGTATGTAAAATATGTGTAGCATACTTTTTTGGGCGGTTGGGGTTGGGAATGAAAAATCAAAGTCACTGTTGCTCATTTTGATGCGCCTTCTTCTTTGGGTTAGATAAAACACTTCGGTTTTGGTCTTGGTATATGATTTTGTCTCACCCTCAAGCCTAATTGTGCGAGAGATGGCTAATGAGGACTTGTGAATGCCTTCAAGTGTTTTTTCATGAAATTTGCCGCTGAAGCTTGTTAATTGTTTTTCATTTTGTTCGAGTGCACCACATTATATGTATATGGAAAATATGTAAATGAGGCGCAAGAAAGCCAAACTTTCTGGATGATTTTTAATTAGTTATTAGGGGATGTTTTCCTTTTGATTAATTTGCAGATGCTATGTAGTTAGCGTAGAAGTGTAAGCCAACAACAAAATTTCAACTTAACAAACCCAAAAACTCTGGCCACCTAATTCTCGTTCTTCCTCACTTATTATGCAAGCCAAGTTAAAAGAGGGCACGCTTTGATTTCACAATCTAAGGGCCTAATAAACCGCTTAAACCAAACACCAGAAAATGGCCAACGAGCAAGCCAGGCAAAAGCAACTGCTGCCCAGTTCGGCGAGCCCGCAGCTGGCCAAAAAGAAGAAAAAAGAACAAAATTCGATTAAAGCCAACCAAAAACTAACAAGGCAAAAGCCAGAGCGAACGAGCAGCAGCAGCCTGAGACCCGCACAGAATTAACTTGATTCGATATGGCCAAAAAGCAAGCAGCAGCAGCTGCTCCGTTTCACAGGCAACATGTTGATGCAACAACTACAAAAACAACTCCAAACACTATTTTGTCCATTTTGTCATACATTTTTTTTGGATGTTGTTGTTGTTGTTGTTTAGTCCACATGTTTTGTTGCGCCAAGAAAAAATATTTATATACATATATACAGATAAAATGATTAAAATGGCAATTAGATTGGGATAGAAAGAGCGAGCGATAAACAGAGAATATAAATGGGTGTGGCATGTCCCAAAATCTGGCTGCCAAATACGGGCGGCTATACGGAAATAAAATTCAATTATTTTCCCCGTATTGCCAATTGAAACGCAATCCAATCCAAAGTTGGCCGAGTTAGCACAAAACGGACAGTAGAATAACCGAACAGACAGACAGACAGATAGAGAGATGGATAGAGAGGAGAAGGTTAATTAAAGCGGAGCAAAGGCGAGCAAAGGATTCCGTATCCTGCTCTGATTGTTCAATTTAAGCTATAAGACAAATCAATAAATTGATTTTGATTTGAATTTTTTTTTTGGCCACCATATAAAGAACATCATCATATTCATCTCATATTCAAGTTGAGGTTTCGCAAATGGGGGAAAACCTTTAATAAAGTACACAATAACCTGGCCAATCCCACAAAACTTTTATCTGGTTGGGGAAATTCAAATTCATTCCATAAATGAAAATATAAACAAAAGCAACAGCAAACAGAGGGCGGGGGGAATTTTTTTTTTTTCATTTTTCCAATTTTATGCGTAGGTGTGTTACCCCGCTTTCTCTTTAACATTTCCTTGTTCCGGTCCCGGTACCGCAACCGCTCCCGCTCCCTTATACATACATACACCATCCCCTGCAGGTAACGAGAGAAAAAAAAAAGAAAAACCGAAACTCAGGAAATGGCCAGAGTCTCCCGCATTTGTTTGCCCAAAGGCCCAGAGGGGTCGCCACAGAGTTGGCAGCCATCTCTCTCTGTTCTTCCCCGTCCAGTGAATTCAATTAAGGCTGAGGATGATGAGCCAACCACCAGGTATATGGTAGATGGTAACAAAGCCAGGGGGGGGAGCTGCTAGTGGTGGGAGGGCAGAAGAGAGGCGAGAACATGTGGCCGCATCGCGTACATTTTGCGGTTTTTGCCTCCGAACTTAATTCAATTTCAACATTTACTATGCATGCAACATTCCACATTCCACATTCCGCACACAATTCATACATTTCCTTTGATAGATGCTACCAAGCATCCGCCTTACCTCCATCCCATCCCGCATATCGAGAGATGGGGCTGGCCAATTTGTCATCACCTTGACACACACTGTCTATGCATGTATTTGTGTGTCTATGTGTTTGTGTAGTTTTTCCTACTTTTGTAATATTGTATTTTCAAGGCTTTTTTTCTATAAGTAATTTATTTTTGCACAATTTTAATGCAATTTCTTTGCTACTGCCGCTCACTGCTGTCGGTTCTCGGCTGTCTTATGTTCCTCTGCTGCTTCCTGTCTGCTCTTGTTGCTCCTTTGGCACTTTAAATTTGTTTTAATTGGCCAACCGTCAGTGGACAAAACTTTTCAATTAGAGAAACTAATGATGTTATGGACAACAGAGGAAGTGCAGCGAAATGCAGTGCAAGCCGATGATGAGAAGCTCGTTCGGTTGTGGTTGGCCAGACTCAAAGAGCTGGACAAATGAGAAATGCACTATGAGAAATAAATGTTAGGCATCACATCGAAAAGAATACTGAGTTAGGGGCTATCAAATTATATTTCTAGGATTAATCGTTCCCTGTAGATCCAATAATTACAAAGTTTAAATTAATGGCTCAAGAATCATAATGGTTTTCCTAACTAAAGTTATTTTTTAACTGATCGATACTAAATATCAGAGCTATATAATACATATAATCATCCAATTCAGTAATATAAAATGCCTGCAGTAAAGGGAATCACATTAGCTTTGAAGGTCTGAGAGAGATTTGTGTTCTTTAAATATTTATTTTGTTTTAAAATTGAAATCTCCTTTTTAACATGTGTTTTGGTCAAATAAGTTTTCGTAAGATGGCCTTTCGCCCCAAGCTTGTCGGAAGGAAGTGAGTTTCAGGGTTGTTTTTCTTCATCGATATCAGCTGCAGCTCAAGCGATATCGATATCGTGTCAAGGGAGACCTTAGGATTATGAAATACATTAGGGGTATTATAAAGATTAGAGGTATATATAGTAATACAAATCCTACTATATACATTTGTTACTTAATTTCTTTGTTTTTTTTACTGAGATTTCTCTCGGTGTATAAAATGGTTAAAACTTGTATACATATAGTTGCCTAGAGCTTTTAGCAAAGTGTGGAATTGTGGCGGTTCCTGGCCGGAGTACGATGTGGGCGGCAAATTATTATGGCAATTATAACTGCAATTTTTCCCGCATATTGCCGAGAGAATAGAGTGAGGAACATCGACTGAAATATGCAAACCGACAACAACAACACCAACACCACAAAAAAAAAGCCAACAAATTTAATTTATGACTGTGAAATTCCTGAAGGCGTTGAAATAAATATTTTTGTTGGCTGACAACCACAAAAAGCAAAACAGCAACAGCAAAGGCAACAACAAGTGAAGTAAACCTCAAACACCCTGTTACTGGTAAATGGATTTCGCTTCTCCTGTTTCTGTCAAGGATTTGCATTTGATGTTGGGATTTTTGTTTAGGTTTATGTAACCTTTTCTTTTCTTTTTTCGGGGGGAAGGGGCGTTTTTTTCGGCAAGAAATAAGAGAAAGGAGTTTTCTGCCATGACTAAGCCTTTGAAAGGCATCAGCTGATGCGATTTAAGTCTGACGTAAGGTGAGTCTCTGTAAATAATTGATTGCACAAAAGTAGAACTACTTTACACACACACTCACTCACACATACACCCAGAGTGTGAGAGAGGGAGAGAGAGAGAAAGAGATAACCCAGAGGCTAGGTCATGGACACATATTATGGGCTAAAAAAAAAAAAACTACATCGAAATCTATTGTATGTATGCACAAGTAGACCAAATTAGACTGTTGGCCTAAATGGCGGAAATGTTCAAGACCTCCAAACTAAAGGTAGCCAAAAAGGAGCTAAGATTGAAAGTGAAATTGAGAAGTAACATTCTTTTCAAAGGAATTTAAAGCATATCCTTTTAAGTCTCAGAATTAATCAATGGCACCTTTAGATTCCCCACTAGGAATTTTCTGTATATAATATATAATTTTTGCATTTCAAAGTAGTTAAATTAAATGCCTTAATTTCTATATAATTTAGATGGAGCAACTTAAAAAAAACATATTTTTTTTCATATAAAAAAATTAACCATAAGGAAGAAGAAAACTTCGTCATCATGAACTAGGAAAATTTGCCAAAATTTTGCACGAAATGCTTTGTCAAAATACTTAGTTCACTTAGTTTGTTTAGTCCTTGACGTGCGTTCTTTTTTTACTTCCTCTTTATTTTTGAAGCTAGATAAATCCTGGAATAATTGATTTACCTTTAAAAGTCGAAGCTTGGCATCTACATACTGAAATATTACTTTATTCTCTTTGTGTCAGTAGAAAAACCTACATTGTTAAATAATTGGAAGTTAGTTTCATTGGACGATTTAATCTGGAAATTTCACAATTCCATTTTATATTCCATGCATTCATAGGATGAAATTGTATATTAAAGACGCCAAATTGTATGTAACAAGCAGACACTATAAAGTATTCATATTCTTGATCAGCATAGGAAGAGAAATTGATATAGCCATGTCCGTCCGTTCGTCTGTATGAGCTCCTAGATCTCGGGAACTATAAAAGCTAGAGGTATTAAATTAAAGATGTAGGCTCGTGTAGTACTTACGCCGGTTAAGTTAATTTTTTGCCACGCCCCCTTCGTCCCCCGGATTACAATAAAAGGTGATTTTCTTGTCCAATTTTTGGTCATTAATATCTATCTCTATTTATTTGCATTAGTTAAAGCCATTTTCATTGTAATATCAAATTATTAAGTGATCTTATTTCATTTGAGAATCATTATCGTCAAAAGATGTTAAATTGCTGAGAGTTAAATGAATTCAAATTCATTAAATTTGCTAGATCCAAAAAATTGCTTATGCAATTTAAAAGCAAAGTTTCATTAACACTTTTCTACTCAATCGGTGCTTGATTATGTTTTATGGAGATGGGTTTTAAATTGTGTTTGGTCGAGTCCTTGCATATATAGTAAGTATTTACACATATCTTTCCCTATCTCGCTTTGGCTCTGGCTCTGGCTCTAGCTCGATGCTGTCCTGTCTCTCTTGCACTTTAGGTCGACCCTTCAGCAACAATTCCCCAAGCCACAATATTTTGCTAAACAAATTTTGATTCCCCATGCAAATGCCGAAAAATTCCCTTTTAGAGTAAACATGCCAAGGACAAACAAGCCAACATAACAGAGGTAGAAGCAGAAGCAGCAACAACGACAACAACAACAACAACTACAGCAAAAACAACAATAGAAAATAGCCAAAAAATTCCATATGCAAAAATTTATGCGGCAAAAAAACGAAAATTTTGTGTCTTAAAAAGGCAGAACAAAAAAAAGAAACGAAAGGAAAATAGGAAGGCAAGAACTGCAAGCTGGCAAAGCAATTCGATTTCTTTTCGACCTCATGTAAATCGCACCGAAATGGGATTGAGGGACTATAGACCAGGATCAGGACAAACGGTCGCCATACCCAAGTGTGTGTGTGTGAGAGTTTGCGAAACATGTGGCACAGAGTAAGAGAAAAAACAAAAAGGAAGTAATGTTTGCATATGCATCAAAGGCAATGACGTACGGGAATGTGGTTCATTCTTAAAAATGTTGCCAACACACTGAGAGAGAGATGGGTATAATGAGAAACAGAGAGACGGAGAGATGGCGGGAGAGGGAGGGGGGAGAGGGAATTGGGAGTGGAAATGGAGAAGTGAGAAGGGTAGCAATACGAAGCGGAAATGTTGACAAAAGCCATGCGGGTGTTCATATTGTAGAGAAAGCGCAGGCGCAAGGGTTAACAGAGAGACAGCTAAAGAAGCTTTGCCACAACTCTCTCTCTCTCCTACTCTCATTCTCTTCTCTTCTCTCTCTCCAGCTCTGGCTCTTTCTCTTTGTCTCTCTATCTCGTCACACGCCCCACTGGGTGGTTGTTGTTCAGTTGAGTTCAGTTCACTTTACTTCTGTTCAGTTCAGTTCAGGGTTGCTTTTTACCATTTATACAATGAGTTTGGTCCCACTGTGGTTAAACCCCCAACTTCCCCCCGCAGTTTGTGTCCAACTTGTGTATTGTTCATATTATTTTAGCCGCTTATCGTTTTATAATTGTTCAACAATTTTTTGTTTATTAAACTAATTGCGGACTGTCAGAGTCTCTGTATCATCAGATGATGGTCAACCCATTTGACTCCTCCCTAATCCCTATCACCTCAAGGAGCGTTATCAACGCCTCCAGGACAACGCCGTTGTCTACAACGGTAATCCCCTGGGTCATTAAGGCGTCTACGTGTCTGCAACAGCACCACCACTAACAGAAGCAGCTAACACCAGCAGCAGCAGCACTAGCAGCAGCAGCAGCAGCGGCAACATCAACGTTAAGAGCAGCAAGTAGCAGCCACAGGATGCTAGGACATTGTCGCCTTCTGATTGTCGCATGTTTTATTCAGTTTGCTGACGTTACACACCGCTTCTCGTGCTCGTGCTCCTAGCACTCGTCCTTGCACTCTATCCACCCACCCACCAGGTTGTAAATATTGAACAACAACAGCAACGCGAAACGTAAGCCAAGAGTAGCTCAGCTCTCATATTTTGTCCTGGAATGGCAAGCTGCATTTTTGATCTGACGCGACAGTTTGCTATTCCTCCTTCGTGTCTCTTTTTCTCATTTTCTTGCTTCTGTTTCTGTTTTATTGCGCCAGACAAGTGCAAAACGTGTAAAAGGTAGAAAGAAGGATTTCCTAATTGTGTGCACCAAAAAGTTGCAACTATAAGTTGATTCTGGCGTCAAACAGGGCCAAAGTCTTTAAAGCGATTATCTATTGATAACAAAAAAACACACAAAAGTTCTCGCTCAAGTTTTCTTTGGCTCTGAACAACACAATTAAACCATCTGTTCCTCCTCTGTTGTAAGGTAAAACCTTTTGCTTTTTCATTAGAGCAAAAGCAAAATGGTTAAAGTCAAATAAAATCTCATTGCCAATCTTATTTCCAAAGAAGTTCTAAGACAAACAGAGAAAACTTTATTGTGACATATGACTGAAGTGAACTTTGTGTAAACTGCGAACGAACTTTTCTTTCCACAGCAAAATTATTTAGATTTTATTGATAACATTACCAAAAACTACCTGAAATAAGAAGATGATAGTTTGAAATAGAAACGCACAACGACTGAATGAAAGTATTTTACAATTGCGAAAGGACATCTGGGAAAAGTAATACATTTTCTATTTCAAAAAGAAACTAGAATACATTTTCTTGGGATTTCAAATTGCTTTTGAACAGAACTTTCCATATAATAATTAATTAGACATTATTAACAATATTTTTTCTAATAATCGAAAGCTTTTTGGTTAATAGAATGATTTTAATACTTTAATAGATTTACGATAGTTTTTGAATAAATCACTTTAACTTATCTAGGCATACGAAATCTTGCAGAACCTGGGTAATTCCGGCCACTGAGAATAGCTCTCGTTACCCTGGAACAAGACCCCCTAAATGGTTATCTAAATTAACAGAAGTTTCAGACCAAATATTGAATAAAAAGAGTCTTAATTGCACCTGAATTTTCTAGAGTGGATAAGAAAATTAAGAGAATCCCTATGGCATTTCCCTGTAAATGAAGCATGCCTTCTTAGGCCACTTCTTGAGAGCTCTAATGAATCCTTATTCAACGTTTTTCATTGCCTTTGTAATACAAATCAAATTCTGTCTCTCTCTCTCTCTCTCTTCAATATAAGTTGCCTAACTTGTGACTTATATTTTTTGTCTAAATCTTTTACAAAACAATAATAGACTATCTGTGTGAGGAAATTATTCTGTATAAGTAGAATATGTCCTAAAATTATTATCAAATTGAAACAATTCGCTATAGTTTTTCAAAGTACGACTTTCTATTATATACTATTATAATTGCGACCACATTGTAATTGAAAAGTTTGCTTTAAAATGCCATCTGAAAAGAGATTGTTCTGAAGATCTCCAAGAAAACTTTTCTCATATTGCAAATCTAGTTATTTTCTAAATAAAACTATGCTAAAATCTGTTTGATTTGGCTTCTTCAATTGTACTAAATATATAAGAATGTGCTTCATTATTTTCGAATATTATGTGATTGTTAAATTTAGAGGCAAAGGATTTATGAGTTTATTTTATAACACATCAGACTAGTTCATTAGGACAAAGAATTTGAGTTGAGAGGGTTGAAAATTTGCTTATTCGTATAACGTAAGAAGAACTATGCTATACGAAATGCTAACTATAAAATCATCCACTGACCGACCAAAAGACCAGACAGACGACAGAAACGGGATCTCGTTTTTGGGGGGTTGTTTTTGGGCTTTTGGGAGAACATTCTTCTACTTGTGGCTAATAACACTAATAACAAAAGGCAAACAATGATGACGTCATATACGCTATATGCAGATATGTGTGTATATATAATATTTGTCTGTATTAAATTTGATGGAAAAATACTTTTACTTTTTGCTTAATTTCCATAATCAATCAATTGTCTTTTGGCTATATAGACTTCATCTATATATCGAATTCGGTCTATAAATAAGTGCGATTAAATTGTGTATAGAAACCGCGAGCACCTTGTTTCATATACATATATTATATGTATATGTGTTAATGTGCGAGTGTGTTAAAATGTCTGTGTGTGTGTGTGTGGGTGTGTGTGTGTGTACATAGCTGTGAATTTCTGTGGCTTGAATTGAAATAATTTTTGTGGGTGGGCCCGTTCGGTTGACTTGGGTTCTTCCTCCCATTTTCCATTTCCTCCATTATGTTTTTTGTGTTGAAAATCGATAAATACAAATTCGATAATAATAATAATAAGAATGGAATTTCCCTACCCGTTCCCATGTACTCCCGCATTGAGCTTACCTCCAGTCAGTCCTCTAGTGTTCAAATCCTCAAATAAAGTGTTAAGAATTTGTGGCAATATACAAAAATCACTTCCGGGTTTTGGTTTGTAGCTTTTTGGTCTTGCCTTTTTTTTTATTATTATTATTTTTCGTGTGCTGTGTGCTGTGTGTTGTTGTTGTTGTTGTTGCTGTTGTTGCTGTTGTTGCTGCTGCTACTGTTGTTGCTGCTGCTGCTGTTGTTGTGTTGTGTTGTTGAACGATTCACGTTGCTGTGTTGCACTCATACGCATGCAGCTGGCCACGAGACACCAATACCAAGGCATACCAAACAGCTAGCACACACACACACATACGCGTAGTACACATACAGGCGCAAGCCCACACAAACACACACACACACGCACTCACACACACACGCACACAGTGAGTTACAGCTAGTTTGTAACTGTTTTATCTTGCTTTCCCGTTTGGCTTTTCTTAGCTTTTCCTTTCTATTCTTTTGCCTTTCTGCTTAATAATTATATAATTCGCATTTTATTCAGCATTTTCTTTGAAGAAATTCACTCGCCTGATTTGCATAAACATTTTGACGGATTTTTCAAATTCAAGCATTCAAAAAAAAAAAAAAAAAAAGAACCCAACTCACACACGCGTACACACACACAAAGACGAACGAACGAGCGAGCGAGCGAAGGAGAGTGAATGAGACAGTGAGTGATTGTTAGAGAGAGATAGGGGGGGAGTGAGTATTCTTCTTCCTACTCCTTTGGCTTATTATTATTTTTATTTGGTTTTTGTTTTTTTTTTTCTCTTTTCTTTATACAATAGTTAATAATTTTCTTTTCTTGTTTTTTTCTTGTATATTTTCCGTTTTTTTTTCTTTCGTTTTTCGTTTCTCAGTTTTGTCCGTTTTTATTTGGCCACGGCAAATGTTGTCTACAAACTGAGACAAACCGTAAGCCGCGCTCTGTATAACTGTAAAAATTTGCTAGAGAGAGTATTTTTGGCAGAGAGCAAGCGGAAGCACTTGCCAACACAAAGAGCGACAGAGAGAGAGCAACAGAGATTGTGTGGGTGGGAGAGAGAGAGAGAGAGAGAGAAAGAACGTGCCAGAGAGAGTGAGCATAAGCAAGTGTCTTGTGCCGCCTTCAAAAAGCTCTTCGCATTGACATTTAATTTCTGGCCAGCCTGTGCGTGTGCATATGTGGGTGGGTTCCTGTGATTGTGTGTGTGTGTGCCGTGTATCTGTGTATGTGTGTGGAGTGTTTTTGCGTCAGGCGGGCAAGTGGTTGTTGTTTTTGTTACTCTTAAGGTGGTGTTATCATTAGGCAACCTTCTTTGGGGGTTGCTCTCCACAGGGTGTCAGGGTGTCGAGTAACCGTACTGTACAAATACACCCTGTGTGTATCTCTCTAGCTGGTCCTAAGCTTTAAGGGAGGGTTTCTGTATCAGCTAAAAGAGTTCAAATCGTGCAGAAAAATAACGACTCGAAGGCACAAAATGCGAAATTATTGTTACACGAGAATCTTGTACTTAATGTTTTAAGGCTTAATCCACAGAAATGTTGTAAAATCCAAAAATAAATCGTTCTGCTGATTGTATAGATAACTACTAATTGGCAATATCACTAAGGAACGTTGCCTAAGAGATACAAATTGCATCTATGACCCACCCCAAATGCTTATGACCTGTGTCTCGACTAAGTGAGAACTTTCGTTGAGTTTAATAATAGCATTTCCTGTTATCATTGCAAGACCTCTTTTTTGAAGGGTTGTTTATTGCCAAAATTCGTAGAACTCAGGTTTCCAACTGGTGCTTAACTTGTATGGTGTTTGTCCCGGCTAAAGGTGAACTTTTGTCTTTGACAATCTTTTGAAAAACGTGCGAATAGACTGTTAAAATAAACAACACTATAAGGCTGCATTAGCTTAAATTGATTTATGCGAATTAAGTTTTTTTGCTGCTCATCTTTGAAAATTCATAAACTGTAGCATACTTTTTTGAGTTCTTCATGCACTTTACCTAATCAGTCAAAAAAGATCTTTCAACGCTGACTTGAGTTGCAGTCACACTTTGCACAACCACCGCAAGTTTATATAGATGGAGATAAATATATTTTTTTCCATTTTTTTTTATATACATCCACTGGCTTCGGATTTTACGCATTTATTTCCGCTAAAGAGGATTAAAGCATGTTTCTATGCTTTGATTCCTACTTTTATACTTTTTTTTTTACAAAAAGAACAGTTATGCAGTGAGTGAAAAATTAATTGTTGTCAATTATCATATACCTATATGTACTTAGGTATGGAGATGATAAATGACGTCAATGATGATATTGATACTGCTCAAAAAGCTCATAACTGCTAACAAATCACTAATGACGTCAATGCAAAACTCCAAATATCTCAATATAAATGCGGCCAAATGAAAAATATAAGTCAAATGTCAAGGTTTAAACGAAACCTTTATGTTCTTTGTTCACCTTAGGTTTGTGCACCCAAAGTTCCAATCACACAGTCATATAATCAGTCAGGAGTAATATAGCTTAGGTTTAAAATGGGTTTTCCTATCCCTGTACCATTTTCTGAAGGAATGTCATTGAAGCTGATCATGTCTCGCCTGAAACTTGGCTATTGGTTCAACTTATGGTGGACCTGCCAGCCATCTCCCCGTGTTGGCTTTATGGATGAAATAGCAAATGCTAGGGAACTGTAAGCCACCACTTGGTCCATTTGTATGAGATTTAAATTTGAGGACAACTTTTTTTTTTGCTAATACTTTTTTATGTCAGAGACAATTTGTAGATTCTTAAAAGCCCCTTTATCGTATGGTTGATATAGAGTATAGACATACATAGATAAGTATCGCACATATTTTCCATTAAATAGAGAACAAAAAACGAACTCGTGCCTAACGACTGACAGGTTTCCGTCTGACGGAACCAAAACTAATCCCACAGAACAATGAAGAAAATATATAAATAGACAAGAGACGGCCAAAAGATTTGAATTTCTATCAGTTTATTTCAACGTTTTACGTTAATTTCTTCTTTATTTATTTATTTAATTTTTTCTTGTTTTATTATTTTTTTGGTTTTTGTTGGTTGGGTTTTTCTTTTTGTGGTTGATGTTTTGTTGCTCTCGTTTTTTAACTTACTTTTTTTTGTTTTCGAGGGCGCAATAATTAAACAATTAAATATAATAATAATAACTTAGGCTTATTTCTTCATATCATAATATTGTAAGCATATGTAATGTATGTATGTATGTATATATAGAATATCATATTATATATTAATATATTTATATATACCGTTAGTTATCGATATCAATTGCACAGCATTTTGAAACATTGAATGAAATGTTCTTTCCAATAACGAAAAAGGCAATCAAATTGAAACAAAGTCCCTTTTGCTTCTCCTTTGTGTTTGTGTGTGTGTGTATGTATGTGTATGTGTGTCTATGTGTGTATGTGTGCTCTTAAAAGTCATTAAAGTACTGCAAATCTCTTTGGTCTACTGCCTTGGCGGGTTTCCAATCCTTTTCGGGATAATCATCAAAATTTTTTGTATCACCATCATGATGAACATCGGGCAATATTGGTGGCTGCAATAAATAGACCAAAAGAAAATCATGATACATATTAATTATCGATCGATCTGAAAACATTCAAATAAATTTTGATCTCAAATCTCCACTCTCTACTGACGCATATCCCATTAACTATACCGATACCTTTTGTTACATTTCACATAGCACACAGAGGGAGGAAGATTTATGGGTCGACACCCACACTAAAAATAGACGCTCTGCTGTGGCCATTAACTAAATTCATAGCTAATTTCCAAATTTGATTTGTTTATTTGCCTTTAATTACTAAATGGCGGCTAGCTGCTAGACGTCGGGGGGGAGGGGGAGGGATGGAGGGACACTCATGTATAAAAATACATTTCGCTTTTTTCCCAGCTAAACTCAACTCAACTGCATGGGATAAATGATTTTTGGAAATCGAAAATCAGAGAAATCGTCCAAATCCAAGCGTAACCATAAATGCCGTATTTAGTACACTTTTAGTACCCACTTGTTCCCCCAAATGGACCGGAAATTTCTATTCAGGTCAAATTTATTTATCTATAAAATTAAAAAACCAAAAAAAAAGTGATTTAAGGAAAGTCGTTTGCTTAAAAGTTTGTTCAACTTGTCTTCACAATTCGCTAATAAGAACCTACATATTTCAAGTAAATCAAACGTACTCAAAATCTGCATATTTTATTATTCTATAATATTTTCACTATAATTATTCTTTAGAAAAGAAATAATTTGTCAGCTAAACTTTCTAATCAATCGTCTTAAAAATTATTATAATTCTCTTTCCTTCGAGTTGACATTAAAAACGCGTTCTAAAATTTAACAACATTCATTTGAATTGTAGCAAATTGTCAACTAATTTGAAGAATTCACTCACCTTAAGCTTCTTATTGTAGACATCATTCCAATTCAAGTGTTTAAACCAGCGATGTCTCTTAACGTCATCAGCGCCATTCTGAGAAAAACATTTTCGAAAGGCAAAATAAATTAGGAAATTAACAAAATTGCGCGACACTCTACAAATATATACTCGTACATATATAAATATATATATATATATATGTATTTGCATATGTTGTTTTTATTTTTGCGGATGATTTCCTAAACTGACAACAAGCATGTGCAATAGCAGCCAATCCCAACTACAAGCGTACTGGCAAATATCTACATATATACATATATAGTATATATATCCCAAATACATATAGTAGTCGACAATTAATTTTTGATATATGTCTAGCAATTTTTAATGTTTCTGGGCCCATCCAAGCCAAGTGACAAGTGTAAACAAATTCGTTAAAAATAGATTTCTTGTAGCAGCAATAAAATTGTTCAATTTTCATCTATGTAGTTTGCCAATTAATGGCAAATGTAAACTGAGACTCAAAGTTTGGCAAACTTTTGTTTTTTTTAGCAAAGATTAAAAATTCTCACCTTCATATTGCCCAGTCGCTTGGTTCTATCATTCACCAATAGCTTCTTGATCAAGTCTTTAGCAATGGGATCCATATGACGTTCCCATTCAATTTTACCGCTCAATATCTTTTCATATATGCCAAATGGCTGCTCATCATAGAACGGTGGATAGCCCACAAGCATTTCATAAATCAAAACACCTACAACAAAATGAGATGATAGAGAGAGAGAGAGAGAAAGATTAGTTGGTTCCCATTATTTTAATTCTTCTCTCTAGACTCACCCAAGGCCCACCAGTCGACAGCCTTATTGTGTCCCTTGGATTGTATTATCTCAGGTGCTATATACTCGGGTGTGCCGCATAGAGTCCAGGTGCGATCGCGTAACTTTTTGGCAAAACCAAAATCTGTTATCTTTAAATGACCATCACGATTGATTAGCAGATTCTCCGGTTTAAGATCACGATAGACAATCTGTAGAGAGTGTAAATATTCCAGGGCGCTGACAATTTCAGCCGCATAGAAGTTGGCTAAATCGGAAAGAAAGATGAGTATTATTATTATTACTTTTAAAACTACCCTCGCATGTTTGTTATACTTACAAGTTTGACTGGTAAATTTTCCCGCATTGCGCAGATATGTGAAGAGCTCGCCGCCGCACACATAATCAAAGATCATATATAGATTCGAATCATCTTTGGTGGACCATTCCCTATTGAATGGATTGTAATGTAGTAAACTTTATTTACTTTCTATATATATCGATTACTTACAGGCTGATGACAAATGGATGTCGTATTTCACGTAATATATTACGCTCATTCTTAACATGCTCAATTTGCTTTAGACGTATGACTTCGGTCATGGCCAAAATTTTCATGGCACAATATTTTTCCGAAATACGATCGCGACATAAACACACGCGTCCAAAGGTGCCAGTGCCTGCAGAGAAAGAAAGAGAAAGAGGGGGAGAGAAAATATGAATTAACGTTGATAGAAGAAACCACAAGATATGAACCTACTTATACGATGTATGTACGAAAAGCGACTTAAATGTCAGGCCCCATTAAAGCGTTTTGTAAATGATATGGCAATTGGAACGTGGGCGTTAAAAACGGTAGCCAGGCATCCGTCCCTCCCCCTCACCCACTCTCTCTCTCTCTACCAACCATCAAACACCTTCTAAGATGTATAATTACTGTGTTTCTAGCACGTTTTGAGGTTACCAAGTCCAAGTGAGATTCTCTCAACCTTGAATTTTTAATTGGTACATAGAGGAAATGTGGTATGGAACCACCATGGTGTGTGTGTGTGTGTGCGTGTGTGTGTTTGGATCTCAAATTACACACACTACTTAGGAGTGGTTTTTTGTTTCGCTTTTTCTTTGCTACTCTTTGCCTTTCCACATTCATTCTCCACTTTTGGTATACCAAAAGCACCGCACTAAGTGCTACAAATTGATTTTTGTCTTATAAATCATCTTTCACTCTTCTTCTTTGTCTGCGCCTTCTTCTTCTTCTTCTTGTATAGAAGCAGTCAAATTTACAACAACAACAAAATTACCATGGAGAGATGGGGCTAAAAGGAAAAGTTTTTCTTTTCATTTCATTTCGTGGGGTTGTGTTATTGTTGTTGTTTTTGCAATTTTCTCGCCCAGCTGCTTTTAGTTTTTCAGCACGTTTTCGAACATTTTACCGAATCGCCCCCATTTTTGGGGCCAACAATAATTAGCCCATGATTTTGAATGTAATAAAGCAAAAAATTGTGCGAAGATTATTGAACCGTTTCCCGTAGATGACTCGACACGTGCGAATGAAATTCAACAAGCGCCAAGTGGGCGTGTCCGCCACTACAAATCGCTAATATTGCCCATATGTTTGCATCTGTCTCATCTCGAAGGAAACAAAAAAAAAAAAGAAGTCGAAGTGGGTAGTTTCGGTGGAAGTGGGGGGGCGGGGCGAAAAAAAACACATTACACGTGCAAATCAACATCCCAATTCCAGACGTTCTAATTAATGATTTTTCGTGTTTTTCCTTACATACTTTTGCATACCCCGCACCCACTTTTTTCGCTTAATTTGAAACTAGAATGATTCAGCAAACACAACTCGAATTGCATAAGGGAAATGGATTAATTGGACGCCCTGACTGTGTGAAGAGGGAGATGGGGGGGAGGGGGAGATGGGGCGAGGTGTTAGGAGAGCCTTAATGATGATTACCCAAACGAAACGCGCCTACATTAATATTACAATAATTATGTAATCAATATTTCTATAATAAACAACTTTCGAAACTTGTAAGAGGCAAGAAAAATATCGAATCCCGAAAGTACATTGATAATTATTATATTCATTTAGTTACTGCATCTAAGTTTAGTAGTAGTATGCAAACTGGACAATAAACCTTTTAACAGCTTTAGTATAGAGATAAGTACTTTCAGTTGATGTTTAGTATGTGTACTAAAATGTCTAATTTAACGCAGATTGCGCATTGCTAAAGCTTTCAGCACATCACACGATTTTTAGTACATGTACTAAACACATCAGATGATCAAATTTAAGCATTGTTTACGAATTTGTCATTTAAACAAAATTTTAAGTTTAAGGTCAATTCTCTATAAATCAAACAATATATTTGCCAAAATATTCCAGATAAACACACACACACACAAGCATATAGTATTTAGATCAGATCTTTCTTTCCAGCTGTTTTATAAAACATTCTTTTCCCCTTCTTTCTTTTTCTTGTGTTGTTTTTTTGGGTACAAACAAACACAAGGGCTTCTAAACGAACTTTCAACAAATCTAATAAAAATAATCAGCTCATAAAGTATCTCAAAAATTTTTCAAACAGAAGAAAGCGAATTTTTTAAAACCAACTTTTGCTTATTTAGGTTTTGTTCTTTTTTTTTTGTATCTTGTTTCTATAATTAGTCGAAAAACGTATAAATAAATAATCGAAATATGCCAGATGAATATTTATAAATCAAGCAAGTTATTGCCTACATCCATCCGAATGATCGATGATGATTTTTATTATAAAAATGTTTCAAAAATTGCAGACAATTGGCATGTTCCTGTGCGGCAGGAGGGCGTGACGAAAACACACACACAGAAATTTCAAATTTCAAATTTTTGGGAAAGTACAAAAAAAAAGTATTTTCTCCATATTTCGTTGTATATGGGTAGGGGCGGAAAAATTTCTGTGGCCATGCAGTCGTGCATAAAGCATATGGCTACCATGAAATAATCAAATTCCAACAACATTTTTCTGTTTAAAAAATAGTTTTTTCTTCGGAAGATATTTTGACAAAATAAAAGAAAACCTAATCTAGCAAACATCTTTGCCACATTCTAAAGCAGATAAATAGACAGATCTACACAGAATATCTATATACATACTTAATCGAGAATTAGTTTAAAGCGACAAATTCTCAAATCGATCAGAATGCAATTAAATCTTTCGATTGTGGTTTCGATTTCTTTAAGAAAGCACTAAAATTGTTTCAAAAATATATTCCAAGTAAATCGAAGTACTTAAAAACGATTTGAAACATTTAGTTTTTGCTCCATTTTGGGGAAAAACTGGAAAGTATAATTTCAGTGCCGCGCTTGTTGTACTCTATAAACGGCCTTCCTAACACCTTGTCTTTGGGTAAACTTGTGGTGAATTTCAAAACTAACATGAAAGGAAAGTGTTTCTCGAGATGTTTTGTTTAACAACTTGCAACCATGCACCATGGGGCTCAGCCTCAAGTGCTAAACACATCTTTGCCAAAGTGAAATTGTGACAGCTGTAGAGCAGACAGACGACATACAGGCGGCAGATAGGCAGACAGGTGGACAGATGGACAGCAGGACAGACGTTTGGCAGACAACAAATAAGCGGCGCAGACGCAGATGCAGACCAGACCAGAGACCAGAGAGCCAAGTAACGCAAAAACCAGTTAGGAGACGCTTAACGTGAACGCAGACAACTCCTGGAGTTAAGAAAACGAAAGAAAGAAAAAAAAAAGTGCGTTGTGCGCACACACAAAAAGCGAAATATATTTTTACATAATACATTAAACTTTCTATTTAATGATCCGATGCCTGGCCCAGACCATGTGCAAGTGTAGAGCAGACCCATGTCCAGAGAGACGATGCGCCGATACGCGGACCTCTGATTGATGCCTTTCATTTACGCCAATATACACAGAGTGAGAGTGGGAGAGAGATAGAGAGCAAAGGAAAAGGCAATGCAGTTCTGTTTCTGTTTTTAATATATAAATTATCTGTGCCAAAAGTCAAAATACTGTAAAAAGTTTTTCTTGTTTTTAATATTTTGTAAACGAAATGATGCGCCCATGTGCAATGAAATTGCAGATGCGTTTCTATATAAACTTGGCACAAATTTTCACGATATTTCAAACAGCTGCCCCGTTCCCTTTGCTACTACATCCCCCCGCATATCCACACCGACCACGACCAAAGTTAAATAAAGTTAATTGCGTTTTATATAGTTCATTTACACAGAGAACACAAGAAAACCAAAAAAAAAAAACAAAAAGTTTATTTTTTTATTTTTGTTTTGGAAAAGTCATAAATAAGTAAAGAGATGCCAGCGCACACATGAAAGATATGTACTCGAATTTGTCAGATCTGATGTTAATTGGGTTTATAGGTTGAGTTTTGTGTTTAAGTACTCTTCCAATTTGCAGTGCAATTAGACAACATTGTATGCTTATTATGGTCAATGTTATTTCTGCTTAATCTTTTACAACTATTTAAGTACACACTTTCGATCATAAAAGTGGAAATGTATTTTTATTTCCATAATTTCTTTGTAGACGATTTAAAACTGTTTTGTATGGCTTAATGGCTAAGCTGATATAACATTCTATCAGATAGGATTTGGCACATTTTCTAAAAGCATTTCCAAAGGAAAACTAGTTTTTTGTTTTCAACTAAATGAGCGATTCAGTTTCCATTCTTATTAAATTCTCTTTATTTGAGGTCCCAGTTCTATTTGTCACAATATTCTTCTTCTTCTTATAGATTAAAAGTATGAGTTTTTTGACCCTGTACTCAATTCATGGTTTTTGCTTAACTGATTGATAGATAGCTGGCTGTGTTTTAAAAGTGTTCTAAAAATCTCCTCCGTCGGCGGCTATTTGCTCTACTTTTCACTCTATTTGAGAGACAATTTGACATATGTGGCATGCGGAAATCCATTTCTAAAGCTAATATATCAAATTGACAAATTTCTACTACTTATTGTTAGTCGCGGAGGCGGAGAGGAGGTGTGGCAGTATAAGAGAGCTCAAAGACCTCCAAAAATGAAAGCAAATTGAAATAAAAATCACACTCGCAATCCTTTTTACTATCTCTTCCCATTGTTGTTGGCCCACAGTGGGCGTGCATTGATTGATAGATTTCTTCTTTTTTTTTCGTTATTTTGGTTTGATTTGGTTTGGTTTCTTTTTGTTTTGTTTTTTTTCTGTTTTTGCTTTGCTATCGAATAAATATTTACGCACAATTCTAGGAAATACAATTCAATTTGGACCCAAGGGAAATATGTATATTCTTAAATATATATACATCGACAGTTTGTTGCCATTTTCCAATTGAAAATCGTATAATTTCTGTATATGATAAAGGGTATACTAATTTAGCCCAGATGTTTGCTGTACAATGAATCAAGTAGCCATATGTATATATTATTAAATTTAAGCCAAGTGTTGCTCGGTGCAGTTAATGGATACTTTGACATTGCCAAATTTAATGCAAATCATTTAAAAGGCAGAGAAGAAACCAAAACCCTAAATAATTGCAACCGATTCCTTTAACAAACCGGAAGTATTTCTTTCAAACACTAAAGAAACCTATCATTCTCTGAGTTTTTCTTCTGTATTTTTATTTTAGAAACACCCTACAAAATTTTACAAAACAAAACTGTAACTAATTTGTTTAAATGCAGACAGCTATCGTATATATATACGAAACTTACTCCAATCTTCTGACTATAAAAATAGCTTCACAGTAATTAATTTTCAAGGGGCCCAATTTAACTACCAATAATAGCTAATTTGTTAGAAAGAGTATAGAGACTTCGTCATAGCAGTTAATTGCCCAAACTTTTGGTTATTTCTTTCACTTTTAGCATAAATTGATTTTTAAATAATAAAAAAACAAATGAAATTTGCTGTCAGATACAAATACAAATATAAAAAGCCGAAAGCAAAAAAAAAAGCAAAAAAAAAATCAGAACAGATAAAACACATGTCCGTGGGACCAACAACAAGTTGTGTGTCGTCGTTGCGTCTGCAAAATATAACTCATATAGTTCAAATGGATTGCCCAGCCGATATTCTGCGCGGTTGGTTTTTTGATTTCTTATTTTTTTATTTAAGTGCTGCCCCCTCCAACAAAAACCATCGCATCGAATATATAGAGCGAATTCTATATAAATATTTTTCGTTTGCTTGAAAAGACAAAATCAGTCAACAGCAAAATTTATGTTCGCATGGAAAATTTGAATTTGTGTAAACTTTTTTTTTTTTGTTTCTGTTCAGAGCGGTAGAGAGAGAGAGCCACCCAAAAAGAAAACCAAAGAAAAAAAAAATCTACAAAATGGTCTAAAAACATATAAGCAAAAATATTATAGAAATTATTATTTGGCCACATGCCAATGAGCACCAAATTGGCCGACTGGCTGCCTGGCTGGCTGGCTGGCTAGCTGGCCGAATGGTTGTTTGACTGGTCGGCTGGTCGGCTAGCTGGCTGACTGCGTTCTGTGTTCTGTCTCTGAAGCAATGTTTCTCAACATTAAACGAGCATATTAAAATTGCGTTATAAACAATTTTCGTATTAATAAAAATGACCTAAAAATGCATTTTGCATTTGATATTTGGTTATAGCGCAAAAATAGACAATTTTACAAATGGAAAGGACATATGCTTCGACATTATAATTTATGTTTACGATTCTTTATAATCAGTTTTCGTAGGAAATTCCTATTTTGATCAGATGATCAGATAGTTTGTAGTGCTTAAACACTCTGAATATATAGAAGAAATGTCAAACAAAATATATATTATTTATGAAATCAATCCATAAAACTGTTATAGTTGATCGGTGGATCCAACTTTTGTTCCTTCATTTGAAATACTCGATAAATAACTTCAGAATTATTGGGATCAATCATCTATATGGTTGTTGCCTTGTCAACACTTGTCATACCACATTTTGTTAAATTCTTTTCATTTCTTTTTTCCTTCTTGTCTGTGTGCAACTTCGTCTTCGTCTTCGTCTTCATCTTCGGCGTCATCCGGGATGCCTTTCTTAAAGTCATGAACTTTCACTTGCTCACAATCCAGTTTACTCATTTCCTTTTTCAAATTCCTCTTCACAACATCCCCAAAGCCCTCCCCACCCCTCCTCCTGTACTGCTGCTGCACTACACTTTCCAATTATTTGGATATGACATTTTTATTGCCTTTTTGGGGTTTATTGGCATTATTTGTTATAGTCAGTCTCGCTATAAAAATATATATGTATCGATGTACATATGTGTATTGTATATCATGCAGGCAAAACATGCACAAACACAAAAACTGAAAACAAATTCTTTCTTGTTTTTCGTAAAACGAAAACAATTCCGTAGAAAATCATTTTCGAAAAAGTTCCCCCCAAAACAGAATTTTGATCAACATCTTGGCTTGGGTTTCACCTTTGTTCAAATGCCATTTGCCAGTTTATGTTGTTTGTCCGAAATGCGGCTAATTAACGATGAGTTCAATATTTACAATGAAAAATCACTCGATTGCGATTTGAGACGCTCAGGGTTGTTGTTGTTCTTGTTGTTGTTGCTCGTTCCTCTCGTTGTTGTGAATAATTTGACCTAATCGAAGATCTCTGACTCATAGTTCTTTCTCTGTGTGCCTCGATGAGTCGGTGCGTGGCTCTTCTATGGCATGATATCCGTTCAAGTTTATTTAGATTATACTTTTGTTTGAAATCAATGCTAGGATTACTCATACGACGTGTGATCCAGCAGCTGCTGTTCCCATTTAGATGGGCAAGTTTATGAAAAACGATCTAAAAGTTTGTTTATCCATAATTAAGGGATTGTATTTCCTATTTCTTTGTAACTATTATTTGTTTACTTCTCGACCGTTTAATTGTTAATTGATTGAAAAGGTTTGAAACTAAATACGAGCAATAAAACGATTTTGAAATTAAATCAGAAAAACTAATTGTGACCCAATTTTCACAATTTCATGATCATATTAAAAATTCACAAAAATCTGCTGGGAATTTTTTTCCCCATGTTTATTAGTTTTTAATGGCATTTTGATATATGAAAATTATCGATCAAATTAAGATATAACTTTTGGCTGAGAAATGAAAGTTTTGACCAAAAATTCAAGAAAAATAAATTCGATTGCATTTATAGTGGATTAAAAATGTAGACAAATCACCGATATAAAGGTGACAATATCAGTTTAGGCCAATTCTCAATTGAGAAGCCTTTGCAAAGATTCTAAAAAGGGCAATAATGTGCCCAAATGTCCCAAAAAAATGGTCTAAATGAATATTTAGCTTACCTTTAATGGCAAAAACGTGTACTAAAAACAAAACACCCGAAAAGATATGGGCTAATTCACATAAATCGTTAAAACTGGCCACAAGTAAATATTTATTCCAAGCGCAAAGAAAACATAATGACTTATTTTAAAAAGCCCTCACCCCCTTCCTCTGCTCCACCCCTCTCTAGCACTAACTTTTTCAAAACAATGTACTAAATTTAGTACAATGAAGACGTCAAGCATTACGTCACAAGACAAAACAAATCAAATTATTGTGAGGTACCCCCTCCTCTCCTCTCCTCGCTGATGCTCCTCCAGGCTTCTCGCTGGATTCATTCATGATCTTAAACAAAAGTCTAAAAATACAAATAAATTTGTACTTAATCTTTACGCAAGCAACAGTGGGCAAAGCAATTTACCTACGATGAGTGCAAAATACTCATAATAATCATGAATACACTCATACCATAATACCCATTCGCCTTCACATTCAATTTGCGTAATCAATAAGAATTTATATATTTTTCTCTGCGTATATAATAAAACCAATAAAAACTAATAGAAAAGCCAAAGCGCTGATGGCAATAATGGAACGAATGGCAACCAAGCGAGAGAGACAGAGACAGAGATAGAGAGAGAGGAGCAGCTGGGTGTCTGCTGGGGAAGAGGTGGAGAAACGAGGGATGAGGGCCAGGAGGGTGGCATAAAAAAATGAGGTAATAAGCAATATAGGATTCGGTGAATATCAAAGCAAATCAGCTCAAAGAGGTAGTATTCTATTTTCTTTTCTCTTCTTTTTTTTTCATTTAAATGAAACAATATAAAATTGCCAAAATGAAGAAAATTAAGAAGAAAAAACAACAACAAAAAAATAGCATACTAATCGTAATGATTGTATTAATTGGTTTGCACACACATTTTCATTTTCATTATCATTAATTATAGTCCTAGATGTGTGAGAATAGAGAGGGGAAGTTGGAGGGAGGAGGGGAGGATGGGTATACGGGTATATCTGTAGTCAAAAAGCCTTGACTCTCTCTTGAGAACTGACCTAGAACTAATGCTGTTTTGATAGCTGTACTCTAAACAATGCAAACAACAAATTCGATCGGAATAACACCACATGGCGATCGGATATACTATATCTTCCATATCTCATGTTCAGTTGATTGGGACAGGTTGAAGGTTATCGTATATGTTTGACTTACCGACTGTTTTGATGATCTGATAGTCATCCAAATTATATTTTCGCACTCCTTTGGCTGTTTGGACACTGCTGCTTTCCTCTTCGGATGATTCATCGTCTTCATCATCCTCGTCATCGGTCTCATTGCCATCATCGTCCTCAATACTTTCTGAATCATTGGTAATATCATCGCGAGCAGCTCCAGCGCTAGCAGCAGCAGATGTGGCCCCAGCTCCAGCACCATCTCCATCATCATCATCATCATCGTCGTCATCGTCATCGCCGTCAACTTCATTGACATCCTGTAGGGAACTACTGCTGCTGCTGCTTCTGTTGCTGGTGCTAGTGCTAGTGGCCGTTGGATGTTGCTCCACTTCATCCTCCTCCACATCATCGTCATCACTGTAATCCGATTCTAGGGGATCCGATGATTCACTTGATGCCACACAGTGTCCGCCGGTGCCACGGGCAGCTGAACCAACACCATTCGTTCGTCCAGCTCCGCCCAATTTGAATGTGAATGTTGCCTCTGTGTTAATGTCATTTGTTGTTGCTCCTACTCCTGTTCCTGTTCCCGTTCCTGTTCCTGTTCCTGTTGTTGTTGTGGGTATTTTCTTGTAGCCTGATGACGTCATGGCGCTTCCTGAATTTCCTGCCGTCAATTTTGATGCTGCTGATGAAGTTGATGTGGATCCAGCACCAACTGTTGAAGGCTTTGTTGTCAACGGTGTACAGAATCGAGCGCAAGTTGCCGTGGACATTTCCGGGCTGGTCCTTGAATTCTCTTTACCCCTTCCTGCAAACAGACAGACAGGCAAACAGATAGACAATTGATGGTTTTAGAAATCAAATATGTGTATAATAATATAGATGCCAAGTTGGAACTCTTTATCTTCTATTAATGGACATTTTGTATTGAAAGGCAAACCAAATCCAAATGCAATCGGGTTTACCTAAATCGAATCTCTGACGCCTAGTCGAGGTCGTTAAACAAATTGTATCTTTTCTTCAATCTTTTGCATTGATTATTTCAAGAACCGCAACTTAATTCGCCGTATTTCTTTAGTATAGTATATCTCGAAGAAAAAAAAATTATTTTCGTAAATTCGTAGCAAATTTTCGTTTAGAACTCAAAGTACTTGAAAACTGAATGAAACCACATGGGAAATCTTATACTTATGTAATTGCTGCGCGGCCTACTTAATGACTTTTTCATGGTTTGCAATTTGTTACCCAAAATGACAATGGTAGTAGGTATTCAATTTTTGATATTTTATGCCGTACTGCTAGTTAAATTTAGTTTCCTTTGTTTTGATGACTTTGCCTTGAGGTTTGCCTCCTGCCAACCCCATTCATGGCTGTTTAATTAACCAAACCAAACGGCAAGAGGAAGCGACCGAGAGAGAGAGAGACGAGCAGAGAGGGATGAGGAACGGAATTGTGAATGGGAATGCTTCTTTTGTATTTAAGTCTGACAAGCGCTTTAGTCGTGCGCATCAAATTGAAAGTGAAATGAAATTGCCATTGGTCAAACAAAGAGGCAAAAATTGAATACCCCTAGCCCCCTCTCCACCCCATCCCCAGGAATACACACACACACACACACACCAGAGAGTAAAAAGGAAAATACTACGGTCGAAGGGCTGTGTAAGTGTCCTTCCAATGGTCTTATCAAGCAAAGAACAGATAGAAAATTGACTTATATGCCAAAGGGTTGAACAACACGCAACAATCATAATATTATTAATAACAATAAATGCAATTTTGATTCAATTTAAGATGCGAGACGATGGCAAAGATGACAAAGACTCGAAACGACTGACTTGGAAGGCGATGCACTTGCACTTAATTGAAATGTTATGGGCCCAGGCATAAAATGCCATGATGATGAGGAAGTTCATCATGATGATGATGATGACGATGACGATGATGGCGATGAATATATGTATGTGAGTATGTAAAAATCAATAGCCATATGGCGGCAATAGAAACGGATCTATATGGTCTTGCCATTATTGTTCTGAGCGCATGAGGAGGCTGGGGCTTGGTTCCGAGTGCGGGGCTAATAATCAGAATCTAGGCCAGGCCAAAAGCATTCGCCAAATTGATGTGTACGTCATCATCATCTGGCGAGAAAAAGCCGTACGAAATTGAACCGCTTTCTGACTTTGATTGAAGGCCAGCCATTCAGCCGAACATGCACTCAATATATTTATTGAAAATAATACAATGGTTCTTTTACGCTCTTTGGGTGGCACTATATGGCGAAGATTGATTGAAAGTCAAGTGTGATTAATCCCAGCCGGAACTAAACAAAGGAAAATGCAATGCAAGCGAACTTTGTACCAAAAAAAAAAAAAAAAAACAAAGCAAAAAAATTCAAATGCCAAGCGAATCCTATTAAATTTCACATCCGAGTGCTAATTGTTGTCGTTGTTTTCTTCACTTTCTATTGAAATTTTATGCATTTCACACGTTTCCATGCTCTAAATAAGAATTCAAGTCCCTCACACGATAATAACCAGGCGGAAAAGGAGAATAGAGCACAATCACAACGACTTTGTCACACCCTTGGAAAATTTAATTTTTCACCTAGTATGAAATTCATTAGGAGTGAATATTTGTGATATTTGTCAATTGTGTGTTCTTTATACCTCCAAGTAATCATCATTTCCCCCTTCCGTGAGTGATAAACTCTTGGCTAAAGGGCATACACTCTTTTAGAGAGTGTTTCAAATTAAATATTGTACAAATGAAAAAAGAAAAACAACAACAGCAAATCGTAAACAGCTCTGGATAAATAATGTCTCAATCTTTATATTAATATTTGTCAGAAAGAAAAAAAAAAACAAAAAGACACAGTAATGGAAAAACAAAAGACCAACAAAAAGCCAACCTTGTCATTTCTTTTTTTTTCTTTGGAATGTTTACGATTCTTTGCTATTTTGGCGAGAAAAACGAACCGAAACAAAAACAAAACAATTTTAACATTTTATGATTATTACATACAAAATCTTTATGAATCGCTGTCACTCAAAATTATTTATCTATTTGCTATATCTTTCTCTCTACCTCTCTTGCTTTTTCCACTCGTTTTTGTGTTGTTAATTCTTCTTTTTTTTTCTCGCGTTTTCTCGCATTAAAAGTGCGGAAATATAATTTAAAGTTCAGCATTTGTTTTCTGAATAATTTCAGACAAATCACTTCGATGAGGGGCATAGCAATTGTGAATGGCTGATGAGCGGTGGGGCTTTGGGAACGGGGTGTGGGATGTGGGATGATTGTAAATTAGCCAAAAAGAAATACTAACAACTAACGTCAGTCACTCAGTCAGTCAGCCAGCTAGTAAGTGCTGATTCTGGCGCTGATCTGCACTAGACCAATCTCTCTCTATCCCTCTCTCTCTCTCTCTTTCTGTCTCTCTGACACTCATTCACCTTGATTGTGCCAAAATCAGAAAATGGAAAATGGAAATGGAAACTGATTTTGCTTCTGCTGCTGTTGGCAAGTCAAAAACACAACAACACAACAACAAAAAAACGGAAAATATCTTAAATGTTGCTTAATCTTCCGGTAGCGGCTAAGCACTCGTCACTTGATGTTTTCTTTATTTTCGTCTATTTTTTGTGAATGGAAACAAATACATATATATAAGTATAAAGAAACCAAACTGAATGATAAGAAAAATATAGGAAAAAAGATTGGGAGCACTTTGCTTTCTTTTTTCGAAATCATTGAGATCGAAGATCTATATATAACACACATTGAATACAGAAAATATGACAAAATATATAAAAATCAGATTGTTCTTAATTTAAGACATATTTCATTAGAATTTCCCTGATTCGCAAAGTATATTTAGTATGAATATATTCTTTAGCTGACATAGTTTTGGAACGAAGAACTCATTCAAGTTAAGGTATTTGAAATTCAAAGTTTCAAACGGAATTATATTCTATGATCAAACTTAAAAAGAAGAACTCTTTGATCATATTTTATACATATGTTTTATAAATTGTTAATTGAAATTAACTGACCACAGCTACAATTTATCTAATCCTGGTGTTTCTTTAGATTTATATATCGCATTCTATTGTCAAAACATTCCCCTTCTTCTGATCACTCTCAATCTGTCTTCCACTCTTTTGCTATCTTTCCCGCCTCCCCTCCCCTAGTTTTTAGCATTTAAAAATTTATGATCCAAAATTTTCTATTCTTAATTTTCTGACTTTTCTTTTTGGTTTGGTTTTGCTCTCGTGATTATGAAACATTTTTCACCTCAACTCACACATACACACCTACATAAATTGGATTTGATTTATATAGAAAATTATCAAATCAAAGAATGAATATTGCTTAATTTTTTCTTTTTTTTTTGGCTTCGCCCCACTTGAACTTTGCCAGAGTAAAAAATTAAGAAAAGAGCAAAAAAAAAAATCAACGAACGAATGAAAAAAAAATTTATGTTATTTATTAATTGAAAGCTACGTGGGGCGATTTGTTAAAATGTGAATTGTGAGATGGGATGGGATGAGTTGGGATCGGATGAGGGCATCGTCATCATCATTAACCATAATTTTAGTAGGCGGTACAGGAAAATCGTATTAAAAACAGACACACACGCACCGCACCGCACAGAAAGGAAAATTAAACGGGGGGAATGAAAATGAAATTATGAATAAGTGACAGTAGAAACGAAAAATAAAAAAAAAGACACCGATTTTCCAAAATAACACGCATCATCATCAAAATGAACTCGCACACACATACAACTGTCCATAATAATCAAAAATAATGCCGGCAAAAACAAAAAATATATGAAAATATTACATACATATATACATCCACATATATTTATATATATATATATATAAGTATGTATGTATATATTGTAATAAATTTGGCGACACGACACAACGCAAAGAAGAAAGAAACAAACAAAATAAACCAAAAACCAAAAAATAAGGGCGAAAGTAACATAAAGATTTATGAGCTTTGGATTTTTTATTATAGAGCAAGTATTTCCGGTGTCCTTGGTCTAGTTTTGTAATGGAAACTCATCAATGTGGAAAAGGGAAAAGTTCTGGGATCGGGATTTTGGCCTTGACTCAGTTTGAAGCAACGCAACTGACGGATTGAAGTTCGACACGAAACAAACAAAAGTAAAGGGCCAGCCCCTCGAGACGAAGATGTAATAATTATTATATACAATAATCCGATATTATTCGTACCAATGAAAGAGTTTCAATATTTTTTTCAAGTTCGTCTTTTGTTCGATCGGATTTACTGTTTACCTCATGAAAATCTAAATAAATGAGGATATGAGAATATTTTCAATTAGTAGTTACTACAGATCAGCTATGTAGAGTGAAGGGAATAAGTCGAAGTTTCGCCACTCTCCGCTTCTCACAAATTCACAATCCAAACCAAGTAATTTGGAATAAGTTATAGAACTGTACGAACTAAATGGAACAAAATATTGTTATTAACAAATTAGTTACACCAGAGTGGGCGGTGGGGTGGAATGGATAGTTTCACAATTTATATACGTTGATTTCGAATATCGGAAAACTATATCGATCGATTGAATGATCTTTACTGGCTATCAATGTTTTCATCATGGCCATTTCCGCATACGAAACTTGCAGCATATCATCAGCTAATTGCAATAATTAAACACTGAAAAACTTGCGTAGTTTGGCTAATTATATATCCACTTATTCATCTCAATGTGTGGAGGGATTGGTTTGGGGTGTGGGGAGGGGGTCTTTAGTTTTTGGAAAGCAAGCAAAAAAAAAAAAATACAAAAAAGTGAAACATTTATAGACCATTTGGTTGGTCTACCTTTTGGCATGGAGATTATTACTCACCGAAAACTAATTTTTACCAGCCGAACGACTCGGCAGGCCGCTGGCGCGCTGCTGTTTTGGTTTTTCTTAAAGATCGCGTTTTTCTTTCACTCTTTTTCTTGGTGTTTTGTTTTTTGTTGTTGTTGGTTGATTTTTATTTTTTTTTTTGGTTTTTTGTTTTTGTCTGGAATCGGAACGCTTGCGAAATTGTTAAAAATAAATATATATTCAGCACGATTTTCTTTCAACTGAGCAAAAGTGAAACGAAAATAAACTTAACACTCAGCGCGATATTCTTATTCGGTTTTTTCTTATATGGTTTTTCTTTTTGGTTTTGGTTTTGTTTTTTTTTTTTTTTTTTGCTTCTTAGCGGTTCGTTTTGTTCAGTTAAGCAAATTGTGTCACTTTTTGTTTGTCGCTTAAACGTTTTTCCGTTCCGTTCCGTCTCTCTTCTCTTGTTATTATTATTTTTGTTGTTGTTTGTTTTTTTTTTTTTCTGTTTTAGTTTTTGCCGTTTCCAGAGACCGTGAGATCGGCTAAGATCTCGAATATCCGGTTATTGTGCCGCAGCAGCAATAGCAGCTCTTGCAGTTCTGCTTTATCTTACTTAAGGGCAACAATTTTTGCCACCAGAACCAAAAAACAATTTGGCAACAAATTTAAAAAAAAAAAATGATTAATTTTTTTGTTGGTCCCTTTTTTAAAGAACAATTTGCATTAAAAAAAAAAAAATATTTTTTTCCAAAAAGTTTGTATATTTTTCAAAACAAAAAATACAATACAATAATTTTCCTTTGTGGGCTTTTCTGTGTTCTTTTTTGTTCTGTTCTATTGATGACCAGCCGCCTCCAAGTTTTGCACGAAACTGAATTGTAAAATCTGCGAATTGTTTGCCACAACTCTCGAACGTTGGCAGTCAGACGGTAGACCCGATGACGGCGACGGCAACGGAGACGACTACGACTACGACGACATGGGGCTTCGGCAACGGCTACTTGGTCTTGGCCAGAAACAAAGGCCGTGGCAAGAAGCAATGCGTAGGGGCAGGACAGGGACAGGGGCAAGAAAGCCAGATGATAATAATAATGAAGATGATAATGATGATGATGATGGGATGCGCTCTTTCGGTGGCGTTGGAGAAGATGTTTGCCATTGCTCTCCACGTGTAGGATGTGTGTAAGTTGTCGCTTGTGTTGGGGCTAAAGTGTTCGACTCAAGTGTTTCAGGATTGAAACGTTTTACTGGATCGATTGTTGGTTAATTTACACTTGGAAAAGCATTTGATTTGATGGAAACCACAATTCCTATAGCCAAATCTATTGGTCCGACCTTTAACGACATTCAAAAGTATATAATTGTATATCTGGAATTTCTTTTATATTCCCAATTATTCCCATATTTATCTAGATGGAAACTTAACTAACATGCCGAATTGATATAAATAATGCAATTAAAATTACCTAATAAACCGTATAATTATATGGTTATATAAAATTATAGCCCATATCGTGGAAAGATATCAACAAGTAGTTTAAACTACCGATCTAAAATGCATCTAGATATGTACATATATCGCAAATATCGAAAAAGAAAATCCCAATGTCTGTTCTGAGCCTTTTTCCGAGGATTGTTTGGCTTTTGGTTTTGTGTGCTTGCTTTGCACACAAGTGGAGAAACGCATGTTTTTTTCTTCCAAGTGTAACCTGCTCATCGTAATTTTATCTAATTTACATTAGTCCTCCCTTTTGCCTCCTCTCTCTTTGGACCAAGGCCTCATTTTGGGTGTTTGTTTGGCAACAAAGATTTTTGCGTGTTGAAATTTTGATTTTGATTTTTTTTTCTCGTCTTTTTGGGCTTTTTTGTTTGTTTGCATTGCATTTGGTGTTAGTAAACACAAATCTTAAACACCAAAAAGTTTGCATGTTTATGTAGTTGTAGTAGCTGTAGAGACTTTGACAAGGTCAGACCCCGTTGGGGAATTTACATATCATCATCATCATGCCCATTAGGATTACAACCACCAGCAGCGTCGGGTGGACGACACGTCAGTCACGCGTGGTCCTTCAAGAAGTCCATTCAAGACCAAGGTCATAGCTCGTACTTACCACTTTCAGTACCATGATGAACAGTTCCACCACCCAGACGCTTCCATATAGCGGTAGTAATATATCTGTCATGTATTTGGCAATCTGTTAGATATGAAAATTTATATTCAATTAAAAATGATAAAAACAGAAAACAAAACAAAATAACAATAAATTCTGCTCGTGCCACTTACTCTCGCGCATATTGTTCTGCCTACAAAAGCAAAAAAGCCGGCTGCATACATTTGCCAAAATACATACGCAAACTTTATAGGCAAGGAATATGTTTTTGAATCTTTTCCAAGTGTCCATATAAAATATTATATTTTGTTGTCTTTTTTATATAATTATGTGTTCGTAAATTTTTTGTATTTAAAATTTTGAATTTTGTATTTTTCAACGGTTACTTTATTTAAATCTAACTGTCGTAACATGAAAAACCGCTAGATGTCGCTTTACAGGCTCGCAAATGATGTTCTGTTAGGGGTACTGTTAATTTACAGACTCAAAGATTAACAGGCTCGCAAATGATGTTCTGTTAGGGGTACTGTTAATTTACAGACTCAAAGATTAACAGGCTCGCAAATGATGGTCTGTTAGGGGTACTGTTAATTTACAGACTCAAAGATTAACAGGCTCGCAAATGATGTTCTGTTAGGGGTACTGTTAATTTACAGACTCCAAGATTAACAGGCTCGCAAATGATGTTCTGTTAGGGGTACTGTTAATTTACAGACTCAAAGATTAACAGGCTCGCAAATGATGTTCTGTTAGGGGTACTGTTAATTTACAGACTCAAAGATTAACAGGCTCGCAAATGATGATCTGTTAAGTGTACTGTTAATTTACAGACTCAAATAAGTTAACAGCGTTGTGTTGTTATTGCTAGTGGTGAAATAGGCCAAAATAGTCGGACAATCGAATTAATGCAATTTTGTTTGTCACCACTAGGTGCCGACACTGTTTGTAAAAAAGATGCAATTTTCGTGGATGAAAGTAGCAATATATCTCCTGACTTTCCTGACTTATGCCTACTCTGGGTACGGATCCAGTACCATAGTACACGTAAGTCCATGAACTTAGTATTATTTGCTTATGTCATTCTTGTAAAAGGCAGTGCAATTGCGACACAGCATGTAACGCGCAAAACGCTATCCTACTTTTTAAGGAAATGTACATTCTTGAGCATCATCAACAAACAGTCTGATTGAGCGATATATATCCCTGTTGTTGTACATATTCGATGCTCGAATAGACAATATGTAATACAGAATTGCAAGGGTATACAAAGTACGACATGCCAAATCTAACTTCCGGTATCTTTGTTTATTTTTATATTTGCCGACAGCTCAGAGATGCGATTATTGCTGCAGAGGCAATCTTCGGTGACGTGTTCAAGAATCTCATAACGGTTGTGCGCAAATTTCGCACAGTCCATGAGGTTTTCGATGCAGCAGTCGAGGAGAACTGTATCTACCAATGCCCCTCGCCAGAGGGAGGGGGACCGGGTATGTAATAAATTTCCTAGAAGATTATGTAAACTGATATTTACCCAACGATTACTTCAGCTCCGCGAGCTGTACAGAATAAATTCTACACGCCCACCTCCGATGGCTGTGGCTCCTTGGGCTTAAGGATTAGCACGGAGTTTTTGCCAGCAGCCGAAATGGAAACCTGCTGCAATTCGCATGATATTTGCTACGATACGTGTAACAGCGATAAGGAACTCTGCGATCTGGATTTTAAACGTTGTCTCTACAAATATTGTGATAGCTACGAAAAATCGCTGGCAAGTGATCTGATGATGAAGGGCTGCAAGGCGGCCGCCAAGATGCTCTTCACCGGCACACTGACGCTAGGCTGTCGATCGTATTTGGATTCGCAAAAGCGTTCCTGCTACTGTGCACCAGCAAAAGGAAGCAATTCGAAATACGCGAACAGCAGGGAGAGGCAACAACAGGCGGGGGGCCAACAGAAACAGCAGAAGTATGGATGGAAGGATCGCAATGAAATCTAGTATTGGATTGGAAAGGTGCATGTGTGCGTTAAATTGTTGTTTAGTTCGTGTTATTTGTTAGTTTTAGCTTAAACATTGTAGGGCCAGTTGGCCCTACTATTGACGAATCTTTTTAAGCCAAAGGAGTTGAATATATAAGTATTTTTAACAAAGAACTATTAAATTGTCCTAGATCTAGGTGACTACTACAGTTAAGGCTTAACATGACAAACTTTTATGCATATTGCATTTAGTTAAAGCTCAATAATTAAGCCATTAATTATATATACTCCGCACACATCTGCAACTACATTTATCGTTTCAGGATATGCCGTTTAAATCGGACAACAAAGATATATGCAAACCTATTTCATGCATTTTTAAATTTTCGATAACTACACAAGATGTATTATCCATTTTTTTAATAAAAATAAGCAACTATCGATAGCTGAGCAACAGCTGAGTGAGTTGCCGGAAAAAAGCCGATTATGCGTATGGCAACGCCAGAAGAGGGAATGCACGTTGTTTTTGCCACGCAAATTTCGCCGCTTACGCATAGAATAACTTATTAAAGGTGAGTTTTTGCATTTGAGCTCCATTAATGAACTAAACAAGCATTCTGAAAGACATGGGTAAGAAACTAGAGCGGAGTGATGTCTGCCGCGTACCGGAGAATATTAATTTCCCGGGCGAGGAGGAGAATGTGCTAAAGAGATGGAAAGAGGAGAAAATCTTCGAGAAGTGCAGCCAGCTGTCGAAGGGAAAACCCAAGTAAGTCAAAGTCAAAATTGCATCAGCTTCTTGAAAACATTGATTCCTTCGTCTTGTTCCCTTTCAGATATACTTTCTACGATGGTCCACCATTTGCGACGGGACTGCCCCATTATGGCCACATACTGGCTGGAACCATTAAGGATATTGTGACCCGTTATGCCTATCAACAGGGCTATCACGTAGACCGTCGCTTTGGTTGGGATTGTCATGGTCTGCCAGTGGAGTTCGAGATTGATAAAATGCTTAATATTCGCGGTCCCGAGGATGTGGCGAAAATGGGAATTAGGGCCTACAATGCGGAATGCCGAAAAATTGTAATGCGTTATGCGGATGAATGGGAGACTGTTGTGACCCGCGTGGGTCGCTGGATTGATTTTAAAAACGACTATAAAACATTGTACCCATGGTACATGGAGTCCATTTGGTGGATCTTCAAGCAGTTGTTCGACAAGGGTTTGGTCTATCAGGGCGTAAAGGTGATGCCATATTCCACGGCCTGCACCACATCTCTGTCGAACTTTGAGGCCAATCAGAATTATAAGGAAGTGGTCGATCCTTGTGTAGTTGTAGCCTTAGAAGCAGAGACTTTGCCCAATACCTTTTTCCTGGTGTGGACCACGACGCCATGGACACTGCCTTCAAATTTTGCATGCTGTGTGCATCCTACAATGACTTATGTCAAAGTAAGTGTATTGTCATGTAGCTCCTAAATCGATTTGAATTTCTAATCCTTGGGCAATTTCTTACATTTCAGGTTCGCGATGTGAAAAGTGACCGCTTGTTTATTTTGGGAGAAGCCCGTCTATCATATGTCTTTAAGACAGAGGCGGAATATGAGATTCTAGAAAAGTTTGCTGGGCAAACGCTTAAGGGATTGCATTATAAACCCCTCTTTCCCTACTTCGTCGAACGTGGAGCGGCTGTGAAAGCTTACCGTGTCTTAGTGGATGAATATGTCACCGAGGATTCGGGTACAGGCATTGTCCATCAAGCTCCATACTTCGGTGAGGACGATTATCGCGTCTGTTTGGCTGCTGGCATCATCACCAAGTCCAGTGAAGTCATTTGCCCCGTGGATGACTCAGGAAGATTCACAACAGAGGCCGCAGACTTTGTAGGTCAATATGTGAAAGATGCGGATAAGCAAATTATAGCCAAACTGAAGGCCAATGGCAATCTGGTGTCGAGCGGCCAAGTGAAGCATAGTTATCCCTTCTGTTGGCGCTCAGACACTCCTCTCATCTACAAGGCTGTGCCTTCATGGTTTGTACGCGTGGAGCACATGTCAAAGAATCTTTTGGCCTGCAGCGCTCAGACCTATTGGGTTCCCGATTTTGTGAAAGAAAAACGGTTTGGAAACTGGCTGAAAGATGCCAGAGACTGGGCTGTGAGTATAACGAGAAGGCGGAAAAAAGTGGCGATTGTAAAATTTTTTTCTTTTAGATTTCGCGCAATCGCTATTGGGGCACACCTATACCTATTTGGCGTTCACCTGATGGCCAAGAGACCATTGTCATTGGAAGCATCAAGCAACTGGCCGAACTTTCTGGCGTTCAAGTGGACGACTTGCATCGTGAGACGATCGATGATATTGAAATTCCTTCCGCTGTGCCTGGTAATCCTCCACTGCGTCGCATTGCTCCTGTTTTTGATTGTTGGTTCGAGTCAGGATCTATGCCTTTTGCCCAACAGCACTTCCCATTTGAGAACGAGAAGGATTTCATGAATAATTTCCCAGCCGATTTTATTGCGGAAGGCATTGATCAGACTCGCGGCTGGTTCTACACGCTTTTGGTGATCTCTACAGCCCTGTTTAATAAGGCTCCATTCAAGAATTTGATTGCCAGCGGTTTAGTTTTGGCCGCCGACGGCCAAAAGATGTCGAAGCGTAAAAAGAATTATCCCGATCCCATGGAGGTTGTCCACAAATATGGAGCGGATGCCCTGCGCTTGTATTTGATCAATTCACCAGTTGTCCGAGCCGAGAGTTTGCGCTTCAAGGAAGAGGGTGTTCGTGATATAATCAAGGATGTCTTCTTGCCTTGGTACAATGCCTATCGGTTCCTGCTTCAAAATATTGTGCGTTACGAGGCGGAGGATTTGGGCGGCAAAGGGCAATATACATACGATCCCAAAAGGCACTTGTCGAACATGGAACAGGCTTCAGTTATCGACATCTGGATTTTGTCTTTCAAGGAGTCGTTGCTGGAATTCTTTGCCACAGAGATGAAAATGTATCGCCTGTACACGGTGGTGCCCAGATTGACCAAATTCATCGATCAGTTGACCAATTGGTAAGTTTTGTTGTTTAATCCAGAAAAATCTGTATATTTATTAGTGCTTTTTTTCACAAGGTATGTGCGACTCAATCGTCGCCGCATCAAGGGTGAACTGGGTGCCCAGCAATGTATACAATCCCTGGACACGCTGTACGACGTACTTTACACAATGGTCAAAATGATGGCACCCTTTACGCCCTATTTAACCGAGTACATCTTTCAGAGATTAGTTTTGTTCCAACCTCCTGGTTCATTGGAGCATATGGATTCTGTGCATTATCAAATGATGCCTGTAAGCCAAAATAAATTCATCCGCAGTGATATTGAGCGTTCGGTGGCCTTAATGCAGTCCGTGGTGGAGCTGGGACGAGTGATGCGAGATCGTCGCACATTGCCCGTCAAATATCCAGTCTCGGAAATTATAGTCATCCATAAAGATGAGGAAACCCTAAAGGCAATTAAGAGCCTGGAAGACTTTATTCTCAGTGAGTTGAATGTGCGAAAGCTGACCTTGAGTTCCGACAAAGAGAAATATGGTGTTACCTTGAGGGCTGAACCAGATCATAAGGTATGTTTCCATCAGAGTAAACAGTAAAAAAGTCCTTGTAACTCTGTCTATCTCGTGTTCGTTTCTAGGCGTTGGGCCAGCGACTCAAGGGTAACTTCAAGGCTGTTATGGCTGCCATTAAGGCTCTTAAAGACGAGGAGATTCAGAAGCATGTTGCCCAGGGTTACTTTAATATCTTGGACCAACGCATCGAACTGGATGAAGTGCGCATTATTTACTGCACTTCCGATCAAGTGGGTGGTAATTTTGAAGCCCATAGCGATAATGAGGTATTGGTTCTGTTGGACATGACTCCCAACGAGGAGTTGCTAGAGGAGGGTCTTGCACGTGAGGTAATTAATCGCGTGCAGAAGCTGAAAAAGAAGGCTCAATTGATACCCACTGATCCGGTTTTGATCTATCATGAATTGGGCAATAAGGGGGACAAAGAACTGGCTCAACTGAAAAAGGTTTTAGTTAACTATGGCAACATGATCCAGACCGCTGTTAAATCGGAATTCGCTGCCTATGATCCCAAACAGGCATCTAAGAAGCGTCTTATTGCCAGCGAATTGGTGGACCTTAAAGGTATTCCTCTCCAGCTAACCATATGCTCCACGGAAGAGCTGCAGTTACCTAGTCTGGCTTGGTCAAATGTCACACTTGCCGAGGAGTTAAAGCCACGCTTTGGCAATGGTAACAAGGCAACCATCTTGCTGCAACACAATCTTAACAAGGAATTCATCACGCTGCCCACTCTCAAAAAGGAATTAGAGCTGCTATTTGGCCTCTATGGTGTTAGCTATAACATCTACGTAGTCGATCAGCAAAAGAAGCTCAGCGAACTGAAAGCCATCGACAAGAACCTTAGCGGCAAACTGTTGGTACTCTCTCGCACCTCGGAGGCTCTGAAGCAAGTTGAAAGTGGCCTGGAAATAGGCGCGGCTCCATACTCCAAATTCGCGAATCAGCCATCTGGCAGCACCATATTCACAGAGAATCCTACGGGTCAGAGTCTTGCATAAGCTTGTGATCTAATCGATAATCTTTTGGTAAACGGAAGCAACACAAAACTGAAACTGTTATTAACAATTCAAAACGAAAACCTTAACTGAAATAAAACTGAAAATGTTGTAATTCCTCATCCAGGCTCAAAACATTATTGAATTCCTTTCTGCTATTATGTTAATATTGCAATTCCCATTTTTGCAGCGAAATCTTAAAATTTGAATGTTACTTTTTAAAATACTGTCAATGTTATTATGAAACTGTTCAAATGAGAGTGAGCAAGAAAGCTTTTCTGGCATCTCCTTCTTATACAATACGTATGAGCGTGAAAGAGATGCAAGCAACTCTCTCTTTCGCTCAAGCTTATTTCTTGTTGAAAAAAGCATATATTAAGTATTTAAGCAGCGGATCCAATTCAATATAATAATTAAAGAGTGAAGGACGGCAACAGGCGGCAACAATGTTATCCTCTGCCTATGGCTTCTCCTCCCCCACTTTATAAAAACCTAGCCTCCCCAAGCTGAAAGCACATGATAACGAAGATCTGGAATACCCCCTGGCGTGGCAACGTTTAACTCTTGGGCAAGTAAAATGCGATAAACATATTTTCAAATTTAAAATACATTTTATTTTTCAATTTTAATTATAAGGTGCTAAATTTTATGGAGAGGTTTCCAACTAGCGGCCACATATGATCCTTCATCTACAGGAGGACACCTACAAGCGCGGAATCTGCAATTAAGAGAAAAATAATAATAGATTTTTTTCTTGGCAAGATATCACAGAGTATCTGCGAGTTCTTTGGAGTATCAGAATGGCATCGGAAAACGGACAAAGGCGTGAAGTACTTTTCAGGACAATCAATGCTAATGAACCAGGACTTTAGTATGGTGAAATGACAATTCGTCCTGGTAGCTGTGATTAAGGATTTTCTCCTTTTTGTACTTGGAATTTTACACGACATCAGAAATTTCATCACATATCCATAAACGAAGAAAAGCTTTATTTTTTTTCTGCTTAGGAAAAAAAAAAGAAAATCCCGCAAAAGGTAAGAAATAGAAAAAACCTCAGCTTTAAGATCCTCAAACTCAGTCAATTTTTGCGCAACTTAAAATATTCGAGTTTAAAATTTTTTAGATCATTTCTTTTAAATGGTATCAAACAATTGAAAGTTTTGAAAACTACTTTTGTTGATGCCAATCGACGCGGATCATCAAGGACATCCTAGCGAACCATGTCCTTTCGTCCTGCGGCAGGATTTACGGATTTTGGAGCTAAAAAACTAAAAAGGATAATTCTCTTGTGGAAAAATTACAAGTCCAAAAAACACTTTTGTGTTTACAAAAATAGCTTAAATCTCGCGAGTCCTTTGAAGGATCAGGACGAAAATAGTGTCAAACGATTTCATTCATCAAGGACTATCATCTGTGAAAAGGACATCCCAATAGTCCTGCCAGGAGCTGAGATATTACGGTATTTATGTGTTTTTTCTGTTTTGTTGCCCGTCTGGTGCATCCTGGGACTTAGAAAAAATTCACTAATATCCTTTTTTTCATCCTTAGATGACCCCTACTTTTTTTGATGCCAATCGACGCGGATCATCAAGGGTATCCTAGCGAACCATGTCCTTTCGTCCTGCGGCAGGATATGCGTCTTTAAGAGCTAAAAAACGAAATAAGGATAATTGTCTTAAGGAAAAATTACAAGTCCAAAAAACACTTAAGTGTTTATAACTCGGCCATTTTAAGGACGATTTGGATGTCCTTTGGCCAGATCAAGGACCTTGTTAATTCGCGTAAATTGACATATGAAGGTCCTCGAAAGTCCTTTAAAAAGCTATAAAAAAGGACCTTTTCCAAAAAATTGTTGTCCTGCATCCTTAGATGACCCCTACTTTTTTTGATGCCAATCGACGCGGATCATCAAGGACATTCGAACGCACCATGTCCTTTCGTCCTGCGGCAGGATTTGTGGATTTATGAGCTAAAAAACGGAAAAAGGACAATTTTCTCGAGGCCATAACTCCGCAGGACATTAACCGATTTCGCCAGGACATGTTTTTCTAGGACCTCCAGGAGCAGGACTATCGATCTGCATTCAATTATTCTAAATATCTTTCAAAAAATTTTGCAAAAATTTTTGCAAGGGGGTAGGTCGAAAAAATGGCAAAAAATCACAAAAAATGTACAAATATCCTTTTTCTCAGCCATTTCAAGGACTATCCGGATGTCCTTTGGCCAGACTGAAGTCCTTGATGGTCCGCGTCGATTGACACTATTAGATCCTGGAAAGTCCTTCAGGGAGCTGAGATAAAAGGACCTTTTTGTGTTTACAAAAATAGCTTAAATCTCGCGAGTCCTTTGAAGGATCAGGACGAAAATAGTGTCAAACGATTCCTTTCATCAAGGACTATCATCTGTGAAAAGGACATCCCAGTAGTCCTGCCAGGAGCTGAGATATTACGGTATTTATGCGTTTTTTCTGTTTTCTTGCCCGCCCGGTGCAGCCTGGGACTTAGAAAAAATTCACTAATATCCTTTTTTTCATCCTTAGATGACCCCTACTTTTTTGATGCCAATCGACGCGGATCATCAAGGACATCCTAGCGAACCATGTCCTTTCGTCCTGCGGCAGGATATGCGTCTTTAAGAGCTAAAAAACGAAAAAAGGATAATTGTCTTGTGGAAAAATTACAAGTCCAAAAAACACTTAATGTTTATATCTCGGCCATTTTAAGGACGATTTGGATGTCCTTTGGCCAGATCAAGGACCTTGTTAATTCCCGTAAATTGACATATGTAGGTCCTGGAAAGTCCTTTAAAAAGCTATAAAAAAGGACATTTTCCAAAAAATTTTTGTCCTGCATCCTTAGATGACCCCTACTTTTTTTGATGCCAATCGACGCGGTTCATCAAGGACATTCGAACGCACCATGTCCTTTCGTCCTGCGGCAGGATTTGTGGATTTTGGAGCTAAAAAACGAAAAAAGGATAATTTTCTCGAGGCCATAACTCCGCAGGACATTAACCGATTTCGCCAGGACATGTTTTTCTAGGACCTCCAGGAGCAGGACTATCGATCTGCATTCAAGGATTCTAAATATCTTTCAAAAATTTTGCAAAAATTTTTGCAAGGGGGTAGGTCGAAAAAATGGCAAAAAATCACAAAAAATGTACAAATATCCTTTTTTCTCAGCCATTTCAAGGACTATCCGGATGTCCTTTGCCCAGACTGAAGTCCTTGATGGTCCGCGTCGATTGACACTATTAGATCCTGGAAAGTCCTTCAGGGAGCTGAGATAAAAGGACCTTTTTGTGTTTACAAAAATAGCTTAAATCTCGCGAGTCCTTTGAAGGATCAGGACGAAAATAGTGTCAAACGATTCCTTTCATCAAGGACTATCATCTGTGAAAAGGACATCCCAGTAGTCCTGCCAGGAGCTGAGATATTACGGTATTTATGTGTTTTTTCTGTTTTCTTGCCCGCCCGGTGCAGCCTGGGACTTAGAAAAATTCACTAATATCCTTTTTTCATCCTTAGATGACCCCTACTTTTTTGATGCCAATCGACGCGGATCATCAAGGACATCCTAGCGAACCATGTCCTTTCGTCCTGCGGCAGGATTTGCCGATTTTGGAGCTAAAAAACGAAAAAAGGATAATTGTCTTGTGGAAAAATTACAAGTCCAAAAAACACATAAGTGTTTATATCTCGGCCATTTTAAGGACGATTTGGATGTCCTTTGGCCAGATCAAGGACCTTGTTAATTCCCGTAAATTGACATATGTAGGTCCTGGAAAGTCCTTTAAAAAGCTATAAAAAAGGACATTTTCCAAAAATTTTTGTCCTGCATCCTTAGATGACCCCTACTTTTTTGATGCCAATCGACGAGGTTCATCAAGGACATTCGAACGCACCATGTCCTTTCGTCCTGCGGCAGGATTTGCCGATTTTGGAGCTAAAAAACGAAAAAAGGATAATTTTCTCGAGGCTATAACTCCGCAGGACATTAACCGATTTCGCCAGGACATGTTTTTCTAGGACCTCCAGGAGCAGGACTATCGATCTGCATTCAAGGATTCTAAATATCTTTCAAAAAATTTTGCAAAAATTTTTGCAAGGGGTAGGTCGAAAAAATGGCAAAAAATCACAAAAAATGTACAAATATCCTTTTTTTCCAGCCATTTCAAGGACTATCCGGATGTCCTTTGGCCAGACTGAAGTCCTTGATGGTCCGCGTCGATTGACACTATTAGATCCTGGAAAGTCCTTCAGGGAGCTGAGATAAAAGGACCTTTTTGTGTTTACAAAAATAGCTTAAATCTCGTGAGTCCTTTGAAGGATCAGGACGAAAATAGTGTCAAACGATTCCTTTCATCAAGGACTATCATCTGTGTGAAGGACATCCCAGTAGTCCTGCCAGGAGCTGAGATATTACGGTATTTATGTGTTTTTTCTGTTTTCTTGCCCGCCCGGTGCAGCCTGGGACTTAGAAAAAATTCACTAATATCCTTTTTTCATCCTTAGATGACCCCTACTTTTTTTGATGCCAATCGACGCGGATCATCAAGGACATTCGAACGCACCATGTCCTTTCGTCCTGCGGCAGGATTTGCGCATTTTAGAGCCTAAAAACCTTTTTGATAAGTTTTGTGATAAATTTTGTTGCATACTTTTAGGGTTCAATAAAATATACTAAAAAAAAGTTTGTTGAATACTTTTGGGGGTTTCAAGGTGTTCTAGCCCGATTTGGGGGCCCAAAATTTTTTTGTAGCATACTTTTGGGCTGTAGAACCCGATTTTGCAATAAAAATTTTTGTTGCATACTTTTAGGCGCTGGACCCCGAAAATTTTCTTTTGCATACTTTTAGGTGTTCTAGCCCGAATTTTGGCCTGAAAAATTTTTTGTAGCATACTTTTAGGCTGTAGAACCCGATTTTGCAATAAAAAATTTTTGTTGCATACTTTTTAGGCGCTGGACCCCGAAAATTTTCTATTGCATACTTTTTAGGTGTTCTAGCCCGATTTCGGGGCCGAAAAAATTTTTGTAGCATACTTTTAGGCTGTAGAACCCGATTTTTGCAATAAAAAATTTTTTGTTGCATACTTTTAGGCGCTGGACCCCGAAAATTTTCTATTGCATACTTTTAGGTGTTCTAGCCCGATTTTGGGGCCCAAAAAATTTTGTAGCATACTTTTAGGCTGTAGAACCCGATTTTGCAATAAAAAATTTTTGTTGCATACTTTTAGGCGCTGGACCCCGAAAAATAGGGCTAAAACACCTAAAAGTATGCAACAAAAATTTTTTATTGAAAAATCGGGTTCTACAGCCTAAAAGTATGCTACAAAAATTTTTTGGGCCCAGAAATCGGGCTAGAACACCTAAAAGAATGCAATAGAAAATTTTCGGGGTCCAGCGCCTAAAAGTATGCAACAAAAATTTTTTATTGCAAAATCGGGTTCTACAGCCTAAAAGTATGCTACAAAAATTTTTTCGGCCCCGAAATCGGGCTAGAACACCTAAAAGTATGCAATAGAAAATTTTCGGGGTCCAGCGCCTAAAAGTATGCAACAAAAATTTTTTATTGCAAAATCGGGTTCTACAGCCCAAAAGTATGCTACAAAAAAATTTTGGGCCCCCAAATCGGGCTAGAACACCTTGAAACCCCCAAAAAGTATTCAACAAACTTTTTTTTTAGTATATTTTATTGAACCCTAAAAGTATGCAACAAAATTTATCACAAAACTTATCAAAAAGGTTTTTAGGCTCTAAAATGCGCAAATCCTGGCGCAGGACGAAAGGACATGGTGCGTTCGAATGTCCTTGATGATCCGCGTCGATTGGCATCAAAAAAAGTAGGGGTCATCTAAGGATGAAAAAAAGGATATTAGTGAATTTTTTCTAAGTCCCAGGCTGCACCGGGCGGGCAAGAAAACAGAAAAAACACATAAATACCGTAATATCTCAGCTCCTGGCAGGACTACTGGGATGTCCTTCACACAGATGATAGTCCTTGATGAAAGGAATCGTTTGACACTATTTTCGTCCTGATCCTTCAAAGGACTCACGAGATTTAAGCTATTTTTGTAAACACAAAAAGGTCCTTTTATCTCAGCTTCCTGAAGGACTTTCCAGGATCTAATAGTGTCAATCGACGCGGACCATCAAGGACTTCAATCTGGCCAAAGGACATCCGGATAGTCCTTGAAATGGCTGAGAAAAAAGGATATTTGTACATTTTTTGTGATTTTTTGCCATTTTTTCGACCTACCCCTTGCAAAAATTTTTGCAAAATTTTTTGAAAGATATTTAGAATCCTTGAATGCAGATCGATAGTCCTGCTCCTGGAGGTCCTAGAAAAACATGTCCTGGCGAAATCGGTTAATGTCCTGCGGAGTTATGGCCTCGAGAAAATTATCCTTTTTTCGTTTTTTAGCTCCAAAATCCACAAATCCTGCCGCAGGACGAAAGGACATGGTGCGTTCGAATGTCCTTGATGAACCTCGTCGATTGGCATCAAAAAAAGTAGGGGTCATCTAAGGATGCAGGACAAAAATTTTTTGGAAAATGTCCTTTTTTATAGCTTTTTAAAGGACTTTCCAGGACCTACATATGTCAATTTACGGGAATTAACAAGGTCCTTGATCTGGCCAAAGGACATCCAAATCGTCCTTAAAATGGCCGAGATATAAACACTTATGTGTTTTTTGGACTTGTAATTTTTCCACAAGACAATTATCCTTTTTTCGTTTTTTAGCTCTTAAAGACGCATATCCTGCCGCAGGACGAAAGGACATGGTTCGCTAGGATGTCCTTGATGATCCGCGTCGATTGGCATCAAAAAAGTAGGGGTCATCTAAGGATGAAAAAAGGATATTAGTGAATTTTTCTAAGTCCCAGGCTGCACCGGGCGGGCAAGAAAACAGAAAAAACACATAAATACCGTTATATCTCAGCTCCTGGCAGGACTATTGGGAAGTCCTTTTTACAGATGATAGTCCTTGATGAAAGGAATCGTTTGACACTATTTTCGTCCTGATCCTTCAAAGGACTCGCGAGATTTTAGCTATTTTCGTAAACACAAAAAGGTCCTTTTATCTCAGCTCCCTGAAGGACTTTCCAGGATCTAATAGTGTCAATCGACGCGGACCATCAAGGACTTCAGTCTGGCCAAAGGACATCCGGATAGTCCTTGAAATGGCTGAGAAAAAAGGATATTTGTACATTTTTTGTGATTTTTTGCCATTTTTTCGACCTACCCCCTTGCAAAAATTTTTGCAAAATTTTTTGAAAGATATTTAGAATCCTTGAATGCAGATCGATAGTCCTGCTCCTGGAGGTCCTAGAAAAACATGTCCTGGCGAAATCGGTTAATGTCCTGCGGAGTTATGGCCTCGAGAAAATTGTCCTTTTTCCGTTTTTTAGCTCATAAATCCACAAATCCTGCCGCAGGACGAAAGGACATGGTGCGTTCGAATGTCCTTGATGATCCGCGTCGATTGGCATCAAAAAAAGTAGGGGTCATCTAAGGATGAAAAAAAGGATATTAGTGAATTTTTTCTAAGTCCCAGGATGCACCAGACGGGCAACAAAACAGAAAAAACACATAAATACCGTAATATCTCAGCTCCTGGCAGGACTATTGGGATGTCCTTTTCACAGATGATAGTCCTTGATGAATGAAATCGTTTGACACTATTTTCGTCCTGATCCTTCAAAGGACTCGCGAGATTTAAGCTATTTTTGTAAACACAAAAAGGTCCTTTTATCTCAGCTCCCTGAAGGACTTTCCAGGATCTAATAGTGTCAATCGACGCGGACCATCAAGGACTTCAGTCTGGCCAAAGGACATCCGGATAGTCCTTGAAATGGCTGAGAAAAAAGGATATTTGTACATTTTTTGTGATTTTTTGCCATTTTTTCGACCTACCCCCTTGCAAAAATTTTTGCAAAATTTTTGAAAGATATTTAGAATCCTTGAATGCAGATCGATAGTCCTGCTCCTGGAGGTCCTAGAAAAACATGTCCTGGCGAAATCGGTTAATGTCCTGCGGAGTTATGGCCTCGAGAAAATTGTCCTTTTTCCGTTTTTTAGCTCATAAATCCACAAATCCTGCCGCAGGACGAAAGGACATGGTGCGTTCGAATGTCCTTGATGATCCGCGTCGATTGGCATCAAAAAAAGTAGGGGTCATCTAAGGATGCAGGACAAAAATTTTTTGGAAAAGGTCCTTTTTTATAGCTTTTTAAAGGACTTTCGAGGACCTTCATATGTCAATTTACGCGAATTAACAAGGTCCTTGATCTGGCCAAAGGACATCCAAATCGTCCTTAAAATGGCCGAGTTATAAACACTTAAGTGTTTTTTGGACTTGTAATTTTTCCTTAAGACAATTATCCTTATTTCGTTTTTTAGCTCTTAAAGACGCATATCCTGCCGCAGGACGAAAGGACATGGTGCGTTCGAATATCCTTGATGAACCGCGTCGATTGGCATCAAAAAAAGTAGGGGTCATCTAAGGATGCAGGACAAAAATTTTTGGAAAAGGTCCTTTTTTATAGCTTTTTAAAGGACTTTCGAGGACCTTCATATGTCAATTTACGCGAATTAACAAGGTCCTTGATCTGGCCAAAGGACATCCAAATCGTCCTTAAAATGGCCGAGTTATAAACACTTATGTGTTTTTTGGACTTGTAATTTTTCCACAAGACAATTATCCTTATTTCGTTTTTTAGCTCTTAAAGACGCATATCCTGCCGCAGGACGAAAGGACATGGTTCGCTAGGATGTCCTTGATGATCCGCGTCGATTGGCATCAAAAAAGTAGGGGTCATCTAAGGATGAAAAAAAGGATATTAGTGAATTTTTTCTAAGTCCCAGGTTGCACCGGGCGGGCAAGAAAACAGAAAAAACACATAAATACCGTAATATCTCAGCTCCTGGCAGGACTACTGGGATGTCCTTTTCACAGATGATAGTCCTTGATGAAAGGAATCGTTTGACACTATTTTCGTCCTGATCCTTCAAAGGACTCGCGAGATTTAAGCTATTTTTGTAAACACAAAAAGGTCCTTTTATCTCAGCTCCCTGAAGGACTTTCCAGGATCTAATAGTGTCAATCGACGCGGACCATCAAGGACTTCAGTCTGGCCAAAGGACATCCGGATAGTCCTTGAAATGGCTGAGAAAAAAGGATATTTGTACATTTTTTGTGATTTTTTGCCATTTTTTCGACCTACCCCCTTGCAAAAATTTTTGCAAAATTTTTTGAAAGATATTTAGAATCCTTGAATGCAGATCGATAGTCCTGCTCCTGGAGGTCCTAGAAAAACATGTCCTGGCGAAATCGGTTAATGTCCTGCGGAGTTATGGCCTCGAGAAAATTATCCTTTTTTCGTTTTTTAGCTCCAAAATCCACAAATCCTGCCGCAGGACGAAAGGACATGGTGCGTTCGAATATCCTTGATGATCCGCGTCGATTGGCATCAAAAAAAGTAGGGGTCATCTAAGGATGAAAAAAAGGATATTAGTGAATTTTTTCTAAGTCCCAGGATGCACCAGACGGGCAACAAAACAGAAAAAACACATAAATACCGTAATATCTCAGCTCCTGGCAGGACTATTGGGATGTCCTTTTCACAGATGATAGTCCTTGATGAATGAAATCGTTTGACACTATTTTCGTCCTGATCCTTCAAAGGACTCGCGAGATTTAAGCTATTTTTGTAAACACAAAAAGGTCCTTTTATCTCAGCTCCCTGAAGGACTTTCCAGGATCTAATAGTGTCAATCGACGCGGACCATCAAGGACTTCAGTCTGGCCAAAGGACATCCGGATAGTCCTTGAAATGGCTGAGAAAAAAGGATATTTGTACATTTTTTGTGATTTTTTGCCATTTTTTCGACCTACCCCCTTGCAAAAATTTTTGCAAAATTTTTTGAAAGATATTTAGAATCCTTGAATGCAGATCGATAGTCCTGCTCCTGGAGGTCCTAGAAAAACATGTCCTGGCGAAATCGGTTTATGTCCTGCGGAGTTATGGCCTCGAGAAAATTGTCCTTTTTCCGTTTTTTAGCTCATAAATCCACAAATCCTGCCGCAGGACGAAAGGACATGGTGCGTTCGAATGTCCTTGATGATCCGCGTCGATTGGCATCAAAAAAGTAGGGGTCATCTAAGGATGCAGGACAAAAATTTTTGGAAAAGGTCCTTTTTTATAGCTTTTTAAAGGACTTTCGAGGACCTTCATATGTCAATTTACGCGAATTAACAAGGTCCTTGATCTGGCCAAAGGACATCCAAATCGTCCTTAAAATGGCCGAGTTATAAACACTTAAGTGTTTTTTGGACTTGTAATTTTTCCTTAAGACAATTATCCTTATTTCGTTTTTTAGCTCTTAAAGACGCATATCCTGCCGCAGGACGAAAGGACATGGTTCGCTAGGATACCCTTGATGATCCGCGTCGATTGGCATCAAAAAAGTAGGGGTCATCTAAGGATGAAAAAAGGATATTAGTGAATTTTTTCTAAGTCCCAGGATGCACCAGACGGGCAACAAAACAGAAAAAACACATAAATACCGTAATATCTCAGCTCCTGGCAGGACTATTGGGATGTCCTTTTCACAGATGATAGTCCTTGATGAATGAAATCGTTTGACACTATTTTCGTCCTGATCCTTCAAAGGACTCGCGAGATTTAAGCTATTTTTGTAAACACAAAAAGGTCCTTTTATCTCAGCTCCCTGAAGGACTTTCCAGGATCTAATAGTGTCAATCGACGCGGACCATCAAGGACTTCAGTCTGGCCAAAGGACATCCGGATAGTCCTTGAAATGGCTGAGAAAAAGGATATTTGTACATTTTTTGTGATTTTTTGCCATTTTTTCGACCTACCCCCTTGCAAAAATTTTTGCAAAATTTTTTGAAAGATATTTAGAATCCTTGAATGCAGATCGATAGTCCTGCTCCTGGAGGTCCTAGAAAAACATGTCCTGGCGAAATCGGTTAATGTCCTGCGGAGTTATGGCCTCGAGAAAATTATCCTTTTTCGTTTTTTAGCTCCAAAATCCACAAATCCTGCCGCAGGACGAAAGGACATGGTGCGTTCGAATATCCTTGATGATCCGCGTCGATTGGCATCAAAAAAAGTAGGGGTGATCTAGGGACGGAAAAAATTATATACATAAGTGATTTTTTCTAAGTCCCAGTTTAGTTTATTTTATTGAACCCTAAAAGTATGCAACATAATTTATCACAAACCTTACCAAAATCGGTTTTAGGCTCCAAAATCTGCAAATCCTGCCGCAGGACGAAAGGATATGATTCGCTAGCATGTCCTTGATGATCCGAGTCGATTGGCATCAAAAAAAGTAGGACTCCTTTTCATAAATCCACAGCTTTACGTTTTTTTTTAAGTTTTGATGGCATATAAGTAAGTGAAAATATTCCTAAAACTGCATTAAAACTTTAAAAATCGGTTGAAAATTGTTTTAAATACAGCCTTCAGAAAATTAAAATTTTGGCCAAATTTTTTTCAATAACTGTTCCAAAATTTACGAATAAATCTAGACTTTTCAAATCCCACACTATGTAAATTTTTGGACGATTTCAAAAATTCATTCATTTAGAAAATTTCTAAATCAGAAACACTGGAAAGTCATTCAGAATGTCGAGATAAAAGGACTTTTCTGTTTGTGTAATGCCCTGAAGTATGCATTTGGCCAAAACACTCACAACCAAAGTTGCCATCGTGCTGGAAATCGATATATGTATCTTAAGTTGGCATCACTAATTTGAGCCCGCCAAAAAGAAGAAACGTAAAGAACTGTGAAAAATGTAAGTTTAATTTAAATTGCCGCATCTTTTAAAAATTTATGTATTTATTGGATTTCTTATATTTTATCTAGGGGAAAGCATCGTACATCGGAGTAGGAATTAATGTTGCTCGAATTTATAAGGTGGACGTTGAAACGATCCGACACCTAGCTGAAGCATCACCGAAATTGAACTTTAAGAAGAAAAATGAACGTAGGCTTATCCACGCGATAGCTACATATATACATACATATATCAAAAACTGAAATTGAGTAAATTTCTTAATTTTGGTTTTGCAGTATAATAACAGTGTCACAAAAAAATGTATAAAATAATTTTTCGTTTAGGAAAACGTATAAAAATTTGAAATCCAAGCATAGGTTTATTTTTTTTTTGAAACGCACAACTCTGTTGATTTCAGCCAGAATCGAAATAGCTGCTATCGGCAATCGATTCAGCTGATTTGTCAATCGGTAACTGTGTTTCTGAAAATGTCCTTGGACACGTGGAGGTCCTGGAAAGCCCTTAAGAGAGCTGACAAGTGAACTTTTTTGTTAAAGTAATAACAAGGCCTTTTTTTGCCCAAAGGACATTCTGATATGCAAAAAAGTGATCAAAAATAGATATAAAAAATTTTAAAATCAGTAGAAAATTGTCCAAAGTACAGTCGGGCAAAAACTTCGAGCTCTATGAATTAAGTGTATGTACTTAAAAGTATGATAAAAAGGGTTCATCATTTTGAAATCGGTAGGAAATTGCCCGAAATACAGGCCGCAATGAGCGGGAAGCTGAGTTATTACAGATTTTATCATTTTTGCATTTTTCTCTATCTTCCAAATTGCGCCAAGAAATACCGGGAATGTACAAAAGCCTTGATCTCTCAGTTCCCCTCTGGACTATCAGAATGTCCTTAAGAAAGCCCTTAAAGATGAAAAGTCCGTTTATCTCAGCTCATTAAAGAACTCTCCAGGATTCGGTAGTGCCAATCGATAGAGACAAAAGTAAAGTTTTCAATGAAACTAATAATAGGTACAGTACCTTTTTTATGCCGTTTGGATAACATTTCTAAAAAAAATTCTCCAGGGAATTACTTTATATTTCAGCCAGATGATGATTTGTAAAAAGTATGAAGTTCTTGTTTGTTTAGCACTGACCATGGATTAACCAGTCCGTTATGGCGACCAGAGTAAGAAAGACAGGAAATGAAATACGAGCAATCCGATTATGTTGCGACCCGTACAATAATTTAGGCCTTCTTCATACGCTGCTGTACCACCTGGGTAAGCTCAGCGATTTGTTTTTCCACTTGCTGCACTAGTTCCTCCTGTTCGGCCGTAACTTCCACATTTAGAGCCCGTTTCAAGGCACTCAGACAAGAAGTGGCCGCCAGTCTTGCAGAATTCAGCTGAGAAGTAATCATCACCTCGCTCTCATCCTGGGCATGCTCATCTATGGCTGCCCGAGACAGACTTGTGACCTCTAAACAAAGACTTAAAGCCTTTTGTGAATGTTCCGATTTGGTTTCCCATGACAAATTTTTCGCTGTATAGGCACGATACGATTTAACCAATCGCTCAGCCTTTTTCAGCGGCGTAGAAGCCACCAATGCAGAAAGTTCCCAAATGAGTGGTTCGTTACCATGTTGTATGCTCTGCTGGGCCAAAAGTTGAACGATTCTCTTGAGAAGTGTGGGACTTGAAGATATTCCCGCCTCCTTTTCCTCCTGAAGCTGTTTGGCAATGCCATACACGATTCGTGTGAGGACTTCTTGATCTATGTAATGTTGCTTGAGTTCATTCAGACGTTGATAGGAACGCATGGCATCTTCCCAATGCAAGGTATCCACCGAAACTAACATGTAATTCTCCCAGACTTTCCAATTGCTAAAGTTGCATTTGAGAGCCTCACCCAGTACACGATAAGCCCGCTGCTTGTCTCCCAAATTAATTAACGCCTTTGCTAAATTGTTCCAGGACTCGAATCCATTTGGTTCCAAATGCGTATATGCTAGATAATACTTCACAGCCGATTCCCATTTCTCCAGCTGGATGGCTGAGTACCCACAGCGCAAAAGTATTGCCTCTTGGAGAACATTAATCTCAAGAGAGATTTCAAAATGCTTCATGGCCTGCGTGTAATCGGCTCGTCTGTAGAAATAATTACCCCAATAAGCCTGAGCCTTGCCCGATGTCTGCTTAGAATGCTCCCAGGCTTGCTCATAACACTGAGGATCATCGATGGAATCACCCAGCAAACAATAGAGTAAAGCAGTCGGCTTCTTTTCCAATTCTTGCCGTATGATTTCAGCAGCCTTGTGACGCAGCTCTAAACTCGTATAACAGTCTATAACTTCCGACCAAGCTTGGATTTGCAAACATATATCCAGAGCACTTTTGGTCATGCCCAAGGAGCGCAGCAATTCCACAAGCTGCAGCTGCACTTGCCACTTGGGCTGCATGAATGATGCAAATCCATACGATAGTCTCGATCTTAGAGAGTGCAGCTCTACACTGGCATCTAGTAGTTTCACGCACTCCTCGCATTGTTTCCAGCTACGTTCCACAGTGCGACGTTGGTTGGCCTCTTGGTGGCAATTTAGGAGCAAAGCTGCCTGACGCACTTGCAGTGGCCCGTGCTCCTGATACAGAAGGGTTTGTGTATAGGGTTCCAATTGCTCATCGGCCAAACGGTCCTTAGGTTGCGAACGCTTTAGTTGTTTTCTGTAAACGAAATGAGATGAAAGATTAATAAGCTGTGCTGTCGGGTAGTTCAGATACTGATTATATAGCCCAATATTTCATTCCAGATTTATATTTACTCACACTTTGGCTAAGACCAGAGCCTGCAATACACTGGGCAGAGTCATCACTTCATTGTCCTTTGGCTCAACGAACCTAATGCGCTCTAATCGCGTGTCGTCCTCTAGCAAAAGTAATTTGGGCAACTTTGTTTTCGCATTGGTAGAGACAGCTAAGGGCAGTGATGGCTCCTCTGCTACCAGTTGCTCCACCTTCAAACAGAGTTGGGGTAAAGGCTTCTGTTGAAATTTCGTCCGCACTCCCAGCAAGCCCTCCACTTTTAAATCTACTTGCAGATGAGCACACATCTCATCTAGGATTTCCGAGGCCAGATTTGAGCGATGGAATTGCAAATAACCATTGGCCAGCTCCAAGAAGAGTAACGATTGCAATTCTGGACTGGTAAAACTTTTCACCTGAGACCGTAAAGTGACAGCAGCTAATTTATATTGGTCATACAGAGATCCAGCCAAGTCATCAAGAATATGCTGGTGCAGACAAATCACTCGCAAATGCCACCAATTAAGAATCTGTAATAGAACCAAACAGTTCAATAGGACCTAGAGATGACATATATTTGGCTTACTCTCGAACTGGGATTGGCTTCCATCAGAGACTTTAAGATTTCTCTTGCAATGACCAAAAATTCTCCCGTCTTAACATTTGGATTCAGCTCCTCTCCGCTAGCCTTGAGTAACTCAAGGGGATTGTATGCATCCAGTGGCAACTTCAACAACATATCCTGACATGCCAATATCTGGTCGAAGGGTCCAGAGAAATTATTTTGCACAAAGGCAAAGATTAGCTGAAGAGCATAAGCTAGCAGCTGCTGTGGATTCGAATTCTTCTGGTTTAACCAGTTCCCTATTATCGTTTCGAGCTCCGCCACTGTCCATAGTTCTGGACGATTCCACAGTTGCTGCAGTAGGCTGTCATCATCATCTGAAGAACAAATATAATAAGTAATTTTTGTTCTGTTTTACTTATTAACTCATACACACCGTGAAATTTCAATTGATCATTGAAATTGCATAGGAAATATTCACTAAATATATCCTCTAACATGCTTACATACACATAAAGAACGCAGGATAACAAAACGTTTAGAAATTCTACCGCTTAGCGCTACACGTGCTAAGAAAAACAATAACAATTGTTTACCATATGATTTGTGAATAGCAATCGATAATAATATCGATAGTAGTGACATTAACGATAGTTTTGCGTCTAGTTGTTTTCTATGTAGTACAACACTTATTTTCTACCATGTATGCTTGTTTTCCAACACTAAGCCAACAGGTGTGTCTTGCTTTGGCGCAAATATTTAAATGAAATACTAAAAGTAATTAGTTGGCGATTTGTTTAAGGAATTGTTCGGTTGCAGACCCAGATTTTTAGTCAATTGGTCATTACATACTCAATTTGATATAATTAGAAACCGATTTGCATAATATTTCGAGCATACTAGACGACGGCGCCGCAACGTTAGTTCAGATTTCAATTAGTTTGTCTGGCCAAAAAAAATTATACACAAATGATTTCACAAGTCCATATGTATGTATGTATGTATTTACATAAGTTACATGCAGCAAGCACATGAAAATTGTGCTAGATGGGGATGAATGGAGGGATATTTGCTGGGCAGGGAGTACCCATGGCGCCCTCAATTGCAACTGCTCACACACATACAAGCCGAAAGAAAGAAAAAAGCTCTTTTTTACTCTTCAATACCCTGTTCTCATATGGCCAATGTAGGATATATTAAGATCCCTAAAAGGCCTGGGATGGAGGCAAATCAGTATCGATTGGAAGTTGACTTGCGTTCGTGGCTAATCTGATCCTGCCATCAAATTCACCAAATTTATCTGTCAATTATATGTCCATATATAATGTCAAGGTACAGGGTATCGTCAGGTCTACACTAGTACCTAATATATGGGATATTTTTTACGTCGTAGCCGTGTTGTCGTCTTTGTTGTTGCTTCTAAATTTAAATTTCACGGTCAAGGTCGATATTGAGCAGAACGAACAGACGACCGAACGCAGAAGCATGGGCGGGCAGGAAGGTGCATGGTGCCGGGTGCAGGGGTCCAGGGGGGCGTGTGTGCAGTACAGTCTAATGAAAGAAAACAAAAGAAATCGTATCTAACAGATACACACGAAGGGGGAAATTTGATAATTCTATTATTGTTTGAATTTCGTATAACTCACATTCTATGAATCTCTTGTTTTAGATGATGCTTATCTATGGTTTTTGGTTGGCTTGTTATCTCTTATAGATTCTATTTAGGTTCAAGGCTATGGAGGCAACAAAAACAATTCTTCTGTTAAATGTCTAAGAGCTATATATGTATGTACATATGTATGTGTGTATGTATCTTAGGGGAATCGGTTATCAGCCTTACATATTGCACAAGTTTCAATTAGAAACCAAAAAACGAACAAGAAAACTATTTCAATTGAAGGTTATTCACGTTACCAAGGGCGATAACTAATGGGTTTCTTATAAGATTATGGAATTTGTCCCGAGTCAGGATATAGAATTGCTGAATAACATATTAAATCAGTTATTCGGTTAATTATTGAATCGTTGACATTATGAAAACTTTTATTATACCATCATACATATAGTTACATATGTACATATGTATGTATATGAATGTCTTTAACAGATATCAATCTCATCAATTTAAATTCGAGATCGAAGCAAATGAAGGCTTGCGATCACTTTCGATCATGCGACAAGACCACCGACTCTAATCTATAGTTTTTTATGGGATAATTCAATAAATCTATCAGTTTTAGAATTAAAGTTAGTTACCATATCACCTTATCATTTGAAATATTAATGGTATAAAAGTGTTAAATGTCTCAAATGTAATTTAAGGAGGTTTTCAAAAATATTGAGAAATTGCAATAAGCAAAATGTATGCCTTGTTATTGTGAGAAAGCTCTTTTGTAACGGTTTCTATTTGAAAATTCCCTATATCACTCTTAAATTGAATTAAAGAGTATTGTATTTAATCAAGTGGTATATTCACCACAGTCTCGAAGTGCTTTTAAGCTAACTTCTCTTCTTCTCTGAGGCAGCTTTTCTCTTTTGGGCATTTTTGTAGACTCTTTTGAAATTGGCATTTGTTTTGTGTTGCTTTACTCTCATTGCGTTTTGTTTGGCTTAATCATCACAAAAATGATTGTTGTTGGGGGTCTCTTGTCTCCCTCTCCCTCTGCCCCACACACCGCACCGCACCGCACACACCACACACCACACACCGTCATGCTGTCACTGTCTCTGTTGATGTTTCTGGCATGCCGGGTTGCATGGAACCGGCACGCGGCTTCTGTATGGACGTATATATCTATATGTATGTATTTGTATCGGCAAATACATATAGATATGGATATATATGTGCATATACAAATGGACGTCATCATGACCCAAAACTGGCAGCTGCTACGCTGCTATGAAAATGCAATAGGAAAAGAAGAAGGAAAATCGACGTCAGCAATGAATAATGCAAATGCGTAATTCAATTATTCTACAAGTATTTTCTCTCGCTAAATTAAATCGAACAAAACAAAGGAAATCATTTTATTTGACTTTAAACCTGATTGACAAAAATCTATTCAATCTTATTTTATTCTCGAACAATTAGGAATATTTAAACTTGATTTATCATTGTGTTCAGTAGAGAAATATTTATTGGATTAAAGGACTTCTCGAGAAGCGAAAAACTACATATATTACCATTTATTGGATTTGGCTTAAATATGTTTTTGAGTTCGAAAAATCATCATTTATGAGTTTTTGTTGTTAGCAAAAACTTTCCATTGCGATGAAACTCTTTCTCAACTTGTTTTTTTAAATATCTAATTTTTTTTTGTTACTTTTTTTTTATTATTAAATTAATTTTAAATTCTAAACAATAAAACAGTTGTTTCTATTTATTTATATCTGTTGTTTTCTGTTCTGCCTGCTCATTTCTTTTTTTTTTTGTTTTGTGAGTTTTGTTTAATTTTTAGCTCCGTTCTTTTGAATTTTTTTTGCAAATTGCAATTCATTTACTTAATTTTGTGTGTGTTTGTGTGTTTTTATTTTGGTTCCATTTATATAAAAGCAAGCAAACTCAAGGTCATACAGGTTTTATCTGTACAATTTCATTTGAGTTTGCTTGTTTGCAATGGCAATAAATGCAAATAAATATAATTTATTTAATTGTTGCACAGTTGCTGCCAGTTGTTAAAATATTGAAATTTGAATTTCATTTTTCTGATTTTTAGTCCCACATTTTTAACTACCTATGTATCTACCTCCCTCCCTCCCTCTCTCTCTATCTCTCACTCTCTCTGTCTCTTTTATTTCTTTCTTCTTGTCTTACAGCTGAAATTGGTGTCAGTGGAACGTTAGCAACGGCAACAGCAACGGCAACGGCGCCGGCGCAACATTTTCATTTTCACTTTCACGGGCCGCCGCAACTTTCACGAATGCCAACCGGGCAGCAGTAGCAGCAGCAGCATACCCCCCACCCACCCACTGTTCACCCCACTGTCTGCAACATTGTTGTAGTAGTAGTTGCTTCTCCACCTGACCGACCACCCCACCGCCCCACAGACGCGCTTTGAAGTCGCAGCTTGTTGCATTCCACTTTGTGGCAGTTGTTGTGCTCTCTGTCTCTGACAGTTTCAATTTCATTTTCGCTTTCGCTTAAAAGTAAATACTTTAAAATAAAAAAAACCAAAAGATCAGTAGCAACAACTAAATATTAATTAAAGTCAATTTAAAACAAAAGTTTAAGTCGCTTGAGCGTATAATCGAAGGGAATCAAATTCTCTATTATGGCTCAATAAATGCCCTTACCATAACTATAACCAAATAATACCATGTAATTATTCGATATATTGACTATAACAAATCAAAATGTCCAATTCCATTGAACAGGCAGATTTTGATATTAAAGTGGGCTTAAATGGTGAAAATACTTTCTATGTTCTGTAAAAGTCGCGATAATATATGTATAACTACTTATTTTGTGAAACACTAAATAAGGTTAAAGTCGTTCCAATAAAATTCAATATTATGAAGGTCTAACTCACACAATATAAGCCTCTTGAAATCGTTTCTTTTAATAGGATTAAGGATAGGATAGGTTTAACAAGGACAAGTCAGATTTTAAATAATTTCATTAAGAAAAGAAAATAAATAAACATGAACTAGATAAAATGAATGAAAAATCCTTTTAACAATTTGAAAGGCTCCAAGACATAATGTACATCTTTAAACGGGTTAAAAAAATCAGTTAACCTTTCTTAATTGTGTTCCCCTTCTCTTGGCAGGGTATTCAAACTTCGAACACTCGATTTGAATTGAGTTTTGGGCCCACGCACAAATTTAATTAATAACGGCCAACTTAATACCGACCTTGGCTTGCCTATTAGAATTTTGACAATCGAGCATTTAATAAATATCATAATAAATGTACATATACATATGTATATGTATATATGTATATACATACATCAAAATATATGTATACATATATAATTCTGTATTGCCCAAAATGCGACTAAATACCGCACAAAACGCATGCTAAAAAGTTCTACCGAAATTAATTTATTTCGCACTTAATTATTCACAACAAAAAAAAAAAAAATAATAATAAAACTCAGAGACGCTGCTGACCTTGAAACATGTTCCACCTGCCCCCTCTACCTTCACCTTCACCTCCACCTCCGCCTCGCCCCTCTCTCTCTTGACCATCGTTCTCATCTCGTCTCGCCTCTTCTTTTCTCAATGCCTTGGCTATCAAATATCGCACCAGGCAACAACAACAACAACAAAATTTCGACCAAAATTTGATCGTACAGTCAGTCAGTCAGCTATAATACTCATCCATCCATCCATCGGAATATAGTACTTACGGAGAACGCAAAATAGCAAATAATAAAACCACATAAGATGTGCGATCTCTAAACATTGTAGTTCGAAAATAGTTTTTGCATTGTGACCATGAGAGGACGGACCAAAACAAGCTGTTTTGGGGGAATGGAACACACATAGAAACTATATAGATTCTACTTATATACATACATAGCATATAGTGCGCAATTGTCAGCTGCTGAAAAAGGCGCTGACTATGCCAGAATCTTTAATACGAAGATCTCAAGTGACATCATATAAACTGAATCATTGGCATCAGCGTAACTTGAGATACTTTCAAGAATGAGAGCGACTTAAATCGAACCAAGGATAAATAGTGGAAGATGCAATCGCAGAGTTCTACTTATTTATTGTTTATTTGTTCTGTGATATCAATTTCCTCCTCTTTAATTGTTTTGCAGAAGTCATTACTGGGAGTTCATTGATTTAGCAAATATTATGCCAACTTCTTGCAGAGATTTTCAGATTTTTTTTTGACGGATCTTAAATCAAAATGCTACAGGTTTTTTTTTTTTTTAGTCGCACTACTGTTAAGATCGTTTAGCTAATGACGCAAATTCCAATTTACCAGATTTTCTATTAAATATATAATGGTTTTCATTTTTAATGTTTTCTCACGAAATTAGTTAACAAAAATGTATTCATTAACTTTTTAATGTTCGTAAGAGTAAAATTGTGTATTTGTTAGAATTTCACACTTGTAGCTCACAATCTATGTCATAATAGCCAATAAATAGTGCAAATAGTGGCCTAGCCCACCTCGAAATCCACCTGTCCCAGCGACACCCCGCGCCCTTAAGCCCCAACACCATGTATTCCGAGAGAGTATCAGGCGTCCATTGTGGATTAAAACTTTAGATCGAGAGATCGATTTCCTGATTGCCTCGATCGGGCGACTCTTTTGGCTTCCTCATTATTGGGGAAGCTTACTTGATGTGGTAAGTACAGTTATCTAAGAGTCTAGCTATGTAATTTTATTACAGGGTATCTCGATGTCGCCGCATTGACTTTGACTTGACTGTTTTGTATTGTTTTTTCATTATTTTATTGCTTTTGTTTTTGTTCTAAGGCAACAAAATTTCGCAGCTTGACCTTGAGCAATTATTGTTTATTAATATTGCCCATTTGTTGTTGATTTTGTTGTTGTTGCTGTGTTTTATGTGCGTTTCGCTTGATTCCTGTTTCTTGTTTCTGCTTTTGGCGTGTGCCCCGCCAACTTGTTCTCCGCCTAGCAACAACAACAACAACAACTAGAGAATTCTCTATTATTGAATTAATCAATTTGAGACGCACACGTGTCCAATATTTGTGTGAGAAAAAAAAAAACAAAACTATAAGCGAAAAATGAAAGAAAAAAAAGCAAGAGTTTTCCATTCGAATTTTAACAAATCACACATAACGAAAAAAAAATCGAACATCGAAAATAATAATAAAACGTGCGCTCTGGAACATAAAATGATTCCATTATATATAGATTAAAGCGAGCATTTGCAATGGGCGGGGGAGGGACAGGGTGGGGATCCAGGGTCCAGGGGTTGCATGGGTTGCATCAATCATTTAAGTAGAGCGTTAAATGCAAATTTCCCTTCCAAAAAAAAAAAAAACAACAAACAAAAGGGAAAAAATCAACAGCAAGAATATCCAACGATTCTTGCCCCAATTACATTACAACCGAACGCAAATTGAACGCCTCGAATGTTGTATACCCTTGAAATTTTACATATTTTTCGCAATGCCTTTTTAAATTGATAGTCTTTAACATATTCTCACAACTTTAATTTGTGTGTAGCTTGTCAATAATACCCTTCCAAAGACAGGGTATACAGGGTTTGTATATACATAAATTTATTTCATTTCGTCTCAAGTTGTCCGCCAATTCTTAATTTACAAGTGGCCCGAGGGGTAGGTGCAGTCCTTGAACCTCATTGGCTCATTTGCAATTTTAAGTTGCACTTTGCACACCGAAAAATTAAAGCGTTGTACATATATGTACCTATATACATACATATATATTAAGCAAAAGTGCAAGTGCAATCGAAACAAAGACAAAGGAAACAATGCAAACGACAACAATTTCTAACGAGATTTAAAAAGGTTCACTAGCCTACAAACTCGTGACTAGCCCCTGGATGTTTTAAATAAAACTCTTTGAAACCTTTATTAATTACTAACTTTAACTAAGAAACTAAGGAAACTGTGCCAGCATACTTAGATCTTTTTTTCACTTGAAGGGCATACAGGGTATCATGACTAATTTTACAAGCAGCGCGAATTTCCAGAGGTTACTTCGTAATATTAGCCTGACATTGAGATCGATTTCAGATTTTCCATACACACAAACACACTCGTATACTTATATACATATGTATTTATTCGTACGTGAGAGTATTATGTACTATGTATGTATATCAAATAAATGAATTGCTTTTCTTAGCAATTTGCATTATTATTTTATATTTTGTTTGCCTTTTTTGCTTTTTCTTTTTTTGTTTTTTATTTAATTTATAATGATTGCGAATGAAATTGCCACCAGTATATCAATTTGTTTTTGCATTTCGCTACATATCGGCGGCGTTGTAAGCACACTACACCCCCCGCATCGTCCCTTAATTCCCTCATTATTCCCCATTCCGCAGTTAACCCTGTTCCCTGCTCTCTATTCTCTGTTCTCAGTTCCCTTCTGCCGCTGCTGCTGCTGAGAGAATGGGGGGAATGGGGAGCATTTGTGAGTTATTTGCGTCGTCGACGTCGCCGTCGTCATCGTCGTTTGCGACGAGTTTAGCGGCCTGTCCGTAAATTCAAGGACGCATCGCTGCTTTGTTTTGTTATTGTCTGGACTTTATTTTGTTGTTGCTGTTTTTTTTTTTGTCGTAAGTAATTTTGTTGCGCTTGTTGTTGTTGGTGGCCAGAAAAGTGCATTGAAATCAGAATCGAGCAATGGAATTTATAAGAATTTGCATACCCTACGACCACAAGGATAAGCAGGGTATATCCATATCCCATAGTGTACAGCAGGAAGCCCCTGACGATCTTCCATCTGTCATCTTATCTACCTTTGGGTTTTTGTATCCATCTCTCGATAAATCAATCAGTATTCCAGTTCTAAAGCGAACTTAGTGTAGCTTCTGTATGTACAGATCAGACGACGATTGGAACTAACAATTTATGCAAAACGATGAGAGTGAAAACAAGAATTTATGGAAACTGACAGGGTATCTCGAGGTCGACACCGCATCTTTGCATTTTTGTTTTCAAAAAATTTACCCGAACTTTGCATTTATTTTGCTGTTGCTTTGCTTTTTATTTTGCCATTTTGTTTGCACTGCTTTCTCAATTTTATTTATTTAGAATTTTTAACGCTTTTTCGAAACGGTCCTTCAAGGCCAGTGACGGAGGAGTGATTAAAGGGAGGAAGGGAGGTTAAAAAGCAAAATTTCTATTTATTTAATTAACAAATTAAAAAGCCAACAAACTGCCGAACAGAATAATAAGCTATAATTTGCTGGCAAAAAGTTAAAAGTAAACAAGTAAAAAACCAACAAAACCAAAAAACAAAATGTAATAAATAAAAATATCAAAGTAAACGAAAGAAAGCAAACAGAAAAAAATATATTAATTCGGGTTTATGGTCAAGGACGCCGCTGCATGACGAACAGAAACGGCAAAAATATATAAAGTACAACTGATTATGAGCTGTTCGACAAATTGAAAGTGAAAAGAAAAGTCGATAGAAACTGTACAAACAAGCAGATACTCTTTCCAAGCATCTTCTTCTTCTACTTCCAGGTTGACAGCGCAACCCAAACCCAAACATCGCATCTAAACTGGTAGAAAGGACACACCCTCTCGACCAAAGGAGATTTTTAATAAGCATAGATCCTAATGTATTCTACTTATATCCCCTTTAAATTTTTGTAATATCTATTTAAAAGTTCTGCCCTAGAGCCTATATTACTAGTTAAGTTTCAGAGCTTGTATATGCGCAATAACCATGTAAATAAAATGTTAAATAAAAAAATACAAAAACTTCTTCATTCTGTGTGCAATTACTTGTATATACATATATGTATATTATTTTCCAGGATTCTTGCTATTGGTTTATCACATTATATCAAGTATTTTTAGCAACCCAAATTTGTGACCACCCCAACAATGTTGAAGAGTATATTTAAAACAAATATTGAAATACAACAATAACCAACGAACCAAACCAAAAAAACAAGCTTACTTTCATCGTGGCGAAGTTTCTATACCCTGGGATAAATAAATTTAACAAAAGACAAATTTGACTGGTTAAATCAGAGGAAATTACATCAAATAGCAAATATTCTATTTAGTAGAACGATTATTAATATTATGATTTGACATATTTCATTTAAGCGAATGGGAAAAATCATAACTGACTGAAAAATAGTCAATAATGCTTTTGTTTATAAGCGAATATACCCCATTTGGCAAAAGGGTAGGCATTAAAACACAAAATCACTTAACGAGCATTATTAACAAGAACGAATCATGGGCAAGCAATTTGAACTTGACATTGCTGAGAGAGCGCTACCGTTGCGTCCGTTGCCGCCCCTCATAAAGAGACCTAGGCCGCGCGCGCGGTAACTGGGATCCAATTTAAGCTCATTTATCATAAAATGGAATAATAAAAGATATTTGTGTACGAGTATTGAAAGACAAAACATCAAACGGCGCCAACAACTGACGTTTGGTTTCAAATCAAAATCAAATACAGATACCTACCTACATATATATGTATGTACATATATAGAGGTACGTATGTATGTATATATAATCAGCCGTGGGGGCTCGCTCGTGCTTTTAATTAATGAGCTGAACTTGATGATGCTGAATTGATGTTGATCAGATGCTCATGATGATGATGGTGACTACTCGTAGTTTCCAGTTTCTGGTCAAGCGGAAGTTAAAGCACTGACACGTTGATGTGTTGATGTCTGACTCTACCTGGTCTTATCATCGTTATCTATTATATAATATCATTAACTCTTCTCCCAGGGTAAAAGCAGAAATGTGCTCTGCCCATGTACAATTCCTATGCATGTACATATGTACTCTTAGAGTAGATAGATATGTATTTATGCTTAATTGAAACCGCAGACAGGCAGAACGAGAAAATATTTTTTTCAATTTTGTATTCTAAAAAATAAAATATATATAAACATTCACACTCACACACACACACGTAAAAGGCATTAAAATGTATACACAAAAGACAGACAAAAAAAAAAAAGAAGAAAAGGAAAAAAAAACAAATAACAACAACAATAACCAACAAATTCAAATACAAAACGTTGTTCAAGGTTAGGGTTATCATATTGCCAAGATCAAGGTTGAGTTGAGACAGACATTTGTCAGTTGTTAGGTGAGTACGAGTACGGGTACGGGTATGGGTACGGGTACGAATACGAGTGACTATGTGTGCGGTTGCTGAGCCAGACAGAACGTCGAAAAACGCATGGACGCAGCAGCAGCAGCAGCAACAGCAGCAACAACAACAAATTAACAAATTATTTCAAATAAAAATATAATAAAAAAAAGACTGGCTATCAAATGGTTTAGATTTATAATCCATTTGACTTTTAATGGGTTTTATATAGAAGCAAATATGCCAAAGATCCCCAAAATGATGCGATCGAAATATGTGATTTGTACTCCAAATGGTTAGATCTGACATGAATCATTATCTTTATAAAGCTAAAAATTTGTTGGCTTGGTAAACAGTTTATAATCTAATCTGATCTAAGCTCGAAGGTATTTTGATATAAATGAAATATTTCTTCTAAAAACTGTTTATAGGCTTCTGTCAATCTCTTTTTTTTAAGATTTTTTTAAGATCTGGAAGATTTGAGTTATTTTCTTTGGATTATCTTGTTGTTTTGTAGAAACAAGTTGAAAAACCTTGAATTATTTGAATTGTTTTTAAAAAACAGTATATATTATTCATATATATTTATGTTATGATGGTTTTTGTTATCAGGTCTGAATTGTACCTAAATTTTCGTAGCTTACAAATCTTTACTATATGATTTCATCATCTTTTCTTTCAAAAACAACAAACAGAATGGACAAGAGTTCATTAGAAGTTCTTAACACCCTTTAGAGAATAATTCTTTGAAAAATAAAAGGTCTTAACAAAGTTGATAAACCTAGAAACAATCAGTTCAGATATTGTTTGAATTTATGTTTTGCTTTGAACCACATGAAACTCACCAAATCCTTATTTCACACTTATTTATCTGACTTTAATTATATAAATTATTGAAACTGAGAGTTTCGTATGGCATTTAATTGATTTAAATGATAAGACGCAATGAACGCTACCTTTTTTCACCTTATGGTGTGAACAGATTTTAACTCTTTGGGAATCTTTCGTCTCTGACTCAGATGTGAACCTCAAAAAGACTCAACAGGAGCCCTACCTCAGGGTCAGACATGAAGCACTCTTTTTCAGTTTTTTTTTTTTTTTTTTTGGGTCACACAATGGAAGTTGGTTGAAGAAAAAAATTGTAAAATTGGGTCAAGTTTAGTACAAAGCTTTCAACTTCTCTTAAATGAAAAAAAAATATAAGAAAAAATTGTTTTTTAAGAAAGAAACACACAAAATTAAAGTCAAGGTGTTGATGAAGGTTTTTCCGCACTCAAAACCTAAACCTCAACTCTGTGGGCTATTTAGAGCGTCAATATTTGGATCTGGGCGTTGTTAAATAGTCGTCGGAGACTGACCTTAGCTAACTGAGAGATATCTGTGGCTGTGGCTGTTGTTGTTGTTGCTAGTTTTATTTTATTTTATTTTTTTTTTTGTGGGTTGGGCTTTGAACTTGAACAGAGGAGCGAACGAACAAATTGGAAAATCAAACTAAAGCCAGGCATTTAGAAGTTTTTTTTTTTTTTTTTTTTGAGACTGTCGCCCGCATAAAACAAATCGACAAAAATAAAGAAAAAAATCAAATAAAAATGTATAATCAACCATGGACACAGCCCCTGAAACCAGTTTTCCTTCGCATATTCAAATTGTGATTCGTTTTTCCATTCATATTAATGCTTATGGTGTGTGTGTGTGTGTGAATACACCGTTAGACGTGAATAAACTATAGACACTTCCGATATTGATCTTGCATGCTTGTTTATCACAAGTTTCGATTTGATTTCGATTCCGAATCCCAATGACAAAATGCAGCCTTCTTTTAGCATCGAGTCAGTCGTTGGGCCACTTCCTCAAATCAATTAATCAAAATCAAATGGCCAAAGAGATGAAGAACCAAAGAAAACCATAGAAAATGTGTAACTAATCGAAACTAACACCTGATTGTAAATTAACCGAACTAGATATATCGGTTTAATCTGCTTAATCGCAATCTTTACGCTGAATTATAGTATTAATAAATACACTAGAATAGATTACATTTAATAGTCATGGATATATTTTGGATTCGTGCGATGTTTCAGATTCTTTCGAAGAGTTCTACTCTTTAGAAAACGATCTGTAGCAGAAAAAGTTGCAGAGTACAGATTTCTTTGAGGATTAGTTGTGAGTTCGAGATCCTAGTGAATCAAAATATCCTGTGTATTCCTCTCGGGGTTTTTAACTGCCTTTCTTCTGTTTCTGTATTTCTCAGCTGCAGGGACAGTGATCGGTTCAGTTCAGATCAGATCGTTTGAGATCAACAAACCGAACGCTCTCGTTCATTCCACTTAGCCAGTGTAAACATGACAATGAGTTGACAACTCTGCAAAGTAGCTAACCATGTTTGTTATTTCTATATGCTGCTGCTTCATCCTTCTCTCTATCTGGCCGATAAGCGTTCATTTTTATTTAATTTAATTTGTTTTTTTTTTTTGTATATAAATATATATATATATATTTATTAAACAAACATCCAAGCCGCCTTCTCCTCGTCTTTGTTTTTACAAATCTATTTCTATATTTAGCAATCTCATGAATATGGTGGGAGTTCAATGTCTTTCTCTCTCTCTTTCTCGCATAAAAAGGGTATCAAAAGTATCTGTCACATTCTACATAATTGACCGAATTATGGGCCTTTAAATAATCATAAAAAACAAAAAAAAAATAACAAAAAGAGCCAAGAAAGATGAAGAATCTGCATTGGTGCACGTGATTCGCATATAAAATAAACAGCGAAATTTCGTTGTTGTTTTCATAATTCATAAAAAAGTCACCGTAAATCACATCCATGAAATTCAGAGAAGATGCAACCAAAAAAATGGAGAAAAAAACAGAAATAAAGGAGTTGTTGTTATTTCTTCTGTAAACGTGATGAGTTGAGAAGATATTAAGATGATGGTACCATATTTATGCCAAGGCTAAGTGTTGGCAATTTCGTAAAGAAGGAGGAGAAAAGCAGAACAGCAGAAATATATACAGAGAGAGAGAGAGAGAGACATGAAGGACAGCAATTTCCCCAAAATATAGGTCTAGACTCCAAGAGTAGAAGGTAAACAAAAATTGCATGAAGATATCTTTAAGGTCAAGGAAATTCAAAATGTGCCTCAAACTTATTCTTTATGAAGATGACAAATAAATTGTAATATAGCTCTACCACTTACCCTTTCAGTCAGCTTGACCATTTCTAAGAATTGTGGTATGACTTGCTTCTAGTCTTAACAGCAAGTGCTCCAGTCCAGACTTATGCCAATTGATGGTGTCCATCTGTAGGAATATTCAAATAAAAATCACATTTTAGATTGTTTAAGACTTCCTTTACGACTTAACCCTGTCCATTCTTTTATTTTAGACAGACAGCAAAAGAAACCAATTTACTTTTTGGGTGGTCCCTGATCACTTCAGTGAGCATCCGCTCTACCCACGCATTCTGCACAACGACAGCAAAGACAAAAACCGAACCAAAAAAAAAAAAAAAAATCTGACCACACAGACAAGGACAAATTTTTTTTGAACATCGTCGCCAACATATTTCCGGGGGCAGTGCAAATTTTAGTTCGATCTTTTTCTTTTTTTTCTGTCGTCTGTTCATTTTTCTTTTGTTTCTTCTGTTTGGTTTCATTTTTCTTTATTTCTGAAATTTTTTCTTTTTCGTATTTTGCAGTGCACTTATTAGCTGCTTCCTCTGCAGAAGAGGGCAAAGAAAAAAAAATAAGAGAGAAGAAGGAAAGATCAATGCAAGAAAAAGAAAAAAAAAAAAACTGGCAGCTGGCAGACCCTGAGCTTTGTCTACTTGCAGATTCCCATACCATTTGCATGCAGATTGCCACCCTGCGCACCCCTCCCCTTCTCTTAGCCAAGCCACCGACGCAGATTCTTTGTCATTGCACTTGAGAGTTGAGAGAGTTGTGTGTGTGTGTGTCGCCTTGAATTGAGATTGAAGTAAGTGAGTGAACCGAAATGATTAAATGCCATTACTTGGACACACTCAGAAGCATAAAAGTAAGTTGAAAGTGCATTAGAGATGAGAGAGATCAGAGACAGATCATTATTATTACTAAAACTTAAGTTCTTCTGAATACAAATCAATTGGTGGTTAGCTCGATCGATGAGAAGAATTAAATGTGTCACGCTCACATCTCTATGTGAAAGCATCTGCATAACGCTCCTAACACATTAATCGCACAAGGACCTTTTCTTTTGCGATCAATCTACACCCTTGAACCTGTACATTGACCGCTTAATTAGGGGCGTAAGACTCATAAGTTGTTCTTTCCGTCATAATCGTGATTGCTTTGTTCATGAGGCAAGGGAAGGGATGGTATGGCATGGGGAGGGGTGTGCAGAAGGAGTATGATGACGATGACGATGACGCGTCCCCTTTTCCGAGTGTCCCAACAGAGTGTACATTCCGAGTACAATGCCCAGTCAAGTCCACACACACACACACACATACACACGACTGATCTCTGCCTTCAATCTCAATCTAAGTGATTGCAGTCAGTCTATGGCCTGCTGGGCTGGTTGGGTAAGGTTGAGTTGGGTTGGATTGGATTGCAGTGGAGTGGAGTGGAGTGAAGTGAATTGGTTGCCACGCGTTCGCGTCAACAATTTTTTAATTGTGCCTTGCATATGATTTTAATATTAAATAAGTAAAGTAAGTCTGCCACACAATGGATAGAGCCATGCTATACATATTTACGAGGCACTCATCATCTGCCACTCACTCCCTCACACTCATCGATAAAAATCTCCACTCACACGAATAGGAAAGATCGTTAGGCTTTATTAGTATGACATTCTCTTCGTTCTAGACATTCTAACGGTGAGGGATAGTTGAAAATTGATTGAAATTGAACGTGTACACTGACTTAAGCAAGCCACTGTGCCTTAAAAGTCATTTCTTGTGGCTTTTGTTGGCAATGCTGATTAATTTTTGCAATGTTTTATTACATCTTTTTTTTTTGTTTTGGTTTTCTTTTTGTTTTTGTGTTTGGTTGATGATTAAATGTCGGCGAATGTGCAAACTTTTCTTGATTATTTTTAAACCAAAAGTTGCACATAAGAAGATTTGCTGTCTAGGGCAACCCGCAGGAAGAGGTAGAGGTGCCATCGCCTTTTTTGAAATTCAAGAAGATTTTCGGTTTTACCTTTTTTTTTGTTTTGTTGTTTGTTTGGCAAAAACTTTGCCAATTTATGAAGTAGCTTACTATATACATATTTCTATGGTAACGGGTGGGAAGGAAAGGGGTGGGCGGGGGCAGGCAAAGTCTTAACCAATTTACCCAAACAAGTCTTGGTTTTTCTTTGACTTTGATAATGGAGAAATTGCAAAATATCCATCATTTATATGTCCAATAATTTGTTGAGTATGATTGGGGCAACACCCACTCAATTTAATGACCTTTTTAGACCGCCCGCCCATTTAATTTGATTCATTCCCGGCCCATGCACTTGACCCTCGGCAATTTGCGTCAATGTCAGAATGTGAGTGCAATTCCCTCTTTTTGTGGGCGTATGCACAGCGCAGTGAGAGAGAAGGGCTGCTAGGGGGTGAAGGGGTGCTAATTATCATTTTCCCACTGCTGGCTGCAGCAGTGACCTTGAACGTTAGGGGTAAAACCCATTCGTACGAATGACCTTTGCAATGTATTCCACTCTCTCACACTCTCTCTCTCTCTCTTTCACTGTCGTAGACATACATATGTAGTATATTGTTACTAAAAATAAGCTTCGATAGCAAAAGCTCATCCCGTGAAGGTCAGAAAACCCACCATATTCCCATCCCCATTGCCCACCCACCCACTACTACACACTGGCAGGCACTCTCAGCCAGAAGACACATGCAACATCCGCGTGCGCAAGTTCAAGTGCAAGGGTTGCCATTGCACCCGAAGCTCTGAGGTAAGGTTGAAGCTTCTTCTCAGCACACCTCATTGGATTGACGTTAGTGGCCCTGACCATGGCCCCTGTTGCCGCTGTTGTCATCGCAAAATTTCAAGTTCATTCCAAGTCCCACTTGAGCCACCTCTAATGGCATTCCGGAGAATCCACCCACCCACCGGCCGGCCGGTCGTTCGGTCGGTCGGTGATTTCATTTGCTGTTGCAACATTTTCTCATGGTCAATTGTTTTGGTTCTAAGTTTGAACTATTTTTAACAACAAAAAAAAAAAAAAAAAAAAACATTGCCACTTGAGCAATTTGATGCAGTTGAATTAAAACTTGGCCACTAACTAGTTGAGGCATTTTTTAAAAAAATATTTCACTTAAATGTAAAATGAAACATGATCAAAACAAAAGGCAAAAGAAATCTCTAACTGTCTTGAGGAAAAAAATACATATATATATAGATAATAGAAAATTCTAAGTGTGTAAATATTGGAAATTACTTTTCATTCCTTTAACTAAAAGGATTTGAATCTGAGTAATTTGATGAGAAAAGATCCCAATTCTAATTTCGACTTAATTACTCGTAATCAGAAACGAGGACAGGCCTGAATGGATTCATTATCAAACATTCGAAATATGCTATCAGAGTAGGCAACAATTCAAAAGTTAAATAACTTTTGCAAATCAAATGGAATCATGTTCATATCCGACTTGTCTGAATTTACATTGCCCATGGAGTCGAATGCCATGACACTGCGACGACATCCGCGTCATATAACCTTTATGGATATTAGGAATTCAGTAAGTTCTCATCTCATCTCATATGGATATTTGCAATATTTAAATAATTTTATGTACGCACTAAAGACGCGTTGCCATTTTATCGAAGAGTCAATCTCAAATATCACGGAAATGTGCGCTTTTGTAAGAAATACAATCAGTTGTCACTTTTATATGTCCACCATTGATTATTTGGAGATACTATTTTGTTATTTGGAAGTACCTCTGAATGGCATCGTTGTGTATGTGGGATGTCAAGTCATGCTTATACTATATGCGATAATTTATATGCTAACCAAATACTTGTAAGTATATAATCGAGAGAGGATGAAATAGTATATCAAAGTTTAGATAAAGTATGTAATAAGCAGATGGAAACATCGCTGAAATTGATATAGCCATGTCCGTCTGTATGAGCGCCAAGATCTCGGGAACTATAAAAGCTAGAGATACTAAATTTAAAATGTAGATTTGTGTAGTATATACGCTGGTCAAGTTTACTTTCTTTTTTAACACGCCCTTCGGGATTCGATCGGAATTATATTTGGCACACTAATATATACGTTGTAAATTAAGTATAGTGTTGGTTAGCTCGACACGCAAAAGGGATATATTATTTTGGGTTAAGAATTTTAAGTAGTTTTTCGGCGACTTACTAACTTCATTTTAGTTTTCTGCCAAACTTTCTAATGCTAATGGAATTGGTGCCTGTCTCCTCATATACCTATGGTTTTGTCTGCTTCGGATTATTCTTCTTTATGCCCGATTATTTGGAAACCGGATTTACGTGCCTCTATCAAAATTCCTATGAGGCCACACTGCGCTTATCGGGATTCTTTGGCGATTTGTTGAGATACTTTGTCTTGGGAATTAGTACCCTTTGCATTAATGGGTATAAAGTGTGCGGTCTGACATTGTGGTCTAGTGTTATGTTCTTACTGATGGGCTATATCTATTTGCTTGTTGTTGTGGAAAGGAAATATGTGATATTTCAGAAAAAAGATTTAGTCAGACACGATTTGTATACACTCAAACTGAGAGCAATCTGGTTTCTGGTGGTATTCACTTTCAACATGGCAATACACCTGCTGGTGTCCTACCATAAGGAAAGGCAAAGGCGAAAGCGATCTCTGGAGGATGCGAAAGTGCAGCCTCTTGTCGAGGAGAGCGAATGGAAATTGTGGAAAATTTGGTGGTCAGCTGTCAATGGCTACAAGAATATGGATGAGCCAATTGTGGGCGTGGTTACATTATTGGTTGGTACCCAGAACACATTGTGGATACATGTATATATTGATTTTAATTATTATTCACACCATAGACACCCTTTTACTTTGTGGCAGCCAATCTGATACCGGTAATGGACACGAAGCGACATTTGCACGGCTGGTGCAAAACGATTGCCTGCACTAGTTTTCTATTGCTGCCCTTCATGTGCATATACTTTGAGCCATGGCCATCGTTGTGGGTCATGTTACTCTTGGGCTGTTGGGCCATTGCCCTGACGATACTCTGTGCCACCCGTGCTCGTCGTGTGCCCAACCATTTGGAATTCTATGCCATCTCTGGCATGGTAATATGCACACTATTCATTAGCTATGTGCTGCAGGAGATCAACAACATTTTATGGCAGTTTGTCAATTGGCGTTATAATACGGCGCCCACAATGATAACACAATTGTATTTCAATTCCGGTGAGGTATTATCCGCCATAGTTCTATTGATCAGTTTGATTCGTTCAAATCAATTGGATGTCGCTTTTGGGGTAGTCATGAGTATGTCAACCTATACAATATATTTGGCATTGCCGCTGCTGGTCCTTCATATGTGCTATAACGATTATACATTTGTATGTACAACCACAACAACAGGATATGTAGCTTGATTAATTTTTAATCTAATCCCTGCAGCTCGTAATTACAGCATCTTCGAAAACATGTAATACATTCACAATTGTGATTATAGTGTGTACACTATTCCATATATCGATCAGTGGCAATGAGTTTCGTCTGTCGCTGCTCTTGTATCTGCTCACCCTGATGATTGCCTATATCATATTCCAATGGATGACCTTCAATAGTTGGATACATGCGTTTGGCACAATACATAACATTAAAACGCCCAGGATACCGAGTGCCATGTGGGCCTGATATACCCCTAAATAGAGATTTTCTTTGAACAAGTCATGAATGAAACCATTTTCAAATATTTTGACATATATTAATAATTATTAAAAGCCTATCCCACTTTCTAATCACAATTATCTGATATTCTCAATAATTATCGATAATTTAACATAAAGTAAAAGCAATAATTAACTTATATTCAATTGACTAATTAATAGTAAGGGGATACACCGAGAACTTCACAATTAAGTTTTTTCTCTTGCATTTTCGGAATGTAAATAATTCCTGAAAATTCTATTGGATTGATAAATATTTTTCGAGACTTTATGAGACGTACTTTATGGCGCCGAACAATATTCAAATTGGTACCCATGATTTCTCGAAAACTTCTGATCCGATTACTTTGAAACTTGTTGTAGTTATTCTTTACAACATTATCTAGTAGATTTCGTTTCTTAATTTTCGTTGTATACAAAATTTCTTGCTCAAAAAACACTTCTTTTTTTCAAACGTCCGCAATTTTGTCAAAAATCGATATTTTCCAAATCGGCTATATGACAAAGAATACATTTCCGTATCTAGTTTAATCATTTTTTTAGTTTTTTTTTTTTTTAGATGATTTTTGGGAAAACTCTATTGGGTACCGCAAAGGCATTTTGTTTTAAGAGCTCTAAGGACCTTTATATTATCCTGTTAAATGTTCATTATTTGTTTTTAAAAGAAAGCTCAACACAATTTTAAATATACGTACTGTTAGATAAATAAATTTCATTCGATAAATTTCAAATAGTTTTCCTTAAAAATATATTCAAAAATTACCCTTTTTTTTTAGATTTTTAGGTGTATATATCCCCCTAAGTTGATCTTAAGTCACTTATTCCTTTGGAAACTCAATCACATTAAATTAATATTTAAGTTTATAGTTGTACTCCTAAGATGGCAAACAAAAATATTAAACAAATGTGTTTCCTATCTACGTTCAGATTTAGGTACTATCATCTTCCCATCATCCCAAAAACCCAACAATAGTTGTTTAAGAATGAAACGTTTTCTACTACAGGAAAATACTTGCCACTTGAAAGACAATTTCCTTAAAGTATTAAGAGTGAAGCTGAATGTATAAATATTTTATATAAGATGATTCAATTTGGGGCATTTCACTTTGATGGCTAGAATATAATAAAGTGGCACTTAACTTACCTATCAAAACCAAAGTCATTCTTATTCAATCAACAGTTATATATGCGTCTATAATTATATAACTTTATCACACACACACACACACATACAGATGGCAACTTGCTCCCTCCTGTAGCAAAAGCTAATACATTTGAGAGGTCTCCCACCACTCTCACTCTGACAATATATTTGCCAGTTTCTCTGCTTCAGTTCAATACCAAGAAAGACAAGTTAATAAAACAAACTTCGACGACGACGACAACGACAACGACACGTGGCTTAATTGCATTAAAGGCATATAACTTTGTTGGCATGTTCAGCCATCACCACAGCAGCCGGAGCTGGAGTGGGAACAGGAGTGGGAGCATCTTTTTTTTTTTACTTCTCGTTTGGGTGATAAAAAGCCGCCAAAGCATCGTCCTTTTGTTGACCTTTAAGTCTTGGGTAATATCCAAGAGTAAGCGAAATGGAGAGCAGACGTAGAGTGAAAGTCAACAAAGTCAAGCTGCTAAAAGAATCATTTAAAAATCAAATCAAAGTCACGCGCCGCACAATGTAATCAACAGTCGTTGGTGGAGGCCCACGCATACTCTTAAACATTCCATATTCTTCTCACTGCGAAGCTCAAGGTCAAAAGTCAGGCAGGCAGCAGGTGCGTAAGAAAGGTCCAGCATAAGCAAAACAATAAGCAGCTCCACGCGCCACAAAGTATGCAAAGCAAAAAGAAGAAGAAAGCAAAAAAAAAAAACGCCAACAGAGATAGAAAGGGAGCGAGCGAGCAGGGAGAGAGAGAGAGAGAGAGAGATCAACAAACAAACAAAAAGCAAAGAAAAGAGAAACAACGTGTGCCCACGTGTGACTGTGTGGGTGGCATTGACAGGCAGGCAACACAACAACAAAAACAACAACAAAATGTAAAAAAGAAAAATAAAAAAAGGAAAGAAACAACAAAAATCCTTCAGCTTTAACCTTGAACTTCACCGTTGTCAAGGCACACAACAATATTCTGTATGTGTGTGTGTGTGTGTGGGTGGGTGGAGAACGAGGTGGCAAGCTTTTCCACTTGGAGCTTTTACGTTTGTCCTTGCCCGCAGAGTCCTTGAATGTGTGCGAGCCTATGGAAATTTTTTGTTGCGCCTATTCCTGTCTCGCTTATGCTGCGAAAAAGTTGAAGGGCATTTAACGTTGATTGACGCTAAATAATAACGGCATTTTCCTTTAAGAGCCTGCCCCCCCCCACTCGCCTCTGCCTGTTGGCGGGGTAGTTGGCTAATACCACCCCTAAATGAAAAGCTAGGTTACGAAAGCCCAGAGAGAGCGAGAGAGAGAGAAGGAGAGTGAAAGCTAAAAGCTTTCTGCCTTAAATGTAGGGGCGAGGCTAAAGCTTTGCTTGGGTTGACTGTACTTCTATGACATTGCCAGAACTTTCTCCTTGGCATTGCACGCTTTTGAACTTTTCTCTCGCTCTCTTTCTCTTTTTACACTCCCTACACCAACAACCACCCCCCAGCGCACCGCACCGCACCCACCCACCAGCACCCTCATCCCTTGTCAATTTATTTGAAGGCCGCACCGCAAGTTTGTTGCCACTTTCGCTGTTGCGCATTTGATTTTTGGAGCCAGAGACCTACCGTGTACCCTCCTCTCTACTGTACTCTACTACTACTGTGCCTATCTCTACCCCCACGCTCCCGTCAGCCAAATGCGTCATTCGGCACACAAATTCAATTTGCATTTCAATTATATTTTTGTATACTGGAAAACCTCAGAAACTAAACCTAACCGCCTCCACATAGACTCCTTAGCGCTCTCTCTCTCTCTCTCTGTCTCTCCATGAATTTCTATAGCATGCTTTTCTGATGATTTGTTTGACTCTATAGAAAACTCTTATCTTTTCAGTGTACCCCACCGAATCCGAGTCCCGCCTACGATATTCTCTGCACTCCACTGTGGCAATTTGTTAGCCAACTCGTAAAAGAAATTTTCCAGTCTCAAAGACAAACATCAACAGCAGGCATTTTCCTTATTTTGTGAATGAACGTAAAAAAGTAAACCCAACTCCTCCAAGATTTCTGGAAGGCGGGCAGGCGGCAGCAGGCATCAGGCACACTGTGGCATTTACTTCCTGCCACACACACCCGAACACCCGCACACCCAACACACACACACACATACACACTCTAAGCTAACAAGCTGAAGTTTGTCGGTGCTATTTATAGGATCTCTGGTAATTTCCTTTGGTATCTTTCCTTTTACCAACCAACCAACCAAGCAACCAACTCGTAAGTAAGTATATTTGCACTTATTTGTCAACTTGTTTATTGACGTGCTGGAAATTTTTTCTTCTAATTATTTTTACCCAACTTAGCGAGTTGTCACGCAAACCGAAAGTGAGAAGGCGCTAAAATCAACCTTGACCAGTTATAACCTTGGCTTTCTTTGGATGGGAATAAAAGGTAAATTTGCCCTATATGTACTTTTGTTATTGTTATTCTCCAACACAGAAATTGGCAATTGGTCTAGTAAACTTTAGTTTAAAATTGTGAATATGAATAATTGATCATAATAATTAAAATTATAATCTTCTGTTGATATAAGAATATAAGAAACAAGGTTTTTATCTATTAAACCTGATAACTGAACGAAAATACAAACCGGAAAATGAAAAAGTCACGTATATGGGTGCTAGATACGTGTGTTTCATCTTTGGTTGGGAAAAAAAAGAAATCACACTGAAATCTAGATACAAATCTAGAGCCGATCTAATGATAAATTCACTAAATGATGTCTAATTAATTAAATGTTACTTAATATATGAATGAAGTTTTTTAGATAAATTATCTAAGCAATTTCCAGATGGTAGAGAATATTTTCAGATTGGAGATACTCTTCATTCACCTTGAGTAAGATTTTTGAGATCTGAAGGCATTGTTTCTTCTCTCATTTCAGTTTGTTTGATGCATTTACTATACTTATTACAAGAAGATTATTAAAGTTCTTTTCTCAATGACCTTGTGCTCGCATTTTGGCATAGAAATCACGTACGAAGGCATCCATAATATGCATATCTTATTTATTAAGGCAACACATAAAAAAAAAACTGAATTCAATTCTCCACCTACACCATCATCAAGAAGATGATGATGATGATGTTTATGGTGATTCTCATGGAGCATGCCATGCCAATGCCAGTCTGCGATCTCCAGCCACATCATCCCATCCTCCCCCTCTGATTCGCCTTCTCAGACGTAATAAGACACCTTCCCTTGGCATAAATATCGACAGCAAACAATAAATTTAAATATTTATAGCGCGAACGGAAAATGAAATGTAATGCCTATGAGATCTCTCCCTCTCTCTCTCTCTCTTTTTTATCGATAAATACAGAAACTTTAAATCTTTTTATATGAAATAAATGTTCAGTCTCACGCGTAATTTGATTTATATTTCCCACCGAACTATAATCTCAATGTGGTTTGGTTTTGCAAAAGAAATATAAATATATATACATAAATCCTTCAGATTGCGTAATTCAATTAATTCATTTTCATAGGAACAATATACATAGATTAGAATGAGGTCTTGCATAAGAATTATTCTTGGGCCCTAAGCAAATGTCGTTATATCAACTCAATAATTGTTGCTTATTTAGAAAATCATTCAGAATGAAAACCAGAGAGATATAGAGAGCGAGGTTAAGAGATTTTGAAGTAAATGGATCACTGGAGAAGGATTAGAAAATAATTTCCATTCTGTTCTTTTGATTTCAGTTGACTTGGACTTGAATCGCCTCCACTACGAGGCTCTTCCAAAAAAGGATCTCGGTGAAAACGCCATTTTTAAATAACAAAACCTTTTTTTTGATCAAGCATTGTAATATTAGATAATAAGAACTTTGAAACAATAAAATATCTTAAAAAATCCAAACTTTCCCTGATTTCTTTGGACCACAAGGTAAGTATAAAAGACCCCGAAGGACCCTGAAATGTCTTACAATTAGTCTTGTCCAGACCTGGGGTTCTAGAGCTAGTGTATCTGCTTGATAAGTTTAATGTCAGCAAAGTTTTTTATTGAGATTTTCGAGTAGGTAGCTCTAAAAGAACGCCAATTTGCAGATCATTTTTTTTGACAAGACTTTTCAGTAGCTTAGTCGAGCAAATTACAAATTTGCTTAATCGGGACACACACAATCTTAAGATTGCCTTAAATCTATCTTTATCTTTGTACAAACAGAGAGTTTCGCGATTTCAGTTTGCCCTTTTGGGGATAAGGTTTTTCCAAGAAGGATGTGGTGCCTGTTGGTTATGCGTAGGTTCTGTTACCATTAAAAACCAAAAAGAAACCACTTTACATTCTGAGCTATGGTTTCGTGTCAGTTGAATAACAACACTTCAGTCAACAGCAACAACAACAACAACAATAATAACATTTACATAAGACAATGGATAGAATTAAAACTTGGTTGGTTGAATTTGCTTTCACATTTCTCCCTCCCCCACACAGTTTCCATTTACTTTTTGTTGAGCTTGAGAGAAATTTGAACTTGGTTATTATCGATTGCCAGCAGCCATGTCAAGTGTTTTGCTCTGAAGTTCTTTGCTCTGTGTGAGAGTATAAAAGTCACCCCTGATAACAGAATTTATTTGTGCTTCCGTTTCGAGCAACAACAACAAAAAAAATAAAAAGGCGGAAGATTTCGACCCCAATCTCCTACCCACACCCACACCCACACCCACTCCTCTCCCTCTCTCTTTCTCTCCCTGTTTCTGCATTTGAGAAGGCATTCCCTACCATTTCCAACACGTGTCCTGGTGGAATATCTGGGGTTTGCTGTTAGGTAGGTGGAACAGGGATTGGGGAGAGGGAAAAAGATGCTGCTGGATGCTGCGCAGTTTGTTGTTGGCTTCTGGGAGGGGAGGGGGGCGGCGGAGTGAAGCTTTTTATTTTGTACTTACTTCAAGGTTAACTTCCGGTTGCCTCAACTTCTCTTGACTTGTGCGGGGTCCACCAACACGAAAAACAAACCCCCACCCCGTCCCCCTGAAACCACACTACTCAGTCCGCCATATTGTTTTTATACTCTTGGAGTGTGTTATGTAATCCTGCCCCATTCACTCTAGGCCTAAGCCTATTTACTCTATTATCCACCATTTCGCCATTTCGCACAGTTGAGTTCGTTCAACCCGCGATGTGGTCATAAATCTTGCGTTCATCCAACTACTGGCCTAGCCCACTATCCAAACCCAAACCCAAACCCAGTCTCAGTCTTAGTCAGATCCTGTGTTTTGGGTCATTGACTGGAATACTCAGTGCCTCTTCCGTTTTTGGGGTCAATGGCTCTAGTGGGGGGTTCTCTGATTTCTCATTTTCCTGTTCCTTGTTTAGTCGCTTGATAGAACTTCATTTTAGCTGATGATTACTTTCTGGCGTGCTCTGGCCGGCTGTCTTACCATTTTATTGTCATTAAATTGATGAATTAGCATTTGCCTTTTATTTTTTGGCCTCCCTTGCCCCTCCCCTTCCCATCCCATTCCATTACTATTCCCACAATATGTTCGCTCGTGTGTAGCCCACAACATTTTCATTTCCATTAAAATTAAATACATACATATACTCGGCGGCGGTGGGTAGATGGAGTTGAAGAGATAATATGTAAAGGATATATAGTATATGTATGTATGTATATGTAAATGAGTGGGCTTACGAATGAATTTATGTATATAAAGAGAGCTTATACATACATTTGGCAAATACATACATTTGACCTTTAAACACCATTTTGCCCGTGTATGAGTTCTGCTGTGGAAATGACCTTTTAACTTTTTGTGATTTAATATGTGATAATTTGTGTGTGCATGTGAAGCAGGAACACATTTCTATATTCAATGAAAGGTTTGTGGCAGAAACACTTGATCTAATCCACATCTCAGTCGAGCATCGATAGAAGCAATGAGAACTAAGTAGTCCCAAAGTTATAGAACTAAGCAGAGGTGGGCATGGGCACGCCCATACACGGATTGTTTCCTTGAGAGGCATGGCACGAGAAAAAAGAAATTTTGTGGGACTTATATTCATACAAATATAGCTTAGAAAATCTTGTTCTAAAGTCCTGAATTGTATGAATCAAGTTATCCAGTCTTAGCATTAACCCAACTATTATTAAACTAGATATTTTTAGTACCTACTGGTAAAAAATCGTAGTTGTGGCCTCCAAGGATAGACCAAGTTTGAAGTTTGATCTGAATAAACAAATTAAAGTCACAGATTTTATGCATTTTGAGTAAATTTTGAATGTAAAACATTAAAGAATTGATCCAATAATCGACTTTGTTTCATTTTACTTTAAAATTTCGAAATTTCTTTGAGATAAATTTAAATGAAATGAAAAAATATCATACGTATTAGTAGATTGGAATTAAAACATCAAATTAGCTGAATTTAATCAATATAGATTTAGCCCAAAACCTTGTTTTCCAAACTCTTTATATATGTATCTACCCTGATAACCCAGATTCTCTATAACTTATACCAACAATAAGACTATTTTATAAATAAATAATAGTTCTCATTTCGAATTAACTAAATGAAGAGTGTGGAAACCTTTTCTTGAAGCAATTTTTTCCCATATCGATATAAAATACTTTGAGTAATTTTAAGACTAAATACAAATTCCAAAAAGGTAAGCACCTAGGGGATTTTAGAGATATCGGATTTTGAATGATGAATAATAATATCCTAGATTGATATCATTTGTTTATATTTCCTTATCGTTCTTTAAATATGTTTTCAAAGTCTCCCCAGTTAGGTTTTTTTTTTGTTATCTTGGCGCCAGCCACAAATTTCTAATGAAATTGAAATCCCAGATGACCCAGTTTTAACACTACATAACATCGTGTCAGTCCAGACTAGTCCAGTCCAGTATAATGTCTTCTCACGCTCGCAGTTCTTTATTGCGCCTCGAAGGGGTTTTTATTCTCGGAAAAATATGCCATATAAAATGCTGCATGTTTGAAATATCATTTGTTTTCGTAATATATTTCTATATGTTCGTCGTCTTTCTTTCTTTTGTGTTTTGTTTAATTTTCTGTCACCCGAAGCAGTCTTTATGTAATTTGTTTTTTTGATTTTGGATTTGAGTTTCTTGTGCCAATTTCAAGGTTTCAGCAATTATTCATCAAGACATCGAAATGTGCCAACGTCAACGGATTCGTTTCCTGGAATTAAAGGGGCAAACTAAAAGACAGGCCAATAGGGGGGTGGGTGTTGGGGTAATCGTAGCTATAAAGTAAATAAAACCTACAAAATTATAGCAAACACATTTCATGCTTTCATTGCATGACGACGTTTCAAGTTCAGCGAAATGTACAAAACGACTGGGCAAAAGGGAAGAGGTTTTTAGTCGATGTGTGGAGAGTGGGGTGCGGTGTGGTGCGGTGCGGTGCGACATTGTGTGGCATGGAGGGGTGGGGTTTTGGGGCTGGGCCAATGACCAATGTCCAAGTAGTGAGACAATTGCGACGCTGATGGATATGGATGATGACGCACTCAAAACTGCTGAGAATAGCAGCGAGTATGTGTATGTGTATGTGTGTGTGTGTGCACGGGGCAAGCAAATGACCCGGAAGGCATATGGTTTGTAGAGGGAAGAGCAGGGAAAAAAGGAGGCGCTTTGTAAGCTTAACGCAATTAAAATACCTAAGACAATACAATTGCCGCTGGTCGAGAGGAAGAGCAACATCAGGGTTTGAGTTGGATAGAGAGAGGTGGTCACCAGTTCTATGCGGTCACTGATTGCACGCGGTTGCCACACTCTCTCCTCTCCTCACCGACCATCCTTCACATTCAGCTTAGCTAGCTTTTAGTGTAAATATTTAGCAACAAAAACAAAACAAAAAAAAAACACGAAATAGGCAAAAGAGACGTCACCCTGACCTTTCGGGCATTTCAAGCATTAGAGGCGCCTCTAAAGAATATTTTGTTTTGTTATTTTGTTTTCTAGTTTACTAGTTTACTACTCGAGGCCTTGTCTGACATTGAAATTTCAGTTTGTTTTCACCTTGTCTACAAATTATTAACATTAACATTAAACTGACGCATTGTACCCAACTAATTGATCTCACACTTTTATAATTTTCATTTTTCTAACAAGTTTTCGAAGGCAAAAGATAAAATTGAAAACTAAAAAAATAATTTCGCATATCCTTATATACTCATGTGAATGCTAGAACCAATTGGGAATTCTAACGAAAAGTAAATACCAGAAAATTTAGTTAGAAGTTTATCAACTCATAAAGCATACATATATTAGTATTATGGTTTAACAATTAACATAAATAACCTAATAAACATCTTATAATCGTTTAGATTATTATTATTAATCGTTCGTATATATGCTATCAAGGATAATATGGTAAGTTTTGGACTGACTGTTTTAATGGAAAATAAACCTTTTAAGAGGATTAATTAGATTCGAATATTTAATAGAATAATTTTGATTTACATTTCTAAAAATAAAACTTCCTTAGTTAAGACTGTTTCAATTTAGAATTTACTTGGAAATATTGTTGATATCATTTGATTGCATTAATCTGTATAGATTAATTATCGATTGAACTTTATCATACTTTAGTTTCTTTTAGCTTAGTTATTTTGGTAGTTCGTTTAGAATGTCTGTCTCTTTAAATTCGATACTCTAATAGCCAGACTTGAACATCTTTGACATGCAAACAGCTGCTGCTCTTTTATCTGCTTGAGTAATTTGATACGATCTTTGGGTTTTTTTTTTTTTTTTTTTTGGTAATACATTATCTTTATATCTTGCCGTTCACTGACCTTTTTATTTTTTTTCGGTTTTTCTTTGGCAAAGAAAGTTGCACACATACATAGACATACATACAATATGTGTATGACTGCTTCATAGACCAGCGAAAAGCTCTCCATCGGTAGGCATTTTGATAAGAGACTTTAAAAGTCTGACCTCAATGTAAAGTCAATGCTTCATCATCTCATTCAAATCCATCCATTCAACTCTCACTTTTGGGGACCAGAGCAGCGAAGCCGAAACAGGGAGAGTGTTGGAGATTCAGTTGAACCCCGAAATTAACTTATTTCGGAGCAATGACACCTTGGTGGTGGACATGATGATGAGAGATATGGCTAGCCAGTCCCATTAAACCAAAGCGTGCATGTTGTGACCCTGCACTGAGCGGCGTCACTTTCTTTTACATGAAATTCAACTGGATCTACCAATCCCTCCATCTCTATCTCTCTCTTGCTCCCGCTCTTTCTCTCATGTTCACTTTCTTTTCTCTTGATCGTCGTTTGAATATCTCTAACCCGCTGGATACTCTTAAGAAAGTCTTCAAATTAATCATTGGCAACAAGGTGACAAATATTACCAATAATTTTGAAAATTTACTTCAGCAAAATGAATTCAATTTAATGAATTAAGATAAACTTAAATAAAGCCATTAGATAAATAAGAATTATTAGGAATACAAAAAGGTATGTAAATATAATTTGCAGCAGCTTTTCTTTCCTCTTAATCTTTTTCAAAATATTTAATGAGAATGCCAAGTTTTCATACGAATTGAGTTAAATATATATGGCTCGATATTTGGCAACATATCCTTTGAAGCATAATATAAATATATGATTGATCTGAAGCTGATTAGTATGAAATATTCAAAATTTCTTTTCTATTTGCCCCACCAAATAATTATTTCCAATTACTAAAGATCGAATCTTTTCAAAAATATTCAAAAAATTGCAAAAACACTTTGATGACTTAAGTAAACCCATTTACCCTTTAGCTTTAGGGTATAATAAGAAGATGGAAGAAATAATACTAATAATTATATTGAAAATGCATCCTTCTGATGAAACTTCCTTGCGAAGTACTATTGCTTAAATAGAATCTATTAGATTGTAGTACTACCAATTAGCAAGGGTATATAAAAGTCGTAAATATCTTAAATTTACTACTAATCTTTTGTTGTTTTTTTTTTTTTTTTTTTTTGACAGGGGCAATTGCTGCCCACCTACTACTAGCAGTTTGCATTCGGTTTTCTGTGGATTTGAACTTGCAACTGTTTGTCGAACCCCAACGAACATCACCTTCCCCGTTCCCCCCCCGTGGGGGGAAGCCACACTGCTGTTAGCCGAAAAAAAAGAAAGTGTTGAACTTTCCTTGTCTATGTCTCAATTTCTATTTATTGTAACGTACATTAAATTGCTTTTAATGGAAAAAGTGCGCTGCAATAGAGATGCAAAGATATCATTGAGCGTTTTTTCGGTTACTTTTCTTCTTTTTGGTTTTTATTTTTATTTTTGGGGTGTGTATGAAAATGAAAGCGCGGAAAATTGTCTATTTCCAAGTTGATTGGATTGTTTTGGATTTTGTTGCTTTAGTCGGTTTTTTTCGGTTTTTTGGGTAATGGCTAAGCTAAGGAGGCTCAAGGCCTGCTAGCCGGCTGCCGGCAGCTGTTATGAGTCGTCCGAGACTTCGACTAAAAATTAATGTCATTTTTGAATATACTTAAATGTATGGCTATATGTTTTTTAGTGACTGCACAAGGGCCCCCATTAAGAAAGTTTTGTTGGCCGGCTGCAACAGCAACAGCTACAGCAATAACAGCAGCAGCAACAAGAAGCAACTGGCAACAGGATGTCCACATCTTCATTTCCGTATGGGACCTCTGTGTGTCCGTCTGCGGTTTTTATGAGCCATCCTTTAGTTGCATTTTGTTTTACATTTTTTTGTTTTTTTAGTTTATGGTCTTGCATAAATATATCTGTATCTTTTTATTTTCTTCGTTTTGGTCGGTCAGGTTGTCATTGAAGTTTCTGGGTCAGCATCGTTGGCGGCTTTTTTGGTGTGCATTTTTTAGTGAAAGTCAGAGACACAAGGTGCAAGGTGTCAGACGAAAATCAACTGATTTTATATAGTGCAAAACTTGCAAATTGCAGTGCGATATTAAACATTCCTAGGAAAAACATAATTTATTGACTTTTCACACTTTTATGAAACAAATTAAATAGTTACACTAAACTCTCTATATTCATTTTAATACTTGATTCAAATTAGCTTCCAATTTACCTCAACTCTTCTGTCTAAAAAATAAATGTTTCGCTGGAAAAATTATTTTAATGCACTTTTTAAAGTTAAAATTTCACTTATTTATTCTGAAAGAATAAGTGGAACAAATATCCTAAATATCGTAACATCTTTTTCTTAAAAAAAAAAGGAAATATGTAATCAAATCTTTTTCTTCTTTTGCAAAAAAAACGAATATGTATTCAAATCTTTTTCTACAAAATGTTTATTAAGACTGTTTTATAATAAACAAATGCAATGAGTCATTTTTCTGATTCACAACTGTGTGAAAACAAACTAGATAAAAATATTTTTTAATATTGTTTATACCGAATTGAACTAGTTTTCGATACGACTTCAGTATGATGAATCAGTTTCATTTATATAAAAACTCTTTAAATCAATTCAAATTCAAGTTTGATTTTCTCCATTTCTAAGCAACTTTAAAATCAATTTAATGATTTAATTTTTGATCACAAAGAAAGACAAATGTATAACCAGATATGTATATAATCCACTAAACAATAGCTAGCCCATTCTAGATGTGAAAGAAACACTAAAAGCTCCTCAACCATTGACTTTTGGCATAATTAAACTCAATTACAGACAGACAGACAGACAGACATAAGAAAGGCGAAACATTTCTTTTTCTTTTTTTTTTTTTGTGTCTTAAAGATTGAAACAATTCTGCGCCACTTTTACTTTGAGCTCAAAATTTCTACTTTACCGTAAACTTTTGAACTCTTCAAATCCAGGTCAGCAAACACTCGAAACAGAAGACTAAAAATAAAAATTTCACTCTCATTATTAAATTGGACTTTTTTTGTGGCTAATAATTGGCAAAGAAGCAGAAAGAAAGACGGCCAAGTAACAATGGCAAATGAGGAAGAAACAAAAAACTATTATGACTTGAATTTGAAAAGTGAAAACATTTGACAAACGAATTTGAAGAATTGTTGGCAACACACACACATAGATAGAGTGAGAGTGAGAGGGAAAGAAAACGAAACAAAGTATAACAAGATAGAAAGAAATACACTTTCGCTTTTGCTTTCAATTTCATTTCAAATGGTCTTTTGATGTGATATGTGTCTTGGCTTTTGTTCAAAAGTCTTCGACTTCGGCTTGGAGTCCGACTCCATGTCTCCGTCGTCTCGGAATCTAATTGAGATTGGCACTGGAACCTACGGACGGACCTACAATACACGGCTCGGCACGGCACTATGTTGCGCATGCGTCGCTTGCGTTTAATGCGAGGCACGAGTTTCTGTCATATGCGAGGAGATTGGTATTGTCAGCCATGATTTGGGTTTGGTTTTGCGCCATCGATGATGGCGGGCCATTGAACTTCACCTTTGCTTCAATATGATAGAAACTCAATTGGAATAACCCCGAAGTTTCCATACCCTTTTTTTTTAAACATCAGGCATTATCTTTGAGCTTATATTCAAAATTCAAATTTCTCAACAAATAAAAAACTTAACTTAACTTAACTTAGTGGTCAAAAAATCCCAGGAAACTCATGCATTTAGTTAGGTCTATGCTTTTCGTGCAATTTAAATCTTTATATTCAAATCTGGAGTTGAGTTCATATTTAGTTATAGAGTTTGCCAAATGATTATACAAAGTTCTTGAAGTTATTGTTAGTCACCCGCTGATTTGATTGCTAAGTTGTTGTTAAGGTTTTCTCAATCTTCACTGTTAAGCTAATTAATGCATGGCAAATTTATCTCAAGTGGATTTATTTGTTATTTTGTTTAATTTTGTTGTTGGCATATTCATTTACAGCCTCACGTGAGCCTGCCCTCAAAAGAGATGAGTAAAAAAAAAGGCGAAATAAAGAGTCAATAACCTATGTTTGAAACAGTCAAAACCATAAAATTTCACTTGGCAGCTGCCAGCAGCGAAAGTGAAACTTGGAAAGAGGTTTTTGAACTTAACAAGTGGAGTGAGGTGTGGGCAACAGATGGCAAAAACGAAAAACCAAAAAAACTAAACGGGACAAGCGGGCGCGAGAGGTAACCAAAGACGATCCGACGACGCATAACTGGAGCGGAACCAAAAAAAAAAAAAATAAATAAAAAAAAAACAGCAACAGCAAAATTTTACTTTCTTTTCACATGCAACACACTCGGTGAGTGAAGTGAGTCTTGTTGTTGCTGCTGTTTTAGTAGTAGTCGCGGCGGCGTCTGAAGGTCCGCTGCAAATGTCAATGAACGTTGGCAGGGAAATGAAAGCGTCGCCATCGTCCATCGTATATGTATGTATGTATATAGTAACCCAATTCACAAAAATGTATTTTTCCTTTTCGGTTTCAGTTTCTTTCATTTACTTTGACTCTGAACATTTTTTTTGTTTGTTTTTTGGCTATGATTTTATGCGCTTGGCGTGGCAGCCTCGCCAATGAAATATGCCAAAAAAAAAAAAACACACAGAGAAGAGACGACGAAACGAAAAAAAAAAGGTCAACGGCAATTAGCAAGTGTCGTTGAGAGGCAAACACCCGCACTTCACCTCGCCATGATCATGGGCAAAAGCCAGGCAAAGCCAATCCAAGCCAAGCTCAATGAGTATGACGATCATCGTTGAAGGAAGAGGAAAGAGGCAAGAGAAGGGAGGTCGTCACATACGAGTAGTAGGTATATACATACTCTGTGCCTGTATTGTATATGTATGTATAAATAAATAACCTCATAATTGCCGTTGAGGGTCTTTGCAATGAATTATGCGAGTTAACCTCAAATATTCATACGTTCGTACCTACTAGCTAGCTATTGCGATTGCTGCTGCTGCCGTTACTGTTGCCACCGCCTGAACATCATGAACATGAACATGAGTATTCACATTTCGAGCTGAACGCTTTTTTTTACATGATCACAACAAGTTCAAATGGAGTTGAGTTATTTGAACTTAAGTGGGTGGAGATTTTTTAATTGAATTGCAAACTGAAACTGAACTTGAATCTTGACAAACATATTTCATTATTATTTTTCTGAATGTATTCCCAAACGAAATAGGTTCTTCAAGTTCAAATGAAGTTGCCTGTGCACTTGGTGGCAGATTTTTCAATAGTGATAGATCCGAGATAGATCTTATATATAGTATGACAATATTTTATCTTTATTTTTGAATTTTCCTAAAATTCTTAACACTTGCATTTTAATAAGTAATGAGTTTTTCAATAAAATACCATATGATCGTATGATTCAGAGCTATGCTAACTATGTATTTGCTACAGGAATAGAAGAAAGGCAACGATCCTGCGAAGCCAATCTCTCTTCTAACTGTTCTCCAAATTCAGAAGTTATAATCTATTATAATTATAGTTTCAAAATTCCAATGAATGTCTCAATATTCGATAGCGTTTAGAACTTTCCAAAAAAACTTCTTTTTAAACCAATTTACACAATCAGAACTAGAGAAATTCTGAAATAACAATAATCATGAAAGAGAATGGTTTGAGTCGGGATAGAACACCTCTCGGTTATCATTGATTCTAAATGTTCAAAATCTCCCTCGAATAATATTTCTTGTACCCATGACATTAAAACAAAAAGTTATTTACAAATTATTTTGTAGTTAACTTTAAACGTTGCCTTGATTTAAGGTTGTCGTTCAGTTGAAATGAAGTTGTGTTGTTTCGCTTGGATTTTTTTCGCGCGCGCAGATTGAATGTGAAACCTCCAAATTATTTATTGTGCCCTGGCTCTGTTTGTTTTCAGTGTGTGTGTGTTTTTTTTTTTTATTTCAATTTCAATGTTTTGCGGTATTGGAAAATTGGGTCACCTGCAGAAAAGAAAAAAAAAAAGTCGCGTGCACGCAAAATACGAGTGTTTAATGATCGTTTCCAGTTGCCAGTTTTTGAACTTTTGCTTTTTTTTTTTAGTCTCAGGCTTTAGTCGCAGTTCCACATTTGTTTTTTGATTTTGGGTCTGACAAATTTCTCCGCCATTTCACCTTTAAAGTGTCTTTTATTTTTCTTTTGTATTTATTTGTGTTTTGTTTTTGGTTGCTTGGCAAAGTCCGTTGACTTTCGTTTTCATAAGCGAAAGTGTACTCCATTTATTTAAAGTTTTGTTGTTGCATTTCTTTTAACTGAAAACGGGTTTTATTTTCTGTGTTTTTTCTGGGTCAACAACAAAAATCGAAAAAAAAAGTAACGTTTGTCCAACAGTGGAAAGTGTTTAGTTTTCGGTAGTTTTTTTTTTTTTTTTTTGTAACTGGAAATGTATGTCCAATTATTTGATTTTCAACATTTTAATTATTTCTTTTTTCGGGGAGACATGGAGAAAGACAGACAGAGAGAGAAAGAGACCCTCGAAAGGTTGAGTGAACTTTAAGAGAAATTTATATAAATATCAAATAAAACTCAATGCAAAGAAAGTGAATTTCCGAAATTGGGGTCACCCACCCCACTATGAAAAAAATTGTTTGTTGTTGTTGTAGTTGTAAATGTAGTTTTGTCGTCACAAATTGCAGGCGCTTAGAGCCGGTTCGGCTCGTGGTTTGAGTCGTGGTAATAATAAGTAGCCACAACGCCGCACAGTGAAAAAGTGAAAATAGTTTATTTATGAGCATTCAATGTGTGTTTTGTGTTTACTTTGCGCGTTTTTTGTTGTTAGGTTTCGTTTTTGTATTGTTTCGTTTTGTTGCTAATATTATTATTATTATGATTATTTATGCATTTATGTAAAACGATCTTTAACTATGTGATTTGTTATTACTAATCGTTGTTTAATTGATTTGTAAATTTGTCAAATTGAGTGCGAGAAACGTTTCGAATATATTTGAGATATTTTCCCCCAAGAAATTGACAAATAAATCACAATACAAGAATCATATCCTATCATCCAACTGATCATATATATTATTGAATAGCAAAATTTCAAACTTGCACTTACATGAATTTCTTTTATAGTCCTTTTGATCACTCCTGTATTAGATTCTTTTGATGTAATGATGAGTTGAGTAGTGTTGTTCCATGATAGATCTTAGATCCTTAGTTAAATATTTCATTTTTGATTTTTTTTGCTTTTTGGTACGAGTTTTATTCGTAGTTAGTTAATAGAAATGAGTATTTCCAGTCTCAGGATATCTTTTTTAGGATAATTTCTACTAGAATTCCTCGCATTGTGCCTGGAAAATAATAACATGAGTTTTTTTATAAATATTTCCACTAATGTATTGTATATTTTACTTTGATGTACATATATATGTATATTTAATCCAATTTCTAAGATATAAAAGAAACAAGGCATTATAGGCATTATCTATGTCTGACAATAACTCATAATTTTTGTTCTTCATTTGCAAAATCCTTGGCTTAAATCATGCATAAAATTTGCAATCAAATGTAAATAGAAAAGCTCATAAGCTATATACTGATACTGACATACAAACATATATAAAGCCGAAATATTGCATATATCAGAAGAATGAGAAGAGCTTTATAAAAATTTAGGTTAACCGACAAACCAACCAAAAAAAGAGAAGCCTAAAGTTCCTATCCTTCAAAGGGGGTTGATTTGCTTTCCCTTTCTGAACATAAGTATACACACGCACACACACACACACATTGATATTTTTGGGGCCAAGGATGAGCCGAGCATTAAAAGGAATTGTCACGTATACGCCGAGTATGCCCCAGCAATTATGTATGTATAAATGTTGGAAGTTGTGGGTGGCAGCGACACAAAGTAAAATGAAGCAAAGTGTGGAGCGCTGTGGAGTGGTGCGGAGTGGAGTGGATGGAGTACGATGGGCGTGACGGTGGTGAAGTGGTGACGAAGTTAACCAAAATAAGTCGAAGGTTACGTTATGATAATAACATAAAAACATAAACAAAAATGTGGCCTAATATGTAATTCAATCAGTTGATGAGCAAAAGGAAAAATTATGTAGGAGGAGAATAGAATAAAAGAGTGGGTGGGTCGAATCGGTGAATGTGCCTAAGGGTGGGTGAACGGGTGGATGAATGGGTGGGTGAGCGGGTGGATGGCTTTTATGTATATCAACCCCAACATCAATCAATTTTGCAGACAAAACTCAGCTTGGCTCCTATCCTATCCTATATTCAATATACTCGTACTTTGCCTTTTATTTTCAAGGTTGCATTTATCCTCATTACTTTCAAAATGAGTTGGGCTGGGCCTACGTTTATCTTCTTTTTTCTTTTTTGATATACCCTTGCTAACTGAAAAAGGGTATACACGCAATTTGCTCTCTTTCAAAACACTCGAAAAAAATTAACATGTTTTCAAATTACCAATTAATAAACTTCTAAACTAATTCTAACTAATGAAATTGCAGTTTTATTTTTTAATAGTGCGAAAATTACAGAGAGAAAACTCTGATTGCATTAATTATGCATAAAGCAGAACAAAAATTGTCATTAAAATATAATTTCAATGATTTATATGTCATTGTAATTTTTTTGCTAGAGTATAGAAGTATCGGTAGGATATTCAATTTGTTCTGTTTGTTTTTGTATTGGATTTTTGTAACTGCGTCGCAGGCAATTCATAGGGTCAATTTTCTCTACCTCTTTCGTACCTAGCTCCTACCACACCTCACCTCATCATCTCTCCCTGTCCCTCACACACTCTTTCCCTCTCTCTCTCTCTCTCTCTCTGTCTCCCTCTCTTTCTCTTGACAAAAACTGATAGCATGTAATTATCTAGCGTAGGCGTTTACAATGTTTACTGCGCCATCATTTTGCTCTTTTTGCTTTGTAGGATGGAGGGGAATATCCTGTACTCATTGCCAAAAAATTGGGGTATGATGGCATTTGTGATGGCAAATCAAGTTTATAAAATGTGCCAACTGGATGACAGAGGGCGTAAAAACGGGATATATGGTAATCCAGAGACCAACTGAGTCAAATATCTTAGATTCTTTAAGTCATTAATTTAAGATTTAATTTATTGTATCTCAATTTCATTCATTAATAAAATTGAACAGAAAAATAAAATATGAAACACAAAACAGCCTTGTATTATTTTCTCAATTTAAAAGTAGATAAAAATTTGATCAAAACTTTGAAAATCGGTCAAAAAATGTCCTAATACAGCCAAAAAAATTCCAATAACTGTTCCAAAATTTATGCAAAAACCTCAACTTTGCAAACCTCTAACAATGCCATTAAAAATTACACACACCTTATCACAACAAACTTCCGATCACAACCTTAACAGTGACGTCATTTCCTGATCCAGAAGAGAAATTAACTATCTACTATTGATGACTCTTTTAAAAGAGGAAGGATTATATCCAATGTGATCAAATGATTTCTTACACAGAGTATCTACAGAGTCGTTGCTTTTACCTAAATGTAGGACGTTGTTATTATATATTTTTCTTGTTGTTTGTGGGCCTGTCATTATGAAAGTTAATAACAAAAAGAAAAAAAACCAACAAACAAAACACAAAAAAAAAAACAGAAACAGAAAAAAGACCAATGAAAATTCCTGACAAAAAGGGGCAAAAATTGTTGCCTAGTAATCAGCCAAAGTTGAGGAAGGAAGAGACAAGATGATAAAAGCCTACAATTTTTGATATGTACATATATGTATAGAGTCTCCACTCTCATTGTCATTGTATTGGAGGGGGACAAAGGAGAATGGAGGGGCGGGGCATATATTAAACCTAATTCCTTATATTTCGACGACTGTTTCCTGTCCAAAACTTAAAACCAAATCCCAAAATTTCAAATCCCAAACTCAAACTGAATGGCATTAAACACATTTGGCGATCACAAGTGATCTCAGTTATTCATTTTATGCATTCGCATGACAAACGAAATAAACATTTGCCATACATATATTGAAATAAGGCAAGCACTTCCTGGACAAAATGACGAACAAAATAAAAGAAACCCCTGACATTGAAAATGTTTGCCCAAGAGTTGATTTTGCATTGCAAAGCGAAATGAAACGAAAATAAAAACGCAAGGAACAAAAAAAAACGCAAAAAAAAAAATGGCAACACATCAAACATTGCTCAAGTAGACAGAGAGGAAAACTTAAAAGTAAAAGTAGAAATATTTAGATTATATACATTTCAATGTAGGTATTGTAGTTGAAGATGATGGATGGATGGGGGCTGGAGGAGGGGTGATGGGTGGGGCCAGTTGGTCGGTCGCAGGTTCAAGGAGGACTTGTCAAATTTTATGCGCATTCGTTTGTTGGGCTCTGGGCTGACTTGTTGATGTCCTTGACAGGCGGCTGTCTGGAGACAGGCGGCGCCGACATTATCATCATTTGGCCCCATCGAGTGGAGCCATTTTGGGGGTAGAAGGTAGTGGTGGTTCGTCTATATCCCCTTCCTTTCTATTTACCCACCTAACGGCCTCTCGTTTGTGTTTTTTTTTTGTGTCGTTTTTCCCCCCCGCCTGATTCTTACTATTCTTGTTGTTGTGCCATTTGTCGTAGGCAACAGTTGGTTGATAGGTCGCCTGGCTCCATTGTCTCTAGGCACGCACATACTTAGCCTACAGAGACAAAGACCCAAGACCAAAAACACTATAAGAACTCAAGGACGTGCCTTGTGTCTCTTGATAATAACCAAAAATTATGTATGTATGTATGCTTGAGATCTACTTAAAGCAACTCAATCGGGAATAGATCAATATCTAACGGAGATAAAGCTCAACGAGCACTACGAGTGGTCTAAAGCACAGTGGCGAGTTCTTGGTCATTCACACATTTCATTCATTTGGATTTGTAACGCACATAAATCGAAATAACCATTAAGTAAAGAAAAATCCACTAAAATGTTGTAGCGATTTTTGCTACAATATATCGATTAACCACACACGAGAGCGATAAGTTGTTCAAATTCTACTAGTCGAGAAAATAATCGAATTCTCTAAGAAAAGACAATAAGAAGATATATTAAATCCAAATGACATAAGTATATAGTACCTAAACCTATAAAACTTCTCCATTTGTTAAAAATAACATATCGGTATCAATTCACTTTCAACAATCAACAATTTTTATGATCTTTTGCACTTTTTATCACTTACATTATGGATCTTATGATCTAATGAACCCGTAAAACGCAAAAACTAATATTTTCTAAGATCTTCCATAATTGAAAGATATTCCCTATGGTTTTCAAGTTATTTAAGAAGCTTTATGTAGGTTCTCTTGGTTTCCCGAACTGCCTAAAAAACATCTGAAAACTGTTTCTATTGAAATGATATAAAAGAACTGGAAGAATCTAAAGAGATTTTGGATTAATCATCTGTATAATAATGCTTTATATGTCCATTCCATAAAAATCGATGAGTCCATGTCTTAGGAGGATTTAATTCAGATTTGATTTGGTTTTTGTTTGGAGAAATGTTTACATCATACTTGTTCATCTACAGATTAAGTGTCATAAAATCGTAATATCCTGTCGTCGTCTCTAATTTCAAATTGAAGTATTATATATGGCATCTATTCCGACTGAGGTCCTTCTAACAAACCACTTAAATGTCAATCTGTGATATCCACAACCACTTACACTCACATACACACACAAAGCTGAATCACTTGAGCATTAAATTTGACTGCCAAACAGAAAAAGAGGGGAATGTGAAAACCTTAACCCTTTGATGGTTCCCAAAAGGGCGGCCAAGGCGGCCAATAAACGACCAAAACATTTGATGAGCCACATTTTGGCAAGCCATAAAATGGGTTTCACCCACCACCACCACCTCCTTCACCTTCACCTTCACCGGGGGACAAGAGACACACACACACACACACAGAGAGAGAGAGTGAGAGAGACAATAAATGCGCCAATTTTTGGTTTGTGCGCCTAAAAATATGCTAAGCGCGCAAATTACATGAGCTAAAGGATGTGGGCGGTGGGTGAACTGGTGGGTCGGTGGGTGAGTGGTTCGTTGGTTGCTTGCTTGTTGGGTGGTCATGGTTGAGCGATGGTTGAATGGCATTGGCAGCTACCAAGGTCACATTGACAAGTGTTGCACGCGCCTGTCAAATTAAAAGAAAGAGAAAGAGAACAAGCAACATCTGAATGGAGACAGAGACACGGAGTGGGAGAGAGAGAGAGAGACAGAAAACGAAAATGAGTTGAATCCTCCTCAGTTTTGCCACTTGCCGTTTTTTGTATGAATTCTCATTTTGCTTTTCACTTGATTACAGACACGCGCCTTTCCCACACACACACACCGACACACACACACACGCACAGTCAGCAACCGCCTACAAGGATCCCCCTCTCGTAAGGGTATCCTCTTGTAAGTGATTTTTGGTTTTAAGCAGATTTATTTCGCAGCATTTCTCGATTTGTTTTCTGTTTACACAGCAAACAAAACACCCAAGACAGGGACCGAAAGACAGAACGAGAGAGAGAGAGACATTTTGTCTCTTTATTTGTTCAAGTTTCATTTTTGGAAAAAGGTTTTTGGTTTTGTTTTTTTGACAAAAATTAAAAGTAGAATTTCGAAAGCTTGTTAATATTCGCGCGCCTGGCCAACCAACAAGTTGTTACGACAAAAAAATTGTATTGCTTTTTCCTTGTTAAAATCTCCTTCATAAAGGTCAAAAGCAAGTCAAGGCACAACATCTTGTGGAACCTGTGCTTGGAAGAGGACCCAAAAACGAGGGTTGGTTGGGTAGTTAGCTGAGTGGGTGGGTAGCTTGGGTTGGTTGGGGTGAAGGACAATCAAGCGTGTGCCTTGTATTGAAATGTCCTTGACAATAACATTGCAATGGCAATGCCTTCAGTTTGGCATAGCAGCGACAGGACCTCCAATACACGTGTGTGTGTGTGTGTGTGTGGGTTTGTGAGTGTTATCAGCCTCGTCGGTCCACGTGTCCTGTGTGTGGAAAGCTACCATCCGATAAGAGGGAGAGGATGAGGCACTCAGAGCCTGCTGCTACTGCTGCTGCTGCTGGTGAGGCAGATGCGAAAAGAAGCCTTGGGCTTTGCTTGGTTTCTGTGCTCAGTTTGCTTGATTGCTTATTTACACGTGGCGCACATTTGGGAATACGACTCGGGAATATACGGGAGAGAGATGCCAAGTAAAAAAGGACCCGGATCCGCCGCACACAATGACGTAGTCATGAGCGTAAAAGCAAGCATAATAAAATTTAAATGAGAGTCAAGTGGTTAAAGAAGAATTAGTTTGGGCACCATCAAGTCACTTCACCAAGGTTTACTTACGAACTTACTACAACTTAACTTGGCTAAACTTCTAATATGTTTTACACACCATAAGTTTTTACTTTCCCCCCCATGTTTATACATATATATACATATATTATGTATATATAGATATTTAATCGTAATTTAACAAATATTTTAAACCCAATATGGTTAGGTTGGCTTGGCTTGTCTTGGTTTGGTTTGAGTTCGGGTGGCAAGGCAAACAACCGCAACAAAATAAACGCGCTCTAACCCCACACAAGCCAATAACCTAGAGCCGTTTTGCTATTTACACAATTACAACAAAAAAATATTTGCTCTGACCATAGAACCGGACTACACCCACCTACCCACCCTCGCAAACTCACACACACACACACACACACACTATACAATAAAATTGCGTCGAAAATTTTCGGTCTATATGCACACCCATTAATTGATTGATTTAAAGGGTATATTCAAATATTACCGAATAACTCTGGACCTCAACCAGTTGACCCTAATCTTATAAAGATAAAAAAGATAGTAAAAATTGGCTAAACTAAAGGACTTGACTTACTCTACAAATAATATCTAAAAAAAATATTCTCATTTCCGAATACATTTCATCTGCAAATTGACTCAAAATTTAAGGCAAAAATTGACTTTTAATTCGTCAACTTTATTAGCTTGTTTAGCTTTGATTATCGCACAATAATCCATCCATATAAGAGGGGCAAAATTTGTTAATTTTTGCGACATTCACATTCACATAGGAAACTAATTTATATTGAATGAAATTTTTGGTGAGTAATTTCGATTCACACTTGTTCCATTTAAAATTCAATTAAAATATTGTATTTTTATATAAAAGAGAATAAGCATTTTGCTTCGAATTCATCCCTTTTTAATAAATTTGCAGGATATGCTAGAGTCGATCTCATAATGCTTCTTTTTTTCTTTTTTGCTATTTGGCAAACGAGCTTTTTCTTGGGGAGGAAAGAGAAAAGTTTTTCTATTGTGTTGCGTAGGATCTCTCTGCTCTGCTGCTCTACCTCTGGCTTCAGTCTCTCCATCTTACCCTTGGTTTAGTTTGGCGTTCAAGGTCAAAGTTGAGAGTGGCCGGGCAATAAAAACAAAACAAGTGAGTGTCGCAAATGTCATGAAAATGGAAAGTTTTCAAACTTTTGATTTCGCATGAGCACAACAGAAAATTAATGGATACAGTTGGAACAGTTGTGACCTAAAACAAAAAAAAAAACAATAATAACACAACATTCCCCGTCCAAACCTAACTTCAGCTAACAAAAAAAAAAAAAAAACGCAGAATCCGCTGATGTTATGACTCTGCTAGATGAGGCTTAAGTAGGCCACCCTGGGGCCCCATTAAAAACCTTAGCCTTAGAAAAACCAACCCCCAATAAAATATAAAATTTTCGAGGGCTTAACAGGAGGGGAGGGTCGGTCTAGCTGTCACTTGACCCAAATCAAAGTAAAGTAAAAACTTCTCAACTTGAGGGGGGAATCAAATGAAAAGGACTTCATCTTTTTTAATTGTCTAATTAAAATCAGCCAAAACACAACGCAAAATTAAATAAAAGAGAGAAACTGTAGATGTGTACAGGATTCAGTCGAGATACAAGGGACACAGTGGACACATTCCTCCATTGTGTGTGTGTGTGTGTTGATAAAGCCCTGGGCTTGACCTATATCAATTTCTGTTGACAACATCGATAACAATTTCGCCCCTTAAGTGTACTTCAAGGATTCGCCCTCTATTATATACGCCCTCCTATACGATGTGCGTGGAAATGAATTAATAATGTTCATGGAAAAAGCCATTCTTTACTTTAAGCACACTTTTCGGCTTTTGAGATTATAGTTCTATAATCAAATAAATCAAATTAGTTATACAAAAAATGTGAACTGCAAGGAAAGCTCAAGGCAGCGAGGAAGGGAGAGAGATCTTGATATAAATATTTAATTTTATTGCTTTCTGTCGATATTTATGCCAAGGGAAGGTGTCTTATTACGTCTCAGAAGGAGAATCAGGGGGGGGAGGATGGGATCGCAGACTGGCATTGGGGCATGCTCAATGAGAATCACCATCATGTGTAGGTGGAGAATTTAATTCTGCCTTGATAAATAAGATATGCACATTATGGATGCCTGTGTACGTGATTTCTATGCCAAAATGCCTGCTTGAGGTCATTGAGAAAAGAACTTATTGCAACATTATATGATCACATTGCTTCAGTGATTGATCACTCTCTTTACATAGTGTTACAGAGATGTTTGATTAACGAAAGTTCAGCTTAGCAGATCAGGAATATATCATTTATCATAGTTATGAAGAACAATCCATTGAATCACTAATAGACACTACTTAACATCCACGATGCATCCAATATAAGGTACTTGTGATTTTCTGATATTTCAACACCTTCGATGTAAAGTACATTTTACACTCTTTGTGTTTGAAAATATATTAATCGCCAACTCATGTGTGATCTTTTCATAGATTTGAAGAAAAACATGAGTCTAAGTTTACTCAAGAATACAAAAAACCCCATTTGAAAAAATTACAATATGATTCAGTATCACACTTACTCATACGCCACAAATGACCTTATGAAGTGACTCCATGGTCGATCTTATCTACAGTATTAACCCAACAGATGCCGCAGCTTTTCGAATCTTCATAGGGACAAACAATTTAGAGGCTTCAAAAGACCCAATTCTTTACTAGGAAGTTATTTACCAAGAAGCTAAGACAACTTCTAGCAGATAGCTAGCTAAAGCCTTTTGATCAATTCAAATCCAAGCAACTGTCATCAAATATCCTTCATAATGTATCTAACTGATTTGTCTACATGCACACATACATATGTATGTATGTATGTAAGTACATACATATATCCAAGTTACATAACCAATATTTCCATCATTAATTATAGTTTCCCTCAACTGTAGGGAAAAGATTCCGAATTGAGATCACTTACAACAAATAGAATAATATGTGCCACACTTACCCGTATAATTGACCAGCAGCTTTCCAACGGATGTCATTCCTTCCAAATTTTAGGGCTCCTGGCGGAAAGGGGCTCCAACCACATACACACATACAAGCAAATAAACAAACATTCCTTATGTCTGTGTAAGCTTCCTTTTTTCTCATAGCTCGATCATACTTATACACAGTATTATATAGAGTTATTAAACTATCACTTAGACTGTTCATCAGGATCTCACAATATCTAATTTGTTGAAAAAAAAAAATTCATAAATTGACGCTTCAAACTTTTTTGGCACTTCCAGTTTTTTTCTCTAGTGGTGGGAGAAAGTGCAATGGAAAGTGATAATGGCAATCGATATATTGCAGTAGTCGATAGTCTATCGATTATTATCTATCGAATGTAACTACCATATCTAGTTAAGCCGCTGTCTGCTGTTAACCATTGAAATTTGTTGTTGTTGTTATAAATTATGGTTTACATGCTTATTTAGCTGCTGTGATTAGCGTATTCATTTACTTGCTTATTATTTTGAGTTCATTACCAGCTGCAGGCAGGCCTCAAAGCGCATTTACTCACACACACACAGACACATATAGAGAATAACAGCTGCCCCAACAGCTGCTGCTTCTGCCGCTGCCTCTGCTTCTGCTATCAGCTCGCAGTCTCTGCGTCCGTCGACTGCACTCTGCAGTTCAAGTTCAATGTCAAGCGCATTTTGCTTTTGCTTTGTATTTGTATTTGTAGCTGTATTTGTGTGCGCTTTATTTGTATTTACCTTTATATCATTTTTTTTTGTGTTTGCTGTTTTTTTCGTTTTGTTTCTTTTATTTGTTGTGTATTATAAACGTAAAATTGTTTTGTGTTATTGTTTATAGTATAATTTACTCTTTATTGCTTGATTTTACGTTATATTTACGTTTGTTTTTTCCCTCCCCCCCTTTTTTTTTGTTAATTGTGAAGAATTTTTCGAGATTTATTTTTAGGTTTGCGTTTTTAAGGAGAAATGCAAGGTAATGGAAATTTTTGTCTTGCGAAATTGGAATTTAATGTGAACAATCCTTATGAAGAAAAGCTCATTGATTTACAAATATTCCTAATATTTCTTGATAGCATTTGTTGTTCATTATTGCATCATTAATGATAAATACATATGTATCTATATAAAAAAGTTCTCCGTATAATAAATAAATTTCAAACACCCATTCTATTGACTTTTTCTGGACCCATGGGAATTCATTATAGGGATATCGAATAGATAGATCAGATATCTATTGAAGTGAATCGCTTTGAATAATCATATTTTAATAACCGGTAGATGAGGAAGTGGCATATCAATAATTTCGTATTTTTATACTAATTTAATTGAAATGTTAACCAAATTAACGGCCCATTCAAGATTTCTCTTCTTATTTGCCTTAATTGTTTCATTCCTTTTACCATTGAGATGTATTTACTACTTAAATCATTTACCTGAATCTTTTCTTGGAGACTTTGGGGGCTAGAGCAAACACATTTTGAAATGTAGGCTCCAAACTTTTGCCAGACCTCCTTTAAAAATAATACCAAATACCTATGTATGTATATCTAGACGAAAATTTCCAATTCTCTAATTGTAGGCTTATATTTGCATTAGTATTTCTTAATCGAAAAAAAACAAATGATTGATGACGCCAGAATTCTTTGGAATAGAGTTTTGCAATACTTTCAATTTGCCCATTGTTTTCTTTTCATTTGTTTAATCAGTTTAATAAACAATTCCAAAATTTCCATTTCCAATCTCACAATTCTCTAAACCTTTCACAAACTGTCACCACATAAATCGCCATATTTAACGACCTTTGCCTTTGAAAACAAAAGCTAAACAAATTTATACACATTTAAGTATGTACATATATATGCACATACATACACTCGTCTTTCTATCCCCCTAGACCCTCTGAAACCCCCAGAGGGAGAGAAAGAGAGAGAGAGAGAGAGAGCGAGAGACCGACCCACGCTCAAGGACAACTTGCGCATAATTCCAAATAAAATGTATAACCATCGGGATATGGTTTTTTGCTTTGACGAGGGGACGGTGGGACGGCGGGGTTAGGTTAACTTAGCACGCGGCACATAAATGAAATTTATTATATGCGGCGCAAAATTTGTTCTATACATTTTGCTATATAAAAAATTGTTCGGTTGGCGGGACTTTTTCCACTCGCCTCTATACATACATACACATACATATGTATTTTGTCTATTTATTTGATATGATTCCATCCCTTTCACACAATTTTGGTTGTTTCTATGGAGGCCCCCACGGGAATACATATGTACGATATATGTACATATATATATATATATGTATCAGCAAAGGCTTAACGCAAAATGAGTCGTAATGTATGAGGTGAGAATGCCTGACAGACTCTTTATATACACTTATTTTTTTTGGAAAAAATTTAGCAAATAGTGTGGCTGCATATTTTTAAGATTTACCTACTAATTTAAAGAAATAATCTACTAAAAGCTCTATTACTTCATTATTGTAAGAGTAATACCCTGCGTATACTTGATGTGAGCATGTGTAACTTACTTGCCAAAAGCCATATGCCACAACAACATGTATTTGTGTATAGTGTAGTAGCCATCCACATCAAGTGAGTACCACACATAGGCCTATAGCATTTACCATTTGCTGACGACAATGGTTCTATGGAGCGGCTCTCTTCACATGCGTACACACGCGCTTCGGTCGGTGGCTCGGACGGTCGGTCGGTCGGTTGAGGAGACTTCGCGGGGGCCTTCGGCCGCTTTACGCACCCGAAAAACGCGTTGCGTGAGTTTTTATTTTAGCGCGTGCTCTCATCCGACCGTTCCCCCAAAAACCCCCATCCATCGCTACCATTACCTACCCGATCCTCGTCCCCTTTGGGCCGGTCGGTGGGCCCACACGCACTTACTACTCTCTCACTATAACTGTCCCCCCGCCCCCTCCCCACTATACTTCTTCTTCTTCTTTTGCTGGTTTGCTTCTCGTTCAATCATCTGCTTAGAACTTTTTGCTAATTTCGTCTAATCAGTTAACCTTGAATATTTTTCTTTTTTTTTTCGTTTGTGTATTTGTTCTTGTTCTAACATACCATATACTTATATATATATATATATATATATATATGTGTATATGTATATTTGTTTTTTATTTGTTGTCGTTGGAATTTGGTCGCTTTCGTTCGAAGCGATGAGCGTGTGAGTGAGTGTGCGTGTGTGTGTGTGTGTGTGTGCGAGTATTAATTTATTTGATGCTTGTTTTATTTCAAGGTGAAATATGCGAAAAAAAAAGCAAAACAAAACAACACCAACAAAAATCGACAGCAAAAAAAAAAAAAAAATATCAAAGTATTGAAAGGAAATTGCCCAAAAATAAAAGCAAAAGTTTGATTTGTCTGCCGATGATTTCATTTCAACTAGTTGAATACCCTATAAATCTGAAAATAAATATATAATAGAAAGGAATTTGTTTGAAGCTTGACATTATCAAGTTGAAATGTTTATGAACAAAAGAGAATATGAGTATATTGTGCAACAAATATTGAAAATACCAGCATATCATATTTCTCAATATTCTTTGTACTTAGAAAACATTCGACAAAAAGTCATGATCGGTTTTTATCATCTTACTGAATGCTTAAAAAAATTGCTAGAAATTTTTCTCACAAATGTACGAATACTCGCTGATCTCTCGTATTAGTTGAAATTATTTTGAATATTTATATAAATATATTGCCCTTTTCTCTGTTCTATGTTCTCTACTGCCGCATGGTCGAATGATAGTCAATTGCATTTCCTGCTTGTCATTTGTCACTGGTCACTTGTCATTACTCATACGCCGCATTGCACACACTTAGTTAATTTGTTGCGCTGCTTTTACTCGCCTTAGCTTTGACATTGACTTTGAAGATAACAAAGAGTGTATAAATGTGTGTGTGTGTGTGTGTGCCTGCGTATGTATACACAAGTGTCTTTTCTCTCTCTCTCTGACGTCTCTGGTTTTATTTAAAATTAGAATATTTTTGCAATGTTATCGGCATTTAAGCGCTCGGGTTGGGCGAGACAGCGGTAGGCTAGTGTATTGGTGGGAAGGGCGGGGGTTTGAATGTGTTGGGGAGGTGTGGTTGAGTGGTGGAGTGTCTCTGCTCCCTATCGCTTGACATCGACTATTGTTATCTACACGCGGCACTCACGCTAGTCAGACGCCTAAGACCACCCCACAATCCTCCCCCCACCCACACACCCGCCCCGCCCCGCTCAACTTACTCACCAAGCACGCTGATTTGATTATTTCGGCAAATTCATTTCGCGACACTTATCGCTCTCAAGGTCACGGGCAACAAATTCCACACACACAGACATAGTCAGGCGCGACATTGAAAATAATCGTTTGCGGCAGAATGTGTGATGAAGAAGAAGCAGAAGAGACGACACTGTCATATACAATATTTCTACGGGTGTGTGTGTGTGTGTGTGTATGTCTGTATAGACAAGAGAATGTGTAGAAAACAGTGATAAGCATTTAACAATTGTAAATACCTTTGAATGACTTGACCGAAGGAGCAATAGATGTGCATTTTAGATAATATTATACTGTTCCCAAGGGGTTCTCGGAAAGCGCTGTCTATAAGCCCATAAATATCGATTATATAAGCTATGAAACTCTGTCAAATCGATCGAGATCGAATCCTAAGCCAATGCACATTCCTGAAAAGAAATTAAATGAAAATAATAAATACATATGTAAGTAACTAAATATATTTTTATGTAAGAAACTTAATAGAAGTAATAACTTAATAGAAGTAAAACAAACTTATAAAAACGCAAGGGAAATGTATAAATAAATAACTGGAAAAAATATATTTTGTGTTTTTTAATTGTTGGTGTAAGAATAAAAATGATCTTGGTTAATCCCTAAGCCTGCAAATGGAAATAATTATCCTGTCTGATAAAAATCGTCCCATTGAATGGACGATTGCGATGAAAACAGAATCGTTGAATTGAATTTCATCATCATTCATATGAATAACTATAGTATACTCACCAAGAATGTTCACAGGAAACCTATAGAGAAAGAGAGAGAGGGGGAAGATCCTTTCTATGACTTGTAAAAATTCTCTCTATGATCCGTTTTTAAATAAAACACTTGAAACATGTCTTTCGTTTTTTTTTTTTTTTTTTTGGGTTTTTTCATAATTTTTGTTGATATATTTTAAATACTTATAATCATATTTCTTTTATTCACATATTCCATTTCCATGTTGGGTTGTCATTTCATTTTCATCTTCATCGTTCTTTTTCATCTTATACTGGGTTTGTTTTTTTTTTTTTTTTGTTTTTTGTTTTTTTGTCTGTGGTTCATGTTCTTATTCTCCATGTTCTTCTTCTACATTTTCTTGATGTTTTAAAACAAATTGTTGTTGTTGTATTATTTTATTTCACAATTTCACACAAAATACATAAATGTTTGCTCCTTCTTTTCTTAGCTTTTTCCATACATTCTTTTTTCTTTCATTTGCTCGCCTCATGCTCATCTCCTTCTTTTGCTTCGTTTGCTTTCTTACTTTCTTCTTTAGTTCTTGTTGCCCACTTCAATCTTTGACTATAACTTGCTTTAAAATCTCTTTTGTTTCTCTTAAGTTTTCGTTTAATTTGTTTTTCTTTGTTCTTCTTCTTCTTATGCCGCAAATTGATTTGTGACTAAAAAAAAAAAAAAAAAACTATATATATATATATTTTATATATATATATCTGTGTATCTTTTGGGCCTCTACATATGCCGCCGCACTCTCATTCTGGTTTTTCATTTTCTTTGTGTTTTTTTGTGTTTGTTTGTTTGTTTTTTGTGTGTTTGTTGTCGTTTTGGAATTACACAATTTGAAATGTTTTTAAGGTTAAGTTTAGTTACTAAATACATTAACGCTTAATTGTCGCAAATTTCATTGTTTCAGTTGTCGCTGCCACGTACGGAAAACCTATATCGTATAATATATTCCACCATCATCCAATAACTTCTTTTCATCCTTCTAACTTTCATCTTTCTAACTCTTTTCTCTTTGCCATTTTCTCTCATTCTTTCACAATGGATTTTATTTCTTTGGATTCAAAAGTATTCATCTTCATTTCCATCGTCCTCATCTTCTTGCTGTCTTTCTTTCCTCTTCTTTTTTTTACATAAAATATTTTTCCATTTTTTTTGTTTTTCTTCTTTTTTTTGTCTTTTTTTAATACACAATTACAATAATATGTTTTTTTTTTCATTTTTTCATCGCTTTTTTTTTGCTGGCTAAAAATTACGGACAATGTTTTACACACACACACACATACATCAAAAAAAGTTTTAAGATTCTTTTGTTCAGTTTTTTTTTTTCTATATAGTATGTGTATATATATATATATGTATACATACATATATATATATATGTATGTATATATGTATAATTATTGAAGTGTGATATTTTTTGTTTAAATTTTAAAAGAATATATTTAAAATATATTTTAGATTTCCTTTTTTTCTTGTGTTTTTATGTCTGTTTTTTTTTTTTTTTTGTATTTTTACATATTTCACATAAAAGTAAAAATAAAAGATAAGAAATCAATATGCTTACCTTTTCAAAAATTGAAATAAATTTACAAAAAAAAATAGAAAATCACGAAGGTTTTCTTAAAACCAAAACTGAAATAACTGAAATTGTAATAACTGAAATTGAAATAACTGAAAAACTGAAAGAAAAACTAAATCAAATTCATATGTGAAATAAGAAAACTGAAGACTTTTGTTGTTGTTTTTTTTTGGAAATTTTTTTGTTTAAACAAATTTTTTATTGATTTGACAATACAAATTGTTGTTGTTTGCATTTTTGCTTTGTTTTTTGTTGTTGCTTTTTGTTGTTTTTTGTTGGTTTTTTTCACTAAGCATAAGAATATAGTTAAATTTTAATCATAATAATAATAATAATAATTCATAATTATAAAAATAATTAATGTAATAGTTTTTGCTACCGCAAGTTGTTGTTTTTGTTGTTGTTGGTTTTTTTTCTTCTCATTTTTAAATATAAATTTTATGTTTTACTTTGTTTTGCTTTTGTTGTTGTTGTTTAAATAATATATATATATATATCATAATAAGTTTTAAATGTCTCTCTTCATCTTTTTATTTTTCCACATATATTTTATCTCGTTTTCAGTGTGTCTAAGTTATTGTTGTTGTTTGACGCCAATTAAACATTTAATTGTTTAAGCATAGAATATTTTAAATATTTTCTGTTTGTTTTTCGTTTTTTTTTTGTTTTGTTTTTTAATTTAACATTTAAATATGTACACAACAATTACAATCATATATATAAATATATACATATATGCATATATATATATTAATATATATACATATATATATATAAATAGATATTTTTTAACGTTGGGTTTTCCTTTTTGCTTCATTTTTTTGTTTGATAAAAACTTTTAAGCATTTCTCATTTGTTTTTTTTTTTTTTTGTTTTATTTTCCTTTGTTTTAAGTTTGATTATAGTTAATTTTTGTGTGTTTTTTTTTTCGTTTTTGTTTAAAATTAGAAAACAATGTTTTATTTTTTTTTGCTTACTTGGTTTTTTGTGCCAAAGAAAGAAAAGATAACAAAAAAAAATGTGTTTCTTACGAAAAAAAATCCGTAGATAAAATTCATAAAAAATGAACTTCCCTCCCACTTTCTGTTCTATATTCTAAAAAAAAAATTAATTCAGAGATCGTATAAAATATTAAAAAAAAAAAAAAACAATATTACAGAATTACTTGGTAAATTTGCGTGTTTTTTCAAAAAACATAACTTAACCGAGAGAAGCAAAAGTAGTTTTTGCCCTTAAAAATAAATTAATCATATAATTATTGAATAAAAAATAAAATATAGTGTTTTTGTTTTTCATTTTGTTTTTTTTTTGTTTTGTTTGTTTTCTTTTTTAATATTTATATGTACAACAAGAGCTTAAAACGTATAAAAACAATGTTGAAAGAAGAAGAAACGGAAGAAGAAAAAAGTTAAGAATAAAAATGGAAAACTTTTGGGGGGCGTTTTGGGGGGTTTAACTCCATTTTTATATTTGTTTTTTGTTGGTTTTTTTTTTTTTTTTGTTGATTTTTGTTTGATTTTTTGTTTTTGTTTGGGAGAGCAGCAAAAACGGTAAAGATATTTTACTTATAATAATTATATTGTTTAATACCTTTCAAAGCTGGGGTTGGTTGATTTCTTTTTGTTTTTTTGTTTAATAATAATAATATTTAAATTGCATGCATTTTGTTTTCAAGTTTCATTCTTCTTGTTTTTTTTTTGTTTTGTTTTTTTTTTTGTACACTGCTCGAACCCCATATTTAATTTATCTCTCTTTGTTTTTGTTTTCTGTTTTTAAGTGGCTGTTGTTAAGGAAAGTTTTCTGTGTTTGTTTTCAGTTTAAAAATTATGTTTTAAATTTGTTTTGTTATTTGCCCATTTTCAATGTCAGTCTCTCCCCTCTCACCTGCTGCTAATGTTGGTTTTGTTGGGTGGTTAGTTGCAACGCTTACGCCTCCAGCATGACTTTGTGCACCGCGGCCAATGCACCACCAGTCGCTCCATTGGATGATGGCGACGCCACTGCCGGTGGTGTCGAACTGGGGGCGGGGCTATTGTTGCCCTGGGTGCTGTGGCCATGGCCGTGGCTGTGGCTGGGACTGGGGCTGCTGCGTGGGCCATTGCTGGCCGTTACAGTGACATCGGCCGATAGAGTGGGATAACGTTGCACCGCATTGGCTGCTGCCACAAGGGCGTGCAGTTTTGAGGGCGGCGGTGTGGGAGATTTCTTGGACAGATTCAATGGCTGTGCCGAATCGGCAATATCCACTTGCAGCTCCAGCATTGGGACAGTGGTTGATGTTGCTGCCGCTGCGGATGCTGTTGCTGATGTCGATGTGGCAGCCAGAATTGTGCTGCTGCTATTGTTGTTGTTGTTGTTGCTGCTGCTGCTGGTGGAGTGTGGGGATTGGAAATACTGACAACTGCTACTCTGGGCCGACGATGATGATGAACTGCATGTAGAACTGGACGACGAGGATGAGGATGATGAGCTGGAGCTAGAGCTGGAGCTGGAATTGCTGCTGCCATTGCTGTGCGGTGAGACAGATTGCTGACGCTGCTGGCAGGTGGTGGTAATCACCGAACTGCTGCCCCATCTGCCGCCTTGCGGCGGTGGTGGTGGCGAACTGGTCGATGGTGATGCACAGTTCGGACTGCGACTGCCAATGCTGTTGCTGCTGCTGGTGGTGCTGGTGGCGGATGCTGCTGCTGCTGCCGCCGCTGCTGCTGCTGCCACTGCTGCTGCTGCCGATGCAGATGATGGTTCACGCATTAGATAATTTTGTATAATATCGCTGCGTTTGATTTGCTCGGGTGTCATGCGGGGCTCGGCCATTAGGGATTTGGCCAAAACCGAATGAGTGCTGGCCATTGAGGAGCCGTGTTGCTGCTGCTGCTGCTGGTGGTGGTGTTGGTGGTGGAACTGTTGCTGCTGCTGATGATGTTGCTGATGTTGCTGCTGCTGCTGCTGCTGATGATGATGATGATGATGTTGCTGCTGCTGTTGCTGCTGCTGTGGTGGCGTTTGTTGCCGTGTCAAATGCATATGCAATTGACTGCTGGCTTGAGTTGGTGATGTAGCTGGAGCTGATGTGGCAGCTGCTGCCGATGATGATGATGATGATGTTGCTGATGCTGCTGATCCACCTGTTGTTGTTATTGTTGTTGTTGTGGTTGGTGGCGGTGGTGGTGTTGCCACATTGGCTGGTATCGGACTCTGTCTGGGACTCATGGCGCTCAGACTTTGTGTGGAACTGCTGGCATCAGCTTCGGCACTCTCGTACTCACGATGACGCAACGCACGGAATTTCTTATGCGGCTTATATGCCTCATCCATCAACGAATTGGTATCATACAATGGCGGCGCCTGCAGCACACGCTTCAACACTGGCATATCCTCGACAATTTGTCGCTTCAGATTGGCACTGCTCGAGGGTTGTGGCGAACGGATCGGCGACACGGAGACAACACTCAATTGCGGCTGAGCGGAAACAACGACCTGATGATGATGTCCATCACTGCAGTCCAATGCATCGTCGACACTTGATCGTGGGCTAGAGCACGAGCTGCTGCCGCCGGAGCTGACGGCTTTGCATTCATTCTTCTCGTTGCCCGACTCAATGCCCGAATCGGTGGGTGAATCCAATTTGCGATATCTACCCGATCCCGATGTCAAATGATGATGAAGTTGGGGATGTTGTTGCTGCTGCTGTTGCTGCTGATGGTGATGTTGCTGCTGTTGTTGCTGTTGCTGCTGCTGCTGTGGGGCATGATGACGCACAATTGGCGTGATTGTCAGACCATTCTGTGTGAGATGAGCATGCGAGCCAACAATATCCATATCAGCTGCACCAGAATCACCGCTCGAACCGGAATTGGCGCGATTACGCAATGGACAACCACCGGATAGTGTGGCAGCTAGCAAAGGTGCCGAACTGGCCAATGCCGAGGGTTGTGGCGGTGATGACGATGATGTCTGCTGCTGTTGCTGCTGCTGTTGCTGTTGCTGCAACAGGGAGCTGCTACTTGCAACTGTTGCATAATCTAAATCACCCGATTCTGTACTCGATACGGAGCCCAATGGACTCTTTGCTGCCTCCACATCCATGGCATCCCAGTGTGGACTTTTACTGCTTGTTGTTGTTGTGGTGGTTGCCGTTGTTGTCGCCGCTGCTGTTGCCTGATTCGTATCCATTTGACCATCCTCCATGCTCCACATTTGCTGGCGCAACAGCTCTTTGTGCTCGGTGCGAAATACAACCAATTTCTCGGTATGCAATGTGCTCAATGTACGCAAATCGGGCATCGTTTCCAATAGCTTGGCCAGAAAATCGGGCTGATCGGGACGATTCTGGGAGACAATGTATTGGAGGCAACCCTTCAAGCGGCTATACATCTTCTCAATCAACTCCAAATTTCTCAGACCCGGACGATCGGGTGTGATCAAAACAATTGCACAGAATAGACCGATTTCGGCATCTGTTAGATTCATTGAGTTCATGCGCTCGGCGAAATTGAATGTGGAGTCCACTAGAAAACGGGCATTGGCGCCATTCTGTATGGCATCGCGTCGCATTACCTGGCCATTCAGACAGATTATCGAATTGATCGATGAGTCGAACATGCAAATCAAACGCACAAATAGCGCATCGAAGAGTCCAGCTTTAAGCAGTGTGAACTTATCATCCTGGGTGAGCAATTGAAAGCCGGGAATCATGCCAGCGAAATCGATGACACCGCGTATAACATGTGCGAAACGCTGTGAGAACTCCTGTTCCGATTGTAGTTCAGGTGCGGGATTCAAAGGACAGGCCTAAACGAGAAAGGAGTAAACGAAACGAAACGAAAAAAAACATGTTACAAATTGTTTGAGGAAAACTGTTGCATAGTTTCTAACTAATCGACACCCACTCCCCTCCCTTCCTCGCACACACACACAATTCACGTCATCGCACGCGAAGGTCGCCGAACCTCGTTTTTTGCGTCCACCCACCCATCCGCCCGCCCGCCCGTCCGTCCTGTGTTCTAGCTCATTTAAATCAATAATCATAACTATTTGTATTTCCGCACGCCCACCGACACTCGACACTACAACCCCCGCTCTCCCCCAGATGCCCCCCTCCCGTGGGTTGTGTTTAACTGTCACTTTGTGGCGGCATTTCCTTATGGCGCCGCTGCTGGAAGCTTTTTTTTTGTGTTTCTCCCTTTTCTTTCTATCTTTTTCTGTGTTTTGTTTTTGTGTGGAAGAAAAGCTTGTTGCCTAAAAAAGCTAGTTGTAGTTTCTAGGGGCGGTTTTTCTCTATAGTTCTCTCTCTCTCTCGCTCTCTCTGTTTCTCTGTGTGTGTGTGTGTGTGTGTGTGCTTTCATTTGCACGACTCGCACTGACATTACCAGCCAAGGTCGACGAACCAGAGTTCAAGGTTTTCCTCATAGCTGCAATGGCGCGTGTTTTTTTTTTTTTTTTTTAGGGGTTTTCTGATTTTCTCTCTCTCTCGCTCGCTCGCTCGCTCTTGCTCTCTAAGTATTTTGTCTCTAAGCCATGCAATGGTTCATGTTATTTTGCTATTTGGCTTTCCGGGTTTTGAGTTACATCAACACGCGCGCCATTTGTCGAGCACCGAGACACCGAGCGAACGTGCCCTCACCCTCACCCTCAACCACTCCCTCCCTCTCTCTCTCTCTCTCTCTCCATCTCTCTTTGTCTTGCTCATTGACTTAATTTATAATTTATGTTTGATTTCATATGGTGTGGGGGGGGGCATCTCTTTCCTCTTTTCTCTACACTTGGCTTTGGCATTCGCATTCGTTCTGTTTCAATAAGCACACGTTGTGTAGTTTTTGCATATATTAAAAATATATATGTATATATTTATCTGTGGTCTGTGATTAACCTTGAAAAATATATATTTTTCCCCCCCGAAAATACAAAAAACAAAAAAAAAAAGAATTCGCCGGCGTAATGGTTGGCCTTCATCAAGTGCAAAACCGGCAAACCGGCGAAACACCCACCCAGATAAAGAGAGAGATAGAGAGAGAGAGAGAGAGATGGATATAGTGAGAGAATTTCTTTCTTTCATTTGCTTTCTTTTCTATTTTCTACCTCTAGACTCTTGCTTTTTTTTTTGCCGCCGGCATCGGCGCTACCAAATTTATATTTATATATCGTATCGTTTCGCATCATTTCGGGTTCTTTTATATCATTTGATTTTTCGTATTTGCGCAAAAGCGGAAATAGTTTGCAAAAATAAAGAAAGACCGAGCGAGCGAGAGAGAGAGAGAGAGAGAGATGGTTTAAAATATTTTTGTTAATCACAAGACCGAGACCTTCAACAGAAATTTGTTTTCAATGATAATAATTCTTTTGGTTTGCTTTCTTTGCAAAAACGATTTCCTTCTTCAACATCATATGACAGACTCTCGGACACTCGACGACTTTTGCTCTGATCTTTAAATTTAACCTCGTCTCTTTGGATCAACCTTGCGCTCTATAGATTCAGATTCAGATTCTTCCGTCTTGTCGTCGTCGCGTCATAACACACTCACTCACTCACTCATTCTCATTCATTCATTGCACTTCCTTATAAGCAAACATACAGCATTCAAATTTGCAGCAACCACCTGACGACAAGCAACAACAACAACAACATCATCTAGGGAACGGTGGGGGGATCCCCCTACACACAGTGTAAAAATGTTAAACATGCTTCCTCATATGCACAGCGCACTACACTTACGCTACTCAATTCTAATGTATATAATTTTTTTTTTTTTTTATGATTATTGTTTACTCATTTAGTTCTATATAGAATGGAAATATCAGCGCAAAAAATAAAAAAAAAAACCGCTCATTTCATTTATACCAAGGTTAAAAAATAACTCGCCCACAAGGTCGTCGGTGTTTTTTTTTTTTTTGTTTCGAAATACCAGAAGTTAAACTACGCTGCAGAAATAATTAGAAATTACTTGGGATATATTGACTTGGGAGGGGAGAACTAGCTAGCTAGTTGAAGATCATTTTGTCACATCGTAAAGATCAATAATAAGTATGTATATATATAATTTTAGCCTTGCTCTTGACTTTGACATTGGTTTTGGGTGGGGGGAGGGTGAAATTTGGATCTTTGTTGCTTTGCTTTTATTTTTCGTTAATATTTTAATAATAATTTATTATGAAAATAGCTGCCGCATGTGTTGTCGTCTGGACGCGTGTGTTTCTCTCCCTCTCTCCGTCTCTGTCTCGCTCTCTCTCTCTCTCTTTCTTCATTAATAATGACGCTACGCTTGACCTTGAGCTTTAGAACTTTATGATAGGCAAAAGGGGGAAGGGGAAGAAGCGGGGGGGAGAAGGTATTTGTAGGTACTATAATTGTTATTGTCGATGAACACACAACACACGTTGCGGCTTATCGCTACAAAAAAAAAAAAACAGTGAAGAAGAAAAAATAAAGCAGAAAAATGATTTTAAAGATCTTTGACTTCCTCCCCCCCATTAGTGACGTCACTAGTCATTTATCATCCATTGATTTGGTGTGTGTGTGTGTTTTTCAATGACAAGTCGTCTTCGTTTTGTTTGGTTTGTCTTTAGGGTTTTTGCTTTGATTTCATTTCATATCCATCACGACAACGACGATGATCATCATTAAGAACTTGACCCCAAAGAGTGGCCAAGAACACCTCAAAACGCGGTAGACGACGACAACGACAACGACGACGGCGACGTCTACGTGCGAGCTATTTGATTTCCTGGTTTTCGCTTTTGAGAGAGAATCAATGCAAAACCAGTTCACCTTCGAGCATGAGTAACTAGTTTCATGTTGTTGTTGTTGTTGTTGTTGATCTATGCATGTCAATAAAATATGTCTGTCTAACTTTGATTCGGAATGTGCCCTCTATGCCCCTTTCCACACCCCGGAAATGTATGTGTGTGTGTGTGTGTGGTGTGTGTCGCCTGCCTACGCATAGACAAAAGAAGGTTAAAACTTACCAGCAATGTTGGCATTGAGTAGGATGGACATTCACGGGCACGTTGACGCATTGCCGATACTTTTTCCTTTGTGAATTCGCATGTCTCTAAATGGGCGCGTAATACGGCGGCCAATAAACGTGGCTGATCATCCAGCTCGGTGGCCAAAGCACGCTGTTGGCCGCGATTCTGTGTACTCTGTTGCATGGCGGCCAAAATGCGCGCCTTCTCTCGCTTGGGCACGCGACCAAAGCGCACAGCTGCAAATGAGAAAAAAAAGAAGAAACAAGAAAAGGGATTCCGGTTAGTTTTTTTTTTTTTTTGATCAACAGAAAGAGAAGAAAACTAAAAATAATAATAATACAACAACTCTTCATCGGCAATTACAACAAAAGCAGGTGCAGGTGCAAAAGGACGACAGCAGCAGAAGCAGCTGTTGTCCTGTTTGTCACGCAGGAAGTTTGCCCCCCTTCACCCTTCACTCGATCATCCTAGCCCGATCTTAAACTGGGTCATTGCCTCTCAGCTGCTGCTGTCGGTCGCTTCGCTTGTTTGCTGGATCGACTTGTAGCTGGCAGCGTTCATTGGCTTGTTACACTTTCTCTTTTTCTTTTTACCCTCCCTCTCTCACCATCTCTCTGTCTCTTTAATTTGTATATGTGGGTGAACTTTCACATTTCGCCAAAAAAAAAAAAAAAATTAAAGCTCTAAAACACGTTTCAAGTCACGTTTTTCGCATTAGAGAGAAGTTGTTGTTGGGTAAAATGAAGGGAGCAGAAGAATCTTAGATAGATAGAATTGCATTCGATTTATGGTTTTCAGAAGAACCATAGAAAAGGTCGCTACATATATTTCTTTCTTAGTTTAGGATTAAATTTTCATATCAATCAAAAGACTCAAGTCTCTCTTCTCTCTCCATATGAAATGTTTGACCAACTTTTCAATGTCAAAATGAAATTTCTACAATTTTACTTACACACATCGAAAAGAAAGACAGAGTGAGAAAGAGAGAGAGAAAAAAAAGTGAAACAAAACTCAATGATGATTTTCCACCTAGACAAACTAACCGACTAACTGACTGAATGACTTTTTCCAGCAGCAGCAGCAGCAACAATAATAATGAGAAATCGCCTACTGAAGTTTTTGACCCACTTCTCTCTGACTCTGACTGACTCTGCCTCTGCCTCTTGCTTCTTCTGCTTCTGCTTCAGCGAAATTCAGGTCAAATGAAATGGAAAATGCGACTGCGCGACTGACTGCGCGTAGAAATTAGAGCGAACAACTTTCGAAGCTAAACAAAAAAGCAACAACAAAGTTGGTCAAACATGCGATATAGAAAATAGCAAAAAAAAAAAAAAAAAACACAAACGCAACTCAACTGAAGTTTCATTTCAAGTTTAAAGCTCTTCCGCGGCCGCAAACCAAAAAAAAAAAAAAATTATAGTATAAACGAGGTCAACACTTCAATGGCGCTTAATAAAAAAAAATCAAAAAAAAAAAAAAAGGTAAACAAAGTCAAAGCCGAGTTTGAAGACTCTTGGAGTGAAAAGAGAATCATCATCAGCAGCAGAAAAAGACGAAGATGTTAATAATGATCATGATAATCTATCTTCTCTATATACATATATTTTGGAGCCGGCTCCACTCCCATCCCATACATTTCACTCCGCACTCCGCGCGAGAGAGTGTGAAATTAAAGTTGAAAACTGAAAGCGAAAAACTGTGTCAGGCCCCAGTTGTTTGAAAAGAGAGTTTTTTATTTTTATTTTTTGGGTTGCATTTGTGTTTTTGATGATAATTTTTTGCTATTTTTTTTTTTTTTTTGATTCATGAATATTATTTCGGGTGTTTTTTTTTCTTTCACTTTCTAAATTTTCTCTTGAAACTTACGCGCATTGTGATAGACATTGCCTTTGAGTATGCCCTTTAATATGGGTAATTCTTCAGCCATTTTGTGTGTGTGTAGTTTTTAGTTTTTAAGTTAGATAGTGTTTTTGTTTTTGTTGTTTGTGAATTGTTTAAATTTATATTTGTTTTTTTGTTTTCTTGGGTATATTTGCTTTATAAATTTAAAATTTGGTATGTTTTTCTTCTAGAGATTCTTGCACTCTGTTTCTTGCAGCGCATTTGGGCTAAGTTTCATTTTTAATGCACTCTTTAAATTTGAGTTTCACACTCACACAAATGCACACCACATAGACACATGTAGCAGACACATACACACAAAAACAAACAAAAAAATTGTTTAACTTTGGTTTTGCTTGTCTCCTTTAAAACAACGTTTTACGGGGGCGGAGAAAAAAAAACAGAAAAGAAGGACAACAAATTGATGCACTAGTTGATAATGATTAAATTCTTTCTTTCTTTTATTTTGTTTGCAAATATAAATATGTACATATATTTGATATAATTTCTTCTTCTTCTTTTGTTGTTGTTGCTTTGTTGTAGTTGTTGTTTTCAGGAACTTTTGTTTCACAATATATATAGATATATATAATAAATTTGTTAGTTATATATATTTTGGTTTTTTTGTTTTTAGCGCGTAATCCAAATGAAACGTGTGTGCTTGGGTGATAAATTCTGGAACTACTTTGTAGAGACTTTTGTGTGTGTTTTTCCTTAATTTGGTTTGTTTTCTGTTTTGTAGTTTTGGGTCGATTTTTCTTCACATTAACCAGAGTATTGTAGAATAGAATAAAATATTTCAGAATATTTTTGTTTTGTTTTTTTTTTTTTTGGTTTTGTTTGGTTGTTGTATGTTTTATTTTCTTCTTTTTTTTTTTTGGGGAAACACGTATTAATTATTTTAATTGTTTTAAATTAATTATTTTGTGTGAGAAATATATTTATATATATATAATATTTATTTAGATATTTCTTCATTTAGATTTCAAAAAAAAAAAAAATAATCTTTCGCTAACATGACAAAACTCGACAAGGCCTCGAACGCGACTAACTGTAAAAGCAAAAGCACGTTACGAATATACCCCACAAAAGGTAGCCGCCGCCAGCACCATAGCAAGAAGAAGAAGTCAGCGGACAACAAACCGACAACAACCGCCAACAACGACAACGAGACTGAGACTTACTGAGAGAAAGAGAGAGGCCGTGCGATACCGACTCACTACCGAGAGAGAGAGACAAAAGCCGCAAACAAAAAAAAAGCGGGTAAAGCAGCGGCTGGCCAAGAGAATTCGAGAGAGAGAGAGAGACAGGAGCTAAGAGAGCGCTTTAAGCTCTCAGCATGTGGATGAGTAAGCCCCAAACACAGCCAACAGCTGTTTGTTTTGTTAGAAGAGAGTTTTTGCATTGCACAGTGATAAGACTTTAGAAATAACAAAGCAAAGTGCGAAAATATGGAATTATTCATACATTTTTAGCATTCTTTTCTTTGTTTTTTGTTTTAAAATAATTATACTGTTTTCTCTAGTTATCCTTTTAATTTGTTGTTAGGTGATAAACTGAAGCTTTGTGCCTTTTCAAGCCACTTCCACTCTGCCCCTGCTTTATCCTTGTCATCCTTGCTAGCCCCTGCCACCTGCTAGACCTCAGCTTCTTCCTTCCTTCCTTCTTATCATCGGCAAAGTTCAATGCTCGCTTTACCACAACAACAACAACAGCAAGAACAAGAAAAACAAATGGAAAAGCAAAAAAAAAGCTTAAGAGATGATTGCAAAAAACTTTGGCATTTTCTCTTTAGCTTTTTTTGGTAAAGCTCTCTTAGTTGGTAGCTTTTCAACACACTTGCAAGAGCGCCGCTCTCTGTGTGTTGAGTTTTGTGAAAATTAAGAGATTGAAAGCTTTGAAGAAGCTTTAGACGCAACTTATTTTCGCGGCAGATCGTCGTCACTCATACGTCACGTTGCCTGGACTGTGCAAACAGCAACGACAGGTGTGTGTGTGTGTGTGTGTTTGTGTGCATTTAGATGATCTAGGCTAGAGAGGCTGCAATTGGAGGCCGCTAAATTGTTTGTTCTGCCCTGTTGGAAGTGCATTTGAAAATGCTTCTAATTTACGACAGAAATGGCCCCGTCTGGTCGGCCACAAAACAATAATAATCTATTGCATATTGAAATTACTCATGTATGTAGATAAAAGCAGAATGACAAAATAAAAAAAACCAAACAATACAAAACAAGCAAGCAAGGTAAATGCCTTTTGCATATGCATTTAGCTGACATTCATCATACTAAAAAAAAACACAAACACATTGTGATAATTTGCGTGTTTTTTTTTTGGGGTCAACATTGGCTGACTCACTTCTCACTCTGTACTCTATACACACACTAGCTTTTGAGTCATAATAACTATATGTGGGGTACAACACAGAAATGTCATCGCGAAATCGAAGAGCAGAGCAAAGCAGAGCTGAGCAGAGTTAAGCTGAGCTGAGCTGAGCGAAGGAAGGGGGAAAAGTTTTGGTCATTGAACTTAGCATCGAAATGGGGTCGAAGACAGACACCAAAAACCAAACCAACAAACAATGACGACAGAAAAAAACCACAAAGAAGACGGCAGACAAAGACAGCAAATTTAATAATAAAAAAATATATATGTATGTACGCGTATATTTATGTATATACATTTAAGTGCGAGCGAGTGAGCAAACAGCTTTGAAAGTAAAAGTGAAAGTTGTTTTTTTTCTTCGAGTAGAAATTTCGGTGCGTGTTGTGGAAATGCAAGCGCGTATAGTGTGGGGTGGGATGGAAGGGGGAATTGAGCAAGTTGACCAACCAAAGCAAGCAACTAAGTGACTATAGGCCTATAAATTTCGAGAGTCGAGAGACATGGTGCGGTTGCATAAGGCAGCCCATTGGACAGCTCGGCCAGTTAGGGACACCGTCTGGCAAAACATAATGACCCACAAAATACGCGTGTGTGTGTGTGTGTGTGTATGTGATGGAGTAAGAGATCAAAGATATTTCATAAGATGGGCTATTGGAAAACTATTTAACCCCATTTCTACTGATCTCATCCTCTCTCTTCCAATATTATTCTGAGTCCAAACAATTTCTTATCATTTCTTTTCGTCTTTTAAATATATATCTCTTTGATAATTGTTTATTAATAATAATTTTTAAAAATGCTATGCATAAGGCTCCTCTAAAATTATTTCAAACAATTAAAAGCCAATTAACAAGTTTGTAAAAAAAAACAAAAAAATTTAATAATTTCACTTTCACTGACGTCTAACCTCATTTCAGTGCTGCTTTCTAAATTTTCAAAAGAAAGAAATATAGATAGAGCGAAAGAGGAAAAGAAAGAGGGAGAGAGAGGGGAGAATGGCAATTGTTGTTTCATATGACATTGTTAATAATACTATCATTATGATTATTACTTGATTTTTTGTTGTTTGCTCGTTTGTTTGTTGGTTGTTTGTTTGTTGACTTCCCGTATTACGATGCGCCAGCTAACAACTTTAACTGAATTTGGGTTCAATGCACTTGGATGGGGCCTACTTTCGGTTTATACATACACTATACTAGAGGGTCTAGAGAGATAGGTGAATCACAATGTTTTTTGTTTTTGTTTTACGTAAAAGAAAGACACACACACACGGAGAGAAAGAGATAGACAATAACTCTTGCGTAAGTTGTTTACAATATTGTATATATAATCGAAAAGTGTGGAAAGATACAAGAGACAAACATACACACACACACACTTACATTAAAGAAAAGAAATGGAAACGAAAAGAAGGAAACGAAAACCCATGAAAAGGTGATGATAATAATAATCATATTAATATATAAAGAGAAAGATAGATAAAATGAAGTTTTTGGATTTTTGTCTTAGATGATATATTTCTAGTTGATTTCATTAAATGTACACAAATATATCACTTTTTTTTTTTGGGTCATGAAAATTGCCGCCTCAATGAAACATTCGGGGAGGTCAGCAGCAGCAGTCACAGCAACAGCAGCGACATCGCTCGAATAGCTCTCGCTCAATAACAAAAGCCCCAGACCCTGTCCCATATTATTAATTTCACATCATATGAAAAGGTCGAGCTCATTTATTTTCATCAATAAGCCAGCCAGAAAGCAAAAACAAAAGCAATGACAAACAAAAGAGCTGAAGGCACAAATTGTTGTATCAAGGGAACCCGAACGAACGAATAAGCAAACAAGCGTACACATGACGTATACGTAACTTGTACAACAAATTCGTTCAACACAATCAACCAACCTACAACCTACTTACTTATTGTTGTTTTATTTGCTATTACTATCTCATTTTAGTTCAAACATTTTGCGCTACATGACGTATACTTAATATGTTCAATTTGGAAATATGGAAATTGGCAACATGACGTATGCGTAATGTGTCCCTTAAGATAATCATGCTGACACCACATGACGTATACGTAATTTCACATATTAAAAATGTAACAAAAACTTCTAATCACACAACATGGCGTATGAGTGATTTATTTTTAAAGTTACGTATACGCCATGAGTTATGCTAAATTTTTGAGCAAATGCATTTTTAGCCAGCTGTAAGTAGGTCAATTTTTAGTTATCCAAAAAAAAATAACATGAGAAGGCTGCTCTCATTGCACATTGCAACCTAAATCAATAAAGTGCAACACAATAAAACATAAGAAAAAAAAACCCGAAGCATTTACGCATCAAGGGAATGCCAAGCGAAAAAAAATAAACTCAGCCTCGGCAATTTTCTTCGTTTTTTTTTTTTTTGATAATTATTTTCAAATAAAAGCGCGCCAAGGCAACTGCGCCGCTGCAGCTGCTGCTGCTTGGCCGAGGCGAATGACCGTGCCTGACCCAAATAAAAGTCGCTGCACTCGTATGCTGCTGCTGCTGCCGCTGCTGCTGGCGACAAAATGCAATGCGAATTGCTGCCGCTGCTGCTGCTGCTGTTGCTGTCGTTGTCGTCATCGTGTAAAAATTGCAACGAGCTCGAGAAACGAGGCCGAGTGCAATGAACAGCATTCAGCACACACACACACACACACACACACATAGCCAGAGAGCAAGTGAGTGTTAGTGTGAGTGCGAATGCGAGTGTGAGTGAGAGAGAGCTAGCTGTGAGTGCAATGCAAATGCAGCCAACGACGAGATGTTGCAATGCGAAACCTTCGAGAAATTTTACTAAAGTCGTTGAACTCAGCCTCTCTCTCTCTTTCCCTCACTCACACTCAACTCGCTTCGACTCAGTTGCAGTAGCAGCGGCAGCAGCAACAACAACACGTAACTCAAGCTCGGCTCTCTGAAACTAGTTTTTGTTGTTGTTTTTGGCGCCGAGGCATTGAAAAAAGCGAAAGTACATTTTTCTCGTCGTCGTCGTTGTCGGTTGTCGGTTGTTCGTGTCGAGCGCGCGAACACAGCTTTTGGCGCTCTGACTGGCTGACTGGCTGGCCGAGGTAAATGAACCTTTGAAGGTTCAACTTGCGTAGTAGTAGGCAACGTCAACGTCGACGTTAGCGTCAACGGCAGCAGCAACAGCAGTGCCAGCAGCAGCGACAGCGACGTTGTAAAACAAGTTTGTTACGTTTTTTTTTTCTTCTTTTTTATTTGTTTTTCTTCTTCTTTTTGCTCTGGTCTTTTCTTTTTGCAATTTCACCGTTAACAAAAACAAAATATATATTATAAGGCAGGTGAAGCCAGAGACACAAACACACGCAATTTTATGTAACCTCAGGAAGAGGAGACTCTAAGCAGCAGCAGCAGCAGCAAGCAAGAGAAGGAGGGAAATAAGATTGAAGAAGAAAGCAACAGAGAAAAAGGCAGGTGGTGGAGGTGGTATAGGAGAAGGGGAAGCAATGATTGAGTTTGGTTTTGGCTTGGTTGTTTTTTTTTTTGTTTTGTTCCATGACACGCGTAAAATGATTTCACTTATGGTCGGTCGTCAATTGTATAATAAGAGTTTTTGCGCGTATATGTACATATGTATATAGGAAATTTTATTAATACTTATTGTTGAGGAGGTTGTAAAAACCAAATCTAAGCTAAACATTTCGGATTTGTGTGTTTGTCTCACAATTGAATGTTGAATAATTGAGTTTCGATTGAAACCTCACCCACCTAGCCAAATACACACATATGTAGTTTCCATCGATAGTCATGATCATCATCATCATCACCATCATCATTAGCATATTGTACTTGAAGCTTCATGTCCGCCCACTGTTCGCCTTTCGCATCTGGCAGCAGCAGCAACAGCAGCAAAAAAAGCTCCTTGAACTGTGTGTCTAAAGTGTTAAACTTCCAATAGATCGACCCAACCCTCAGTCAGTCAGTCTCTCAGTCTCCTTGTTGTCCGCCTTGTTCTCATTGTTATTGTAAATTTTGTGTAGCCTCCAATATTATTTTAGTCAACAGCTTGTGTGTGTGTGTGTGTGTTAGTGTTAGGCTCTGTGTGTGTGTAGCACTGGCATTTTAATGTATTTGTAATTGACCTGAATAAAGTTCAAAACACTCACACACAGTGAACGAGAGAGACTCGGACGAGGCAAGGCGAAATCTACATGCATGCGCATGTTGTTGTTGCTGCTGTTGTTGCTGTAGCCTCAAAATAATAATGATTGCGACAACAGCAACAACAGCAACAGCAGCAACATGAGCATGACTACTGCTTGTATTTTTGTTTTATTTTTTTTTTTTTCTATTTTATATGTTGTGTGCTTTCGATAATTGACAATTGTTTGATTATTTTATAAGCTTTTTGGGGACACACTAGTCACAGCAGCAGCAACTAATTGCTAGTGTGTTGTGCCCACTATTGTTGTTGTTGTTGCTGCTGCTGCTGCTGCATTTGATTTTAATAACTCTATGATTATTACAAACATTTAAATCGAATATAATTTTTGAAACATTTTCTATAGAAATCATAAATCAAATTAAAATTGCATTGCTCTCTCTCTCTCTCTTTCTCTCTGTCAATCTGTCTCTTTCTCTCTCGCTCCCTCACTTTTGATTTATGTATGTATTTCTTTCAACTTACTTTCAATTTACTTAACCTCGCGCTAATTTAAGTTCACTTCAATTAAAATAAACATGTTGTATGTGCCATGTGAAAACTAATAAATATAAAAAAAAATACTAAATACAGTTTTTGTATATTGTTTTTTTTTTGTCATTTTTAGTTTTTGGTTTGAATAAAATAAAATGCAAAATGAGCGAGTGTAAATATATATAGAAATATATATATGTATGTATGTATAGTATATTGTTCGTTGTTTACTATCAGTCAGTCAGTCAAGCTCACACACCAACCAACCACCTTCACTGCCTCTCTGTGTGTGTGTGTGTGTGTGTGTGGGGCTGACCTAGTTTTCGTCGTGCACGTCAGCGGCGGTCAATGAACTGAGCTCTGTGCGCTGCTGTTCATGGGGCTGCTTTGGATGGATAGATGGATGGATGGATGGATTTTTGGTGTGTGTCTCTCTCTCTCTCTCTCTCTCTCTCTCTCTGTATGTGTGTGTGTGTGTGTTTTTTTTTGGGGGGCGACGTCGAATCGTGTGCGCTAAATTTTCGGTTTCGGTTTCGTTTTCATTTCTTGCGTTATTTTTGAGTGTCTTTGCAATAGAGCAAACAAAATGGCGCCTATTACTTACATTTGAAAGAAAAGAAATTATGAAAGAGTCTCACAGAGAGATGGGGAAAGGGGAGAGCGAGACAGAGGCAAAGAAAAGAAAGTGTTTCGAAATGGCCCAGCCAATTATTTCAGTTCGTCTTCAGTGAAAAGTGAAAGTAGTTTCGAAAAAAATACCCAAAAAAATAAAATATATATTATTTTGCCATCGGGGTTTTTTTTGTTTTCTAGGTCAGGCGTTGGCTCTTGTGTTTTATAACTGTAAAGCGGCGGCGGCGGCGACGGCGGCCCTCATATGAATTTAATTTTCCTTGAAAGATAAGGCAGCAGCAGCAGCAGCAACACACTCACACACACACACACACACACACACACACACTGTGGCAGTGACGTTGACTGCGCTGCTGGCTTTGCTTAAATAGCACACGGTCATTTTTATTATAAACAATTCGAAATTTGTGTTTTATTTATTGTAGTTGCTGTTGTTGTTGCTGCTGCTGTTGGCATTTTCATTGCTATTTCACTGTTGCCGAGTTCGAATATTTGCTGTTTATTTTTTGGGTTGGCGGTCGCTTAGTGTTTTAGTTTAGTTTCTGTTTCTGTTTTTTTTTTTTTGGCATTAGTTATTGTTGCTATTGGGAATTTTTTTTCGGTTTTTAGAACTAGTTCAAGGATTTGCTAAAAAATCAAAGATTATTTAGCCATTTCACTTTAATTAATGGCTACTTGGGGCACGGGTGGTTTATTTTTAGTTAAGTCCTAAGACATCAATATTGAAAGTCTTAGAAAAACATGTCAACAAATATTCCAAATTCGAATTTGAAGAGGAGAAAAATTTATGATATTTGCCAAAAAGAAATTACGATCGCTGGACATATACAATTATATTTGATTTGATTATTTTCTCCAATTTTCCATAATTCTAGTGATCTTGAAAGAACTTCTCTTTGTAACCACAATTTACTCTACGAAAAATATTAATTTCTGTTGTCTCTCCCCTCTTTTACGTGATAATTTCACCCCAACTCTTCAAAAAACCAAAAACTTTCATACGATTGCCACACGCGGGCTGCTCTACAAACAAAATAAAATATCAAAATCTAATCCATCAATTACAACATAACAAGCGACCGACCAAGCGACCAGCAGCAACATCAGCAACAACAGCAACAGCAACAACAACAACAATAATAATAATAATATTACACAAAGGCCGCGTCTGCGTGTTGCCCCTACAAAACAGCTTCTCTTCCGCTAACCCCCAAACCCGCCCCCTTTACACTCCATACATCCCCTCGACTCAATCAGTTAGTCTTTCTCTTTCTCGCCACACGCATGAACCACTTTCATTTTCGTTTTCACTGCACGACGACGACAACAACAACGACGGCAGAAACATGGCTGCCTGACTGCCCCATGCAGAAGAAGAAGTCAATGAACGACGAAAGAGAGTTGTTGTTGTTGCAGTGTGTGTGTGTGCCTGTGTGTGTGTGTGTGCGCGCTTTCATAATCGTTTTGGTTAGCTGCTGCTATTTCCTGTAAAATATTTTCCGGGCTTTTGAGTTTAATTTAAACAAATTATTACAAAATTTAATAATAACCAAGGCAAGGCAAGGCAAAATGTGAAGCGTAACACATATAAGTATAAACGAATGAGAGAGAGAAGTAAAAAAAAAAGCGCGCCAGAGAGAGCAAGAGAGACAGAGAGGAGCAACTGCTGTTGTCTCCATTATGGATTTGGGTTAAGTGCGTTCATTCAACTTTTAACACAATTTCGAAATGGCGCACACAGTTGTTGTTGTTGTTGATGTTCTTGCCCTGGTCTCCATTTATCATGCGGGTGTTTTGTTGAAAATTTGTTTAAACAAAAAAAAAAATGCTCAACAACTTTTACTTTGCCGTGAAAAAATGTTGCAATACAAACGCACACTCACACACACACACACTCATACACACGCACACACACTAACATATTGAAATTTCGTTCATGGCTGGTCAATGAACTCAACGAGACGAGGGCCAAACGAAACGAAATGAATCGAAACGAATGTACGACGAGAGTTATGGGAGATTCGTATGTGTGTGTGTGTGTGTGTGTGTGTGTGTGTGTGGAGATTTCGGGTTGTATTTACTATTTGAAATTTTGTTAATAATAATTATAATAATTGGCGGGTACTCACCATCACGACTCATGCCAACAGCAATGCATTTCTTGAGACGACAATATTGACAACGATTGCGATTAATACGCAAAATGCTGCACTGTTGATTCTTGGTACAAGGACGATATTGTATCTTCTGCTGTATTGAGCGACGGAAGAAGCCCTGCAAAAATAAATCATAGAAAAAAGGAATTAGTTTTCAATTCATAAATATATGTTTATAGGGATTTGGTTTGCTTAGGGGGTTTGGGCTGGAGAATAGAATGAGTTAGGGTATATACTAATTACTACTATTACTAGACAAAAACCTACATCAGCATCTTCATTGGCCGCTGCTGCTGCTGTTGTCACTTTGACATTATTATTATTGTTATTATTATTATTATTGTTGTTATTGCTGAGGGCCGTGTCCAAATTCTCATCAAATTTTTGACATAAATAATTCAATTGTCTAGAGTCTAAATGCTGATTATGTTGTTCGCATAGCTCATCATCACAGCCAGAATCCTGGGCTGAATCCTCTTCCTCCTCTTCCATATCCTCCATTGGCTGATCATCCGAATTGTTGCTGTTGCAAGTGCAACAATTATTTGTATTGCTGGTGGCATTTGTCAGTGATTGTGTACTGGAATTGCTTAAAAGTGAGCAATTACTATCGGAACTATCCCTTCGTTGTTGTTGTTGCTGTTGCTGCAGTTGTTGTTGCTGTTGCTGGAGCAACAATTGCTGCTGGTGCTGGTGGTGGTGGTGATGCTGCTGCTGTTGCTGCTCTTGGGCTTGGGCTTGCAACTGCTGCTGAGATTGTTGCCTCAATAAATTGGCAATTTCTTTATGTGTTTGCGCAGAGAAAGGACTATCACAATGCAGTTGATTGAGCTTATTAGTAGTATTCATCATAATAATATTGCTGGTGGGTGTTAGACTACACTGTGATGTTGCCACAGTTGTTGTTGCTGTTGCCGTTGGCAATGGTTTTACATCATCATCGTGCTGCTGCTGATTTTGCTGTTCCAATTCTCGCTGCTTTAGCTCACGTGCATAACGTATTTTCTTCCAAGGACATTGATATTGCTCATAGCCATCATCTGCTTGCGTTGCTGCTGCTGTCGCTGTTGCTGTTGCAGATGCTGTTGCAGATGCCCCTGGAGCAACATCATCATCGCTATTGGGACAATCTTCATCTATGCCAGATTCGCTATCATTTTTGGCGCTCAGATCGGGCTTTGGTGTTGCTGCTGTGGTGTTTGTTGCTATGGGTTGTTGTTGCAGTAGCAATACAATTTGTTGCTGCTGCTGACTAATACTATTTGTTGTTGTTCTTGTCTGGTTGTTAATGTTGTTGGTGGTTGTCTTTACTAATGTTGCAGGTGTTTGTTGTTGTTGTTGTTGCTGTTGTACGATTACAGCTTCATTTTTCAGTCTTTTACGTTGCTGTTGCTGTGGCAGGTAAACAATTTGTCTGCTGGGTTGCTGCTGCTGTTGCTGCTGCTGTTTGTTGTTGCTATTGTTAAGTGGAGCCGATTCCAAGAGCTTAACCAAAGCAGAGTGTTGGGTCTTCAAGGAGTTGCTATTGTTGCGCTGCTGTTGGTGTAGGGCGGCTGCTGGAGCCTGATGTTGCTGCTGCTGTTGCTGTAGACTAACAATATTGCCTGTTGTCAGCAACACAATGGTTTGCTGTTGCTGCTGCTGTTGTTGTTGCTGTTCACAAACCATTTTGATTTTGTTGTTGTTAACTTTTTTGTTTTGTTTAATTAATAATTTTTTTTGGTTTCGAAATGACACTTGAACTCTGTTGCTGTTGTCGCTCTCTCTCTCTCTCTCTTTCTCTCTCTCTACAATTTGCTAATAAGGAACATTGCACACTTCATTCACTTCACTGGCGGCACCAACAATAAAAAAAAAATACTTATTTTATTTTGCTTAGATTATTTTTGTATTGAATTTGTTGCTGTTGCTGTTAACGTTATTTGCGTTGACTTTAGCTTTTCTTTTCTTTTCTTTTTTGTTTGCTCTATTACTTATTTTCGCGCGCTTTTCTTGCTCTGCACAACCGCTGCCAATGACGAGCAATTTGCGAATGAAACGACAACAGCAACAGAAACTCAACCAGCGGCAGCAACAGCAGCAACAGCAGCAGCAGCAGCAACACAAAACTTCGGCCCCATTCGGCAATCTTCGGTTCGCCTCTATTACTCTCTCTCTCTCTCAGTCTCCCTCTGGGGCTCTCGCTCTCTGGATTTTATGTTGGGTTTTTTGTTTTTGTGTGCCAACTGAGGACATTCACTCCAAAGACGTCGACTGCGCAGCCAACTGCTATGCGGGCAGCTAACAATAGATGTTGTTGCTGCCGCTGCCCCTGCTGCTGCTGCACATTTTGGTTGGGGGCGCCTCGGCGCTTTTTTTTTTGGTTTTGTAGTTGTTGTAAACAATTCTTGGAACACCTACGCAAGGCAGATTTTTCAGGTAGCTGCTGCTGCTGCTGCCACCTGACTGATCAGCTTTGTTTGATAACAACAAAAAAAAAAAAGAAAAGAACTAACAACTTATAGTCGACAACGACGCGCGTTGTAGGTGGCAGGTATTCAATTGTTGTAAGAACGCAGGTGGGTGGAGGCCTTCCTTTATATTTGTTCATGTTTTGATAAATGAGTGACAAATAAGATTAATTGATACGACCAGAAAGAAAGAGAGAGAGACAGAGCGAAAGAGTTGAGTTCGCGGAGCTAAGGCTATCAATAAATATGACAGGCCTAAGAGGATCTTATATATTTGGTGTGTGTGTGTTTTTTTTCGGAAGATCTAGAACGATAATTCCAGAAAGATAGCGCAGACTAGTTTTCATTCTTTTTTAGTTTTGGGGTCAATTTTCGTTTGTTCTTTTGTTTTTTAGGGGGGGTTTCGGCTTGGGTTTTTTTTTGTCACATTTCTTGGTAAAGATTACAACTTTTGGTTATTTTATTTATTTATTTTTCGGTTTAGTTTGGTTTTTTTTTTTTTGGGGTCATGAAATTTGAAACTACTTTAAAGGAATTTTGATTAAATGGAAATGGATTTGTCTACATAAAATTTGGTCAAATGTCTAACTCAATTAAGAGTTATCTAAATCACTTTATTTTCTATTTTTATCTCCGTTTTGTAATTTCTTTGACTATTTTTCACCTTACAAAATTTGATTATCCAAAATGTGTTTTAAAAAATTCAAGAATATTCCACAAAATGTGTTGCAAAATTTTTCAAAAATGAATAACCAGTTGATTAAAGATTCTTTTTTATTTATATAGAATTTTTTTCTAGTTTGTCTGATGTCAAATGATTATTGTTCCAGATTTTTATAGAATATATTGTATATATAATTAGATGTATTTGTGCAGTTTGTGCAGTTGTTTTGAATTCAATTGTTGGGATACCACCTTTTTGGCCTACTTTCCCTTCCACTCTGACGGAGGAAAAACAATCCGTAACTAATTAACAAACGATATAAAAAAAAAAAGTATAAACAAATATTATTTCGGCAAATATTTTTTACTTTAGTTCTTTTTTGTTTTTCCCGTCTAGTTCTTAGATTAAGTGAACACAATGGGGCGCCTTGTTTGCCATTAGATCACTGAACTCCAGTTTCTTTCTTTTCTTTGCACTATTGCAGAAGTTGATTATTTAATATACCTACATTTATTAATAATATTAAATAATAATTTCTTTTTCTTCTGTTTTTTTTTTTTTTGTGAATTCAGCAAGCATTTTGAGGCCACACACACACATCCTCTCTCTTTCTCTCACATTCTGGCTCGCTCTTACTGTCTCACGTAACCAGCAAACAAAAAACGAACAACAAAAAAAAAAGCCCCAAACGTCAACGACGTCAGCAGCGACGTAAACGTAGACGTAGCGTCAGCGACAGCGACAGTAGCGCAGCAGAGGTTGGCTGACTGGCAAGAGTCAGTTCAACGAACCCCGCCATTGTCGTGACCCACTTTTCGGTCAGCTACCTCCAAATGTGGAGCTAAACGAGAGCCAAAGAGAGCGAGCGAGCCAATTGTATGTGAGTGAGCGAGCGTTATGTACGAACTTCGTCGTCGTCGTCGTCTCTCTCATTCCCTCTCTCTCTCTCTCTTTTACATTGCACGCTGAGCGTTCGCAAGCGTTCGCATTCGCGTTCTCGCTCTCAGTCGGTTGACTGTGGCTCTGCTCTCAATGCACATTTGCATGCAAATTTGTTTGCAGTTTGCACAAAAGTCTTTGGATTTGCGGCCTGACGGTCGGTCAACGACACAGAAACCTCACCGTTTAGCCCCTTGCCCCTCTTATCACCCCTCCCCTCCCCTCCCACTACCCCTATGTGTTGGCTTGGTTGGTTGGTGTGGGCTTGGCCCAAAGACTTTGGTAGTGTTGCAGCCACAGGAGGAGGCGGAGTGGCGAAGGCAGTGTTGCACAGACATAGAAAATGCGTTCAAGGAAATCTTTGGCAATTAATAACAAACACCAAAAAAAAATTCTAAAATCAAGAATTCAATGAGTTCAATGCACTGAAGTAGTGGTAAGTGCTACTCCGCGCTTAGCCGCCAATTTTGCACTCATTTCAATGTCTTAACGCGAAGAGCTAAAAGCCACAAGCCGAGCTCTCCTCTAATTCTCTCTTGCTCTCTCCTCTATCTCTGTCTCACTCGCACTGGCTTCTTTACATTTGCAACGAGGAACTTTCGGGAACAGCTGTGCCCATTTTCAAGTTGGCTCTCTCTCGCCAATTCTCCCTCTCTCTCTCTCTCTCTCTTTCTCTTTCTCGTTTCAGGCCTGGCTGTCAAATGTGAATGAACTCTGGGGTCTCATGGCAAAAGGCAAAGCATATAACAAGTTTCAAAAGAAAGTGAGAGCATTTCCACATACATACATAGAGAGCTGTGTGCAAACATGAGATGGAGCTCAGTGTTTCTCTCTCTCTCTTTCTCTCTCTCTATCTCTTTACTGGCTTTATATGTAATTCATTTGTTTGTTTGTTAAATAATTTGTGTGATTTTTTTTTTTTTTTTTTTTGGGCCTGTTTGGGCACAAGTCAGCCATGGCACATTTGAGTTCTGTTGGATCGGATCTGATTGAATGAAATAATGCTTGGGGGCATATTTTGGCCGCCTACTTGTTACCTGATGGTTGTTGGTCAGCCACAAGATCACTGGTTGAACTTCTTGACCAAGTTTCTTTTGGTATTTTTTTGGCTACTGTCAGAACTTGACATCAATATGGTAGAATCCCAGAGGTCTCAAGGGCTCTTGAGAAGGTACGTATGTACGAAAGGAATTTGGAGCACACGCAGAGAGAGAGAGAGACAAAGAGAGAGCGCGATCTTTGAGAAATTTTTGCAATCATCGAAGAGCTTTGCATTTTTGCTCATAAATCTTTTCTATTGTCTTTTTCGTAAGCTTAAGCTGTCATAACGTCGATCAAAGACGGTCTTAAAAGATACACCCGAAACACACACACACACCCATCCAGTGGTGTTCGATGCGTAAGCAATTAGCACGTGCCGGGACCTCTATACCCATCCCCCATCATTGACAAGAGACAACTTCAAATCCGGAACTTTATGGCTCGCTTTACAGTTCTGCAACGTTCATCATGCTAAGCTTTTGAAAATTATTTGACAGTTTGACGTTCGAACGTGCGAACGAATGAACAGCGATGAGTGGGCACAGGCAAAGTCAGAATTTCACTCGCTTCTAATTGAGCTGGCGGAAAAGTCATTAAGGCTCTCTCTCTATCTCTCTCTATCTCTCTCTATCTCTCTCTCTCTCTCTAAGTCTATTCCTGTCACTCTCTTTAGCTTGACCAGCAGGGGCCAGCAATTAGTTGACAAAAAAAAAAAAAGAATATATGTACATATATGTGTATGTACAATAAATAAATTATGTTCAAATTACAAGTCGACCCGCGCCTGGTTGCACATTCAGGTCACCGAAAGTTCAATGCTCTCACTGTCTCCCTCTCTCTCTCTCTATCGCTCTCTCTCCCTCTCTTTCTCGCTCTGTCTCTCAGCAAGCAACGTGCAAGGATATTTTTGCCTGGTCCAACCCCTGGATATCTTCATGTCGTAGTAGTACAAAGCAAAAGAAGGAAAAAGAAAAAAAAAAACCAAAAAGCAACACGAGGTCATCCGCACGTAGGCAAGCACAAGCAGGCAGGCAGGCAGGCACGTATCAAAGGAGCTAACTCCCAATCCTCCCCCACACACACACATACAAACACACAGAGTGAGTGAGAGAGAGAGCAACGAGAATTGTTTCCATTTGGCCTCGCGCTCATTGACGTCACTTCTGCAGTTGTCGCTGTCTCTGGCTCAGTTCGTTCAACTCTTTGGCTCATGGTCGCCTTTTGCATTTGTGTATTATTGTTCGATGGGGTTCAGAAGAACTAACACCCAAAGGGATGGGAATATCCAATGGAATGGGTTTGGAGAAGTTGGCCTGAAGTGGCATTAAATAAATGTTTCTCATCGATATGTAAAGGTAATTACTTGATTATAAATAAGTAATTGAGGACAAAATATTGTTGTCATTAGTCTCCCATAACTAACATACAAAACAAGTGAATGAGAGAGGCAGAGAGAGCGAGAGAGAGAGAAAAGGACAACTAATAATTATACATTTTTAACCATATTTAAGTGAATTACTAACCTAAATAACAACCGATTTAAGCGATATTCGATAAAGGTTAAATAAAAAGAGATATCTACATATTAATTTTCAACCAAGTGAGAAATTAAATATGTATAAAAATAAATGAACTTCTACAACATATGTAGAAAAACAAAGTCAAAGCAAAAACAAAAATTGTTTAACAAGATTTCTAGCAGAAAATTACCATTTCTTGATTTTATTAATCATAAATTTAGTTGTTCTTCGGTGTAAGAAGATAAATTTGAGAATGATGCTCCAAGAAATGATTGAATAGATACTTATTTAATTTTATCAGAGAAAAGCTAATTTACTGTGAAAACTCGACTTTTGGCCAAATTGTTCCCCTAGAAGTCATTTCTCTTGCATTACTCTCTCGAACTCTTTGCTAAAACAGATTTCACACATAATATCGGGGTTTTTTTTTTTGCATAACATTATAATGACAAATGAGTGTACACACACACACACATGTATGAGAAAAGAAATCATATTGAACGGAAATACCTTTCACATTTCGCATTACGTTTATTTTTTTTTTTTGCGCGCGCGAAGGGCAACGCAAAGAAGAAGAAGAAGCGAATACAAGAACAGCAACAACAGCAGCAATATCTCGCCAGGGACATGCAGCAGCAGCGCAGGCTTCAGCAGCAGCAGCAGCATCATCTGAGCGCCCAAAACGGACTTGGACAAAACCATCATCACTATCACACAACAGCAGCAACAACAACAACAACAGCATCGCCGAGCCAAGGCGACCGACAATTGAGGACATTGCACTGCAATAACCTTAAAGAAGCAGCAGCAGCGCAGCAGCAGCATTAGCAGCAGCATAGGCTGAATCAGAATCAGAATCGGTATCAAAAATGGCTGGGCGAGCAAAAGAGATAGAATGAGCGTGCGTCAGAGAGTGTAAGTGTGTGTTTGTGTGTGTCGTCGTCGTCGTTTTCTCTCTGGACTTGGCGCACAGCAAAAATCAGTTGCTGTTTTTTTTTTTTTTTGCTTTTTGCATAAATGGGGAACAACAACAACAACAATTGAGTGTGTAGAACTTACGACTTCTTCTGCTTCTTCTTCAACGTTGTTCATGTTTGTCGTTGTTGTTGTTGTTGTTATTGTTAGGGCAGCGCTCAACAGAGGAAATGACCTCAGGAAGGAAATGCAATGCATTTAATTGGCCAAATGTGTGCACAATATGGCCAGCAATTCATCATGATGCAGGTGTGCATGTGATTGTGTGTGTGTGTGTGTGTGGGTGGGTCAACTAGTAGAATGCATTACTGATTAGTTCTAGAAATTTATGCAGGATGGATGGATCACTTTTTTGGATTGCCTAGATTCCCGTTTTTTCGTCAGTCCAATGAACTCAATGAGCAAGAAAAACTGTCAACCCAATGAGGCTAAAATGCTAAAATTGGCGCGCTGTTTGCAATGGAAGACACCTGTGCCATGTCAGACGCCCAATCCCATCCCACCCCCTACACCCCCTCCTCACTTTGCATTTCACTTTTGCTAACAGAGAGTGTGTGTGTGTGTGTGTGTGGGGGGTGGTGGTAGCTGTGGTTGTCACTTTGCTTTGACCTACTTGCCGTGCATTGAACTTTTGCTGGAGCCAAGGAGCTCCCGTAGCTCGTAACGTTTCGGGGGAGGGTTGCTTGTTGCCACTTGCCACATGCACACGTATATAAACATATATATATATATGTATATACATTTTTAGGGGTTACGTTCTATGTACAACGAAAGTGTTTTGTGTGTGCTCTCTCTCTCTCTCTCGCTTGGACCACCCGCTAGGTGGTGGGGCTTGCTGCTGCTGCTGCTGATGCACAGCGTTAACCTTAAAAATTTTCCTGGCTGGCTGGTCATGTGACTGCAACTGCTGCTGCTGCTGCTGCTGCTACTGGGGGAGCTAGAGCAATGACCGCAGCTCAACAGAGTTGAAGGATAAATATATGCATAGATATGCAAGCGAAATGCAGTTTTTTTTTTTTTTTTTTTGGACAGGAAACCACATCAAGCCACACTAGAACTTCCCTCTATCGAGAATCGCTTTTTGTCAACGGGTTAATTATTGGTTAAATCACATTTTCAGCCACGAGAGTCCAAGAAGTCGAGGGTAGTAGAGCACTTTGTGCTAGTTTTTATTTTCTGTTTTTCAATTTTGGCATTTTTTTTTTTTTGACTAGCTCATATTTATATATCTGCATATTTTTATCTACACACATACATGTGTATGTATGTATGTCTCCTCTCTATGTCTATGTCTCTCATTTTAAGTGTAGTTCTATGTGTGTGCGTAACAAATAATTTGTTGGTACGTGGTGTTAGTTATATATATACCTACATATATATCATTTTAAGTACTTGCTTCTCTCTCTCTCTCTCTCTTTCGCTCTCTCTGTCTCTTTCTCTCATCTATTCGTCAGTGGTTTGGCTTGTTCTTATGGGCAAGTTCAATGAACTGAACGCAATTATTTTGCCATTATTCGTATGGTTATTGTTTGGTTTATGATTTATCAATAGTCACACAGATAATTTGAAGAGTTCAAACCAAACCAATCAGTTGAGTTATAACTTTAATTAAGACCAACGAAAATTAGTTATAGCATACTTTCAGGGGCCATCCATAAGCAAGCATTGTGGGCAAAAGGATATCATTAAACATCTTTTAATGCCAAATGTGTGATCAAGATGAGTGTTGAATTGAATTATAAAGTATTTCACACTTGATCATAGCATACTTTGAGGGGCAATTTAACAAAAAATCATTAAATAATTTCAAAATACACATAAATTAATAGTTTTGATATTAGAGAATAAATTGGCATAGCAAAGACCAATTCATTGCATTGAATTTGAACATTTCTTAAATACTATAGCATATTTTTGGGGGTTTACCAATTACCAATTCTGATCTAAAGATCTTTGCGATCTATAACTTGTCTAACTGTCTATTCCATTATGAGCCATTTTACCTAATTATTTTTTTGACCATAAAATGCCACAAAAAAAAAAAATATATTAAGAAAAACAATTATTTTTTTTTTTTTGCAATTGACAAGCAACAAAAAATCTAATCCGAATCTAACCATTGACGCAAATATTAAAACAGTTGCCCAAACACACACACACACAGAGAGAGAGGGATAGAGATAGAGATCTAGAGAGGGAAGAGAAACTCGTTTCAGATAACAACAACTAAAATGAATGGATATTAGAGGCAACGTCGAATGAGAGAGGTATACTATATAGAGAGAGGCAAGGTCTTTTGCTTGCTGCAATTGCAACAAACAAAAAAAAAAAGCCAAATGAACAAAAAAGAATCTAACTGCAGTTCTGCGCAGGTCGTTGGCATTTGCCAAAAGCGAGAGAGCATGTGAGAGAGGGATAGATAGAGTGAGTGAGTGAGAGAGGGAGAGCAGGTGATGACGGCCTCAAAGCTGGGCCCCAAAGTGCAGTGAACTCTGCGAAAACTCCAGTTCCAGCTCGCCACATCTGTGTGCGTTTATGTGTGTGTGTGTATACCCACAACCCCCGCACACACAATTAATGTAATTTCAATCGCCGTTTTGCTGTGTCTTTTTTGTTGCTGTTGTTGTTGTTGCCTTTTTTGGTCACTTTGGCCTCTTAATGACGCCTCGCAACTTCTGTCATATAAATTGTTGTCGGCACTTTTAATGACTCACCCAAATATATATCTTATATATATATATATGTATGTATGTATATGTATATCTGAGCAACCCAAACAACTCACGTGCCGTCGGCTCTGTCTTTATATGGGCGGAATTTGATTTTTTTTTTTTTCCTTCAGTTATTTGGTTTTTGCTTTGTCGAGACGCATGAGATCGCTCCTAAAGTGGGCGCCTTCCACCAACTGACAGCATTTGGTTTAAATGCCTCGACTGCAGCTGCAGCAGTTGTCGAATTATGCAACATTTTGAATAATTTTTTGTATTTTTTGTTGTTGTCTTTCTTGGGTTTTTTGTTTTATGTTCGTTTGGAAAATTTATGACAAAAGTCACTGCAAATTATCGTATTTTCAATATTGAGTCATATGTAAGTAAGTATGTCTGTCTGTCTGTCAGTTTGTCTAATATAGGGGGGCAGGAAATGGGCGTGATATCTCACAACAAAAAAAAAAAAAAAAAAAAAAAATTTTGATTATGAGTTTGAAATTTTAAATTCAAATTGAAATTGAATTTTTAAATTGCAGTTGCAGTTGGTAGCAGCGCAATAATAGACTGGATAGTTCAGAGTTCTAGGTGTCGAAATTATAGTTATTGACCGCCAGCGCCAGGCAAATCCGATCGCTTGATTGATTGATCAGTTTAATAAGCCATTTTATATGAAATTATATACAAAATGTCGATTTTAAATATTTGGTAATCGAAATTACTACTTTGAAAAGCCGAAACCAAAACCACAACTTAAAACCGAACACAGAAAACTGTGTGATACACTGTTCAAAACAAATACCTTCCACTAAAAGCACTTCCAGTAAAAGTACTTCCTGTAAAAGCATTTCCAGTAAAAGTATTTCAAAAAGATGTTCATTACACTAATGCTTTAAATAGAAGTATTCTCATAAAAAGTACTTCCATTAATATGCAGTAAGTTTGGATCGTTCTAGAACCAAGAACATGCAAATTTCAATAAAGCAAATAAATTTCTGAAGAATTTCAAATATGAATTCAATTAGTTTTTTGCTTTGCTGTAAGTCTTTGAAAAATTTTGCAACTAATTCTATTAAATTAAAGGTATAACAAAAGGCCTAAAATGAATGAATGCTATGAAACGTCGTGTTGGTGGATGAAGTGGGACAGAGAGGGGGCCGGGGGCAATTGTGATTAAGCATGTTTGCCTTAAACTAAAACTGTGTTAAGTGTCGCTGACTACTAAGTATGTGTGTGTGTGTGTCTGTGTGTTTGTTGCACAACTTATTTTGTTTATAAACTTTATCAAAAATATATATATAAATTGCTGACAGCAACGACACCGAAGACGGCGGTGGCGACGGCAACGGCGACGGCGACGACTGCTGTCTAATAATAATTTATTTTATTAATTTGAAATTACATTTGCTTGACAAGAGCAACAAGAAAATTACACAGCAATCTACTGAGACCACAGATACACACACACACAACAACCACACACACGCAGAGTGTGTGCCTCATGCAAAGTGAGGTCGCTGCCGTTCAATAACCTCGAGAGTGTCTCTACGCAATTGCAACGACAACTTGCATGCGGTAGAGTGAGTGAATAAGTGAATGAGTGAGTGAGTGCGGCGCTTGGCAACACCAGCCAACCAACCAAATGCATACACACACAAAAACACACACTAATCGGTCGAGTCAGCCTCGGCTATATGGGGTCCGGGTCCTCCTCCCCCTCCTACCCACAACCCCCGGTGGTGCGTGGTAATTGCTTGTAAACGTCAAAAAAGGGGTAGTGCAGGGTAGAGGTTTCTAGATTTGGGCCTGGCCCGGGCATATGTAGCATATATTCAAACATACATATGTATGTACATACATATACATAGTTTAATATGGAACACTCAAGAAGTTCTATATAGTGAGCTATATCTCTGAAGCTAAATCTTTCTTGTTTGTGAGTACCCAATTTGAAACAAAATTTTCCAACATAAATTCTAATAATATCAAGACGACAAATCGTTTTTCAAATGCCTTGACGCCACGGCTAGCTCCTCTAGAGCTGTCTCGTCTGTCTGACAACAAAAAAAAAAAAAAAAAAAAGAGAACATAATCTATTTTTATAATTGCTTTTAATTAACAAGAAGAACCTACAACAACAAGAAAAACTAAAAAAATGAAAAAAAAAAATTGTTAAGTGACAAGCATAATAATTTTTTGTCATTAATGCAATTATTTTGACAAGGGGCAGAAAATCGGTGCCAAAAAATTATATTTGAAAAAGCCCCACAAAAAAAAAAAAAAAAAAAAAAAAGGGAAAAAAATCTAACAAAACTGCGAGAAAAGAAGATGGGGGAGGAGGGGGAAAGGGAGGTGGAAAACGGCACACAAAAGCCACAGATAGGTCGACAATCAGTAAGAGAGAGAGAGAGAGAGAGATAAATGCAAAATATGCCGCTATACCAAGTGCAATGAACTCGAGAACTAAACTGAAACGAGCAACAACGTTGACGCTGACGGTGACGCTGACGTTGCTGCTGCTGACGATGATGACGCTGAAGACGCCGGCGACGACGCCAACAACGATGAAGTCAAGCAAGTTCTAGTTGAGGCAGTCCAACAGAAAACTGAGACTGCGACGGAGACTGAGACTGAGACGGAGGCTAAAGCCCAGACGGAACCCAAACTGTCCAACTAGCCGACCGACCGACCAACCGACCGACCGACCGACATGCATATGCATGTCATTATGAGCATCTAGAAATATCGCCCCACCATCCATACATACATATACACTGATTAGGCTGACTCTTGGATTTACAGCTAATCTATATTCAGTATATGTATGCATGTAATATAACTTGAGGCCAACTGAGCCGAGATTAAAATTATGGTAGGTTCTATCTATCACCTAACCCCTCACCACCCTCCCACTCTATGCTATTACTCTTCTTTTCGCTCTCTCTCTCTCTTTTTCTCTTTGCTTATGTGTTTGTGTGTGAGTGTCTGTCTTCTTGTGGTATGCGTGTGATGGCTCTCTGTTGTTTGGGTTATTGAACTTTCAGTTGGTTTGGCTCTCTTTGAATTGGGTTAGCGTAGGTTAGGTTAGTTACTTTGCTTGCTGACTGGCTGGCTGGCTGGCTTTGGACTGCTGCTGCGTTCTAAAAATTGTGAAATGCGATAACGACCAGAGGCCTTCCCGCTGTCGTTGCCGCTGCCGCTGCCTCTGTCTCCACCTCTGCTCCTAGGCCCCTCTTCCCCCCTCGTACCACATGTGCAAGTTGAGGTTTTTGTTTTTTTGATTTAGTTTAATTGCCTCGAGAAAAAGGTAGTAGAAGTAGGCTGAAGGAGTTAGTTGGACTGGAGATGCCTGTTGAGATTTCTAGGGTCTCGGGAATAGGTCGTTAATAGTTTTACCGGCAGGTACAATACATAAGTATGTGTGTACATATGTACATATATGTATGATAAGAAGCTTTTGACAGGCAATTGAGTTTAGGTGATTGAAATGAACTAGATTCGGACTAAAAATGATAGCAAGAAAATATTAGAACTAACTAAATCTCTCACTCCCATTTAGTTTATCTACGGGGGGTGTGGTGTGTGGGTGATGGGGTTTAATGACCTTTTGTTTCCATTTTCACTGCATAACAAATTACGAAAAGTTGATTTCAGTTGATTTCCTCTACAAGTTGAATGACTTGTTGCATCTGTCAACCTACTTGTTCTTCTACGCATTGCCAATCATTTTTGTGCTCTGTACTTTTTGATTTTGTATAATTGCCTATGGATTGGTGCCGCCAAATATTCAAATATCAACGTAACAGTGACTCCAACACACACATAACACAAACCAAAACCAAAACAAGACAAAAAAAAAACAAAAAAAAAACAAAAAAAAAAAAAAATCAATTGAAAATTTGAATTGTAAAGAGCCTGCGGTTTTCAAACTCAAACTCTCGGGACCGGGCAGAATTGCTTTCGGTTCGCCCATTAAATGCAATTCCATCTACTTGACTTGTCTTGGGCCGCCGTCGAGTCACGTTTTTCGCTGTGGTCTAGAGAGCTCTATAACCCAGAGAGGTGATTGTACTGGTTAACAAGTACGTGCAGTTTCTGAAGGCTGCAGAACAAGTTTCCAGTCGAACAACAACAACACAGCCAACAACCCAAACCAACTATCAACTACTACTACTAACAACAAAAACCCCAAAGAAAAAAAAAATCTATTTCAAATTGAGTTACATTCGATTTTCAGAGTCAACATAAATTACATGCCGCTTAATTTTCACACACACACCGAAACTCCTTTAGCTAGCTCGAACCACACTATCCAACGATGTGCTTTTTTTTTTTTTTTTTGTTTTTTGCTTTGACATTTTCGTTGCATGTTTGAGGTTATGACAAGAAAAAAGCAAAAAACCACACACAAAAATCACAGGCAGAAAAAAAAACTGAACATGACACGACACTATTAAATGAGGCAAGGTGTGTGTGTGTGTGTGTGTGTGCAACAATAGGTCCGCCTGGCCGCAAGGGTCTTCAAAGCTGTTAAATAGCTAGCCATGGAGTCAAGCACCAGATCCCTCCACCTCCCACCCCCCCCCCACCACCAACACAAAAAGAAAATGTCAAATGTCGTCGAAAAAGGAAAGGCGACAGAAAAGAAAAACTACAATAACGAAAAAAGTCAAAATTCAATTGAAAGGTGACATAATCAAGATGTCCACCAAATGCGGGGCACCAACGCGAAAGAGTCAGATATAGCCAGAGAGAGAGAGAGAGAGAAAAAAAGAAGACGGAGTGAGTTTTGGGACCTAATATAGAAAATAATTTCTAGTTATTTCATTTTAAATTGCTGCAGCAAAAAATTTAAATAGTCCCATTGCTCTCAATAATTCACTAAAAAATTCCACTAAAAATAAATTTGACTTATTTCATTTCAAAAACACATGGTAGAATATTAAATCTAGCTATAAAACTTTTTTCTAATTAAAATTTATATAAATAGAAAGCATAATAAGGCTGATTAAATATTAATTGCTTAATAAAATAAATGTCTTAAGATAAGAAATCAAGCTTTATAAATTAAACTAAAGAAATAAATTAATTGTAGATTCTTTTGGGGGATTTTATTTCCAATTGGTCCTCAAGTGTTGGAAAATTTGATTTACGAATTCCTGAATTCAGCTGAGCTCAGCTAGCTTTCTCTCTCTCTCTCTCTCGTCCTGTCTCTGTGTTGTCTCATTCTTGATTTTTGCTTAGCATATTAAAGCGCGCGAACGCCTCTCTCATTATTCATTGCTCATACGCACTGTTTGACCACAGTCAACACACTTAACGGTAATTTACAAATTTTCCCCCACCCCTTAGCATGTCTTGAGGTTTTCATGTAAATTTATGCATTATGACCACTGAGAAATGGTCAGAAACATAATTATTACTCATACGCCACAACCACACACAGCCTGCCCCACATTAATTACCATAAAAATAGGCAGGACGGCGGCAGCAAGCAAACGATGACGACGGAGTGTAGGAGAGAGTGTGAGAGAGAGAGAAAGAGAGAGAGAATGCGGCGAAGACTTGTGTGCACATTCATAGAATTTGTGACGGAAATGAGTTTAGTGCTGTTTGGCATGATGTCGTCCCCCCGTCCCCCACCTCCCGGTGCACCTCCTCAGCCAAATTAGGGGTACTAGAGAGGAAGGCGCAACCATGCACACGCATGGCTTTTCTTCAAAATGAAAGCGCGTGCTGTGACTACCAAATCAAATGGGATGGATGGTGGGATGGGTGGGGGGAAAGAAGGGGGCAGCGACATGCATATACGTATATATGTAGAGTTAACTTAGCCACGTCAGGTTGGCATTTTTGGTTCGAAGCATTTTGTATTTCTTTTTTTTTTGCCGGGTTGCATAATTATCATGCAACAACATGCGGCAGGCTGGCAGGCAGGCGGCAGCAGCAAATGCAGCCAACGATAAAGATTTTTGTTGTATGGCCAGACAAAAACGTTGTTTAACGCCCGAATAGTATGTCGAACGAATGAACGAGGAACGAATGAGCGAACGACCCGCAGCAAGTAGTCGTCGTCACGCATTTTACGCACAATTTTCAATGAGTTGGATTAGGTTAGGTTTTTTTGTCTTCGTCTTCTTTTACATTTTTCGGTTTGGGTTTGAGTGTGGGTGGGTGGGTTTTAAAGTTTATTGAACAAGAGTTGTGCCTTAACATAAAGAATTGCATATAAGCATTAAAATTTTCCATTAAAAAGTCGAATTTCATTTTTTAGCATTATCATAGCATACTTTAAAGGGCATAGATTTTGATAAATTTCTCTTTAAATGTTATGATGGATTTTATCGAGATTCAACTCATTTTGGAACTATTAACTGTGGCTCACCTGGTGAAATTTTTATATCTCGCTTAGTTATGTTTTTAACTATTACCATAGCATACTTTTAAGGGCATAGATTTTGATGAATTTCTTTTTCTTATATATATTGTACATTTTCTCGAGATTCAACTCATTGTTGAACTATTAACTGTGGCTCAATTTGTAAAATTTTCATATTTCGCTTGGTTCTGTTTTTAACTACTTATTACCATAGCATACTTTGAAGGGCATAGATTTTGATGAATTTCTCTTTCTTTATACATATGTTATGGTGGATTTTATCGAGATTCAATTCATTTTTGAACTATTAACTGTGGCTCAATTGGTAAATTTCCATAACTCGCTTAGTTTTGTTTTAAACTATTACCATAGCATACTTTAAAGGGCTCATTAATGGTTATGAATTTATTTTAACAAACTTCTAAACCTGCCCCTACAATTTAAGTTCGATTGGGTTGGGTTGGGGCGGCTATAAAATCCCTTGCAATATTTAACCAGGTTTTCGGATTTGCCTTTCTTTCTGGCCTCCATCGACAAAGCAAGCAAACGTGCGTAGCCAAAAGACCTGACTGACCAATTCTCTATCTACCTTTTGCTCTGTGTATGTGCCTCCTAGTGAGCTACCAAAATTGCAAACAAACTGTACAACAATCACAGGCCAGATCCCAGACCCCAAACCCCAAACCAGAGACCCAAGATCTCAGATCCCCCCAGACCTAGGCCAGCTGCAGTCGAGTCGTCGGGCTACCAGTTTAAGTCGCTGCCAACTGGCGCACTGTGTGTGTAGGCAGGCAGGCAGTCAGTTGTTAGTGGGATAAGTAAGTATGTGAATGGTCGATTGGTTGGTTGGTTGGTTGGTCGGTCTTTGACCGCAACAACAACAGCAGCAACAGCAGAAGTAACCGTTAGGTAGCCAGAAGGATTACGTAGACGCCTTAACGGGACGCCTTGTTGCCTTGTTGCCAGCCTCAATATGCCGCTCATTGCACGAGGTTAGTTCACAGCCAACAACAACAACAGCAACTGAAAAATCAGTTAAAGTTAAATGCCTGGCGGCCACTTGCTGAGTTTTTTTTTCCTCCTCTCTGTTTTTTATGTTTGGTTTTTTTTTTTTTGTTATTTTTATTATTTTGGCTGCCTGGCTTCTTGCATGCTTGCGGATTGAATTGGATTGCTGTGGGGCATATATTTCGTGTTGCTTATCGCGCGATTCTCGTCAAATGCTCAGGCCTCCATAAATCAATTAGTTAAGGGGCGGCAGTTGGGCCTAGAGTCACTTCCCCCCTCTCGTTATAGTTATTTCTCTGTGAAGGGCGTTGCGCTAGGCAGGTTTGTTGAACCTTTGTATAGAGATGTGGATTTCATTTAATACTTACAGGGCTACCAAATAGATTAGGGGGATAGCTAAGACAATTGAGGATAGGATGATAACAGCATCAAGAAGAAGCTTACCTGCAATTAGATAAAAAGTAAGAACAAAAATTATTAGTAAATTTTTAAGACGACTTAAATATAGTTAGTTGCTAATACTGGAAAAATCTATATTAATTATTGATCAGTTATCTGATTTTCTCTATTAAACACATTTCCATTAATATTTTTTAATTAAATTTTAGGCTAAACTCTGCCAAATTTAATTTGAAGAACAAAATTGAAATTCTGGATGAAGTGCAAAGCTTTTTAAGAAGCGAAAGTACCAGAAAGGTTCTTAAATATGCAACATTTTTAGGTAAGGAAGCAGCAAAAAACCAAGAGATATGGAGCAAAAACTATGTTTTAAGAATATTTATTTCATTTATATATCTAATTTTTTTCCTCCTCCTTCTTTCATTAATAATAATTCACTTTTTAATTCTTTTACTACTATTAGTTGAGTCAATTGTTTATTAATTGTTGCAACTTCATGAAGAATTCTGAATTATCTACTTATTACATTTGTAATACATTTGTTGTGAATTTTCTTGTTTTTCATTTAACTGCTTTGTAAATTCTTTATTAAGTAAGTATTTATATTAATCCTTAATACATTTTTTCTTATTTTAACTATATTTGAATGAACTCTGACTTTGAATAAATGTTTCAAATCATTTTCTGTGATATTTTAGCTTTTTTTTTTTTTTTTTTTTTTTTTAGCTGCATGAAGTAACTCCATACTAACTAATTAAAACGCTATTCCCACGCCACAACTTCAGAGAGAGAGAGAGAGAGAGAGATGGATGACACACCCCCTCTTCTGTCAGAAATCATATAAATAATTTATAAAACGTTTTCGCTCTTAATTATTGGCCAACAGAAAGAAACTGGCAATAGTTGCTTGACTTGACTTGGCTTGGCTTGGCTTGGTCTCGGTCTTGTCTCCTCTGGCGGCAACAGCTGGCAACAACAACATAAAACTGTCAACACAAATGTCAGACAATATATAGATATTTTTTTTGTTTAGTTTTGCTGTGTGACTTATGACATAAGACAATTACTAACTTAGTAAGTTGGTAGCCAAGGTGCAGCAGCAGTCATCATCATCACAAAGAAGAAAAAAAAGAGCAAAATCGGCAGCAGTTGCATTTTTTTATTGTTCTTGTTGCAGTTGTTCGATCATTGAACTCTCCTCTGTGGTCAGAGATCGTGAGAGTAAGTAGAAAATCGAATTAGATTTTTTTTTGCAACATAAATGATCATTAAGAGGAAGATGATTGGTTTGTGTCTAGGCTAGAGATATGATATTTTGTTTCCACATGATTTTATAATGGCTTTCTCCCCCTCCGCCCTCCCCTCCCCTCCACCACAACCCCTCACCCCTTTGCCATACAGTCTTTTGCTGCATTCAAGAGGGCATTCAACTCGTTTCAGCATGCAACAAACGTTGACGTTGACGCTGACGCTGGCTTTGCAGTCAACGTCGAAGCTCTGGCGCTGGCAAAGAAAGCAGCAGCAGCAGCAGCAATAGCAATAGCAACAACGGCGACAGCAAGTCAGAGTCAATGCACTTTGCCTGCAACTATGCCTGCCTATTTATCTCTCTTTCTCTCCCTCTCTATCTCTCTCGCTCTCCCGCACTGTCTTTCTTTCTTTCTCTTTCTCTTTTTCACTATGTGCGATTTTGTTGCGGTACTTTCATTGCTCAACATAGCGCCAAGTTGTGAGTTTGTTGACGTCGTCGCCGTCGTCGTCAACGCTTTGCCTGCTGTGCTTGCTTCTTGTTCTAGAATGTTGCCCGGGAAACTGAACTATGTTTTGGTTGCTGGCGCGCAAGGAGGAGGAACTATGCAAGAATACAACAAAAAAAAAAAAACAGCAATTGGCGGAAGGAAACGGGGGGGTGTGGGAAACGGGGCAATACACCTGGCTATTATGCTATGTGCAGAGAAAGAGAAAGCAACACGAGAAGAAGAAAAGATTTGTGATGCAGCAGCAGCAACAGCAACAGCAGCAGCAACATGTTGACAATATATTGGACTAATTGAACAGAGTATTTTTCCTATTTTTATATTCCTACTAAGCAAATCAAATTGTTCGCCTTAGAAACACACACACAAGCATTACTTTCAACCCCTTGTGTGGGTGGGTGGGGATATGGGGTTGGTATGTAACCTCGAATGAAAGCAAAGTCGTCGTCGTCGTCGTCCCCCCCTTTGCCAGTCAGAAGCACGTGGCTTAGGCTGCTACAGGGCGAATGACATTTAACTGGGTCAGCAAAAGTGGTCGGTCATCCCCCTTCTTCTTCTTCATCTTCTTACATTCCTCCCACATCAACAACTCTCTCTCTCTCTCTCGCACACAATTTAAGGGTAGTAAGTTCTCACACACACACACACTCACATACTTATGTATATGTATTTCATATGTATGATTTTTACTATCGCTCGTAGTTTTACAGTGCAAAAAACTGCAACGGCCTGGCTTTGGCTGGCCAGTTCATTGCACTATGCCCTCGCCCCAGTTATGCAGCTCGGCTAGTACTCAAATTGTTGCTGTTGTTGTTGTTGTTGTTGTTGCTGTTGCTACTACTGCTGTTGCTGTTGCAGTTGCAGTTGCAGCTGCACGTTCTCTTTGCCAGTTCACAAAAATTGTTAGATAAGCCTCGTAGTCGACATGGTTGTTGTTGCTGTTGTTGCTGCCGCCTTGTTGGTTGTGTTTTTTGTTGTTGGCAGTGGGCGGATTTTAGACATTAATTTACTTCATTATTATTATTATTCATATTATTTCTGCCGCACACTAATTAGTCATTGGTTATGCATTATAAATATGATTTACTTAAAGAGTTGTGAGGAGGCTGCAACACAGCCAAGGCCAATGTTTTACAAAAGGTGCGCCACATGGTCAAGAATATAAAACGAAACAAACAAAAAAAAAACAAAACAAAAACAAATTGAAGCCGCTTAATAAATTTTCGCCATTAAACATTTTCAAAAGCAGCGCCATAGACTGTTGGCTAGCAAAAGCTCCAAGCTTTGGAGCTCTTTTGGAGCATTCTATAAAAAACCATTGCCTACTTTTGCGCAGTGACAAGAAACGGCCACCGTCTTGTGGCGCCATCTAGCGGCAAGCAGCTAAAGGTTGAGTAAACAGCTTTTGGGCGCGTATTTCTATATTCAAAAGCATTAATTTTTCCATTTTATTTTGGAATTTATTCGAATTGTTAACACTAAAAAAATTAAGAGCTAACCGAAAAGATTTTGAAGAAGTTTTCTGATCTGATAATTGTTGGAAACTCTGCATATTTCTTTAGGATTTCCTAAAATGTATTAAACAGTTAAGTAAAAATTTAAATTCTAGCAAGAAAATGCAATTTATCAAATCTATCTAATTTACTTCTGATAATTCGATATTTCTAGTCGTACATTTCCTTATGGAAATTGGCTAAGCTGCTGCTGCTGCTGCTGCTGCTGTTGCCTGCTTGCTGTTGCACATCCAGAATTTTCTTTTCAAACTCAACCTAAATACGAATTGAATTTTCCACCTCCTGCTGCATACACACTACCCTCTTCCACCCCCTCCCTAAAGAGCAGCAGCAGCAGGCACACGCCTAGATAATTTCATGCAACGCTGCTTGCTGCCTCTGTCTCTGCCAGTGCCGCTGCCGCTGCCTCTGCTTGTGTGTTGCTTCTGCTGCTGCGCAAGGCGACTGCAGTCAGTCGTTCAAGTGCATTTCAGAGCATTAACCTCTGATTTTATATGTATCTATGTGGGTCCTAGCACAACACGCATACAATCACATCTCTCTCTCTCTCTCTCTCTCTCGCTCTCTCACTCAACCGAATGAGCTAGAGATGGAGAGTGCACTCTCTCACTCTATCTTTCTTTGACTCAATGCACTCTCTCTCTCGCTCTCTCTCACCGACTCTCTCTCTCTCTCTGTGTGTGTGTTTTTGGCTCTCTTTGCTACGTTTTTTCCAATTCGAGTGGAAAATCTGATTGCAAGCAAAGAAAATGAGGGTATCTCATTTCTCATTTACTTTATAATTCTCATATTGCCAATATTTATATAACAATCGAAGCTACCCATCACCCCCGAATGATACCCCACCGCGCTCCCAAGTCCACCTAAATTTGTTCTATTTGTATGATTTACTTTATTTTACCATTTTTAATGTAATTTCTATATTTGTTTTCCCATTTCCTTTTGCCCCATAGAGATTATCAAGTGCCTCATTGTTCTGTATATATGTATGTACATATATGTGTGTGTGTGTGTGTGTGCATGCAACGTCATTATTATCATAAGTACTTGAAAAGTTGATGCAGGTTAGGGAACTAGTTGAGCAAAGAAAATGAAAGAAAAGGAAAATCCACAAAAGAAAAGAGGGAGAGATAAAGAGAGCAAGGAAAGAGGGTCAAAAGATAAGATAAGGCAATAAGAAAGTTCCAAAATAGAATAAATAACTTATGTTTGCTTGTTTTGTATGCATTGTATGCATGTTCCTGCACTTGAAATTGACTTGCTAGAAATACATATTGAAAAGCTAATTGGTCTGGTAGAAAAATATTTCCTATTCAAAGCAAAAAGCGTCTAAGATTTAGTCAAAAATAAATGTAAAAATTTTTATAGTCATTACTATATTATCATTATACACACATAGTATAAATTTATACATAATACGGTAAATTGATTTGATAAAAAATATTGAATGGTAAATAACATTTTCGAAAGTTATCAATCGGTTGAACAGTATTCTTTATATAGGCAGGTAATCATTCTTCAAACTAAAGACCTAGAAAAATCCTTAATTCCCTTAACTGATTTCCCCCCCACACAATACACAGAGAGAGAGAGAGAGAGAGATTTCCAATCTATTGCATACAATAAAAGCGAAAATCCCCCCTTGAAAAACCAAACTAACAAAGCCATGCATGCATTGGGACACACACACAGAGAGATTGAGAGAGAGAGAGAGAGAGAGAGTTGTAGCATTCGCTCTCTGGAGCTCTCTTTTTGGTTTATGTTGCGTATACTTACTCTACTTCTTCTTCTTCTGCCTTTTGCTTTTGACATTGAACGAGTTCATTCACATTTGCTGCTGCTTGCACACACACACACACACACAAAGATACAGATACTACCGTGTGCGTGTGAGTGAGTGTGCACACACAGATAGACGAAAAACTACATGAAGCATAAAAAACAACAACAGGCCCCGCTGCCGCAGGAAAAGAAAGAGACGAGGGAGGGAGAAAGAAAAAAATACCCTGCACACACACATACATAAATATGTATGAGTGAGTGTAAAAAAAAGAATAACAAATAAATAAATATGCTAAATAATGTGGAAAGAATAACAATATGTTAGGTAATAGCCAAAGAAGTAGGAAGAAAGAGGTAGAGAAGAAGACAGAGAGAGAAAGAGAGAGATAGAGAGAGGGTGCGGGGGTAAGAAAGCTGACCAACAAAATTTATTTACTTTATATTCTTGTTGTTTTCCTTTCGTCTTTCGTTTTGTCTTTGCATAAAATTTGTTGTAGAACAATTTTTTTTTCTTTTTACCTGGAATCAGGTCTATAATTTTTGTTGGTCTTCTTTTTGTTGTTGTTGTTGAGTAGTTTTTGATATTGAAATTGGGTCATTAAGGCAACAGGCAAACGAATGTGTGAAAGATATTGGGCTTAGGAGAATAGGATACAAATAGAAGAAGAAGAAGGAAAAGGAGGAATTGACAAAGACAAATGTACATTTATGTAGATGAGAGAGACAGATATATGTATATACAAATTTATGTATATATACGAGAGGATTTAATGAATCAGTCAACATATATCGTAACAGGTGTGCTATGATGACATCATACATAGAAATATCACAATTTTATATACATATAAACCGATATTGGATCACTATGATATAGTGCAAAATTCCATAAAAGAATTATGTGATAGATAAGGTTAAGACTTTTTAAGTTTTCTTTATTCGGAAGAATCGAATAAATGCTAAATAGGGTCTAGAAGGGTTTTGTCAGGCTCCTTCCTCTTTCTCTCTCTCTCTCTCTCATCCGATGTGGGTTAACCAAAGAAATGCAGACACTTTCTCTCTTCCAAGGAAGACCAGTCGACTAACTATGATTCTAGACTTTTGAAACGATTTTAGCAATTAAAGCTAACAAGAGATTGGTCACTTTAGACAGAAACAAGAAGAAAAAAAACAATGAGTCAAAAAAATTATGAAGTCATTTAATTCCCCTATCAGGCAGGCGACCGCAACAGCAACAGCAGCAGCAGCAACAAAAACCAACCAAGCCATACATAAATCTTGGAAAAAAAATAGAGGTCAATAGACAAAATGAAGGTTGGTTATGGCCAGGTAGGCACTACCAGAATTGGCTTTTGGCGGAAGCGTCGACGACGGCGTATGAGCAATGTCGACGGATAAAACAAAAAAAAAAACTTGCTTCCTACTTTGCGGAGAACGCACAAAAGTGCGTGCCAGCGAAGCGAGCGAGCGAGCAAGCGCAAAAGCTCGGACAGGTTTTCGATCTAACCTTGAACTTCAAAAAAGCGACAACGCGATATGGAAGCGTGTGGAGATGGAAATTGTTCAATAATAGGCCTACCTACCTACATCTACATAAATTGGATACATACATATATACATTTGATATATAAATTAGCACATGTGAGTGGTCAAGATTATGTTTTTTTCTTCTTTTCGGGGTAAGAGCAAAAAAAAAAAAAGTCAATGAACTTCTTTTTTTTTTTGAGCAAAGAAGAAGTACGGGTTTAGTTTGAATTTTTTTGTTGGTTTTTGTTTGACTTGAAAGTTTGAAATTTCAGACGCGCAGACGTCCAAATACAAAAATAAATACAAGGATGGCGCAAAATCCAGACGAAAGAGACGGCTACAAGCACACCATATAGAGAGCGAGCGAGAGAGAAAGAGAGAGAGAGCGAGACTGAACTTCAACTGGCTGTTAACCTAATTCAAGGACGTCATTGAGACATTATATACACTCGGTTGGTGTGGCATCAAAAAAAAATATAAGGGAATAGGGCAAACTACTGCGCCAAGGTTAAAAGGAAGAAACAGGCAGGCAGCAGGCTAGCAGGCAGGCGGCGGCACTCGCCATGATGCATAGCGATGGCATCGTGAGAACTTCCCATCGAGGATCGTCACGCTAGAATCTCTCAAAAGAAGTTTTGTGTTCGGTTTGCCTGATCTGAATTATACTAAAGCGCACTGTTACAGCACTCCACACGATATTTAACGAATACAAGCATTAAATGAGTGATATATTTGAAAGTTTTTCAATTTCATGAAGTTTTCAAAGATTTGTGCTATTTTGAAGGATGTTTAAAAAAATTATTGCATACTTTTGTGATGAAAAATGAAATGCAATTGCATTAAATTGACATTGTGATGAGGCAAAAACCCTTCACGTTTGCATCTCTAGCATCAGTCGGCTGGCTATATTGGACTTTTGGTCTCTCTCTATCTCACTTTGGCGCGATATACACAATCGTGTGTCTGGGCCCTGGGCGAATGAACTTGCCGGCATTTTCAATGTCACAGACAGCAGCAGAAGCAGCAGCAGCAACAGCAGAAAGCAAAAGGGCCACAAAATGAAAATATAAAACATTGAAAGATTCGTTCTGGTTCTTCGTGGTGGTGGTTGATCGGTCGGTTGGATGGTTGGTTGGTTGGTTGGATGGTTGCTTGTTTGTTGTTTTTGTTCATGTTCCATCCTCTCATTTTGATTTATTTTATTGCGACGCAATTTATGCAAGGACAATTCGCAGACGCAGACTCTGAGCGGCAGGTTTAGCGTCGTCTGCAACGTAATTGTTAAGGTCCCTAAAAACACAGGCACAGAAAACCCAAAAATCGAAGGGCAGAAGCCTGTTGCTCAAAAATGAACGCATGTGTACTCGAAGAACAACCCTCATTGAGTAATGATTAAGGATAAGTTAACCCTCAGAACGTAGAACGCAGGACGCGAGGTCAAATGAGTTCAATGTCAGGCGAACTGAGTCGGTGGGTTACACGTGGCCAGCACACGACACAACACACAATACACAATACAATACAAAGGATATAGAAACTTACCTTGCAGCCCTCGCAGGAATGCACACCATAATGGAAGCCAGAGGCCTTATCCCCACAGACGCGACATAGCACAGTCGTTCCATCAAATTCTGCAAAATCAAAAAAAAATATAAGAATATACTTATTAATCAGTTTAATCAATCAATCAACATATAAGCCAACTTTTACTCTCAATAGCTCAAGAAAGACAACAAAGTTCATGTAATACCATATTATATCTCTTTCTCTTTTCCACCAAAGGAAGAAAGCACACAACACACACACATAAATAAAGAGAAACTTGTTGTTGTTGAACTTGAGCTCGATTCTTGGCCAACAACAATTGCATGGCAAATGGTTACGTAACTTTCACCACAAAACATCCAAAGAAAGCAGACGACGGATGAAAGAAAGTACATAAATAAGAGACAGAACAGAAGAAGCAGCACCAGCAGCAGCACCACAAGTTGAGGAGCGAAAGCGAGAGAGAGAGAGAGAGAGAGAGAGAGAAAAAGAAAGACTTTCTTCCAGAGCAAGTTCTTGATAACCTGTTTCTGTTGAAAGAAGAAAGAAAGTCTTTCACTCGTTCTACTCGTTCGTATCGAATCGGTTCGCTTTGGATCGCGGTTCGTCTTGACTGAGCAATGGCTCTTTATCAGCAAATATCAGTGAAGAGACATGCCACGCTTGGCAAACACAATTGTAAATTATATTAACAACAATAACAATGCTGAGTGATCTTCACGCTGCCATGGTCATCATTATCATGTACATAATCATGATGAGCTTTACTTTTTTTTTGCTATTTCTGTGCCAGACACACATACACACACACACACACAGACGCAAAGTATCTGCATTTTGTATCTGTGTAACTCACTCATTCTCCCCCTGTGTTTGTGTCTCTGTTACACTCTTTCTCTTTCTGTGTGGCACAAGTTCACTGACATTTCGCACTGCAGATCGTTGCACTTTTGCATTGCCTCGCTCAGCGCGTCAGCGTCATCGTCATCGTCGTCATCATCGTCTCCGGTTTTTGTGTGATCTTTCGCACGACACAAGAAAAAACAACAAAAATAAACAAGAGAAGAAAAAAAAACCGCCATCGAGCCACTGACTGACTTTTATTTGCAGTGGTTTTTCTTTGAAACAGTTAATGTGTGTGCGTCAGAGTGTGTGTGTGTTTGTGTGTATTTTGCTGATCCACTTTCAAGTATCACTAACTACTCTCTGTGATCAATGATCAGTGATCAATTTTCGATCATTGCAATCATTTCAACATGAAAAAAAAATAGTATTGAAGATAGATCTATGAAACAGATTAATGATCCTTATCTACAATCGTTAGCGATATTATTATTCGTTAAAAAGATTGATGATCAATAAAGTCTGATAATATATCATAATTTCAATCAGAAACACAGAGATAAAGTGTATCGATGATCCTCAAAGCGGGATAAAATTAATCTACCTATATCTAATTGTTATCAATAGCATTATATTTCAAATTACATAGAAAATTCTTTGCAAAACTTGATCAAAATCGATCAAATTTCATTAAGATATCTTTAACTTTAAGATATAAAACAGAAAACCTACTTGAAATATTTTAAAGATAGGGAAAAATATTAATTGAAAATTTCATAATTATTCTGCGTAATTTCCACTTTCTAGGTTAATTGAGATTTTTCTCATATTCCAATCTCAATGAGAAAAATTTGATGTGTTAAGAGCCTTCTCGTAATAGTTACACACAAGAATTATCACATATTCTCTCCTCACACGTTCCTCCTTCTTTTCCCTTTCTCTCTCTTTAGCACTATCTCATCTATCTATTGATAGAGCCATATCATACCATATTACACCATTTATAAACAATATCAATAATTCATAACAAAAACAAAACGTAACAAATTATTAATTTATCAGGCCATTACACGTGTCGCCCATTTAGCGAATACTCAAAAAGGTGAGTGAAACTATTTTGTATTGACCTTGTCTCTGTTTTGGCTGTTATAAACACACAACGAAATAAGAAAACAAAATCTTATAGAATCCCACTTAAAATCATGAACGGAATCTATTACAATAGCATACATACATACATATATATAAATCAAAATTCGACGGCGTCTATGCCTCAAATGACGTCAACGCCCCTCCTCCCTCCCATTTTGCCCCCTCGTGTATGCTCAACCAAAAATATCAGAGATGAAAACGTGGCAAGTTCTATCTAATTCTTTTATTCGAAACAACACGCCCACATTCAAATCGAAATCTATATATAAGTATGTATATATATGTACATATATACTTTCAAATGTGTGCCAAGCGATTGTCTGCTGCTTTTTCGGTTTTTTTTTGTGTTTTTTGTTTGCTATAATTAATTAAATTAAATAAAGTAAAATAACGTTTTTTTTTTTTGGTTCGTTCTTTTCAAGTTCAAATGAAATTGTTACGCGAGAAAAATACAACAACAAAACACACAGTAATACTTTGTTTTTGTTTGCCTTAATTCTATAGGCTGATAAGCATACAACAACAAGAACAACAAAATAAAAATTGGCGCATGTTTTTTTTCAGTTAGATAAGTGAAGGCTAATGACGAATACTTCCTAGTTTTGAAGGCGTGCATAGGCACAGCAGCAGCACCATCAGTTAGATAATTTCACAAATCAAGGGAGATCGAACTGAGAGTGATTGATAGTGATCAGTTTAATATTCGATTGAAGAGTATTTCAGACATTGATATCTCTTTTACTTTCAACTAGATCCACTTTTGTTGAGAGTTTCTTATGGCATTTAGTGATCGCTCACAATTAAATATCGCATGAATTTTGTTTATTGTTGTTTGGTTTTGCAGCAATTCATAAAATGTCAGCAGAAATTTAATACACCAAATTGGCTAGGGAATCTATAGATACCCTACTTTCTCCCAGTTAACTGAGTAGAATTGTTATCCATTATATTAACTCAATTACTTTCAGTCGAATTTCGAATTAATGAAGTTTTTCATATAATGAATTCATTTTCAATCTGTATTTGTATTACCATAATTTCTATATAATAAAGTTTTTTCTGGTCATTATTTTGATGGACCCTCTCTCTGAAAAGGGTATAGAAAAAACAATGCTAGACGAAAACAAATTGATTTAATTTCCTTGAAATAATTATGAATTTTTCCCACAACAAACAAAAATATGACAAAACGAAATTCTCTATATTTTTTTTCAATTTTTTCCAGGAAAGAATATGAACAAGATCGAGAATGCATGAGAATAAAATGTGTTTGCCAAAAAACCCCATGCCCCAAAATTTCAGCCCCTTAAAATATATGTATGTATGATTTCTACCTTGAAATTCCACAAAAATGGTTAAAACTATATTTCTATGGGTTCGTTCTCTCGTACATATTATTAGCTAACCAAATATAATCTACAGTCAAAATCTATGAGTATTATCTAATACGCACTACACACACACACACACACACACACGCACACGCACACATACAAACATACATTTGCGGAGGCGACCTTGAAAGTTTCATTCACTTCACACCAACACAGACTTATGGGTCTAGAGGGAGGGGAGGTTAGGTGATGTTGCTGGGATAGTAGGGTGGGAGGGGGTTGGAGGTGGGGACACTATCAGCTAGAAATACACCAAAAGAACAGCAAACAAATGGCAAACACACACACACACACACACACACATGCAAATCAATTCCGACAGCTTGAGAGAGCGAGAGAGAGAGAGAGATACCATATTGCCAAATGTTCTATGGTGGAAGCAAACAACAACAAAACTCTACACTAAATTAAAATTTGACATTGAAATTTTTGGTTGTTGTTGCTCTCTCGCTCTCGATCAATATAAATAAAAATGAAAAAAACTTTTTTTTAGCGCGTGCAGTAGCAATGTTAGAAAGAGAGAGAGAGGACGAGCAAGCGAACGAGAGAGCGAGAGAAGCGTATTGAGCGGGAGAGCGTGCGCCGAAAAGTTCTCCCCCCAATACCGCCCTCCCCCCACCCACCATTGAAAATATATATTTCGAATGCGGAAATGTTTCGGACAGGTTTGAGAATCGGTTCAATGTATCATGCAATAAAAAATTTCAATATCATTTTTTTTTTTTTTTTTTTCTTTTGGAAGAGTTCAAAAAACGCAGCTGAGGTCAGGCGGCATTAAATTTTTTGTGGTTTTTCTGCTTGTTTTTTATGAACATGTGTGCGTATGCCTTGTAAATGTGGGCGTGGCAGCGGCACATTGCCTTTTTGCTTGCTTTTTCTTAGTTCATTGAATTAAAAAAGTAAAACGTGAAATTCGTTTGTTTTGTCATTTTGAGGTTTGTTGACACTCTTGCGACTACTTTGTGATGGCGAAATGGGGGAGAGTGGGCTGGGGGGAAGGAGGCGATGTGTTATGCAATTTAATTTCTGCTCTCTTTCTGAATTGAAATATTCAGAAAATGAATGAGTTAGCGAACAAGTGCATTGATCTTGGGTGCACTTTGTGGATCAAGATCTCTGAACCTTGAGGAGGGGTGAAGTGAAGGGTTATTGATCGACGACGAAGCGTGGGAATATCATTCGCCAGAAATGTCAATGCCATTGCCGCCCCACCGCCTCCCCTGCCCACAACTCAATGATATTACAAGAATTTTGACTTTCAAACTCAATTGAGAGGGAAATTTTTGATATATTTTGAGAAACTTTCACCATAAAGGCAAAGGATAAGCTAAAGGTTTAGTCCAGAAGCCTGGAAACACAAACTATTTCGTTTCGAAAACAATAGTATCCAAATATGACATGCAAAATTATCTATTTATTATTGAGCACTTTCTAAGAAATACTAATATAATTAATGAAGTTTTAGCACTTATCAGCGTTTGAAAATAAAAACAAAGAGAGATAATGAAATGGGAATATAAATTATATGTGATACTAACTTATCGTTGGTATCTTGATGATTAGAAATCAGAATTTATGACTTGATCAGTGATCAGTGATCGATTGAACGATCTCACCCCACTGCTTGCCACACAATTGGCAATTGCAAGTAGTAAAAGTCAACTACTATATCAACCTATAGATAGATAAATAAAGAAAAGGTATTTGACTTTCAATTTTTTGTTTGTTAGTTTTCACTTTCTTGGCCAAGGTGGGGAGAGAGGGTGTCCACATCTAAATGATGTCTTGTGGGTCTTTGAACGCTTAATAAATTTCTAAAATGCACAAATAATTGTGCCAATAAAAATAAACACGATCACACACACTTACAAACACAAACGAACTAAAACTAACTTTCCTCCAAGCCAAACCAAAAGCAAAAGCAAAAGTTCAAACGCCGCCTACGAAAACTACTATGAAAAACCTACAAGATACAAAAACATACCAACATATATATACATATATATATATATATACAACCGAAGGCAAATAACTTTTCTTTCTGCACAATTGTAGCGAGGCAACAGCAGCAGCAGCAGCGGCAGCAAAAGTTATTGCAAGTTGACTTGACTTTCACCGACATTGAACAAAAGGCTTAAAAGATGTTAGGAGTAGGTGGTAGATGGATGGAGGGGGAGTCATTAACCGTCCCCCTCTATCCTCCACTCCACCCGTTTGTCGTGTGTTCGCGCGCGCGCGCGCTCGCTCGCTCAATGTAAAAATGTCAAAGACAATTTGACAGCGAATTTAAATTAAGAGAAGTGTGTAGAGAAAGGGAAGAGGAGGCGACTCCTAAACACACGGCTTTAACTTGACTTTTTGGCCATAAATTGGCTAGCTGGCTGACTGGCTCACTGACCGTTGCGCACCCCCCCCTAGCGCCTACACACTTCCCCCTAGCTGCCAGTTGCGAGTCAGTTTGTGAGTGAGTGAGCAAATTCGTTTGCAATTGCATTTTCACTTTCGTTTTCGGTTCGGGGCAATTGAAATTGAAAACTTGGCAAACGGATGCACTTACAACAACAACAACAACAACTACAAATAATAACATTAACTTAAATCGGGGGGAAGGGGGGATGGAAAAAACGTCATACCATATATTGAATCGGGCAGGCAATGAACTTGGCTAACTTAACTCTTAGCCATTCGTTTTCATGCGTATCAAATGGCGAGTTGCCCTCTCTTTCTATCTTTCTCCTACATTTGTTGTTGTTGTTTGGAGAAATGCAATGCCTAGACGCATAAATAAATAAAAGCAAAATGCAAAAGCAAAAGGAAAAAAAAATAACACATAATAACTCGCTGTACATAAATATTATTATGTTTTTTTTTTTTTTCGTTTGGTTTTCACTTTCGTTTGTGACAGGGCGTGAAAAATGTGTCTCAAAATGCATTGATATCGCGCGGCGTGGAATGGGAAGGCGGGTATTTCGCATATTTCCTGAAATTTGCCAATTGGAAAACAAGTTGGAATCCAGGGGATAAAAACTAATTGGTTACACTAATAAGTTGAGTATTCCTCCCATCAAATCTATTACGAAAACTTCGACTTTTCACTTGTTTTTATCCATTCAGATGAAATTAGATCATTGGTAGCGATTTCAAGTAGAGTTTCTATCGAATGTAAACGCCTGTTTTGACCAAAACTATTCTCAAGATAAAAGTTTTCATTTCTTTCGAGTTTGTTGGAAACGATTCTTAGAAAAAGGTGACGCAAAAAATACCTAACTATATATTAATGGTAAAAGTCTAGGCTTCAGGGAGTTTTCCGAAACTATTTTAAGAAAAAGTGACGACTGTTTTTTTATTTTAACACCCAAATACCATATACTCACAATAAATGTTGAAAAGTTCTACTGAAACGCCTGTTTTTTAAGAGTTTCCATTAATTGTGGAAACTGCTACTTTTAAAGTAGCAAGTACTAAGACAATTTTGTGATAATCACTAATGTTTTTTACTTTAGATCAAATCCTACACTTGATACAGAATGAAAATGGATGGAGGAAGCATCACAACTAACTGCTACCTTGACTCATTCATTTGAACTGGGGAAAAAGTATGTAACCGGTTGTTACTCATCGAAGTGCATTAACTTCCTTTTAGTGATAAAACAAAAGCCCAGAGAGCCTGACATTGGTACAGTTATTTAAAAGTTAATTGAACTCGCATGAACTTCGCGAAGTGCTCGTTGATATTCTCCTCGTATGCGGAACGACCTTGTTTCATTTATTTTATTTCGCACTTATTGCTGTTTTTTTTTTTTCGTTTTTTCATTTATTTTTTGGGGTAAGCAAAGTTGATTGACTGCATAACTGACTGGCTATATTCGGAAGCTAATCATTGTGTGACATAAAGTCAATATACCCATTAAGGTTAAAGCCTTGATTTCCGCTCAGTTTGTTGCCAAGCAGCAGGCAATAGAAGGAGTAGAAGAGTCTGATCTCTTCCTACCTACCTAGGCCTAAAATGCTAATTATATTGTATGTATGTTTGTGTATCTGAGTGGATGGGTAAACGGAAGCAGAACAAATATTTGATCTGAACTGATCTCGTGGCTCTCATAGATCCAAGGTCAGAGTGTTAAGACGGAAGTGACGAAATTTGCATGGGTAAACTCACCAATATTGAGCTCGGGTTCACCTTTGACCGAACTGGCAACTGTTGTATCCATAACTGGATATGATTTAATATAGTCCGGTGTCTGGGGACGCGAATCGGCTGGCACCACAACAATATTGTTCGAGGAGAATGTTGAAAAATTCAAACCCTGATGATGATGATGGTGGTATATCGAATGATGTGGTGTCTGTTGCTGCGGCGATGTTGATGGTTGCTGTTGTTGTTGTTGTTGCTGCTGCTGTTGTTGGTGGTGGTTAGAAGCATCAAAATTTGGTTGATTCTCTGTGGTACTAACTACCGAAACAGCACCGGGACCGGGACTCGTTTTATTCACATAGATAACATTACTGTGAGGCATTTTACTGGCCATGGGCACACCTGTGGGCGGCACAGTATCCATGTCTGTGACAGGTGCGACCAGGCTACGTTGCTGATGTTGCAGATGATGGTGTGAAGGAGCTGCAGCAGCAGCAGAAGTTGAATGATTTATATGATGGTGATTAAGATGATGATGATGATGATGGTAGTCTCCACCGCCTGGACTTGAACTTGGATAGATCACACTAGTATTGGCACTAGTTGTTGATGTGGTTGTTGTTGTTGCCGGCTGCTGTTGCTGTTGTTGTCCATTTAGCAATTTGCTATGTTGATAATATGTCGATACACTTGTGTTTGGTGGCAATTTTAATGCATTCTCCAAATGTGAACGACCAATCAAAAGTTGATTATTTGTCGAGCTGGTGCTGCTGCCGTTGTTACTGTTGTTGCTGTTGGTTGCTGTGGTACTCGATGCAACCACCTGGCTAGCGGGTGGTGCAGGTGCCCCCGCTGCTGCTGCTGCTGCGGGTACTGACAATGCTGATTGTGTTTGTGTTAAAGTCGAAGCACTTGGAGGCACTGCTCCTCCACCTCCTCCTAGACATATCACTGAGGTCTTGGCGCTACTTGTCGATGGTGTTTCCATCATTGTGGCGCTACTGCTTGGCTGACAATCGGAACTGTCCGCTGACATAAGCATTTTCATAATTCAAAACACTTTTCCCTATATCAATTATGGGTTATTTCTCCTCTCTCTCTCTCTCTCACACTATCAATTCTTTATCTTCCGATCAATCCACCAAAAAAAAAAAAAAAATTATTTTCCTTTTTTTTTGCTTTTTCTTTTGCCCTTTAATTGGGCATAGTTACATGTGATTTTGTTGTTATTTCTTTAAGTGTGGTAGACACACATACACGATGATATCCTTTTATTTTTTTTTACTTCTTAAATACACCATATTTCTTCACCACTATACAAAAATAATAAAAATCGCGCAACGTTCCTTAAACAACAAAAAAAACACAATAAAAAAAAATAAATCAAATATTTGAACGTGAAACGGAACGACGAAACGACTGTTTATATTTTCTTTAGCGTATTGTATATTGTATATTGACGGAGCGACGAAGCGACAAACGATCTGCACGTTGCGAAGCGCAGTTAGTCAATGAAAGGAAAATCAACATTCGCGTCGGATCTTGTTCAGTTTTTTCAGAGGCCTCTGAGACTACGACCCTGAGAGCGGGCAGCGTGAGAGAGACAGCGCGAGAGAGAGAGACCATAACAAAACATTCGAGGAGAGCGTATGAGAGTGTGAGTGTTTGCCATGTGGGCAAGTGTGTGTGTGTATGAGAGAGGGATCTCGCGCTCTCTCGCTCGCTTGCTTGCCTGTTCCTTTGCTCTCTTTTCTGCTCTAGCATATGTTTATCTGTGTGTGTGTGTGTGTGTGGGGGGGGTGCAGAGTGCGGTGCGAGGGTGTTGGGTGTATCTTTTTTTTTTTTGGACTTACTACCACCCCACACACACAATTTGCCACCGTCGTCGTGGTAGTTAGTATCTCAGCTCGTGGTTTGTACCCCTCTCTCCTGACAACAGCTGAAAAATGTTACGCTCTTTTTTTTTTGGTTCGTTTTCTCCTTGTATGAGCAAAACACATGTCATCTACAGATAGTAAGTAGTCAGAGTTTCAGTCTCCGGTTATTGTCCGTAATGATTTCCCATTGCCAATCCAATCCCAATGTTGTTTTTGGGCTTAAGTTCATTGCGATTATATTGAAAAGTTCAATAAAACTTCAGGCCAAGTGCCGCGCGACGCTCTGAGCAGCGCTGCGGCAAGTGAAATTTATTTAATTGCATGTTGCAGATTTTACATTGCATTCGCGCGTTTGTTTGTTGCTTTTTGCTTTATAATTAACAAAAAAAAAAAAAAAATTATATCACCATAATGTGTATGTGAGTCGACTGGGAGTCGTTGAGTCGAGGAGTTGACAAAGGAGCATTGACACAAGTCGTTGACATTTCATTTCGCCTGCTTGGGAAATGCAATGCAGCCAGCCAGCCAGTCAGAAGAGGCAATCAACCCGTTCGTTTGCTCAGTCCAGCAGTCCGATCAACAACCGATGAAGCGCAATCACAAGCGATCGTTGAGCGATCGTCAAGCGATCGTCTGCCTAGGTCAATGTTAAAAACGTTTCCTGTAATGGGGGCCACAGCGTTAAATACGTGCCACGTGTATTAGTTAGTTATACATTTGTATATTCTTCCTTGGCACTCTCTCACCCCCTAGACACACATTCCCCCTCGCCATACCTTACATTTGTATGTATGTACATATATTTCGCTTTCGCCCTCCCACCATTCTCGACTTCGTGTGTCGATCCCAAAAATACTTATTTTCATTTTCGGCACATTTGTTCGTTGTTGTTCGACAAAAAGAAAAATTGAAAATGGAAAATTCGTTTGGTGTTTTTCTTTCAGTCTATTTGTCTGTTTGTGTTTTATGGCATTTTCTTTTCTTTTTAAATACGACATGTTTTTCCTCTAAACAAAACACAAACAACCAAAATTGTTGTGAAAATTCTTTTAGTGCTCACAAGGAGGGAGCGAGGAGGGGCTGTTTAGGTTTTACCATTTATTTTTGAATTGGTCTATTAATGGATGAGGGAATCATACAAATTGCACCCATATTAACATTAGAGAGATTTCTTAACTAATTCCTTTGGCATGTAATATTTGAAGATTACCGATTATTATTGTAGAGAGATTAGGGAAGTCCAAAAAACCTTACAAAATGTATGTATGAAAATTTAAACTACTTTTATAATGTATGATCTTTACACTTATTTCAGATTAGATTTAAATGAATTTGTTATTTATGATTTAAGACACTTTTTTCACTTTCAATGATGACAAATATAAATTTTTTGTACTTTAATCTTACTCTCAGCTGTTATAGACTTAATATTTATTTTAGTTTTCTTCTCCCCAAAACCCATTCATTCGATCTCGCCTTACATTTTATGATCTAACAGATCAAGTGAAAAAAGTGTAATATTCGGGTATATAAGATTGAATAAGAAATGCAATTTTGATTGAAATAGGTACGAAAAGAAGAGTAGAAAGGAAGAGGGTATTTCTTAATTCGTTGCCCTTGTATTTCTGTTCACATATCTCAATTTCATTTCTTTGCTGACGTTCCCAGAGTTTTGCGAATTTTTTTTTTGGGGTAATCAGAAACTCAATTTTCAGACTCCGAAACGAAAATAAACATTGAACTTCCTTATTAATGCAATTTCAATAATGACAACAAGAGGCAGCAGCATACAGCATTTAACAAAAATAAATGGGCAGACAAAACGAAAGTGCCTCAGAGAGAGAGAGACGAAGCACAAGCAGAAGATCATGATCAAGATGATGGGGATGAAGGATGAAGATGAAGAAGATGGAAATACATATTTTATATATGTATAAGTATGCAGTAACCCTCATGAAAACCATGAAACAGTTCAAGTGGAGGTCAAGTTCAACAAAATATAATCTTCTTCCTCTTCTTACCCTCTGTCTTTCCCCACCACGCTACTTTCTGTCTCTCTCTGTCTCTTTGGTTTTCTAAAACTTTCACAAAAACAATGTAGATATTATTGTAATAATATTATTTTTTTGTTTTTTCAAGGCAATACACTCTCTGCCAAAATGATATGCCATGTCATGATCTTGATCATGATCATAATTATGATTATGATCACAATGACAACAAGATGAGGCGAGTGAACTTCTCCACTGCTCTTGGTTAATGTCATTGGCATTTTGGCTACTGCCGCCTGACTTGTGGTTTTGAAATGAATGATATACATTGTAGGCGTGCGAAAAAAAAGCAGCAAAAAAAAAATATAATATTCTGCTCTTTATCAGTGCGCAAAGTCCCCGATAAAGGAGAGATGGCCCTGAAGGCACAAATTTGCCTTCAACTGCAAGCAATTGACCGATAAATTGAAATGAGGGCCACACACAAGCAGCAGTCAGCGACCACCAAAAGCACCAGTGGCAGCAGCAGAAGCAGCAGCAGCAAGAGCGAGTGAAATGGCGAGGCGGCTGCTTGAAATCAAAAAATTTATTGTATAATAATCATCAACATTAATCGCTCGATTCTTTTTAATCAATGCGACCTCCCTTTTTTTCGTGGCACTAGTTTAGTGTTCTCTCTCTCTCTCTGTGTGTGTGTCTCTCTATCTATCAAGCGACACACACTTTTAAGTTGAACGACATTTAAAATAAAATTTCCTTGTAGTTTGTTTAATTTGGCAAAAACTTCCTTGATAACTTGTTAACAATTTGGTTTCTTCTGGTGTCGAGCAAAAGTAATTTAGAACCGAAAAAACCAGTTTTTTTTTTGTGTTTTATGTTGTTGTTGCGCAACTTTTCTCTATATGTTTGTTTTATCTATGTGTATCTGGTATGTATACTCGTACATACATACATATATATAGAGTCTGTCTATCCATATCTATCTATATAATTAACGCACAATGAGAAGGTGCGTTGGATATGGCGGCGGCGGTTCAGCGTTCATGAACTCGGTCAATTTGAAGGCCAACCATTTTTGCGGCTTACGCACTAAAAGCACTTTGTGTCTGTGTGAGTGCTTCGGTGGTGTTGTTGTTGTTGCTTTTTTTTTTGTTGTTTGGTGATTTTTGGTTTTTTTTTGTTACTCGAGCAATTTAATTTTTGCAGGGTTGCGTTGATTACGCATAATTTTGGGTTGCCGCAAGATCATCAACATGATGTCATGCAAAAAACACAGAAAAAATAAGCAAGACAGGGAGCACAGAGTGTAGAGTGAGAACATTCTGAAGGGGACACACACACACACACTTGAGACAAGGAATCTCTCCTTAACAATACCCTATATCAGAGCCGGCCACAAAGAGAGCCCACAAAAAGTATCATTGTATTTGTGCATTTCAATGTTGCTTTGCACTGCGCAAAATAAATAGTGAAGAAATTACGCCACAATGAAGACAACGAGCGCAGTCGACGATTAAATGCAAGAGAAAGAAAGAGAAAACAAAGCAAGGATCCATTTTTTCATGTGTAGCCTCTCAGCAGAGCGACACAGAAGTGCTCGGGTCGAAATGCTGTGAGAAACTAATTCTGTTTTCACGCTCTCAAATTGTTTTTGTGATGGCTTCGGCAAGCGCTCGGCTCGTATACATGAGTTTCGCGTTTTGACTTCGGCCCCCGGGGGCTATGCGTGGCCGGCTCTGCCCTATATACAGGGCCCACAAGGTATATCAAGGACGCCCAAATGTAGGCAACAGGAAGTCAGAAGCTGAGACCCAATCATAAATTTAGATTTAGATATACATAAGATTATATAATTATATTATATTTCACTTGATTAATTTTCCTTTCTTTTCACCTTAAAATGAATCATCTTTCTTACAGGGTAGAATCAAGTCGTTGTACCATTTTAAACATATTTTTTTTTAGGGCCACTTGAGACAAGGAATCATTTTTTTTTTTGTGATAGGTAGAACATTGAAATGGCTTTGATTATTTCATGTCGATCAAGGATGATTGTAGCCGTCGATTAAATCAAAAGCCAAAAGAACGAGAGCAAAAACGTAAAAGGATATGATGATAAATGGGTAAGTAAAAGATTTTTTACAATAAAAATGCAAGTGAGTTGATCCAAGGGAATCAAAAGAGACTTATGAAAATAATTCTGAATACCACCAACCTAAGTGATATTATATATTAAATATCAATCGACATTTAATCGATTGTTTTTCCATCTTTAGTATTGAGCATTCTTCTAGCACTCTAAATCATATACATAGAATTGACTAAATTCTTGCGAGACTTCAAAAAAGGATTTCAATCCTAAACAGTTTTCTTTAATATCTTATTATCAATATAAACTCAAATATTAAAATGCAGATCATCTTTGAGATATTAACTGAAATACTTATGGATCGATCCAAGAATGTTATACACCTTAAGATATTAATCAACTGATCCTGATTAAATTTCCTTTGAAGCATATACTAAATGCCTCACTTTCCAGTTCCTACACTTTCGCCCATTCTAAGCATGTATGAAGACCTTGACAATTGAACTTCCTATCCAATATTTCCGAATATTATTCTCCACATTGGTTTTTTTTCTTGTTGTTTTTTTGCACCCAACACACTAATTGTTTAAACAATCAAAAACAAAAAAAAGAGCTGGTTTTTTTTTCATGGAAAAAAAATGAAAGCAGTTCAATAGTCCCAGACGAGGCCATGGTCATCGATGGCGTATGCTTTCCCCAAAAAAAAACTATTGTTAAATTAAGAATTTAGCATTCTTTGTATGTGTGTGATTGTGCGCTTGGTCGATCGATGATAAAAAGAAAACAACGATTCGCCGACCTTGGCTAATAAAAATGTCCGTCCGACAGTCCAAATTTTCTAAGCAAATATTTACAAATACTTAGAAGAAAGAAGGAAGAGCAGGAAATATTTGCACAAAATTCTATGGTCTAGATATGGATAGTGTTTGAGTGTGTGTGTGTGTGTGTATCTCTCAGATACATATTGTATAATAACCTACAAAGAATTGTGTGTGTGTGAGGGTAGCACGCGCTCTTTATATTTTATTGTCACCTACCTATCAGCTGTCTGTTTCGTTTTTGTTGGAGTAGACCTTGAAAACTCTTATCGAATTTTCACCTTTTGCGCGAAAAACTACAAGTTGATAAGAAGTTGGCAAAACTAAAATTATAAGCAACAAACCCCGTATCACTCCCCACTCCCACTCGCCCCCTCCTATACCATTCTCTCGTACATAGTCTCTATTGACTATTTTTATCAAAGTGACGCGGGTTATGAGTTTGTATTTGTGGCATATAGATAAGAGAAGAACTCGCGGACAGGAATTTGTGCTGCTGACCTTCATTCTTTTTTCCTTATTATTATTGTTGTTGGTGTTGGTGTTGGCTATAGCCGATAACGAACAACAATTGATAAGAAATCATCCCAGTGTGCGTGTGTGAGAGAGTGTTTATTATTATTTAAGTTTCGGCTGGTTACGTCGATAAGACACACACATGTTACGAGTATCATTCTAAATATATGTACATATATATATAATAGTATTTAGTTAGTAGTATCATATTACGTTATGACATGCGCGTCCCAGTGAACAACTCGGTCATTATGCATTATTTAAACAATTTCTGAAATGGCTTCAAATGATTGCGAGACAGTAAAAAAAAGTACAATTTCATAGGAATTTATAGGAATTGCGAAATGGAGGACAAAGAAAAGTTTGCTTTTACATTTGCGAGCAAAGAAATAAAACAACAATAAAACTACTTTAGCACAATTTGAAAGTAAAGTTTATAATTAAATTATGAACTAACTTTAAGCAAACATTATGAAAATAAGAGACTGAAAGGCATAGAATTACCTAAATAAGACCAGTTAAGTTTCCATACATTTTATGCTCTTTAAGCCAAAAGTGTGGCTGCATATTCTAAACTTTAAGCAAATAGTGTGGTTGTATTTTTAAAAAACGCAAATAATTGCAAAGTTTCAAACAGGGAAACTAATTGGATGTCGTTAGCTTAGATTTTCAGTTAAGTCATCATCACGAGAAGATACATTTTCCATGTAAAATTTTCCATTCCCTAGTCCCCCCGCCCTGTCTCTTCCCACTCCAGTTGTAGTGGCTCCATTTCCATTTGTTCTCCATTTCTTACCTTTTCTAGAAGCATTCTGGCATAGATAGCCAGCCTCATGTACTTGAACTCGTTTTTTTTTCTTCTATCCTGTTTTTTTTCTTTTTGTGTGGATGACACTCTCCTCCCTACTCCCACCACACTTTAAGGCACCCCACTAATTACACAAAATCTTCGAGATAAAGCGAGAGAAAGATCGAAAGAGAGAGAGAGAGAGAGACAGAGAGCGATGATCGTATAAATGGCTTTTCTTTTCTGGTTATTATCAAACGACATGCAAAGGGCAGGAAATACACGAACACACACACAAACACACATATGAAAAAGAAAAGAAAAACCACACACACACACACAGACACACAATGGTTAATGTCTTATCAGTAGAAGTAGTTGGGGTTGAAGGAAAGACAGAATTAATCACAGCAGACGCCGCCGCCTCCACTTGAAAGCATCAAACTCAGCTTAGCTCGGCACGGTCGCCCTCAATCTCTCTCTCTCTCTCTCTGTCTCTCTCTCTCTCTGTGTGTGTGAGTAATTCATTCCAATTTCCAATTATGGTGCATTGAACGTTCAATGATCTATCCCAATAGCAATGTCCATGCTCCGTTTTAAAAAGTGAACTCGACATTGAAAAAAAAAAAAAACTCTTTCACACACATACACAGAAAAAAAGAAAGAAAGAAAAAACATCAACAACAACAACAATAAAAATAAAATACACGATAGTCGTCGTCACGATCATCATCGGCAACAGGGACGTCAGCGTCATCGTCAGCGTCACTGTGGAGCATCTCGAGAGCAGCAGCAGCAGCAGCATCAAGCGGGAGAAAGACCAACAACCAAGTAAACTGTGTGAAGTTCAAAGCCACTGCAGCTATGATCTCTCTCCCCACCCAGCCCCCCTCCCACCTTCTTGCCCGACCAGATCACCCACCACCTACTTCACCGCTCGTTTGGTTTGATTTTATTTCATTTTGTTGTTGTTTCCGTTGCTCTATGTTGATGTAGGTTCGTTTCGTTTCGTATCGTTTCGTTTTGTTTCGTATCGTTTCGCTTCTAATGGGGACTGCACTTTTGCTTTTCCCGCTGCTGCACAGATTTCTTGTATCTTTTGGATTTTTCCACTCACACACAAATGCATCACAGCAGCAGCAGCAGCGAAAGAGGAAGAGCAAGCGATCGAGAGCGATCAAGAGAGAGAGAGAGAGAGAGGGAGGAACGGGGAGAGAATGATGGCGAAGAAGGCGAAAGACATTTCACTCGAGCGCATTCGTTGAGGGTCTTTAACCCTTTAGGCAGTGCAATGCACTCCGCAAAACCGATCGAGACTCCAACTCCGTCCAACTGTCTCCGTCTCCCGACCTCTCCTCTCTCCTTAACATCTGCACCCCTCCACCACTTCTCTTCAGTTTGCCGCCTCAGGCTCTGTCTCTCTCCCTCTCCCTCCCCTCTCTCTTTCTACACATGTATGTGCAATTTTTCCTGCACATTCTTCTCTGGTCGTCGTCGCCGTATCTATGCCTAGTTGCGTACATTGACTCGACAGAGTACCTCCAGGGATTGACCAAGGTGGGGAGGCAGACAGGCAATGGGGGGTTTGGGGGTCGGAGGGAGTTGGTTTTTCTTCTTCTTTCTGTTTTTTTTTTTTTTTTTTTACGACTGCTTACAGTTTTGTAACTGTTATTGAGGGTTATTCGCACTTCGCACTGACAACCAGAGTTGTTGCAGTTTGCAGTTTGCTTGAGTTTGATGTTTGAAGTTCTCTTTCTCTATGGCTATCGCTATCTCTATCTCTAACTATCTATTGCTGTCTCTTGCTGGCTATGTCTTGCTGCTGCTGTTGTTGCTGCTTTTTTGATCGTGCTTAGTTTGCCTGATAAGCCAAGTTTATTGACTTGTCCGCAGCGGCAGTCGCAGTCGCAGCCACGCATGTGCACAGTTGGCCAAGTTGAATGCACTTGGCAAATGTTTTTTCGAACAAATTGGTAATTATCGCACGTGCTTTCTATGATTATGCCACACTAACCACCACACGGAGATACAGATAGATTTACAGAGGTTAAACTAGTGAGAGAGAAAGAGTCTCTCTCTCTCTCTATCTATTTATCTGTGTCTCCTTTAGGGTCTCTTTGGTTAATTGGCAATTTGCACTTGCTGACGAGTAAACTTGTGTAATAAGCACTTCTGATTCTTCTACTTCTTCTTCTTCAGCAGGGCCTAGAGGTGCTCTAGCCAAGTTAGTGGCGGATGGCATGAATTATAGCTTTGCATTTGATAGATTCAAACGGTAGTTGATTGCACAAATTCTTAATGGCCATCGCCGCAGCAGCAGCAGCAGTGAATGGGGAAGTAAACGTTGAACGACTGACTTGGTGGCTGCTGAAAAAATGATTTATGAACGATGTGATGATTATTGGCTTGGCCAACAGAATTTTGCCAAGAACTAATGGGCTATAAAGCCCAGCTCGCATGCCAAAATACCAACAATCTATATGTATGAATGGTCTAGCAACAGTATCTTCTCCCTAACATGCTTAACTCACTTAATTGGCAAAAAAAAAAAAAAAAAAACAAATTATACAATGAAGGACAACTAAAAAAAAAACACTTAACACTTGCCAAAAACTTTGGCGTATTTTGAACCCGTTTTGTAATATTTTAAAGAACTATATATATAATTATTTTGTTATTACAAACTAATTTAAATTTATTTTTTATTATAACAAAATTCGCGGTGAATTTTAAATTACATATATTAAAACGACAATAATAATTTAAGGATTATTTCGTAATTAACACTAATTTCAATCACTAGTCAATACTTTGAGAAAGTTTTTTTAACAAGCGACTCATTTTATGGAAACATCAAATTATAATTATATAGAACAAATAATATTAATTGATATTACCAAAAATAAGATAGAAGTTTTAAGCCTTTTGGTCAATTTATACCACCCAAAGCTGGAAAATGTACTAGAATTTTCTAAATTCTTTTTATATACTATGTATGTATTTAATCATAATTTTCTTGCTATATTTAGGTGGCAGAATTATCAGAAAAACACACACACAGAGAAAAAAGGCCCCAAAGCACACATTGTCTGGATACAATTTTGTTGTGTTGGTCAATAGGCTGACAGCTGCCGGACGGAGGCCGCATCCGAAAGCCAAAGAAGATTGATATCTCAGGCGGTAATAAGTGCAGAAAAGCCATAAAAATAACAAACAAAAAGAACAATAAGAACAACAAAAAAAATCAAAAAGTCAGCCACAGACATGGTATTATTTTTTTTTTTTTTTTTGGCATCGTAATAAGATTATGCGATATATATCGGGGGAGAGTTGCTGCTGCTGCTGCTAAAGGTGGAGTAAGATGAAACTCCATGCTGACTTGGCGACTTGACTTGACTTGACTTAAAGCACAAAAATTACAATTCGTGCGAAAGTGAATGACCTCCATTAACCGCCATTAAAACAACAAAAAAAAAAAAAAGAAAAATAATAAAGAAAAGAATATATACATGTACATATGTTTGTATGTATATGTTTTATATATATTCCTATAAGACCAAGCCAAGAATCAAGAATCAAGCTTGATTTTTGTGTTCTACAGAAAACATGCGTCCGCTCGTCTTTCTCTCTCTCTCTCTCTCTTTCCCTTTCTGTCTCTCTTTGGTATACGAATTCGCATGAACATGAACCCTTTTGGTATCAAGCTTAGCATAATAATTAGTAAGCCAAAAACTGGGGCCTGCGGAGAGTTAAGACCCGAAATGTTGTTTATTGGTTCGCTTCGTTCGCTCGCTCATTCGTTCGTTCTCTATGCTCATCGTTATCGTATCGTGGTCGTCGTTCTTGCCACCATCGTCAGGTGAGTGTCGTCGCAACTGCCAAGGAATTTGAAACCTGTTTGAATATACCTATATATACCTCTATATATATACATATATATACAGCAACAACATAACAAAATTTTTATACGCGCTTAGCATAATTTTTTGTTCCCCCCATTTTTGTATTATTTTTGTTGTTGGCATAATTTATGAATGCTTTGCAAAGCTTGGGGCACACATCTCATCATAAGCGCCATTGCCCCCCCATCTCCTTTCCATCTAGGAAGTTGAAGTTTAATGTACGAACTCGGGGCCATAGAACAGAGATATAGAAAAACACACTCACAAAGAGAGAGAGAGACAGAGATATATAGAGATAGAGAGACAGGTGTTGAGTCTCGGTCTCAGCGATCTCTTAGATCGTTTAGAACGCTTTTGGCTTGATTAGATTAGGCAAAGTGTTAGAAATAACTAACAGGGAGAGTAGTTTTCCATATAGTTTAATAATGTGAAAGAGCTTCAGAATTACATGGAGACATTTAATTGAAAATATGAAAATATATATGTAAATATATAGTTCGATTTATAAGCATTCGTATTCCAGTCAAAATTTACATTCTATTTGCATTAAAGAGAGCTTCAAAGAGATCATTTTACATTAATTTTCACAAGATCATTGTGAGAATTTTTTTGGTCTAAACCACATCGAGCTTTCAGGATTTTTTGGTTTCTTACTTTATTTCAAAAGAGTTTAATATCATCAAAGGTTAGTCTAACTTTTCCAGTCAACTTTCTTTTAATCCTTAGATTAATCTGCAAGGATTTTTGTTTTCCACCCACTTTTTAGGTGCTAGTTAAGGCCATATTACACATTTGTTTATACTCCATTTATCCACGAACAATTTAAAAAAGTTTTCATTCAAATTTCTAGATGCTAGATCAACCTAGACACATTTGTCGAGCTTATATAACATTTTCCATTCACTAAAATTATTTTTCATTCAGTTTTCCAAAAGATTTCTGGAAATTTCATGAACACTTTGAAATATTTTACGGTGAAAGAGTATTTTGGTCATCAAATTGTCAGATAAAAGTAAATAGCTATTACCAGAGTTGGTCGACAGGTGCGCTAAAGAGAGATAGCAAGTGTTAGCCATGGGAATTTGTTCTTATAAATTGAAAGTATTTATATTTATGGAATTTTCTAGACCATTTCTTGACCATAGACAAATTTTTCTCTTCATCTAAGGTCTCAGTCTCCAAGTAAAGATTGATAAACCACACAATTCTATATACTTTCTTCGTTCATGGTCACTTTTAAGGCATTTTCTATTTAATATTCTAGACCATTCTAATAATAGTTGGATTTGTAGGAATTTTCCGGTCAATTGGCTTTCGAGAATGTGGTCTACGGTCTTTTGGGTTGGTAGACAATTGAGTCAGTCAGTCGGTTAGTCAGCCTGGATGGCTTTTGCTTCTCTTAGCTAACCATCATTTGCTCTCCAATCTTCAAGTGTACTTGGATCATCGCACAGTGCACTTTCCAAGCAAATGCTGCAATGCAATCGCCGGCAGTCAGCAGCAGCAGCAACAGCAGCCGCAGCACACGCGGAGGCACAGAAGTCAAGCACCCCGTGCAAAGAGTTCATTATACCTATCCGGCGTTGCTTTCTACCACATGTGGTGGTGATGGTGGTGCTGGCGGTGTTGGCGGTGGTGGTGGCCTGGCATGCAAAATAGCGCGAATAAAACAAAAAAAAAAACAACAGAAAAAACAACTGGTATGCAACTCACAGAGAAAGAGAGAGGGAGAGAGAGAGAGAGCGAAAGAGGGAGAGAGAGAGAGAGAGCGAAAGAGGGAGAGAGATAGGTAGGTAGGTTGGTTGGTTGGTTGCAACAACTCAACATCAGCTGATGACGTTGCCAAAGTCAAATGGGGCCTGGAGATATCCCAACGCCATGATCATGATTCAGTATGCAGAGAAGACTGTGTGCGGATTGGGCGAAAGAGCGCGCCGCGCGCAGGTCGCTGCACTCTGTGCAACGGCAACCGAACTGCAGAGACTTAGAGAGGAGACGACTCTACACAAAATCAGTGGAGCATTCGAGTAGAGTTTGGTGGGCAACTATGCTAGTGATACCTAGCAACAACTGCGAAAGTTGACTGACACCTTGATGCCCAGGACTTTGACTTTAAACCCAAGACACAAAGTGAAATTGTTGCCCCGAGAGAGACGTTCGGCAATTGGGATTTTCCACGTGTTGCACGAACAACAACAACAACAACAACAACTGCAGCAGCAACAAGCAGTGGGAAAATTGGCTCACTCAACTCAAATGTTTTCGCATGTTTTGTGAAAGTTTTTTTTTTCGGCATTTTGTTTTTCGGTTATTTTGATTGTAATTTATAGTTTATTAACTTTATAGAGCGAGTGCATTGACTGGAAAGCGATTTCGTTGCTTGCATTTTTTTTCATTTGGATGGAGGAGGAGAAAGAGACGAGGGGATTGGTTGCATGGAGAAAAGGTGCAATGTTCGTTTGGTGTTTTTTGGTTGCTTTTTTTTGGAGGTCAAGCAAATGCCGTGGGTGGCAGTGAAAGTCGGTTAAAAGAAATTGATGGGTTGACTGACTTGTGGAAAAGCCAAAGGAAAAGGAGAATACAACAACGTTTCTTTTTGAAGGCGTATGAAATGGATATGGAAATGGAAACGAGAGATAACACCATTTTTTTTGAGAGACAAATGAACATTTATTAGATCAAAGATACAAACATTTTACCTTTTTTGTGGAACTAGGTGAAGGAAAAGTAAGTCAGAAACTCGGCAAGACATTCAAATATGGCGAAGGTGAATCGCAGACAAAAGGCGAGAGAGAAAGAAAGTGTATAATTGGGGGAAAACGAAGAGAATATCTAATTTATTTTTTTTTAATTCTATTAAATTGCAAATTATTCAAAAGGAGTCATTTATTTATCATCAAAGGGATAAGGTGAGATAAATTTACCATATGAAATGAATGTTTTAAAAGATCAAGTTAAAAATAAATGTTTGGACTTATATTTTTGCTGAATATTTGCAGTATTTGATTTCAGCTTTTATTATTGCCTTTCGACTTGGCAATTAAGTTGGTTTTTTTTGCTTTTTTCAGCACAATTTTCCATAATTTTGTGCGCGCGCAGAAAACTGAATTTTAAGCCGCTTCAGCTAAATACCGTTAATTGACAGTGGCCAACATTTTGTTGTTGTTGTTTAGTTTCTTTCCAAATTGTTTTGTTTACGAACAAAAAGACAACAGCCCAGCAGTCAAAACAACAAATAAAAAGTATTACATAAGACTTCTTCCACTTCTCCACTCGACTTTACTCCGACCACTCCCCTTCCCTTTCCTCCCTTCCTCCGCTCCGACCTCCTACCTCTAGCTAGAACTAGAAGTAACCAAAAAAAAAAAAAAAAAAAACCCAAAAAAGAGAGGAAAAAAAGTAGAAAGTCATTAAGTAAGCAAGCGGCGCAAAAATAAGGTAGAACCAAGCAAGAAAAAAAAGTGGGGAAGAAAGAAAAAAATCAAAAGTTGTAAACAAATATGAGTGTAAAAGAAAATGAAAATCAACTCTCCACCCCGCCTCCTCCTACTCCTTCTCCTTCTCCTACTGCCCTTCTTCAGCACATTCATTCGTCTCTTTGGCAATTACAAGACGAACCGTCGGTGCGTCAGTGCGTCACTATGACAGCCAGATCGTAAGATTGTGAGATCTCTTTGCCCGTTTCTCGGATCCCCGGGTCCTCGGGGCTCTATTCAGCCAGTGAACTTGTCCCAAATAAACAAAATTCCACAAGCCAAGTCTCAGTCGCTCAGTTAGGCAATATTGTTTACGCCAAGCTTGTATCATTCTTTGCTTTACACACCACCTCTCCCCTCTTGCCCATCATCTTTTCATTTTCTTCGTCTTCGTTTGTTATTGTTAGGTTAGGAGTATTATTTTATATGCTTATGGGGGTTTGGGGGTTTGGTTTTATTATATGCCAAAAAGGTGTCGATGTCACCCCAGACGGAGGGCGGTTTATTTTTCCAAGAAATCATTTTTCAGCAGTTCTTTGACCAGAGATTGAGTCATTACCAAACTGACTATAACAACTTCATAAGTACATATGTATGTACGATCAAGCGGAATTGCAAATTATTTACAAACAAAGAAAAGCATTCGATTAAAAGATAGTTATTTTAGACAGTCTCAAACAGATCCTATTTCATTTTATTTCAGAATAATCCATTTTGTATCAGAATAATCCATTTTGTTTCATTCTCTTCATTCTATTGAATGGGATATTCAGTGTGCTTTTTAATTAAAGTTCATGACATTACTTCATTATGTTTCAATCCTTTTCCAAGGTATCCTTGATGCTCTATTTAAACTCATTTACATAATCTATTTCATATTATATCTTTTTTTTATCATACTAAATCAATCTTTTTTTATTCGATATTAATATTTTCGACTTCCAATCAATTTTCGTTATATTTCTTATGAATTTATTATATTCAACTGATTTATCACAAATTCGCATTTCACTGATCCTCTGTTTTCTCATATTTCAGATCCTTAAGGTCTCTTTTAGGCCTTCTTTAGAGCAAATATTATGCATTTGGTTAAAATTAATGAAAAAGGAGAGAGAGACAGGTGATACACTCCACTTAGTTTGTTTTCTCACTTCCTTTGACGTTTTCTGTTTTTTTTTTTTTTGTGTTGTGACAATTATCAAATTAAGTTTTTCTCATCTCAAATCCTTGTTTTTTGTTTCCACTTCTTCTTCTTCATTTTGACACTACAGTTTTATGCATTTTTTTCGGTTGTTGTTTTATTTTTTTGTTGTTAAGGCAGCTGCATAAACAGCGGATGCAATTGTGATAATATCCTCAACATTGCAGGCCAATTAAATGCGCGTGTGCCTTTTGAGAACCTTTTGAGCGCACAGCACAAACCAGGCCAGGAGGAGAGGACAACAAAAAAAAAAAAGAAGCAAGTTGTTAACTGCCAAAATATATATACATATATAAGTATGTGTAGAACTGCTTCCTTTTTGAAGTGAGTGAGTGTATGTATGTATCATCAAAGAATTTGCAAAGGCGACGCAACAAGTTCAAAAGAAGAATCAGAACAACACGGAAAGCGTTTAAGCAAAGTATCTTCAAGTTTATGAACGACAAAAAAGAGAAGATTGAAATGTGATGACAAAAAACCAGAGAGAAAAAATGAAGAAGAACTCAAGGAACTTCTTTTTAAACTCGATTGATTTTCTATTCCATGATTTTCGTGTTTTAATTTTGGTTTTCCCACTTCTCAAGGAGTTTCTTTAATGATTGAAAAATGTTTAAGAAAAGATCCTTTCACCTATTTTCTATAAAGCTCCGCTCCTGGTTTTTCTCCTCGTATCGCGGTTTTTTTTTTTTGCGTCTTTTGTTTGTTGTTGTTTCTGCTCGTAACGGGGTGAATGTCATCAGGATTTTTATTTGCCAAGCGGTCAATTGCCTTTGGGAGTTTTTCATTCGTCAGACTGAGAAGACTCACAGAGAGTGTTGTGAGTGTGTGTGAATTGCTGACGAATGCAAGAGAAGAAGATACAACCAGCGAACAAAAAAATAAAACAAAAAAAATCCATTATGTATTTTTGGGTTGTATGATTGTATAATCGTGACGCGTTATAACGAACAAAACCAGAACAAATGAGCCATGCGAATTGCGAATTGATATGTGAAAAGAAAAGGGGCGGTTGTGGTGGAGTTAAGGGGGGGGATTGCTCCACCACCAAACCAAACACTGGCCATATGAAATTTCCACTCATTTTTAATGCGAAAAGCTTACGAAATTATGTATTTAACGAGAACAACGATTTGTAAGAAGAGAGAACTCAAATTCTTTCAACTGTGATAATTAGGTTAATCAACTGTCGATCAATCGCTGATTGATCGATTATTCTTTATATCAACTTCTAGAATTTCTTCTTTTAACTTTTTAGAACCAATACACCAAATAATTTAATATATATGTACATATATAAAAAAGGAAAAAAACACAAAAGGACTAGTTGGATTGTGAATGTTTTGTGGCTTTTTACTACTTATATCCTGAATTGCTTAATTAACTGAAATATTCATTTAATTAATTTTTCTTAACCATCATGAGAATAATTTTTGTCTTAGGAATCCTCTCTTTTATTTTATTGAAACATTTTTTTTTTTTTTTTCCTTTCCATTGCATAATTCTAGAAATTTTCAAAAATTCAATGTAACTTTTGTTGGACAAATATTGAAATTAAATAAATAAATAGCGCATAAATGTAAGCTTTTCATTTAAAATGTTCTACTTTTCCAGTTGTCTCTTGTCGATCGATGTGAATTTTACTTGGATTTTCTCCCGCCGAATACTAAAATATTGCAACCGGCAAGTTAGCTAGCACCACCAAAAGCACCACCACTGCGCCATCATTTGTAAGTCAACGAACCGCCCAGCCAAAGTACTTCCAACTACAACTACGAGTGTATTTATCTATAGTTATTTTTCTTGTTTTTGTTTTTTTTTTCGCGGCACATGGAGTCAAATTCAAGTGAATGGCACAGCGGCACACTCACACTCACAACGTCCTTGCTTCAGTTGTTAACAACAACAACAACGCAAGCCGGAGATGGAGCTTGGGGCTGGGAGCTGTTAGTTGGTAGCTTTGAGAGGGAAGCGAGAAGAGTTGCTAACGCGATCAATGTTGCTGTTGTCGTTGGCAATGACGCTGCAAATGTTGTTGTTGCTGTTTTTGTTGCTGTTTTTGTGTGGTATGCCCATGTCTCATTGCTGGGTTAGTTACCCCCAGCGCAATGGCAATGAACCAGAGAACCATTGACCGACCAGAGACAAGGCGCGTCGCCGCCGACAACAACAGCAACAACGATGCGGCCATGCAACTTGCAACACAGTACACGAATCGCTCGCCATCATCGGTTCCAGTTTTCGATCCCGACTCACTCTAGAGAAACTGGTTTTTTTTTGGCAAACAATTTGCAACATGCCGCCGAACGAAGCTCTGCTGCTGCAAAGTGCAATGATCGCAACGAGGCTGCAACATCACATGAGAGCGAGTGAGAGAGAGAGGAAGTTTAAGTGGTTTTGGCAGGGGCAGCGGTTCGCTGCCTGGCTGACTTTTTCATGTTGATTGTTTTTGTCGATGACGTTGGCGGGCAAACAAACAAACAGCCAACCGAGAGAAGCAAAAACAACAAAAAATGCGTCATGCCAAAAGGCGTGGGATTTTGGAAGTGAGAAAAGACAAAGGCAACGACAACGACAACAACAACAAGCAAACCAAGCCTTTAAATAGGCAATTCAAAATATCACCCACAAACACAAACGCAAACGCCAAAAGGAGAAAGGAAATGCACAACCAATAAATAACTAAATTAGGTTCAAAAGAAAGTTGCATCTCCTAGCAGCAAAGCTTTGACTTGAACTTGCAATCGGAAAAACATTTTCAAGTAGTTAGATTAGGTTTGTGAAAATCGTATAAAAAAGTTGGAACATTACATTCACTCTGTCCCAGCGACTCCAAGACATTGACCCTTAGTTTTAGCCAAAAGATCTTGAAATATTCCTTGGATTAAAACAAGGAGATCATTTTTCGCTGTAATTCTCAACTAGCTCTAGCTTTGCAATTCTGGAGCCTATAGAAAAGTCTGCAGATGATAGAATTTTGTAGTTCTTGAGATAGCTATACTGAGAATGTGCCCATTGGTGTGCCTAAAAGTTGCACTCTGGTCTTGTAAGCTTTGCCCACGCCTTTTTCGCTTCATTTAGTTATAATTCTCAACTGGTTTTAGCATTGAAGGAATGGTACGGCCATTGCAAAAGTCTGACAATCTGCTCTGCCCAACATGTATTAATAATAATACGAAAGCTTCTACTGTAAAAGCTTATAATCTCTATAGAAACACATAGATAAGTTCTAGTGAAGATACATAGCCTGTAAGATGGATATAACTCTATGTTTTTTTATGGTTTTCTTTTGAAAATCAAGTGATTTTACTTAGGATAATAGATCGCTTAACAATCATATTAAATGGTGATATAACAACTCAATTGTATGATCGTTTTGGTCAATTAAGTCTATACCAATCACTTTCTACTTGAACACTTCATGGAAGTTGGCTGAGTTTATTTATATGAATATGCAAATCTTATTGCTAACACAGCAATCCCAAAAAAAAAAAACAAAAACAAAAACAATAAACCTTCTCTAGCTCTCGGTCGGTCAGTCAGTCACAGAGGGGGTGGGTGGGGGTACGGGTTGGGAATGGACGGGGGGAACTTTCGAAAAGTTCTCAATTCTCTTTAAGCCAACTCAGCCGAAAAAGCCAAAAAAGCGAAAACCGCATGAAACCACAATCTTCTTTTCCCCCTTGCCATCTCTCTCGCGCCCTATCTCTTTCGCTTTGTTTATCTGTATCTCTATCTCTTTCTCTGTCTCTGTCGCTCGCTTCTTTTGCTCTTGCCCTCTGGACAAAATTTGGCAATGAACTTGAAACACGTGTAAGACGTATGAATAATTCTGCGCCACATTTTGGCCAAAAAGAGACAAAGACAAAAAAAAAGAAGGTAAAGGAACGAGAAGCGCAAGAGGGAGAGACAGAGAGGAAGCGTTACCAAGTTTTTTTTATGTTTTCTTTTTTTTCTTTCTTTTGCTTTTAATTTTTTTTTTTTTTTTGTTGGCCCGTTGAGTTTGAGTTCGGCTTTTGTAATATTTTTGCATGATTTACGAAATGGCAGAGGGAGAGAGAGAAAGAGGGCGGGAAGAGAGGGCAGTCAGACGCCAAAACCCCTCTCCCTTCCCCCCATCCACTGGTCTGCTCTTAAGCGGTATATTGTATTTTTAATTATTTTCGGCGTAATAACCTAGATTCGTGGCGTCGACACGTAGAGTCGGTCGGTTGGTCTGTTGGTCGGTCAGTCATTTGTTTGATTCCCCCGCGACCCCCACCTCCACCTCCATCTCCTGTCCACCATTCACCGTGCGCCATTATGAGTTTTGTTTTTTGGTTTGGGTTTGGTTCTTATGTTGTTATTTCTCCTTTATGCATTCTCCTCTTTCTTGACTTCATTTCATTTTGTTGTTGGCTTTTTGCTCGAGCGCCATTTTCTTGATTTTTATTTTTCCATTTCGATTCTTTCCGTGAGAGAAAGAGAGAGAGAGAGAGATGTGAGAGGTGGTGAATGACACTTTGCTTCTTTTTTTTTTGTTATTGTGCTTGAGTACTTAAGTACTCAAATGAATCAGTAAAGATCTCACAAATAGTTTCGCTAAAAAAAAACAAAAACAAAAAAATTACAACAACTTATGGTTGTTGGCCTTATCCTTGACCAAAATGCAAAAAACATCGGAAGTTAATTTTTCAGGAGGATCTACAATGAGGTCCTGACAGAGCGCGCTCAAAAAAAAAAAAAAAACCATGAAAAGTGTAGAAAATTTTATTTTGGAGCTAAAACGATCTTGAAATGCTATTTATAATAAAATAAAAAATTTCAATTGTAAATAAAATATTTTTTTTGATTTTAAACTGTTTTTAAATATTTAGAAAATGTTTTAGAAAATTGTTATAAACTTTAAAACATTTTTAAACTCAAAACAAACAAGGATATATTACATATAATTTTAAAAAAAATTGTTGTTTACTTCAAGTCATTTTTGAACTAAAACAAACAAGGATATCTTTTTTTCTTGTGAGGCATTTAAGGCAATATTTCCAGTCTCAGTTTGTTGTAATAAAAAAAGGTCTCATTTAAAGTTTTATGGTTCCATTAAATATCTCTAATTTGCTAGAGAGCAACTAGAAGGAGGGTATTTCAAAGTCGGTCAATTAAAGTTTAGTTACTAAAAATGTGTTATTATTATAATCTTAACAAATCTCTCCTACAACACTTTTAGTTTCCTTGCCTTCATTTTACATAGTTAACATGTTCACACACACATGTTTCCTCTCACCCCTCTCTCGCTCCCTCCTCTCGGTCGTTTCTTGTTGCTTAATAACACTTCCTCAATGTTTTATCTGGTTTCATCCTAGAACAGGTACCTATCCCATATAGAAAAATAAAAACCAGGCTATCAACAGACCCCAAAACTGACAGTTCATTCATCAAGCTAGTCAACCTTTTCCTCTACATCTCCCCTCACTTCGCTCCTCTCTTCATCCATGGTTCGTGAACCTACCTGACAACTAGAAAAGAAAACGACCGAACGAATATAGGAGAAGTGGAAAAAGTAGAAGAGAGAAGAAGCCCATAAAAGAGGCTAAACCATAACCTAACGCACAACAAGACGGACATTCCAATTGGATTGGAATAGAATAGAATGGAATGAACGGTACCTACATGGACTGGTAAACGGGCTACCTTTGCCCGAAAGGCATCGGAGCATAATTAATGGATTCCACTCGTCTTCATCCACTCCTCATCAGAGTTCCTCAATATATTATAATAATAATATTAATATTTGACTCACCTGCAAAGAGAATAGAGAACGAGAGAGAGAGATGTAATCAAATATAAGTGTAATTCATTTAAACATGGCTAATTTATTTAAGGGTCCCCCACCCCCCTCCCCGCTCACTTGACTGAACCCTATTAATATAAAATAAACTTCCGTGTTTATACACCTAAAAAATAGTTTGGTTTTTTCTGTTTTTTTTTTTTTGCGTTGTTTCGCTTTATGATCGCGGCATGTGCGAGCCATGAAAAATAAACGCGAAAAGCCCTTGCGTTCACCGAGTTCACAGACCACAAGAGAGCCCCAGAGGGTTACTATCGCCCCTTCTCACCCTCACCCCATCCCCCCCTCTATGTTTACATACATATATCTATAATGCTTAATCTTATCATCATTGAAACGCACGTGAACTGAACGGCAAATGACTAGACTCCGAAACTATTCGTATAAATATTGAGAACGTGTGTATTGGCAAAAGGGCATGCTCTATTACAAGGTTGGATTAGATATCTACCAGATAAATATAAGTACATATGTAGAAGGGGATACAAATCGTGTGCATAGCATATCTATTGACTTTATTAACGACAAAAATTAATATACTTTTAATTTGTTTTATTGACAAAATATAGAAATATTTTATTATTTATTGTAGCGATTCATAATGCTAATATATGTAGCTACTAGCTACTGGTCCTGCGATTCATAATCTCACATAATAATGCCAAAATTTTCAGAAAATATTCCTTACACTTTTCCCTTTTAATAATACGAATTGATAATGGTCGCAAAATAATTTAAGTAGATTTATTCATGTAAATTCCAAACAAGTAATCCAAATTATTATAAGCCGTAGAAATTTGTGTTAAATTTGCAATTAATTGATAATAATTAGAGTTAATCAAATTTATGAATTTGATTATCAATTGATAAATTGTAGTAATTATGAAAATTTGGAGAGAAAAAAAGTGGGTGAAATGTAATAAAAATAATCACTCAAATCTGTTTAAATTAAAATAGTTAAACGACTGCTAACACAATTATTGAAAGATATATTCTGGACAAAAAAAATCGGTTGGATGATCGGTTGGTTTGTTTGCTAGTTCGTTGGATCGATCGTTACTTGTGACCTTTTCAATCAATCTCTGAAATCAGTTTATAGAGCGAGTATAATTCTTCTACCTCTCAATTCCAAGAGCGATTGTTATCGCTAATGAAGGTTATATAATGAAATCGAACTACATTGAACTTGCCCTCGCCCCCATCCCCCCTCTTCTTTCTCGCTAGCTCCCCAACCAATTTAGACACAGTTCACAGCGGGGGCAGAGACTAGATATGTACATATTTATGTATATACATATGTACTTATATTTTTAGACAGTTTTTTTTTTTTTGCTATATTTGTTTTAGTTCATTAGAAAAACCATAAAAAAAAGCGAGAAAAAAATTAGTGTGAGGCGGCACAGACGGACAAAGTTCTATACAAATTTCCATACATGAGGAGTACCTACAAAGTGTCTGAAAATTTTTGTATTGCTGGGTCGCCAGTTGGCATGGCATGGCAAGGCATATTCGGGGCTACACACACACACACACACACACAAACACACACACGCACAACAAATAATAAAAATAAAAGAGGAAAAAAGAAAAATTATTTCGAAGTTCAAGGTCAGTAAACTTGCTACGCACACGCACAATGGGAAACAACGATGAAGGCGATGACGACGACGACGACCACGACGACGGCAATGCCAGAGAGGTAGTCGAAGTCGTTCGCTCGGATACAGATACATACCGCACTCACAGAACCAAATGATCTCTCTCTCTTTCTCTCTCCCTCTCTATAGATCTGTTCACATACATTTTTAATGAAACTAGAACGAATTTGAAATGAGTTGTGAGCGGCTTTTTATACCCTTGCAGAGGGTATTATAAAATTGGTCAGATGTTTGTAACGCAGAGAAGGGATCGTTTCCGACCCCATAAAGTATATATATTCTTGATCAGCAAGAGAAGACGAGTTGATATAGCCATGTCCGTCTGTCCGTCTGTCCTTCTGTCCGTCTGTCCGTCTGTCCGTCTGTCTGTCTGGTGCTTCGCGATCTAGTCCCACAGTTTTAGAGCTATCGCATTCAAAGTTCGTATATAAGCTTTTCTATACAGCCACATACACATCTGCGATTTTGAATAAGATCGGACAACTATATCATATAGCTGTCATACAAATACAATCGTTAAATGCGAATAACTTCTCTATTTTTTGAACAATCTTATCCAAACTGATTATGTACATAAATAAAAAGGGATTACGTCATATGCGTGAATTTCAAAACAATCGGATAAACATAACGCCTGATTTCGACGATATAAAATTTGCCTATATAGCGTGCACTGCTTATGGCAGCAGCAGTATGCAGCAGTACTGCTGCCATAAGCAGTGCACGCATAAGCAGTGAAGCACATATATGTGTCAAAATTGCGATTGTGTGTGTGTGAATATGAATATCAATCGCTACATTGTCTACTATTTGGCGATTGGCTGCCCCCGGCCAATGTATTTAAAATATTTCTTTATTGGATTAAGAAACAAAAAAATTTTTAGAAAATAAAATATAATGGTCAAAAGCTGCAAGGGTATACAAACTTTGGCATAGCCGAAGTTAGCTTCTTTGATACTTATGTCTATGAGTCGGTCGGTTGGTCGCTTGGGCAACAACTACTAGGGAACTAGGCAGGGGATCCACACACACTCACACACACAACACTCATATTGGGATAAAATAGAACGTAAAAACGTAGAAAAAGACGACAAAGATACATTCTAATGAGTGTAGGAAATTGCTGAAAAGGGACTAACAAAATCATTTGATGGAATTGGAATTAGAATTGAAATTGTGCGGGTGTAAGAACATCTCTATGTACATACACACATAGTTCTTGATGATTATGATGATGATCTTATATAGTTAGAACCGGTTAAACCAAAACTACAAATATATATATATATATATACATTAATCATTTAAAGTTTTTGCGTGTTAATGAAATATCCGAAAGAGAACACAAAAAAAAACTTGTTCAAACACACACACACACATTTAGATGATGGCCAAAAGTGCGAATCAAGGGTCAAAGCACGGCATGAAGGTTAGTTAGTTAGTTAGTTAATGCCTAATGTCTGGCCACCACTACTGATAAATAATAATCATAATCATAATAATAATAATAATCATCATCATAATTCGTAGCCATTTTACACGCTTACAATATACACTTATTTGGCTATAATCAAAAATGAAGGTGGGAAAAACAAAAACGGAAAGTTGTTGAACAACTTTTTTTTTTCACTCTCCCACTATTCACAGCGGATGCTTTGGATCTTCTCCTATACATATAGAATTAACCGAATGCCATGTAAACCTTTTTTTTTGTTTTGGTTTTTTTTTTGGTATTTCTTCTGTTGATTCTGAAATCAAAAGTTGGTTGTAAGTGCTTCAATCCCCCTTCCTCCTTTCACATGCTCACTCACTCACTCACTGGGTGTGTTTCTGTGTGTGTGTGTGTGTTTTGTTCTTTCTTTTGCTACTTTCTTTTGTGCAGCGCTTTCTTTCAGCCGCTACTTTCTTTTGTCGTTATGTAACCTGTTATGGCCATGGCCTGCTTTTTTTCCTTTGTTTTTGTCTTCATTTTGGTCTTGGTCAAGAGAAATGGGTTAATGGGCAGGGAGAAAGATGTTGTGTGTGTGTGTGTGTTTTTTATTATTGTAATTTTTGAAGGTTACCAGCAAGATCTTTCGGGTTTTCTTTTGGAAAATCATGCTTAAGAGAGAAAAAGAGATGAGAGAGACGAGAGTGGGTAGAAGATGGAAATCAGTTTGGGGAAAATCATTTCGTGGAAGTAGGTAAATCATTGTCACCTGATTGAGATAGGTCTGCAAACTGGGAAAAAAAAAAATAGAAATTCCAATTGAAAGTTGGAAAAATCTTGTTGGTCATTTGTCAAAATAGGTGAAAAGTTTTTCAACCAAGAGATCGTAATCATAGGAATTTGGCGAAATCGAGTGAAAGGATGAAAGAAGCTTAAAGCAGCTTATCCGAGCCACTGGACATATCTCAGCCAATGGACTTATCCAAACTACAGGACGTATACGTTCTACTGTATGTATCCGATCCATTGGACTTATCCAATTCACTGGAATTATCCAATCCACTTATCAGAGTCACTGGACATACATATCTGAGCCAGCGGACTTATCCGAACCACTGGATGAGTTAAAATTTCGTGTATTCATATAAGTATACCAAAATTAAAGAAACTTTTTGAGTTTTTTTTTTTGCATTATTCAGATTTAATATTATGAAAATTTTAAAATAAATCAAAGAACTTAGAATGAAACGGAGCAACAACTTTAGAAATAGTTTCTTGTTTCTTTCAAAAATTCATTTAGAAAAATGTAAAGCCAAGATCTATTAATTTTGATTGATTTATGAAATTTTCTACTCCTGCAGCTTTCAAATTTTATTGAAAGTAATGGTATATAAATTTAAAAAAAAAATAATAAATGTCAAATAATAACAACTGTATTCATGTATGTAAAGTGATAAATTTTCCATGCACCTTTCATAGAGTTCAACAACTTATAAATATTGAAAATTTGTTGTTTTCGTTTTTGTTTTTTTAAATATTGATTTAACAATTTAATTTCCGTTTTCCTAGGTGCTACGTGACATATGGTCGAATTTCCGAGATCAACAAAAACAAGAAGAACAAATTTATGCAGACATAAAGTTCAAGCGTGTTTTGTTGTTGTTATTTTTTATGATTAATGTTTAAATTGTTATAGACTGAGTAAGTGAGTGAGTGGAATAGTTAAGATGATGTCACCCCAAAAAATTGAAGTTTGAAGTTCTAATGGCCACAAAGCCTATTAAAACTACTTTTTTTTTCGCTCAGTCATGGCTAAACTGTATGTATGTGGGTATATACCCTGTGCGCCTGATAGGGTGCAAGAGTTTAGAGTAGTATCTACACAAATTGGGGTTCCATTTCTCTTTGGAACTTCAACGACAATTCATTTAGATTATTTGGGTATTATCATAAGAGTTAAAAAAGATTATTAGATTGCAAGGTAATGGGTATTTTAAAGTCGTTACCACAAAACATTAAAACATTGATTTCAACATTTTTTTTTTTTGCCAAGTCAGAGAATAATTCGCGTAATTAGGCAAGTTCAAGTAACCTTTTTGTTTTTTGTCAGTTTGGTTTAAGCCAAGTTTGTCATGGCTCAGTTGCCAAGCGGCCTACCAAGCAGATTAGATACATAGATGATGGGGTTCTCTTTTGGGCAGTTTTTTTTTCTATGGTTGTGTGCCTGGCATATTCAAGTGTCAATTACAATTGCCTCAGGGGCGAACAAACAAAACCAAAGAATGAAAAAAAAAAAAAAACACAAAATTTAAATGATATACACAACGGAGGTAATCATTTAAAATGCGTAAAACGAAAAAACGAACTTGAACTTGGACAAAGGAGGAAGAGCCTCTGCCTGCTCTTGGCTGGCTGCCTTCCTCGTGGTATGTGTGTGTACCCTCTGACTGACTGGAGTACATCAAACTATCTCAAAGTCAAGGGCTCCCCCGTTGGGCTAAACGTGTTCAAACTGTTTAATTACCTAGATCATACAGAAATATACCTGTATATAGGTAAATCAACAATATTCAAATCCAATTGAAACAAAAGAAAAAGTTTTTGAGGAGTTACACTACGTGGCACGCGGCACGTTGGACGCCATTTTTTTCGTTTTTTTTTTTGTATTATTTTTGAGGAAGCTCCAAAAGAAAGAGAATTTTTGTGAATTTTTGTTTTGTTTTTTTGGTATTGAAACAACTTTTTAGTGCCAGTTGCTGTTGCTCGCTCAAATTTTATGCGGGCAACATTAACAAAAAAGAAAAAAAAAATCAAAGAACACGCACCAAAAAGAAGAGAACAAAAACCAACTTTTTTTTTGATTTTGTATTTTGCCCAAAAAAAAAAAAAAAAATAATGAAAATGTCAATGTCCGAACAACCTTGAAAGAAGCCAGAGGAGAAAAGCTGCCAATGGCGAACCCAAAGAAGAAAAAAAATGAAACGAAAGACGAGAGAAACAGGGCAAAGAGACAGAGACAGCGATAGGGAGAGAGAAAGAGAGAGAGGGGCAGAACATTTGTATTGAGAATCACTTAAGTGTAAGGGCTAAACCATCATCCTCCATCCACAAGAAGGCAAATTTGCAATGCGCATAAAGTTGCCAAAAGGGTTCCTTTGCTTGATTTTAGTTTTTATCACTTATCCGCCATCTATGATATGGGTAATTTAAAAGTCAAATTCCGGATAGGTAGATTCAATGCGTAATAGAATCAATTTGGCCAGTGCACAAGGAACATGCAAATGGGTTTTGACACCAGTGAAAACTAATTATTAAGTGTCTTTTGTACTCCGGCAATGGAGAAAGAAAGAAAGAATATGGAGATCAAGTTCATTGTGAATTGAAATTTAACTGGAGTAGAGAGGAAAGCTAACTTTAACCCTCTGACAACTAATTATCAATATTGTTAGATAATTGAAGGACATTCGGGATAATACAAGGAGAAAATATTTATTTTAAGTCACATTCAGTTGATCTAAATTCTGGTTTAAAGCCCGAAATCCAACAACATATTAGTTTTTCATATAAATTTTATTTTCACTTCAAATAAACGAAAAGGCTCAAGTTCATATATTCAAAAGTTCCCGCGCTCAAAGCCTTGAAAGCTTAGAAACATTCAACTGGTGCACAGTGGCGCTTCCAAGCGGCCAGTATAGGTAACTGTTGGCTTAGATTTTAGACGCTAGGTGAGCGCTCGCTTTCAAAGGCCCAAGAATATTCTGTAGCATACAATTTGGCTGAACATTTAATTGTAAATTTCTCATCTTATATTTTTTGCTTTTACGTATAAGAAATTGTTATACTTATAAAGTTTTGAAATTTTTTGAAATTGATTAACATTGGAATATATTTTGCTTCATTGTAAACAGTTGAATAAATGTTATATGGCCTTGTTTGGCTACCATTTGTTGGGCAAATTATATTTTTAAGTCGTCCTTCTTCCTCATTATCCTTTTTTTAAGACTTCTGGCTACAAAGTGAAAAGTAGTGCTAATAGTTTTCCCAAAAATATATCAATTAACAAAAAATAATATATTCTACCATATTGTTTCTGTCTAAAAGTCTAAAACTACATAATTCATTATCTGCGTTTAATATTCATGGCAGTTAAATTTGAAATACATTTTACTATAGAATTAGAATTAATTTGCATTTATGCAAAAATAAAACGCACTTTTCACTCAAAATGCAGTGATTCATTTTGAAGCGATGGAAAGAAAGAAAACTATGGGGAGGAGAGAGACAATATATAAATTGCCTCTTTTGCTTGATGAGAAATTTGTCAAAAATTTGTCCAATTAGAATTATGAAAAGTCAGTTGGATAGTGTATGTATATAGTATATATGTATGTATATATGTAAGATGTGGAAAGCTTTAGCATAGATTTACAGTTCTTTGACGTCATAGGTTTGTGCGATTTGAAGGAAAAACCCGAATTGAGTTCATGAACGTTTGTCGACTTCAATTTTGTCGTGCGCGCGGCTAGGCTACTAGCAAAAATTGTGCATAAAATGCACACACACACACACACACACACACACACATAGGATGGAATACTACTATGCACCACATGCAAACATGCACATATAGACATAGAGGCAAATGCATTTGACGGCGCCGCCAACAGCAACATTGCAACGAGGTCACGTGCAGTTGTTGGCTGTTGGCTGGCTGGCTGGCTGACTGGCAATATGGCGCTCTATACACAATGATAACAAGACTTGCTCGCTCGCTCACTTGCTCACTCGCTCACTCATTCACCCTCTCACTCACTCGATTACTCACTTGCTCACTCATTCATTTCGCGCTCGCGCTCGCCCCAGAGCAAAATGCATTGCAAGGTTGCACTATCTGCTGCTGCTGCTCCTCTCTCTCTCTCTATCTATCTATCTACCCTCACCTTCTCTTCCCCCTCCACTCCCTCCCCCCTTAAACCCCCTGCTACTCTCCCTTTTCTTCCTCGACGTAAAGCTCTCATTGCTGGCCCAGGCGAATGAACTGAATTGACCCGCTTCGGTATAACCTCTAAAATTTTTATTCATATTGAGAGGGGCGCACTTTATGCGAGAAAGAGAGAGGACAATGAGATGAGGGAGATGGGGAGAGAGGTAGGCTTGTAGAATAAGTATATATATGTATCTCTATGTTTATTCAAATTTGTTGGCAATGTAGCAAAAAAAAAAAAGTGCAAGTGGGGTAGAGACAGAGAGAGAGACTCAGTCTAGGCCTGGACAATAAATGGCCCTGAGTTTGATTTTTGATTTCACATTTCATTTTTGTTTGATTCTTTTGAAATGCATTGAAGCCATATACAAACATAGTACACATTCTCTTGATTAAGGATTGCAAATTAAAATGATTGAACTATTCGTTGATATAATTATTTTGTAAGGCTTTTCTTCTCTTTGCTCAATTTCAAGAAATTTATTTGAATATAAAGTGAATGTTTCAATCTTTTGATTTCATGTAGATAAAAACTCTAGATCCCATTGATATTGTTTTCTTTGTGAATTAACTGCTTTAAAATTGATCCTAAAGTTACTAACATTGATAATTTCACTTTTTTTTGATATAATAAACGAACAAATAAATAATATTTTTAAGTTTTAAATTCTTTTGAATACAAACTAAGTATTTGTTCAGGTTTTTACTCAGAATCGTCAAAAAAAGGAAGAAAAATGCCGAATTGTTTGTCTGATTTTTCAATTATTTTCCAATTGAGTTAAAAAGGGGAAATTTCCGAGACATTTTCATTAGCTAAAGAAAGAAAAAGAAATGTTAAAACTAATTCTAGACGTTTTTAATTGGTTTTCTAAAATTCTACAGGTAACAGATATATGTATATTCGGATATTTATATTTAGGTTAGTTTCCCAACACACAGTCAAATATAGAGATAGTTTAATTAATAGATATGAACTAGTTTTGGCCACGAATGCAAAAGGAATTTCATTTTGTAGAATGCCATTTGGTTTTTTTTTTATGCATAAATTATGAAATCTTAAATTTATGCAAATAATTAATTAACAATATTAATCAAGATGAAAACGAAAGGAAAATTAAATGGGATTAGCATTACAAAAAATATTTGCCTAAGATAAACTTTTCCAAAGATCGGAAAGAGAGAGAGAGAGAGTGAGAAAGAGCTTTCGTTGCCTTTCCGTCATTTTGTATTGGTAAACCGTTGCTGGCACTTCCGTTCGCCATATATAAAACTGAAACCAACAAAAAAAGCTTTGCCAAAAGCTTTGTCAAAATGGCAAATCCCTCGGTGTCGATGTGTGTTAGATACATATTTGTGTGTGTGTGTGTTTAGCACACAAAAATTGAGTGCAAGTTCAGCACACAGACAGAGACCCAAGAGACGGCGTGAGAGGAAGAGACGGAGACAGAGAGAGCGAAAAACTACTACATAAAACATAGCTGCAGCTGGCTCTACTCCTCTATGTATGTGTGTGTGTGTGCTTGTGTGTGTAAGTAAATTTAGATCGAGGTTATTGCTTTACAATGCTTGCCCGTACATTCAACTCTCAGTTCAACTGTCATACCCTACTTCACAGGATAGGATAAACGGGTATACATACATACTAGTACATACTACTACCCTCTCCACCCCCTACCCCGTAATGTATATATAACGACTGGAATCAGGAATTATATTGGATTCATTAAAGCCACCCAAACAGGAAACAGGACGCAGAAAAGCACGAAATTTGTCAATTTTGTTTAGTTTCCCACCGCTAGGTGTCGCCAGGGGCTTTGGCATTGCCAATTAACAGAGTATTTCAAAGTTGTCATTATGACTTTTCAATGGGAAAAAAAAAACTGGCATTTAGAAAAAATTATGTTGAATTTGTTTTATGGCAAATAGCGAATACTTCTCTTCTCTGTTTTTGCTTTGAATTCAATTGCATCAACATGCAAATCGTGTGGGTCGACGGGGTTTAACCGAACAACCATAAGTATGTGGAAGAGGGACAGAGACAGAGAGAGAGAGACAGAGAGAGGAGACGACATATTTATTTTTATGAATTATTTGACTCAGTTTTTGTATGTGTGTGTGTATGTGCATTTGCTTTTATAGTTGCAAGGTTGCATCTGGCGATCAGGTGAAAAACCTCTAATGACATTCACCATAAACAATTAAGTTGAGCTTGAGCAATATTTGTACTTACAATGAAGGATTCTATATTTGATTGTAATGCAATTAACTTACCTAAAATGAGAAGAGAAATATATATAAGATTAATTAATTAATTTAGAAAATATTTTTTAATTTCAAAAGGTTTGGATTTAAGTATTTAAGTAATTTAAAATGCTTAGTAGATTAATAACCTGAAATTAGTAATGAAATTACTTTTCCCCAAAACCAATTTCATGATAATAGTTCATAAAAAATTGCAACAATTCTTAAACTTCACTTGCACACTCTTTGGGCAAGCAATAGACTACAATGATAGTATATTTCTTTGGTTATTTAAGTTACAATTCCTTTGAGAGCATAAATAACATTCCATTTCAAATGAAAAAAAAACGTGTACATATTTCAATTAAGATGTTGCTGCAAACCTTTTCAAAAGGCTGCCTTTTATTATGTGTATGGCTAAAAACTTCTTAATCTCGAGCCAAGCAATCTTTTGGCCTTCAGTCAGCTGCAGCAGCAGCAGCAGCAACCAGTCACCCCGCATCAGTTCACTCTCAATTTGAAACATGGAAAAACAGTTAAACAAATTTTCAGGGGCAAATGAAAAACGAGAAAATGAACTAACGAACGAACGAACGAAACGAACAAAACGAACGAGCAAACGAACGAACTCAAACTAGCCCAAGCAACAGGAGCGAAATGAATGGCTGAGAGTGAAAAACTAAGTTAAATTCAAGCCCCGCTTTGGAGCGCCTAGTGCCGACCCAGTGACAAATGCAAATTGAAGGTCGTACATTGGCCCAAGACCGATGATGCATTTAACCCAGAAACAGAAACAGCAGCAAAGCAACAGAAATTGCAACTGCAATGCAAGCAGCATACGCTCTCACGTTGCGTATGAGCAATATTTTGTGTTTTGGTAGAGGAAAAAAACAAATGGAATCTCCTCTATGGAAATCATAAAAATGTGCTTTGTTTTCATCACCTCCCTCTCTCTCTCTCTCTCTCTCTCTCTCTCTCTCCGCCTATCTATTAGTTTTCATTCTTAGGTTTTCTTTGCTTTCAGTTGATAGGAACAAACCCTTGACTCCTGCGCAAAAAGAAGGCAACCTCCCACCGCCTACCCCTGACATCGCCCTCTGCTAGAACCCGCCCGGAGCAACAGAAACAGCTAGCAGAAAACATTTTTATTAGGTCATATGGCTGGCATCCATATCGCCTCATACATCGGCTATGGCGATAATAGAAATAAACTAACACACACACACACACACAGAAATACAGAGATACCACACACACACACACACAGTCAGAATTCGCACCGAAAAAAAATATAACTCGAGCTGTGTATGTGGCAGGTCAATGAACGGCGCAACCATTCCAAGGCCAAAGCCACAATGCCTAGAACTGAAGTGCGATAGAGAGAACTATAAAGTGAGCGAGAAAGAGAGAGGGGAGCAGTGAGAGCGAGAGAGAGTTGTGTTCTTGATTCGGTTTTTAAGGGTCCATTAGGTTAAGGGGGGATGACGTTGGATGCTTGTCAGGTTAAATTCCACTTTGTTGGGCTTTATCCCTCTGTCAAAGGGTCTCTCTCTTTCCCTCTCTTCCCGAAGACAGTTTCAAGAACTTTTCGCCGTCAACGGGATGAACGGATAGGCATATTGAAAGAAAGGGATTACCTATCAGCGAAGGCAGTTTTGCGTTTGCTTATCTAATCGCTAAAACACACAACTGGAAACCTATTTATACATACACATACATACATACATACATGCTTGTATATGCAAAAAAAAAAAAAAAAAAAAACAACACAACGCAGAAAACTACAATGGTTAATAAAAAAAATAAATTCTAAAGAAAACAAGAGCCCTAGATAGTGGAGCAACTGTCATTAGTTCGTTTAGAACAAAACATTGCTACTACTAGTAATAAAATCGAACTGTTTAGACCATTTAGTACCATTATTAATACCCACTAAATTGTTTTTTCTTTGATATTTAAAAAACAAACTTTGAAATCATGAATATATATGCGGAAGTCAAGTTTTTTGTAAAATACTTTTAAATCATTTAGTGCAATAACGGAGAATCTGCATTTAGTTCATTTAGGCAATTTAGAACATAAAAATTACTAGTTATAGTAATAAAATCTAACTATTTAGACCATTTAATACCCAATAAATTGTATTTACTTCGAAATTTGCAAATTAACCGAATATATCTTTGGATTTCATATGTTTTGAAGATTACTTTTAGATCATTTAACACGAGGCCTTATTAAGGCAAGAAAACCAGAACTCAACATAATGTAAAAACTGACTTTTGTCCATTTAGAACAAAATGTTAGTAACTGGTACTATTAACAACATCTCAAAACCAAAAAAAAAAAACTTCTTCAGTCCATTTGCGTTTAGTTTAGTACTTTTAGATCATTTTGCGCAAGGCCAAATTTTGCTTTCCAAACATTTAAAATAACTAATTTGCAATCGTTTATAGCCGTCTAGCATTCAAGTATGTAGTACAGTAAAATAAAGTACCAATTAGTCTTTTTCAGATCATACCCCACACACAGTGTAGCTAAGTTTTAGTCCGTAAAGATGTAAATCTAATACCTGATAGTGATTTTTTAGCTGTTTTAAGATAAAATATAATTGTAATTTGTCTGTTTAGTACATTGCTTAGCATGTTGACTGAGACACTATATATTTATAGCCACATTAGCACACTAAAGAACTAATTGCAGACACTTAAACGCTTTTTGGGCATAATAGTTAGATATATGTACATATAATATACCTAAACCTATTCGCAACATTTGCTGTTTTAATGAAATTTGTCTTCCTTACATTTAAACATTAGTTTTGAGCAAGTTAGTTTCCTTTTGCAATTCTATGAAATTTTTTCCCTTTTGATAAAACATAATATTTCAATTAATTTATGTTTTTTTGTGCCCACTCAAAAATTTAACACAAAAACTCATATAGAAAACTAAAGTAATAATAAAATGCTGTCAGTCCATAAATCTAACTGACAAAAGGAACAAAAATGACTACATAAAAATAAAATAAATGCCACAAATGTCAACAAATGCCCTAAATACTTGAATTTATCAATACCCTAACCAGCAGGGTATACCAAATCTGACAGCGAGAGACCTGCTGGATCCACTCTCTCAGTCTCTCAGTGCTTGCTTTTGCCAAGCGGGAACTGCCTTATCAAAAGACTACCATAAATAAAATCGTTGGGAACAATTCATTTAAAATTTATTTGGATGATATTTTATGTTTTTATGCATTCTAAGATGTTCAATAATTAAGCAATGACAAATCCTCATGTATGTAAATTTGTATTGAAAATATTTTCAAATTATCTTTGGTTTTTAAAAGTTTTTTAACTAAAGTGTCATTGGAATAAAGTTTCTTAAAAATTTTCCAATTATTGACAAATTATTAAACTAAAGATATTTTTTGTTGGACAATCGAAAATCAGTGGAAAAAAGTGTTAACTTGTAAGAGTATTAAAAAGTCATAGTTAACCTGGGCCCTGTGTGTGTGTGTGTTTCTGCTCTGCATCTGAGTCAAACATAAAACCGAAAAACCAGTTGTTGGCCATAACTGCATCTAAATCTACGAATTGTAACCAGGGCGTATGAGCAATTTATTTTGTTAGAAGTTTTTCTTATAAGCGATAAATTTGCAATAAAATTGAAAGCGAAATGAAATGAAATGAAATTTTTCTCATACTTCTGCCTCACTCTTTCTCTCTCTCTTTCTCTGTGTGTGTCTCTCTTTTTCTCGCGCTGTCAGCGTCAACGATTCGCCATTTGCCAAGTTCAACGACCGCACAAGTCCATGGCCTAGATTTTACAAAAAAAAAAAAAAAAAGCACACACATAGACACAGCGTTTGCTATCGTCGCTGTCGATGTCGTTCGCTTTTACTTTCGTGTGGACACATTCGCTTAGATTTCAGTCGGCTCGTCTCGGTTCTGTTCGGCTTTTGCTTTTTTTTTTTTTTTTGGCTGTTATAAATAATCGTTTTGATTATGCGGCGTATGATTAATATCATATGAAATATTAAGTATACGCATGATCATAATTTAGAGCAGCTCCTTCGTGACGATTGGCCAAAATTAATGTCTTTTATTTTTGTTTGATTTATCAATTGGTTCTGCGTAAAAAAGATAACAATAAAACTTAATTTGCTAGCGTTACATTTCTCTCCCTCTCTCTCTTTCCCACTCCCACTCTATCGCCAGCTACACTCGCGATTGTTCTCTCTCCCCCTCTTCTCTTTCTCTCTCTCTTGCCTATCACTATTTGTTTTTGCACAAAGAAAATTTAGGTTAATGAGTTCAACGACCGCTGAGGAAGCACCAAAAAAAAAAAAAAAAATAGAAGAAGAAAAATAGAAAGAAAAAAACGCACACGAAACGATAGAAAGTGAAATCATCCAAAAACAAAAAGCATTGTGGGTGATAAAAAGTGAGAGCAGCAGGCAGATAGGGCAGCAAAATATATAACTAAAATGGTGGAAGTTGGCATAGAATTGCCATAGTGCTTGTGCTTGTATTTGTGCATATGGACAAATACTGAATAAAGGTATATAGTACACAAACACACATACACATACACACACCCGCAGATATCATACACCTAATGTTCTGAATATGCAAAAGTTTTGTTATAACTAAAGTAATATTTATTAGCATTTCATTTTTATTTCTATCGTTAAGGAATCAATTAAATATTGTAGGTCTCTTCCATCAATCAATTTCAATGACTACTTTCAAATTGACATAGTTTTGCAAGATTTGTGGGATAGATCAGTTCAATCAGATCAAAATAACTTCAATGGATCAATTAATGGCAGATGAGTTGGTAGTGCCAACTTTATCTTATCTTAATCATATATATATACATACATATATATAAGAATTCAATATAGTGGATATAAATGTGAATGCAGGAACTAATTATACCTAGATTTGATAAGTACTATATAATTAATTCGAAATTAAACTATAGACTAGTTCAATATTTAGAATTAAGATAGAAAGAAACGTGAGAAATCGAAAAACTAGACGTAATTTCTTCAATATTTTATCATTGCATTAGAAAGAAATGGAAATGAATTAGTTCTGTATATCACAAATGAAAAATTCATAAACTAGAACTAGTTCTTTCAATCTTATAATTGAGTTTGAAAAAATGTTTTATAATCGACCATTCGGAAATGAACTAGTTCGTATATCAAAAGTGAGATCTCCATGGACTAGAACTAGTTCTTTCGGTGTTTTAAAGTAGGAAATTTTGTATAAGAGGTCAAATGATATACATATATTTAATTTCTCTAGACAGACGAAAGATTATTTTTTTTAGAAAATCAAAACTAATTAAACCCAAAACTAGTTCCGCTGTTAGTTCTTGTTTCTCTCCTCTGTTGATTCGAACAATGTCCGAAGTAGGAATATGTTTAATATGAATTATGAAACCAGTTCGTCCCATGCAAGTGCTTGAAATTTCTTCACATTTGCCAATTTATCTTAACTCTTATGTATCATTGATGTTGTGTATCTCATTATGTGACCCCGGCTGTCATCCACTCACCAGCTAAAACACGGCCGATTAAACGTTCCGTATCGTCAATATGCTTGGCCTGAGCAAACAGATCCTCTCGACTGCCTACGGTCATATTGAGATGATCCTTGTTGTAGTTGTTGTTGTTGTTATTGGCCTTTTTGGATGCTTAAGTAATTGTTTTTGTTTTTACGTTTTGGAGGTAGTTTGAAAGCAGGAAAATTGTACCGTTTGGCAGTGTTTGATTTTAGTACGCTTTATATGGTATGTATACTATAATTGGAATTGCTAAATTGATTGAATGGCTTGCGTATTCAATTGTTTGTTTTATCGCTTAGATTTGAATAGTCTCTCTATACATTTAGGTAGTTGAATTATGGCACCTTTTCTTTACATAAATTGGTTAAATTTGTTGGTCTAGCTAAGAGTCTAGTTACGCGTTAAGATTGGCTAATTAACGTATTGTATTTACTTTTTTTGTTTTTCTTCGTAATTGTGTCTAATTAAAATTATTTTAATTGTAGATTTAAATTTGTGTGCGCGAAAAAAATATATCACAAAATAGCACTTGCACTCTGGCTTTTGGATTTCATCAAGAATTTTTTACGTGTTTTATTTTTGGACAAGTCTTTATGCATTTTCATCTAATAAATGCAACAATTTGTCGACACATTTTCTTTTCTTCTCTTTCCTTTTTGTAGTTTAGTTTCGGTTTTGGAACAAGAAAAAAAATTTTAAAAAAATATTTGATTTAAGGCTTTTTTTAAATCTCTCCCTCTTTGTGTGTGTGAGTGAATTAGGAAAAAAAAATAATAGAGTCTTTTCGATTTATGACACTTGGATTAGAATTTTTGTCGAATTTTTGTGTTTGGGTTTTCTTAATTTTTTTGGTAATTTTTCCGTAATAAATTTCAATTCTTTTTTCGTAGTTAATTTGAGCGCCAAAGCTGCAACAGTCTCGGTGATTTTTGCCTTCGTACACGCGCAGCGAACGAAGAACACAGAATAATAAGCAAAACAACAAACGAGAAGCGCGAAAGCCATCCATAGAGAACGGAGGAGGCAAACAGCAGGCCCCAAACAGCTGATTTCCTCTTGCCAAAATGGTAGCCGGTTGTCTATTTTTTGTCTCGAGCTTTTCGCTACGAAGCTTTGTCAACGCCAAAATCAAATATACGCGGTCTCACAGCTTAATTTAAGTTCGCCAATTCGCAAATTCTAAAGCGTATCCAAGAGTGCGAGCGAGAGCATGGGGGATACACAGATAAGCAAAAGCTTTTGTTTTGGAGGCGCGTTGATTTGAAAACTTATATGAAAGTTCTAAGAACTGGAATATTCTCAGGATTGACAGATTTTCATATAGCTCTCAGTTATCACTTGAAATCTTCTTTGTACCCTTTATCTATTATTAATTAATTCTTATAAAAATCTGCTCCAAAATTGGAAACGCATCGAGCTAATTTTGTATGCTATATCAATGTGACATCGTTTAACTATATCTTTACAAAATGTCATAATAAATATTTAATTGGTTAACACAAAACAAAAATTAAAACTATTTTGGAATTTCTAAAAGTTTCTAAAGTTCTAAACAAAACTAAAATAATTTTTTTGTTTAACTCTAATCCTTAAATCTAAGCATTCACACTTGATTTGGTTTTTTTTTCGATAACAGTTTAATGATTCACAAAGAATACCAAAGAATAATTCAAATCGATGATCCTTGTCTGCCAAATAAGCATTAACTCATTCCAATTGACTTACTGTAGGGGCCAATATCTAAGAATTTTCAAAGCAAATGACAAACCATCAACGTGCTTATGCTATACCCTTTCACAAAACAAGAGAAGTAGGGAATTGCAAATGTCTAAGCTCTAAATGAAATCCGTTATAAAAATCTTTTAATATGGCCAAAAATTTAAAAAACTTTTAGATTTCGAAATATTTGTAATTTCATATTGGTGAATTTGAAAATATTCAAAAGGTTCGGAAGATTGAAATACCAAATTACATCTAAATCTTCTCATTTTAATTTCATGGATTTTCAGCCATTTTGGATTCGCCATTTTGGATGCGCCATTTTGTATTTTTTCCCCTTGTTAGCCTAACATATTTTTTTTGGCACTTTCATTAACTGAAGTCAAACCATTCATAGACAGAATGAATTGTTACCTTAAGTTTAGATTGAATTAATACATATTTTGATGACTTTAAATGATACATATATATTTCTGATCACCGCGAAGTTTTGAAACAAAAGTTCACTTCACTCATTGATTAGAAAGAAATCTTGCAAGAGTATAAAAATTTCGTTGCGGTTTCTATGTACTAGGTAAATTTTATTTTTCTGTGGTTTCTCTTTTTTTTTTTTTGTTGTCGGGGACCCTAACTCAAATGCTGATTGCCTGTCCGGTTGGCAACCAAAAAAATATTTCGTTGACTGTGGTATCCTGACAACGCGGACGACCCAGAATACCGCGATAAGTTAAATGAACTGTAAAAATGCCAATGACAGAGGAATTATTCAAGGCCGTATGACGAACGAAACGAAATGAAATGAACGAAACTGAGGAACTAACGAACGAATCGACGAACTAACGAACGAACGAAAGAAATGAACGTGAAACAAAGCCAAGAAAACGGGGCGTGAGAAAGCTATCAGCCCAGAGAACACCAGGAACATTTGGTGGCAGAAGGAATCAAAAAAAAACGAAAGAAATACAAACAAAAAGTCAAACTCAATCTCAGTCTCCATGTCTGTGGTTAGGTTGCCTGCTTGCTTGACGGTTTCATGTATGTATATATTGTATTTATACTCGTTTATGGAATCCTTGAGCCACATAAGGCTCTTGGCACTTGGCTCTCTCTCTCTTTTACTCTGGCGACGGCGTCATTGAGAGCTGCAGCTAAAAAGCTAAAATGTCAGCGAACGCATTTGAACTTTTCATAGAGCTACACACACAAAGATCTCCGCCCACAAAAACAAAAAAAAAATTCCCCCCTTTCAATGTTTTTTTTTTTTTTTTCTTTTTGCCCTCAATTTTGTTTGCAAAAAGCTTGGTGCCGCATGTTGCACAATTTGCCAACGCGACTGATGCCTTAATGCCGAGTGGTGGCAGAGAGTTTTGTCTGTTTCTGTGTCGTTGCACGAGTTCAGGGTCAGTTGCATACAGTTTTGTTCTTGCCTTTTAGGTAGGGGTATGGGTTTTTAGTCTACTATCTGTGTGTGTGTGTGGGTAGGTCGGTGGTTCATTCCAAACACTGTCGCTCCACTAAACGTGTTAAACGCCCAAAGCGGTGTGAAAATAAAAGGCACTTAAGACCCAAAACCACATGCTGTTGATTCGATTAGGCAAAAGAACGAACATTGAGGTTTAGATACATTTCTTAATAAAGGAGAGAAGGAGGAGAACGGGGCATAACTATGGAATGGAATGGCGAACAGTGTGGGCAGGCTGGTCGTTAAAGCAACTGCAAGAATAAAAACCCTAAGAATACTTTGGAAATTCTAAAAAAATGAACCTCTACGACTCTAATCTTTATATCTATATTTATCTTTCTTAACATAACGTAATTAATAATTAACATAATTAAAGTTTTGGTATGAACAAATACGATAAATGTTACAATTGGTCTTAGAAAATGTTGAAAAATTTATAGAAGAAATACAACACATTTCTCCCTCTCTCTCTCACTCTCTCTCCCTCTGAGCAAGGATAACTGCTTGAAGAAATATTTGAAAATTTTATAACATTTATATTTATCATCTGAGATGGTTGTTTGTTGCCATCTACTGGGAATTCTGATGACGTCGCCACATTATAACCTTCAGCGTCTATTCAACTCTGTTGAAAATCGGACAAGGACATGAACTGTATGGGTCTGCTGCTACTGCTGCTGCTGCTGCTGTTGCCACTCAACTTAAATTAAGACTAACCACCCACCCAGCAACAGAAGCAACTCTTAGCAATATGTCGGGTACCATGTACCATGCAAATGACATCGATAGAATGGTTATTTGGCATTAGAAGAGATCATAAAGCAGAGTATATGCATATACACATACATAGTTCTTGTTTTTGTCCATTTTAATTAAAATGTAACAAAAATGGCAATAAAATTTCCAATTAGACAGCCGGCATGTTGTGATATGTATAAGGTTTTTCTCGTTGGCAATTGGTATTTAGATTTGTGGCTATTTTTATGTCCCAGCCAAAGTCATTGTCCTGAAAAGAGTGCAACGACTTTGGCCATGTAAAAGCTTGGGAGCTTGGAGCAGGGCTTTGGGGCAATCAGTGAAAGCTTTTTGGCTTGAATGATGCCAAGGCAGCAGCCCATAAAACTTTTCTTATAACCATATTGCAGCAAATGGTTTTTGGGACTCGTCAAATGCATCTAAATTTATCATATAACGAAATTAGCAAATGAGCATTCTAATATACATTTATGATTTATCAGATGATCTTAGCAAGCTTATTACCAATGCTCCAAACAAGTTTCCTTTCCTTTTCTAAAAATAGACGACAAGCAAATTAACTATGGGATTGCTAGAAAACATATTTTGTGCCTCAATGAGAACAAGTCAAAATCCATAGTAAATCGCCGAAAAAAAGCATAGCATGCATTTAGGCTGACATTAGATGAAAATTAGTTCTCAGTTAATTTGAGATTAATTTCGAAATTGAATTTAATTGACTCAAGCTTGTCCTGTCTAATGAATTGCTTTAAATTCGGAACATTTATTACCCATATTTCCAGACTCATCGAAAAATTCATAAATATTAAATAATCATATCATAAAGATATTAATCAACTTTATATAAAAAATAGGCAAAAATTTATATTCCCAATTAATAGGCAACAAAGCAAAACACAGCAAGCCTAACCCATACGCCAGATGGGCCACAGAGACAGTGAAAGTGAGATAACATCAGCGAGAAATTGCATGAAGCCGATTCAAAGTTACCCTATAGCAAACCAAACACATTGGAAGAGCCAACTTCTATCTTATCTTTTAGCTTTATAAGGATACAGTTAAAGAATCTTGCAGAATTATATGACATTGTTAGATACAGATCACAGGATGCTTAACATTTTCATAGGCTTTAACATACCCTGTACTTTATTCTACAGGGTATACTAAAAGAGATGCGTGAGAGCATGGGGATAAAATGGAATGATATGGAATGGGATGAGAGAGGGATATTCACAGCCAGAGAAAGAGAGCGAGAGAGGGAGAGAAAGAGAACGATTGTGTGCGTGTGCGTGTCTGTGAGAGAGCCTCAGGCAGAAAAAAAGTAACCAAGAGAGAGAGAGAGAGGGAAAAACAAAAACAACAATGATATTCCACTTGGCCCAGATTATTTTGAAGGTCGCGTATTATCGACGGTCGTTCACCTATTTACTGAACAACAACGACACACTCACACACATACACACACACACACACGAAGGCAGCAGCAGCACGAGCACCGATTGCCCCATTCGTTTCGGCTTCGTTTTGGTGGCTTTTTTTCGGCATCTTTTATATATATACACACACACACACCCATATATTGGAGGAGACCTTTATATATGTACATAAATGTATACCTATATACATAGATATATGAATGTATGTATATGGGTTATATATAAGGCATTAGGTGTATATTTAATCAGTAATTCGTATTGCTGTTGCTGCTGTTGTTGCTTTCGGGGCGCGTGCGACAGTTGGCTGTTTATTAGGAAACTGCCAAAAAACGAAAACCCATGAAAAAATGCAAAAGAAAAGTAAAGAAAAGAAGAAGAGGGACAAAAAATTATGCGGAAAAGCTTTCTCAGGAAATATTGAGGCAGTCCACACAAACGAACAGGGGTGAAATTTGTTTGGGGCTATGGATAAATATTATGAATTGGTTATGGGAACACAAGTGGCATGAATAGTAGTAGAGGTAGAAGGCGTAAACAAAACGATTTACAAATACTAATACACTTAAAAGGTTAATAAACACATGCATATGGAGCACAATGATGTGTGGAAAGGGGAATGGGAATGGGTACGGATTGGATTCGGATTCGGATTGGCTTGATGCTGCGAGGAAGGGGCGTTTTTAATAAGCTAAAACATATTGATTGTATGTACATACATACATATATGGAATGCGAATTCATAGAGTGAAAAAGAGGAATCTCTCTCTATAATATATTCTGGCCAATACTGACGACGATAATTCTAACTAAAATTTCAGAAGTATCCTATTTCGCCATTCGAATATTCGTAGGGAACATTTTTGTAAAAATCCTACAGGATATTCTGTTTACGTTCTTACCATTTTTCACCAGCATTGCCCTTGACTAATTCATCATCTTATGCTTCAGTTAACACTGTGTGACAAATTTACGAAAATTGGCTAGAGACCCAGCAGTACATATCTTCAAAGTAAGATGAAATCAAGGAAAATTGTATACAAGAAATTTTTAGGACACACCAAAAATCCTTTTAGAGGCTACTTAAAGGTTCAATGTCAAATTTATAGTTTTAATGAATGATATTATACTAAGGTTAGTTTGGAATAATCTATTGGTTTATTGAGTAATCGAATATCTTAGATTTTTGGGTTGTTCCTTCGAGTTTTGATGAAATAATACAATATTATACTTTTTTGGAATGGAGTTATTCAAAAATTTTGGTAACAATCGGCTTTTCTTATACGATTGGATCCATAGAAGGTGATTTATATTTAAATATATAAATTATACAAATATATTTATCTTGATGCGCTGATAGACAACCTAGTATTCATAATAAAAGGAAAATGAATAGATTAATGGAAAGATTAGTCTCAGAAACTATATACATAGTTGATAGTTTCCGACATTTGTTGTCCATGGGGCAAAATTCTTATTTGCATTGCCAATGGGCGTATTTCAGATATAAAATTAAGAAATAATGATGATGATGATGACGATGACTGCAACAATAGCAAACAAGTGGACAATAAAAAAACGAAACACCTACACAAACAGCAGAAAGCACTCCTCAAACCCATCCCACCTCTCCCCTAAGAAAACCCTATGTAATGACCCAAGAAACGCAACAACAAAAAAATATAGAAGAAAAATTTACATTTTTTGTTCCTTTACTTTTTGGAAAAAGAAAAGTTTTCCATAATAGTCAAGAGATGTAGAAAAAATGCGACTTATCTAACCGTTTTGATCCCTCTCTCTCTCTCTCTCTTCCTCCTCAAGAAAAAATTAAAGGGGAAGCAGTAGGAAAATGTAAGAAAAGTGCGAAAAAGAAAAAAAAATGTGTTAGATGGAGCGAGAAACGACAGAACGAGACCAAGAGAGAGAACGCCACAAAGTAGGCAATACAAAACTTTGTTTTTAGGCTTAGGGTAGGTTGGGGCCAAAAGAAGGACTTTCTGTTATTTTTAGCTCCAAACACCCACACGCAACCGAAAAAAAAAGAGAGAGACAGAGCGAGAGCGAGAGCGAGAGAGTGAGTGAGAGAGACTGAGTGAAGCTGCTTGGTTAGGCCTAGCACAACAGGGTGTGGATTGAGGGAGTTTTCTCTTGGTTTTTGTGGCGTAGTATGGATGGAATAAGTGGGTGGTGGTTGGCCCATTGGGTGGTTGGATGTTTGTGTGGGTGGGTGGGTGTTTAGTGTGTCTTAGATTTGGGGTTTGAGACCAGCAGGCTTATAGAGCTTTTGTTGTTGTTGCTGACACATTGACCATGAATTTGTTAGATTTTTTTTTGTCGTTTTCTTTGGGGGTGGCAAGTTTTAGATACATATACATTATTTTTGGGGTAGGTTTCCATATTACTCAGTACCAAATTATCATTTATCATAATTAAGCAGCTTATATACAAAAGTATATGTATCTCAACCTGTGGCTTATCACAACAATATGACTAACAAATTCAATTAACCCATAAAAGAAAGACTACAAAAGGGAGATTAAGAAATTGAAAGAGTATGTGTGAAAACCAAACCAGAGAAAAGACAGAGACACAGAGAGAATGAGAAAGAGAGAGAGATAGGCTGAGCTAGAGAGATTGTGAGAGCGAAAGCAATTTCCAGCGAACGACCATTAATAACACTAGAATTAACCGAAAGGTTACTAAAAGTCAAGGCCAACGGAATACGAAATTCGACACATGCCGCCAAAAAAAAAAAAAAAAAAAAAAAGAAACGAAACGAAAGAAACAAAACAACAGATGAGTGAGTAGTAGAAGAAGAGAAGTGGGCAAGTGGAGCACAGAGAAAGAGAGAGCGAGAGAGAAAGCATGACAAAGTGCTAATGCCTGTGAGAGTTATGTGTCAAATATATTGCCAAAAAAAAAAAAGAAAAGAAAAATACAAAAACAGAAAAGAAGAAAAACCGAAAGAACAAACTGAGACACACTGATGGACTTTATGTCTTTTCCTGGCCAGAAAACACTTAACGGCCAGTCGTGAAACAAGAGAAAACAAAAAGGTCATGAGGAGGAAAACCCAGGAAAAATGGGAAAGAGTATTTGAAATATTTCAACCAACAAATGCTTAATTAAATTTCCACGCTTGCTTACAAATTGCCCCACAAAAAAAAAAAAAAAAAAACAGAAAGAAAAGGAGAAACATTTGAAAAACAAAAACAGAAAAATTAATGGTTTTGGTTGGTTGGGCGACTTTAGGGTTTTCGGGTTTGGGTTTGCTTTTGGGTTTTTGGGGCATTCGTTCAAGGTTAAGGTCGCTTTTATATACATACATAAGATTTTATACCCTTTAGTAAAAAGATATCGAATAGACAGGGACAGAGAATAGGCAAATGAATAAAGAACTTATGGAAGGATGTATCACACCCTGAGGACCTTCTTCATTATATGTATAACCATATCTAAAGAGTATCTCATAGTTCATACTGCATAAATTAAAATGTCTCTTGTTTATTTAGGGCTTCTTGTTTTAATGAGTTTATAAAGATTTCTAAGTAAAATGGGTTTGCTTTTAATGTTCGAAGGCATAAGTAAACATTGGCTAAATTTGATCATTTGAATTCATGATACGATGGGTACATGAAAATATTTCTCAAATTGAACACTTTTGCACTTGAAAGCTGTGAAATTGCATTAACTGCAAAAGCTGCGTGCAAAGCTCAAGCTCTGATTGTTGCAAAACTTTTCAACAAATGCACTTTGCACTTTTTTTCTTTTTGAAATTTTTTAGTTCACGGTTGCGTAATCAACTAAACTAAACAAAACTAAACTGCAATAAATGTTATGAGCTTTAAGTTTGCACTTGTGCAATGCATGCACTTTTGCACCTTAAAAAAGCTCTCAACTACAGAGAGAGAGAGAGAGTAAAACTGCAGGTGAGAGATAGAACGGAAACAAGAGAAAGGTGCTGAGAAAGTAAGAGTGAAAGCTTCGGTCGGTCAGGCCACAAGTTGCTGTTGAAGCGCAACAGATGCAGCGACAACGACAACAACAATAAAAAAAAAAGCCTCTCAAGGTTAATTGTAACAGGCAAACAGCTGAAAAGCCAAAAAGGATTGCAGCAAGGACACACACACACACACAGAGAGAGAGAGAGCAGCCATGAAATGGCAAAGGACCTCTGCACAAGGATCCCACCATTATGCTGACATTGGGCTGCCCTTGATCGGTAGTAAACCTTTGCAGCTGCCAAAGGAAACTAATCCGGCTTTACTCTCAATCTCTCTCCCTCTCACCGTGTAGTCCTTGGTCCTGTGACTTGCAGGCAACCTAATTGGCAGTTAATTGACTTTGAGTGGCAAGGATTTATCTTGAGAATTGTGAAGTGTTGTATGTATAACTTACAGTCGATTTGAATTGATTTCATTTTATGTGTACATACCTGCAAATAAAAGAAGAAAATTAGAAATTAGAAATTAGAATATTTAAATGCATACGCTACGATATATTAAAACTGGGTCATATATAGGGCACAGCTGTGGTGGGCCTGGGAGGAGGAGGGTAAAACAAAATTAAGGTTATATTCTTTAGATACCGATTCTATCTTTGCTTTTGCCTTAAGTTTTTCTTTTATATAGATATATGTGTGATTTTTTTCCCCTATTCTATTGTTGCTTTTTTCTTGTGTGTGTGTTTTTCTTTTCTTTCTTTCGTTTGTTGTTGTTTGGTTTTTATTTTACTTTTTTTTTTTTTCTGTGTTTTTATTATTGCGCACACGCCAACGACCTTGACCATCACAATTTATTTTCATTCCGTTGCCTCTCTCTTTCTTTCTTTCGCTATCTCATTCTCTATGTCTGTGTGTGAGTGTGTTTGTGTGTAACTGTATAATGTGTGTTTGAACAGCGCAAGTGACACACATTACGTAGGTCCCCCCATTTAGTTGGCCGTCTGCTTATACAAGACCCATATGCCTTAGATACACACAAACACACCCACACACACACACACACACACACACACACACACACACAAACACACCCACATGGGCATTATTATAATAATTATTATTATTATTATTGTTAGATATTCAAATATTCTTTAAAAGAAAATAATTGAAGCGATTTTCTCTTAACCTTTTTATCTGTCTAAACTAAATTCCGAGAAAATTATTTTTACGATTTTCGAAAATATTTAAATGGGAAATGAAAACGATATAAATCACTTAGAAAATGGTTCAACCGATTCAATTACTCATACTAAATGATAGTTATAGTTTTTTTGGTGTAGGCAAGACATAAATTAAAGTAATCTAATTCTATTACAATTCCCATTAAACTCAACCACAAACACAACTTAAAAATCCATAAATATTAACTTATTAATATAATATAAACACTTTTTTCAATTTCCAAATTAAACTGAAAATCTGGTTATATATTTTATTTATTCATTAGCTCACGATTTCAAAATTAATCAAATAAGTTAAGCACAAAATTGTAATTTAAAATAAACAAAACAAAACATTTGGCATATCTTAATATATTTCCCTTTTAAGTCTGATTAAAATTCAAAATGTTTGCTATAAATTTTGAAAAGCTTAGCACAAAATTATATTTTTTAAAAAAAAGCATATGACAAAATTTGTACAAATGTTTAAAATTGTTTCCCATTTAAGTCTAATTAACTTTCAAAAGGTTTGCAATCAATTTTGAAACGTTATTTTCTTTAAAAACTTTACTCTAATCAATTAATTTTATTATAAATTTCTTTATCAAATTTAATTACAATTGTTTTGGACAACAACAAACAATATAGAGATATAGGATAACCATAAACTACATTAAGATTCTACGGAGATTCTACTTATATAAAAATTCATTAAAATAAATCGAAATCTGATATATAAAATCAGGCTAAATCGGGAACTGGGCAATTTATGCTGATCAACTATATGTCTGATGTTAAACCTCAAAGATTCCAATTGAAAACCTGGGAAAATATTAGATAGTCCAGCTTTATCTAATTATAAGTATTTCTATTCAGATTTCGATTTCGGTTTATGTAAATTGCATCTGACAATACTTGATTGCCTGATCAGCAGATTTGCGTCTTCCTAATCAATAATTCACATCAGATGCATCATATAGGATGTATATATATTGTATATGGATGATGTGTTTGTTTTTGCAGTTACAATATGATTATCGTGGAAGTATTATGCACACCTGTATTATAAATTTAATGCGGAAGCAAGCAAATTGCTTGCCTCTTTGCCTCGTGGCCAACCAATAAATCGTTGAGAGTGTTTCATATACAAAAATAACATTTTCAATGTCGCGCGAAACAACAAAAATAAATAAAAACCAGAAAGAAAAGGAAACAAAAAATGCACACGACCACAAGTTGTACAATATATATATATATATATATATATATATGGTTGTATTAGAATGATATTGGTAACTCTCGCACGGCACAGGCACAGGCACAGTGGGCAAAATGCCAAGGCAACAAAACAAGGCAAGGAAATGCCAAAAAAAAAAAAAAGCGAAAAAATTATAATTGAGCAAAGCACAATTTCATAATAATTTGCAAAAGCGAAAGAAAAAAAAAAAGAAGAAGAAGGATGTAAGCAGCAAGTCAGTAAAAGCCAATTTTAAAAATAGATGACAAAAAGAGAGACTACAACAGCAACAAAAAATCGACCCAAAAACCTAAAGGCAAAGAAAGTGAAAATTGGGTTAGTTGGGCAAGAGTATCGACAACGGAGCAGAAGAATGAATAAACTGAAAATCGATTGCTTATACGCCCCGTTGCTCTCTCAGGATAATTTAAAGGCACATTACAATGGCCAATTATTAGATCATTCAATGTTATCCGGCTAGACATTGAACCGCAAGGGAACGCAAAAGAAGAACACAAGGGGGCCTTGTCCTTATCCTTGCTCTTGCCCTTGGCCTTACCCTTACCCTTGCCATTGCCCTTGCCCTTGCCTTTGCCGCTTCTTGATTATACAATCCTTAAGCACACGCGCTGCAAGTTATTATTGTTGCTGTTGGTGCTGCTGCTGCTGCTGCTGTGTTGCAATTGTCATTGCCATTTGCCGACATCCATGACCATGAACAAGAACTTGTCAATTTCAGAAGGTTTTCCATCCAAAGTGCAAAAAGAAAAAAAAAAAACCAACAAAAATTGCAAACAGGCGCTCTCTCTCTCTCTTTTTCTCTCGTTCTCTCCCTGCTAAAATTACGAGAGAGCAGCTAAACGAGAGAGAGAGAGGGAGAAACATAAACAGAAAGAGATGGCTAGAGAAAAAAAGGTCGACAGAGAAGAGATGATGACGATGATGATGATAATAATGGGTGGGAGGAGGTTGATGGGGCAAATAGACGTAATTTGATTTCCCTGTCATGGCAAATGCTAAAGAGAACCTCCTTTTTCTCCTCCTGCTGCAGTTGCTACTCCATTTCCCTTGCAACAGATTTTCTCCACTTATGCGCTGCAGAAAGTTTATTGGCGGCAATTGCATTTAGTTGCAAAACAAAAACTTTTACTCAATTCAATTGGCTCAAAAAACACAGCAACAGCAAAAAGAATAAAGTACGCAAAAAAAAAAGTTTCTTAATGATGCCAATTTAATCGAGAAACTGTTTTTAATAACCAAGTAAGAGGCATCGAACCCCCAGCAAGTGTATCACACAAATTGAATGAATTGAATCATATTACAGAGAGACGCAAATGCGTCATACGCTCGAAAAGGATATCGACAATTGGTCCTAAACGAACTTTCATTCCTCTATATAAATAGAGTCGCTGCTTTATTGATTGATGCCAGAGAAACTGCTTCAAATTTTTGCAAATGTAAAATTTTTAATGCACTTTCCATTTTAGATTACATTTCTTTTAGTAGTTTTTGCCAACATGGCTAAGAATATAAAATTTTTATTGACTCTCGTTTGAGTGCCTTTTGCTCTCTCTCTCTCTCTCTCTCTCTCTTTTCCTTCTCTCTAGAGATGATTATTATTATCTAGATTAAGAATGAGATTTTTTAGAGAGACTTGAACTAGTTAAATGTTCTTTGGAAGTTCATTTTGTTATCCTAGTGAATAGAAGTGAATTTGGAATTATTTACAGAATTATAGTAAGTAATCAACCGATGTTCTATTGCTTTTGTTCACCAAATTGGGCGATTTCTTTTGGCTTATATGCAAAATATTTATTATCATTATAATTTCTTTTGATTTTTCATATGAAAACGGAATTTTTTATGAGCATAACCTTTAACCACAATGCAATCGATCTTCTAAAGAGATCGTTTCTGATGTTTTTAATGTGATAAATAAAACTCTGATTAGAAAACTAATGCTTTATCTAACTTTTGTGTTACCATTTTGAGCTAAGTAAATTTTATTAAAATTCCGCTGAATTCACATGAAAATTTCATCATTGGTCACCAAAACAAAACAAAACGCAAAAAAATATAAAGAGGAAAATGAGGAAAATCTAACAAGGACATCGTCTTTGGGCCGACTATGCCACTTGACAGTGACCTTACAACAACTGACCGTCAATGCCCCTCTACCTCCAACAAACTGCCACATTTCCTCCTACCTCCCTCCGGTCCAACCCCCTGAAAAAACCCCCATTTTCATTGGCACTCATGTGCTGCTGCTGCTGCTGTTGCTGCTGCTGCCGCTGCATAACCTTTTGCATTGCATTTTACTCGAAGCTCATGAACCTGACATTGAACGTGAATGTGTTTGGCAATGAAAATTTTCTTACTCACACTTCCGTCTAGCAAAAAAGGAGGCTAAAAACGCTAAAGAGAGAGAGAAAATAGCAGAGAATGTGAGGACAGACAGAGAGAGAGAGGGGCATTGGGGGATATGAGAACGAGTAGAAAGAGGGCGAATGCCCTAGGCGCTTTTGGCTGGGGTGGCATTTTTGATGATTTTTCTACATTGTTGCCTGGTTCTTTGCTAAATGGTGTGAGTGTGTGTGTGTGCAAATTGGAGGTCAGGTCAGGGCCAAAATGCTTGACATTTTTCCAATGCACAACCAAGTTCATAAATATGCAAGTGTAAAATACTTATTTCTTTTCCCCCATTTAGTAGTGGGTTAGTGGGACAAACAAAAAGTTAAACTAAACCAAAATCACAAATTGCGTCATTGAACCACAAAAACACAGACAGACAGTTGGGAGACAGTGTAAAATTTCAGTGGCCAATTCAAAAAATATACAAATACATATCTAAAGCAAATTGTTAATATTTTAATTCAAATCAATTTGGAAATTAGCTACTAAAAAGTTTGTCCTTAATAATAATATTTTAGTTAGCATCTAAAAACAAATGCAAAAGCTTAAGAAACTATGAAAACTTGTCAATAAAATAAACAGAAAATTCAACATAAAGTTAAGCAATTTCAATGAAAATTGATTCAAAAATGACTTGCAAATTTAATGTATATCAATTTTAAATGTTTCAACAAAAACCTTTAGTTCGGAAATTTTAGTTAGAAGTTCGAATCGTCTAATTGGAGTTCAATGGATGGTTAAAGCACATTTATATGCTTTGATTTGTATATTTCGACATATAAAATAAAAATCTAAAATAAATGAATGATTTTATAATAATGAATATGTAAATTCATTTAATGATTTTTTTCTTTTTTCTAACATTCATGCTATGAGTGAAAAAACAAAAATAAAAAAAATACAAATAAATTATTTCTGAGAAATATTTAACAAATCACAAACAAGAATTAATTTTGTGTAAAATAATATAGTTATTATTAATTTGTTTAAATATGGCTGGTTAGAACTATTTCAAAATAAAAATCAATGCCTTAAGCTGTATTCCCGATAAATATTTTGTTTCTCTTTCAATACTATGTAATATATAGGTTACCTATATCGAATTCAAATATAGTTTCAAGATGTCAGACAACAACTTATTTAAAACTATTCCTAATAATAATGTTTTCCAAAGATTTTCAAGAGGAAAATGATTTCTCTGTGATAATTTTGAAACGAATCCAAACGAGCTCTATGGAAACAAGACGTTTTTGTAAACCAAAAACAGGTGTATTCTTAATTGTGAATTGTAATTAGAGATTATTGAAGAGAAGTTACTCATTCTAAACACAACATCAGACGATTGCTCATATTTTTTGACGAGATTTCATTGTGTGGAAATGAAATACGTTTGTCTGATATATATGTAAATAATATCATTTATGCTAAAGAGTGTTGCAACTTCTTTGCCTTCTTTAGCCACTGCCTGTCCCTTTAGTTGCCCTAAATTGCACATTTAGGTCATGAACCGGAAACGTCTTAATTACATGGAATAAGTGAAGCTCAAAGTCAATTTGCATGCACCACAACAAAAGTTGCAGACTACAGTCGTCATGAAGGAGAAAAAGAGAGGGAGAGAGAGAGATGGAAAATGAGAATGAAAGAGAGAAAGAGGTAGGTAAAAGGGAGAGAGAAAAGAATTGCATATAAAACTTGAATCGAAATCAAGAGTTGAAAATAATTAAGCCGACCAGCAGAGCAGAACCAAGCCGTGAAAGGAATTGGCAGACAAAGGGCTGAGGCTGAGATGATGCTGATGATGGACTGGACAAAGAAATATATATAAATAAATATATATATATACCTTTGTATATATATATTTTAAGATATATAAAAATGTATATAAATATATATGCAACAAATTGGAATAAAATCCGTGCAGACTCTATATAACAGCGACGCTAAAGCCAATGACGATGAACTAAGCCAATGAAGACCTTGAACTTTGTTAAGTAGAATAGAAGGAGAAGTTGGAGGTGGAGATGGAGATGGAGTTGGAGTTGGTGGAGAACAACTGAAGAGCAGCCTTAAATCAAGAACGAACCGAGCAAGCAAGGCACCAATGTAGGGCAGAAAACACAAGACAGACAGAGGGAGAGACGACACACAGAGGGAGAGAGAGAGAGGGAAAGAGAGTGAGGGCGGAATAAGGGCCGCAGAGGATGTGTCTGGTTATTAGCAGGATCCAAAAACCAAGAACTGGTTAGCCAGACACCAAGAGAGTATCAAAGCAAGAGACAAGAGACAGAGAGAAAGAGAGAGAGAGAGCGAGAGAGATCTTTACCGCCTGCTTTGGCCATGGCAGAGACTTAACTTGTGGCAGATAAGTGCCATTGACCCACAAGCAAAAAGTCGTTGGCATTGCAACGAGGGAGTTGCAGCTTGGGGGCCCACCAAGACCTTGATATTGCCCATGAGATAGAGTAAGATAGCAAGAAATACAGAGGGAGTGAGATAGAGAGAGAATGAGAATTTGTTTAAAAATACACTTATATTTTTGTTGCTGTTTTTGTATGCACATACAATCAAGTTGCATCGTCACGCAAAAGACCGAACAGCTATTTATATATATATTTATATACCTTCTTTTGTGATCTACGCGCGCAACAGCGGCATTCCCCCCCTGAATCTGAATCTGTACTATATCTGGATCTGGACTGTACTCTCTGGCTCACTGACTGCCTGGTTAGTTGGTTCGTTGGTTGGCTGGCTGGCTGCCTTCTCCCCTGGTCGACTCGGTGGGCCGGCCTCAAGTGCAGTGCCCTTGACTTAGGTCAATAGCATGAGTCTGATCTGGTTTTATATATATATAAACACACACACACACAATTTAGTTATAGCATGAAAACTATATAGTCGATCTATTTCAAATTAGTAACCCACTTAGATGAGAAGAATATTTCTATTAAGATTACCACAAATTTATAAATAATCCTGAGACTTAACTCATATAGAAACTTGCAAGCCTCACTGAAAATTCCAATTTGCTATCAAAATTGATTATTTAACTTAATTTCGAAAACCTATTTCTGGAACCGATTGTCCGCATGATCAATATATATAATATTTCCAAACGTTTTCCCATCAAAAAATTTATGAAAATAATGAGGAACACTTAAATTCTACTTACTAAAACAGAGTTAATTTTTTTTGCAAAATATTTATTAATCGAAAACAGATCTTAAATGATCAATTATAGCAAACTAACTTTATCTTTTATAGAGTTCTATGACTCTATTTCGCCCTAATATATTAAGCGAATGGGCTATGATTACGAAAATGTTTTTGAAACATTTATTTCAATATATAAAATCTTTTTTTTTCCATATTATTCAATGCGCTAGACTTATTTATTTCGCCTTAAAGTAGCAATAATTAATTCGAATTGTTAAATAAATAGAATAAATAGGTACAACAATATATTCTTTGCATAAATGCATACAAAATATTTGAATAATTGCAAAGGTTTTTGAAATTTGAACCTTGAACCCACACTAGTGATGGAAAACTATCGATAAAAGCAATCGATAGTCAGCAAGAGAAGCAAAAATAAAATTTTATATAGATCTGTATTTCTTTAGGACTTTTCTTCAAAGATAAAAACCTGCACAATTTATCTGTTTCTTTTTTTTTTTTTTTGTGTGTCTTTCTAACAATCCCACAAAACAGATATTAAACCTGAAGAATTTAATAAATATGCGTTGAAATATAAGTTTTAATTGACCAACTTGAAGCAACTTTAAATTGCATATGTGAAAACTAAAGTATTGTCAATTTAATTTCAAAGGAAACTGTATCTCTTCGCAAGGCGCAAGGCGCGCGCACATCAAGCAGATTGATGTTCCACTAACTAGTATTCAGTTCCACCGAAAGCACCCAATTAATAATCAGCCTTTAGCAGCTAAATGTGTACACCTTTCAGCACCAGCGCCAGCGCCAAGACCACCCCCTGGCCACATATGCATGTATGTATGTATGTGCGTATGTTTGTCAACAGGACAGGCCACAAAATGCTGTCAGCTACAGATACAGATACAAAATACATAAACACACAGTACGAGTAAGAGCAATGGCAAAAAGGTGGTAGTGGGAACGCGGTAGTAGCATGTGCCCGTTGCCAGGACAACCATCCATCTGACAATTTGACAGGCTTTGAGACCAAAAAGTTGGAACTGAGAGAGAGAGAGAGAGAGAGAGTGAGAGGGAAAACTTCAGGACTCCCAGGACTCATATGCGTCAAATATGAGTTGCGGTTTCAATTCAACCCAACCAACCAAGCAGACTTTTGCCTCTTGGTTTAAGTATTTAATTTAATTTTTTATGACACACACAGAAGCTAGCAAAACATTCGCTAGATTGATACTTGACATATGTTTATATTCTGAAGGTCACTACAGCCTCTACTGCTGCTGCTGCTGCTGTTGCTGGTCAAAAAAAGACAACTACAACTTTGAACAAGTTTATAATTTGTTGGCAGAATTAATTTATTTCATAACCACATTATTAGTTTTTGCCCTTTCTAAGAACAAAATAATAATAATAATGAAAAGAATGCTTTGTTTTGTGCACATGTTTTATTAATTAACAACTACACAGAAAATCACAATTAAAATTGGAGAAGTAACAAAAAGTCCTTGGCAGAAAACTGCAGAAAATTGTTGTATGACATTTTCTACGAATTTTTAGTTGATAATTTGTGCTCATGTTCATTTATTCTTTCTGGTTAAATAATTAAATGTTTTCTGATGTTTATATTTCGTTTGAAATTAAATAAGAAGGACGCTATGCCAATTTGGTTATACTCTACAATAAATCGCCATTCCGTTTTTAAATTTATCAAATTCTATTGCAAACGCATGCCATCTCGCTTAAATGCGCACTTTAGCGCACCTATCGGCTTACTCTGCCGATTATTTTTAATGCGAATTGAATGAAATTTGTAGAATTTTGAAAGATTTTTGTGGCTCGATGTTTATGTGATCGAAAGTGCTTCTTTCTGCAGTTTTTCACATACTCAACCCATTCAGGTGAAGGGTAAAATTATGCAGAAATTTTGTACACAATCATATAGTTGAAATTCCATTTAAATCATGACTTCTATCTACGCGCTCGTCTCTCAATATGGTTTGTTTGCTGTTTTGCGTGACCGAAAACCCCTCAATGAATGGAATATTTAGATTGAAATTGAAATTCAAAACGTTTGCGAGCCCCAACTGTATTCGGTGAAATTAAGAAAAGAAGAGTAGCCCTCAAATTATTGTAAATGAATTATAAACTTCGAAATGCAGCAAAATTATGTTTAATTACTGTTATACGAGGCGCAAACAGTTGCAATTTTAGCATCGTTCCAACTGTTAGTTTGTCTGGGATTACACAAATGGCCTTAGGCGTGTGTGTGTGTGTTGGTGTGGGTGTGTGTAATCAGATTTTGTGTGTTCGGTTTTGGATGGCCTAGTCTAATGTATGCATGTATTGACAACCACCGTTAGTCAACCTTGCATTGTAATTGAAAACTTATAGCAGAAAGAGAGAAAAAACTATGTCTAACGGTTATCGGGGGCAACTGTAAAGCGAGATGGATAGAGACATTCAACTGAGTGTGTGTGAAAGAGAGAGAGAGAGAGAGAGAAAGAGAGAGACACCGAGATCACATCTCAAGTACGTCACGTCACAACATCATGTAACTGTAATCAAATTCGCTAATTGTCATTCTCTTACTCACTCTCGCTCATTCAGGAAGTGTTCTAGTTTTACGTTACGTTACGCCTTGCACTTGTCTATCTGTATCTCATACACAAGCACACAGATACAGATACAAAATAAGCTTTGTTGCTATTGTTGTGTTTTATTTCGCTTTCAGTGTGTCACATTTTTGTTGTTTTTGTATTTTTTTTTTTTATTATTATTTCTCTTCCGCTTCTAATTCTAATGCCGTCGCCGTCTCCGTCTCCGTCACGTCAGACTCGAAGTGACCTTGTGGTTTGGTTTTTGTTTTTATTGTTTGCATTACTCTCCCACTTGTAATTCGCATTTTGTTTTATACATTTTTATAATTGTATAAATTTGTTGTAGCTGTTGTTGCTGCTGCTTTTATTTTACTATATAAATAGTACGTACATACTTATGTACATATATGTATGTATGTACATATGTATATGGAAACTGGTTTTGTGTGACATTTCATTCCGCTAGCATTTTGTTAACTGTTTTTTTTTTTTTTTTGTTCACTCGTATTCGAATGCGAGTGTAAGTAACCCGGCGGGTTTAGTTAGTTAGTCAGTTAAGTTAAATTAGTTAAGTAACTGGGCATGACTTTGTCTCGATGTTTGATTTGATATTGTATTTAGATTGCGACCGATTGAGTGGGACAAAAGTTATAAATCAATCACTTGATCTGAACTAAAGAAATTTCATGGTCAACTGCTGTTCATTCGGGGCATTCATGCATTTGTATAACAGTAAAAGATCATAGGTTGACACTTGACAACAAATCGAATGTACTATAGAAAAATTTTTTTTTATGCACGTTAGCTATCAATAGTCAAAGATAATAACAAGAAATTGTAAAAAATCATTTAAAAAAATCATCAAAATCTGTGAAATTTTGTTATTTCTTAACTTCTTATAATAGGGATTAAAAAAATTAGGGATTTCTAGATCAAAATCAGAGTTAAAGGTAGATTATTTGTCGCAAAACTCTGCGAAATTGAAGTATGCTATGAAGTATACTCTCAAAAGTATGCTATGAAAAAGAAGGAGATTTGTTAAAAACTTGACAACAAATCGAATATATGTACTATAGAACATTTTTGTATGCACCTTGAAAGAAGTTAGCTATTGAAGTATGCTCTCAAAAGTATGCTAAGGAAATTTGTTAAAAAATTCAACAAAAGTTTCATTCAAGGACAACTGAGATTTGGAGCTTATATTTGCCAATGTAAACCAAATAAGAAGTACTTATAAATGAAATGTCAATGAATTTGAATATACATTTTAAAGAAACCATAGTTTCTGGGATTATGAAATGAACAAAAAGTAAATCAAAATTATATCAAAATATAATAAAACTTGGTACTAAATTCTTCTAAAGTAAACCATCAATTTAAAACGTAATTATATTGGCCAGAGCAAGGAATACTTGAAAAATCTGTGTGTGAGTGTTTGATAAAATTTGAACAATTTCTGAGCAAATGATTTATCGTCAAAAACTTGCAATTTCTGCAGCAATCCCATATACAAGTTTTGCGTTCTAGCCAATTTACAATTGACTCATATTTGCGTAAACTATTTTTCCGGCTTGCCCCGGCCTTAGTCGGTCAGTCAGTCAGTTAGTCAGTCAGTCAGTCAGTCGGTTAGTTAGTTAGTCAGCCAGTCAATCAGTTCGGTGCGACCTTGCCAGCGAAATCGGTTACATAAGAAGCGCCGTGCTCAAGCAATCGCAATTTGTTGCCGTTGCGCTGATGATATTTGTTCAGGTCTCTGCTCTACCTCTCTGCATCTCGCTTTCACTTATATGTATGTCTGCTGATAGTTGTGCTGCTACTCGCACTCGCACTCGCATTCGCACACCGTACTCATAGTCATACTTATATTATTTAATAAATAAGCAAACGCGTAATTTGTTAAGCTCCATATATACTAGTTGCATTTTGTGCAATTGCAAATTGAAAACAAACAAAACAAAAAAAAAAAAACCAAGAAAAAAATAAATGTAAAAATAACTAAATTGATTATGGCCCATAAAAATGCACAACGAGATTGCCGATTGAGAGAGAGAGAGTTCAAGTGGAAATTAAGTACAAATGCATTTTCAAGTGGAAAATCTAAAAGGGTGAACCAAACCTTGGGGTTATGCAAAAAAAGAAACACACAAAGGCAGAATGTGACCTGCCATTAATTGTATACCCTTACTCATAAAGTAAAACCTTTAACTATCTATAGAATTTTAATTGTGATGGAACTAATAAATCTTTTCCAATCGATTTCATGACTTTCAGGACGAATTAATTGCAAGTTTAGGACTCTTTCTTGGCAATTGATGATTATTTTTGATTAAAATCATTTATTTGATTATTTTCAAATTTGTGTGCATACCCCACTCTTTCAAAGTGTATTATATACATACATATGTATACAAATTGAAATCAACTACTTATTTGTTATTAATTTGTAAATGAATAATTATTTGTTGCTTTGTTGTGTAAAAGGGTTTTATAATTCAATTGAAATATTGATACTAGTTTTGATATGCATATTATATGTGCATATATATATATATATAGCTAGCTGATCGTGTGATCATGATATGAAATCGAGATTGTATAATAATAATGCAAAAGTCATAGGCTAAGCGTAGTCAATAGTTAAATTGTTAATAGTATCAGCACAATTTATACTTAATTATCTAGTATTATATATCAAACAACAATATATATAGATATTTGTGTTTAATCTGATATTTCTTTTAACTGGATTTTGCTTAAACTTTTGGAGAAAATACAAAAGAAGAAGATCCTTAAAAATAAATCGTAAAAGCATGTGGAAAAGCTAAACTACTTAGTTAAAATGTAAACAAAAATAATTTAACTTTATAGCAACCCCTAATAAAATGTTTAATATCTCATTAAATCTCATTTAAAATATCTAAAATGTTTTAGATAAAATATTAAAGATCTCATTAAGTCTTATTAAACATTTAAAATATGTATCTTGGATTCTATATTCCTTTTTCCTTAACTGATTTTATGTATTAATATAAATATTCTATTAACGAGCAACTTTTCTTTACTTTTGTGAATCATTGGAGTTGTAAAAAAGGAAAATAAAAAGTTTCTCAATAAGTTTATTGCAAAACATTTTAGAGATACTCTGAGCAGACCAATTAGTGAATATGTTTAACCAACTAGTACAACTGAATTGCAGTTTCTAGAGTGATTTCAATGCACGTAGATCCACACAACCTGTCAGATATGTATATAACATCTATAATATATATGCACATATACGAGTTGATTTCTTACTTTGATTGACACTTTGAGTTCTTCATTCAATGGCGACAACGACAATTGCTGCCATTCGTTCAAAACATAACAATGAAATAAAAATACACATTTTTTTTTTTTCAACACAAGCGCAAAAGCTGTATATACCCATTATTAAATGTGTGGGTATGTGGGGAGTGTGTGTCTATATATACAATACATATATATGAGCTGATATGATGCGTAAGCTGATTTCAACTTTATCAAAAATTCCTGGCCATACGCTTTCGCCCCATTTTGTGACATTGACATTGAAATTTGTTTCTTTTTTGCTGTTGTTGTTGTGTACTCTTCGTGGCAATTGACCGAGTCCATTAGTGGTGGGTTAGAGAACAGGTAGCGGCAGCATCACTTGACAAATTGTTCCATTTCGAACATATAAATCTATCACACATCTATCAGCAGCAACAGCAGCAACACCAACAACCAAATGGCCTTGACTTTTATTTACTTAACTTTTATTAAAAAAAAAAAAAAAAAACGACAACGGACCAGACTTGTTTATTTATTTATTAGCCAAAACAACAACAACAACAAAAATCGACACAAAAAGCAAGGGAAACGCAAAGAAAAGAAATGAGAATAATATAATAATAATAAAAAGAAACAAAACCATGGAGAGAAAGAGAGAGAAGGAGGAGAAATCAGTTGCCTGGACTGACCATATAAGTATCTATATATATACATATATGTCTGTATATACATATATTGTAGAACTCGAAGCGTTTCTTGAGACATGTGCCAAAGCAAGAATACATGGGCATCAAAACGCGGTCGAAAAGCAGCGAAAAAATGAAATCATTAGAATGCTATGAGCCCAACAATCTTGTCTTGAAAGTGACAACTGGGTCGAAGTGGTCCCTACCTCTTTACCGTCCCTCCCTCCCTCTCACCCCCACTCACTCTCTCTCTGTCTGCCACTTTTTGTTTAATGGTCGAAAAACTGGTTTGCAGTTTATTTTTTTGTCGAGTTGGAAGTCTAAACAACATATGATTAAGCAGCCAATAATCGCACATACCTCTATATACTTATATATATATATACATAAGTAGTTTGTTCAATTTTTTGTTTTGTTTCAAAGATTCGCACAAATAATGATTAATTATGGGTTAAAGCCAAAAGCAGGAAGAAAATCAAAAGTGAATAAATATTAAAAAAAAAAAAAAAAACGCTTTTTAAATCTGTATCTTTGTTCACATGATTAACACAGCAAAAATGTTAATAATAAATATGATGATTAACAAATTAGACGGCATAAAACAATATAGAACTTAAGCCAAACGAATCGATCATAAAGTTCAGAACCCACAAAAATATAATCAATTTTATTTATGATTTAATTTTGATAATTGTTTAATATTTAGATCATTATAATGAAAATAAAAATTGTTTAAAGTCAATATTGTCGATACACACATAAAGATTGAGCATTAGAATGAGATTTTTTATCAAATTAAATTAAATAATGTGTATATATTTTCTATTCAAAATGAGAATGAATAATTCAATTATATATTTTTACGAAAAACATATATCTATGTATAAAGTATTTCGTAGAAACACATAAACAAAAAATGTTAATTTGGTGTGCCGAAAGTTAGTTCTCATGTTTCATATCACTAAGCACAAAATAACCAAAAGTTAGTGGAACTTAATTTCCCACATCCGTCAACACCTTCCACTTGATATACCTAGTATATATGTATGTATATATGTAGTAAACATATATACATATGTATGTATATATATATATATATGTATGTAAGTAAGATATAACCCGCATCGTTTTGGGCCAGACAAAACGGAAGCTCCCCATGAAATCACCAATGCAAATTTTTATTTGGGAATGAAACAAACCAAGAAAAAAAATACAAATATATATATAAAGAGATATATATCTCGAAAAATTGCCTATACTCGGTATTTTTAGTAGTCAATGCAAATTTGCACCCTTATATATTTAATTTATGCGCAATTTCTTTATATTTAAATCTAATTTGGATACAACAAAACAAAATCGGAGCTGCCGCTGCTGCGCCCCTGACATTGCCGCTGAGCCAATTGAGTTTATTCCAGTTGAAGTTCAAGGTGAGAGCCGCCCAGTCAAAACACGAGCGAGATAGAGAGACAATCAACACACACACACACACACAGAGTAAGAGTGAGAGAGAAAGAGAGAGAGGCGGGAGAAAATAAGCGAAATTAACACACAAACAAAATGAAACAAACAAAAAATTGTTAAAACACTTAAAAAGTTTAACGACTTGGGGGATACCCTGCAATAACCAAAAGAGTTTCATTTTAATTTATTTTCTGACTCCATTTAAAATAATATCTTCAACAGATTTTAAGCAAGTTTATTAATAATTTCTTTTGAATTTATTCTCATTTCTAATAGAAATATTTATGCTTAATTCAAACGATTGAAAATTATATACTTATACTGACTTTAAAGTTTGGTATACCCTTTTATCATATGACATCTGGGTATGAAAACAAACACACACACTCGCACACACACACAGGGGCAACCTTGACAAACATTCAGAATAAAATTAATGAAACGAAAATTGCAGGCAGCGAGATATGGGAAGAAGGGAGACCACCGAATAACAAACAAATTCAATCTAAATTGATAATTATATTTAAATAAAATAAAATGATATATCATTAGCTGACTTAAGGCCCCACACATAATCCTTGGTTGGTATTTCATGCGAAGTAATTTTTATATTTCCCCGAAGAAAGAGAGAGGGAACGAGAGAGATAGAGTGAGAGGGAGAGCTACATATTGTTTATCACACACAATCCCCAATTGCATTCCATTATACATATAAACATGTGTCGACATTATTAGATTTTCAGATTATACATATAGAAAGTAAAAATTGCTATTGGCTTGGATTCCATATCCATATAGACATACAATATAATAATTTGACCTTTTAGCGATTGTAAAAACAACCGTTACCCCCACTCACGCCGCTCACACAGAGAGAGAGAGAGAGAGAGCGACACATGTAAGTATTTATATATACACTTAGTAACTGTCTCTCTAGCCCCCCGCCGCCCCCCTTCATCAGGGCGGGGGTAAACCGCTAAATCAGTTGCATGTCGAACGTCTGACCATTTCCTATATGACTCTGTGGCCCACATATTCCAAATTAAACTATACAACAAATACGAAAAAGAGAAAGATAATACCGTACAAATAACTGTAATCTTAGTTGTTATATCTCTGATGAGATTATGTGGAAATTTTGGTTGAAGTATTCAGAAATCTAAGGTTTTGGCTTTGGGAAATACTAATATAAAAGATAACGAAATTAACATTAAAGACTCTTGCATTTTCTAGCAGTTTAGATATACTAAGATTCAGATTTCAGATATGGTTACAAGATCTTAAGAAAATTCGTCTATTCAATTATAAGTTGTTGCTCATTTGATCCCTTGATCTAATTGATTTCCCTTTCCAATGTGTTAGGATTTCATATTAACGAAGGTTAAGTAAATCTAAATAATATGGAAAGGATTTAAAGTCCTTATTTCTGCTTATAAAACGGATTTACAGATATCCTTATCAGCATAATCTCTGATAAACTTGGGCTAGGGTTAAGTAGTCAGCTCATGAAGCTTTATTAGAAGAAGAACTAATGTACAGATGGACTAGAACTAACACTGATATATGATTATAATATTAGATCAAGTTTGATTATTAGATCAATGAGTCCTTTATTTAACGAAAACTGAGATTTAGTAATAGTTAATCACACACTAAATAATTTGTTAACGTCTTTTTACTCTTCTAATTGTTGAATTTTATTTAAGTATATGGATATTCGGAATCAGATATTGAATATTTGAGTTTGTTGATGATTTCAGAGAACTTTTGTTAAACAGTGTGGATTTTGAATTTATAAAATATACGTATTTCTATATGTAGATATTTATATAGAACTTGTCAACCGTCATATACCGGTCGACAAGTGCCCGCTTCAGGGTCAACAGGTTGCTCAGTTACTCGGTATACTACTTTGTGGCACATAAATTTATTTCGATTGAGGGGAGACGATGACAATCGAGGGATACGTATGTAGGTAGGTAGGCAGGTATGTTGGGACTTACCTAGATCAGGAATTGAGCTGGATGGTTCCTCGCCGTTGCTGTTGCCGTTACTATTGTTATTGTTGTTGTTATTGTTGCTGCTGCTGTTGTTATTATTATTATTATTGTTGTTATTAACGCCCATATTTGATGATGCATGTTTTATTTTGGGTGGCGGCGGAGGCGGTGGTGGCCGCATTGATGAATTCCCAGCATTAGAATGAGATTGTGGGGCAGCGTTGCTACTACTGCTGCTGCTGTTGCTACTACTACTAGAGCTACTACTGGATACAACAGGTGTGCGAAAGATGTGCGATGCACTCGATGAGGCAGACGTGGATGAGGATGCTGATGCCGCTGAAGAAGAGGCTGCTCCATTGCTGCTGCTAGAACTGACATTGGCCATGGCATGTTGCTGCTGTTGCTGCTGGAAGTGATTTGAGGCAATGACATTGACATGACGCGTACTAGTGCTGACCACAAATTTGCGAGCTGCTGCTGTGGGTGGTGGTCCTCCTCCTCCTCCTCCTCCGCCGCCACTATATTGCTGCTGCTGTTGCGATGGCGGCGGCGGTGGTGGTGGCGGTGGTGGTGGAGGTGGTGGTGGTGCCAATGGTGGAGTCTGACGTTGTTGCTGATATTGTTGCTGCTGCTGTTGCTGTTGATCCAAATATGCTCCTCGACGAGCAATAACGGGCGAAACGGGAGCGGAACGCGAATGATGATGTAAAGGTGGCGGCGAAACGGAATGGCGACGCGTACCGACAACCACAGTGGAGCAACCGGTGGTTTCATCATACAAACGACCATCACGTATAACACGAACATGTTGTTGTTGTTGTTGCTGCTGTTGTTGCTGGTGGTGCAACGGCGGCGGCGATTGATTAACATTTAACGAACGTTGTTGTTGCTGCTGTTGCGTTGAGATGGGATAGTGGTGCTGCTGCTGCTGCTGTTGATGCAACTGCTGTATGGCCGAAGGACTTGCCGAATGACGACGCGATAAATGTTGCTGCCCCGTTTGCGTTGAGGATAAAGTACGTGTTATAATTATTTGTGGTGCACCCGAACTAGATAATATTGTCGTTGTCTCTGATGGTGGTGGTTGTGGTGGTGCAGAACGTATTGAGGATCCACCACCAACATTAACACCAACACCACTGCCCGACACATGTTGTGTGTAAATGTGTTTAATGGCACCCACTGTGGTCCCAGCTCCAGCTGCTGTACTAGTTGAGCTAGCTCTCTGTTGTACATACTCGACGCGAGGTGTTAAAATCACTTTCTGTGTGCCACCCGGTGTGGTTAATCCAGTGGGTTGGCGTGGTGCCACTGTCTGCACCTGTACATGTGTATAACGCTGAGGTTGCTGCTGTTGTTGTTGCTGTTGCTGCTGTTGTGATACACTAGTGACACTACTACAACTTGGTTGCTGATGTTCATCCTCTCGATTCTGCTCCAAATGTAACATTTCAAAATCTATGGGTTCACTTTTGATCATTTTCGCTGATGCTGTAATTATGGATGCGGATGCCGATGCGGATGCAGATGCTGCTGCTGCTTGTACAGCCTCCATGCATTTAAGTTTCTTCAACATGTTGCGAGAGAGATGTTGCACAAAGCACGAAAAATTAAAATGTAGATGTATACCAAAAATATAATGTTTCTTTCGTTTGTTTTTTCTTATTCTTTTTTATATATTATGTATACGATTTTTTTTTTTTATTTGTTTTGCTTATTGGATTTGATCCTGAATCACTGCCTCTCCTTGTTTATTTTATTTTATTTTTTTTTGCTCGCTTGCTAGCTCTGAGTTCGCTCCTTTAAGTTTCTTTTTTATTTTTAGTTTTGTTTTTTTCTTAAAATCAGTCTCTTCTTCTTTACGCTTTTGTTTTTACTTTTGTGTTTTTATGTCTTCTGCTTTTGTTTAATTTAATTTATTATAATTTTAGGTTCTTTTTTTTGTTTTTTTTTTTGTTTTTGGATTATTAAAAATGTTGTCAGCCTTCAAAGTTGCAAAGTTGTTTTTATTTATTTATTTGTTCTTGTTGTTGGTTTGTTTGCTTGTTGTTGTTGTGTTTTGTAGTTTTGTGTTATCCTAGAGAGAGTTATTTTTGTTGTAGTCCTTACTTTATAGCTAGCGTTGTCCTTAAACCTGCCCACAGTGTTGGTTTCCTTATCGTTTTTGAGGCTCTTGTTGATAGATAGATAATGTTCCTTGAATGCTCAAATGATGATGCGCGAGTTGATAATGATGATAATAATGTCGTACGTAAATGTAGTTTTACCTTTCCAAATATATATATATATTTCTTTATATGTATATGTTTGTATATATATATATATAGATGTATATATATGTGTGTGTAGCTCTCCTACTTAGTTAGTTGCTAATAATACTTGTTGTGGTTTTTTTTTTATTGGTTTCCTTTTACTTTCTTTCGTTCCTGCGTTTTATCCTCTGTTCTCTTTTCTTTCGCTCAACAGCAGCTTCTTGAGTATTTCCTGTAGGTATTTGAAGTATCTGAAATGTTGATTGTAATTGAATTAGTCTAAGATGTAACTAGAAATTAATTGGTTATATATTTTCAATCAAAAAATTCATAAAAACAATGAGTAATCGAAGTATTACAAATATTATGGGATATTGATAAATTCCTAAATATTCTCAGTGTATACCCTTGACTTATTTGAAAAGAAATTTCATTTACATAAAGCAACACAAGCAAACACATGCTATCTCGCTCACTCGTTAGTACACCTGTCAGCCAACAATGCCCTTGATTTCTACTACAAAACGTTTGGAAACCAACGTATATCTCCGCCATTTTAAGTCCAATTTCAATAAACTGATAGATTGATTAGTCTTTGAGATATAAGACATGTCTCAATCGTTTATAAATACTTTCTTCTGTCAAATTTCAGTTACCAGAATTATGAAGAATTTTTTTCCTAAACACAGTCACGTAATACAAAACACTTTGCAAAGTCCTAAGAATCTTAGGTATGTATCAATGCTATGCTTACGTAAGTATATACAAAATACAACACATACGATAAATACCTAACATATCAATAACACTATAGTTTAGGTACAAACAAGTACCTTGGGTGCAAAAACTACCGGAGAAGGAGTCTTATTACCGTACCATGGCATTTCCTAGTGATCCAATTAGAGATTTAATTTAAGGAAGAGAAAGATCTTTAGAGAGGAGACAACGATCGATAAACAGTTGGTATAATCGACAGGGTTAAACCTCGAAAACGATTTCTTCTATTCCACCATGATGATTATAAATTTATGGTCTACATATTCTTGATATTTTTACCCATTTTTTCTGCAACTTACGTTTCAAATAAAATAGATGTATGCTGGATTGATTGATTGTTTGATTGATGAATTGATTGATTAAAATCGTTGATTAATTGGTAGAAATCTTTCCTTAGTTATCTTAGTAGTAAGTAGTGTGATGAATACTTGCAAGTTTTCTTTTTTTATATAAATAATTTATAGAAAAAAAAAACACATTGTTGGAAATTTTAATTATACATGCATTGAAATTAAGTTGAACTGTTGTTTGTTTGTTTGTTGCTTGGTTGGTTGGTTGTTGTATAAGCTGGTTAAGGGTTTGATAACATTTAATTAGAGTTGCACAATTTCGCATTTGATATAGGTATATATGTAGAATATATGATTATAATTACGATTACATACAATTACGGTTTACATTTACGATTACAATTCCAAAAATATATATTTATATATATATATATAGACTTTTTCGAAATATATATATATATGTATGTAGGTATTTCTGTATATATATATGTTTGTTTAAATATTTTGCACATGAAACACAACGCTGCAGTTGCTGTATTTTGAAAAGTTCTTTTTTTCAACCTGAGCAGTAAAAATTAGTGAAATTTTATTTGTTTGTTTGCGGGTTTTTTTTGCTGAAGTTTGATTTATTTTTGTTTTTTTTTTTTATTTAAAACACCTTTTAAAAAAATATATTATTATTTGTCATAGTTATAGTTTTATTTCCTTTTTGATATATTGTGATTAAGCGGGCGCTGGAGAGAGATTTTTGCGGGCATTTTTATAATTTTTTGATTTCATTTGCGTTGCTTTTGTCATTTTTTTTTTCTCTAACAATTTCGTGGTTTTTCTATATGTAATTTATTAAAACACATTGTCAAATTGTTGGTATATGCATTTCACTTGATGGATTCTACAGCTGTTATTGATTCTCGCTCAGCTGAAAAAAGGAGGCTCAACAGCTGGGTGCTATTAAGAGGCTGGGCGGAGTCAAAATTATATATACTATATATGTATGTACATCGGGTATTGAAAGAAATATGTACATTTACATATATTTTCTTTATTTCGAAGAATTATATTTAATCCGCACACGCACACGAATACACACACACACACACCCACACGGACAGAAAGAGAGTGAGAAAGCGTTTTATAATAACTCACAACTAGACACAGCCGCCCAGTTCAAGAGCAAGGTGAATACTACAAGGATAACACCAATAATATACACCCAACAGCTGTTCGGCTCCTGCGTTTTTGCTGCTCCAAGCTGCACAAGGACAAGGACGATTCAACACGGTCAGCAGCAGCAGCAGCACTCGCAACGGCAATGGCAATGGCAATGGCAGCAATTCAATGTTAAACACACTTTTTCGCCCTTGACAATGAGGCGGCTTCCTTTCTTATATAAGTTAGCCATAATTATTGCAACAATTTCTCATTTCAACAATAACAAAAACAAAAAAAAAAAAAAACAAACAAAAAATATGTAAAAAAAAAAAATATTATATTCATATATATTTTATACGAATTTATATTGAATTATTTCGACGGGTTTTTATTTGTTTTTGAGGGGCGATCTTTAGTTTTTGCATTCAGTTTGAGAGGATTTTGGTTTCTGTTTTTGGTTTTTATTTTTTTTGTTTTTTGATTCGGGGGGTTCTAGTTAGATCTGTGTTCTTTTTTTCTGTTTTGTATTTTGTCGCGTTCGAATTAAAATTCGCAACCGCTGCGTTTGCCGTACTTTCTCCGACTAAAAAACCCCACAAAAAGCCCCAATAAGCTTCAGAACAGAAAACCAGAATTCTGAGAGACACACAGACAGAGACAGAGAGCAAAAACGAACACGAGAGAATACACGAAAACGAGAAGCAGAGAAGAATATTTATAGAGAGAGAGAGACCAAGAGCGATAGAGATAGCGCTTGGAGTGCTGCCTGCACACAATGAAAGTGAAAACCGCTGAAAAGGTGGGCACGTCTGTGTAAGAGAGAGAGAGAGACCCTCCCACACACACACACAGAGCGAGGAGATGATAGCTGTGCGAGAGAGTTTGCGCCAGCGCGTACAAGGAAGTCGAGTAAAAAGTACGAAGAAAAAAAATACAGTGTAAAGAATACAACAAGCAAAACATAAATAAACAAAAATAAACGCGAATGAGCCAGACAAAAGCAAAAGACGCTTAAGATGCCTACGACTCCGAAAGGAGGGGGACGCTTTTTTCTTTTTTTTTTTCTTTTTGCATAGGGGTGTTGATTTGAGTTGGTTAACCAATTTTAGCATGAGGTAGGGAGAACGAGCAAGAGCTTTTGAAGTTTGGAAGGGTGGCTTAGCGAAGGTGTTCTGAAAAGCAAGAAACTTTCGCCTCCTACTCACACAAACAGAAAACCCCAAAAATGAAGCGCAAGAACATACGGTGCGTATGAGCAATGTGCGTGTGAAACGAATTTTTTCTGATGTTACTTTTTTAGTGTTGGGGTGGGTTTTTTGTGTATTTTGTTGTTTTTTTTGTGTGTGTATGTGTGAGTAACAGACAAAATGACAGACTGGCCGACAGAGTTACGCATTGAGGTAGGTTCGGTCTGTTTTTAGGGCCAACTTGATGAATGAAGTTGAAACTAATACGCACGACAACTCCATGGTGTTAAAGAGGAAGTGCTGCGTACATTGAGATACTTTTGCTTAATAAATCAAAAAGTGGTAACCCCTATTATAAGCTTTATTTTATTTGTCCTACACCAAATTTGATTTCGGATCTTGACAATCGTTTCTACGGGTGATTGCTCACAATAAATAAGACTATACATTTTAAACTTAAATGTGAACTAGAACTTTTTATGGTCAGATGTTTAATTCATTAAGAAAGTGAGTCTAGTGAGTCATTCAAATGCATATTTATGACACTTACTAATCACCATAATAGGCCAAACTCACTTCACTTTCTCCTAAAACACTCAAGCTCAAAGCAAGCACGTGTAAAATATAAAATTTGACATTGTTTGAAGGCCTCCACACATATCCGAAACAAAGTGCCATGAAATGATGCATCATATCTCACCCAATACACAAACACACACACACACCCATAGACGGTGTCGATTCATAAACTAAAAAGCTTCCGCAAACGTCAAAGTCAAAACCCCCACAACAACAGCAGCAGCAGCAATGTACCGCTATGACGATGACATTCGCCGCCCATACGCTCGCATGCACACAGAATGCAAGTGTGTGCATGTGTATGGGTGTCTCGTGTGCATGGCAACATTCAATAGCAAACTAATCAACGGCAAAAAACAAACAACAAAATTGCAACCTCATAGATGCAGCTCTAGCACACAACAAAATGTATTGACCTTAACACTGAACGGCGGCGCACACACACAGATACACACACACACAGACAGATATGCACGAACTTGAAATAGAATCGCGAGAGTATTACAGATAAAAAGAGAGCGAGAGAGTGCAAGCGAGAGAGTGCAAGCGCGAGAGCGCAAGCGAGTCAAGTTCACCAATACCAAGGCGCAAGAATACAGTGGCGCTACAGTTGAGCGAATAGCGCAGCACTGTTAAAGCTCTGTTAAATGTTAAGTTCCTTTTTTGTTTTTTTTTTTTTTTTTTGGGGAAGTTGCAGGACGACATACTATTTTAGGGGGCGAAATTCTAATGAGGGTGGTTTGTTGCAACATGTCTGGAGTTTTATGTATATATGTATATGTATGCATGAAGTTTTTGTATGTGCAAATTTGGGTGGCATTGGGCAAATGGGTCTGCAACTCTACTATGGTATGAGTCCAGACAGTTGTGGTATGGGGAAGAGACTTAATGAGCAAGGATGAGAAGGAGTTATCCTATGTGAGAGTGTGTCCTTTCAAAAAAAAAAAAAAGGGAACTTTTCGGCTTGTCCGTCTCGTTTAGAATAGGACATTTCGACAACTTAATTGAAGTGACTGACTGAGCTTTGCGGATGTGATTTTGAGAGTGAAAGGTCAGGTGGGTCAGTGGGAGCATTAAATGTCCTCCAGCACCATAGGGTGTTAATTTTATAAGGTGGGATCTGAAGGTTTACTAAGGGTTGGGCTAATTCTGAACAAAGAAACGACGCATTCAGTTAGAAAAAAGTGAAATGCCAATTAAACTGATGGATCTCACATCAACAAGGTGTGCATAGGAAGTAAAAAAGGAGAATTATGCAGAAGTTATGTCATAGAATCTACCAGGATTGTGAGATTCTAACAACGAATTTAAATGGAATTTAGAAATGATTTAGAAAATGTTTTCTCAGTGTAACAATCTCATTAAAAAATCAAGCAACAACATTGAGTAAGCATCAATTTCAATTCCAAATATATTTCCTAGATTTCCTTTTGACAAATTCATTATGAAATTTACCAAAAACGAGTAAAATATAGTTTATAAAAATGAAAATTTCATATGTAATCCTCTTTTGCCGGGTATCCACACATCTACTTTATATAGATTTTGTAATGTTGTAACTTCTGCACTAAAATTCTTTTGCATTTATACCATTAAATTGCCACATAAAAACCCATCTCACAGCATTTCACTTCACGATCCATGTAATTTGTTTACAAACACACACAGTTAAAATTCACAAAAAAAAAATTAAGAACAAAAAAAGGGCAAAAAAAACGACCAAAAAAGACATGGTGGTTGGGAAGAAGTGGGGGATAGGGTAACCGACGTTCAATTTAATTAGGAGACACCGATTTGACAATTCGACCGATATGCAATTAAATATTATCACACATACACAGACACACACACTGAGAAAGTTAGTTAGTTAGTTAGTTGCACATACTTATACGAATGCGCAGACGAATCAAAATCCAGTATCTAAAATCAAAATTGAGAACTGTAAAACTGGTCCGTGAGCAGAGTGTAGCGTAACGTACGACATGACGTCGTTAACGAGACTGATACTGTGACTCTGACTCTGAAACGAGACACAAATTTTGCAAAAGTGAAAAATTCTACTTTCAATATGAAAACGAACAAAGTGTGTGTGCTGCATGTCTGTGTGTGTGTGCGTATCTGTGTGTGTTTGTGTGCAGCGAAGCCTGGGCGGGAGTTGTGCATGGAAGAGCAAAGCCAGAAAAGCCCACTCTGGGTATGGGTAAGGTAGGTCGTGGTATGGGAATGTCACTAACAGTGACACCGGGAGCCAGACAGAGAGAGCGAGAGACAGAGAGAGAGAGAGAGCAAGCAAGCAAGCAATCGGGAGAGCCAGTGCAAAATCTATAAAGAGAGAGAGCAAAGAACCAAGAGCTACCGCTGCCTCTGCCTCTGCCACTGCTGCTGCTTCTGCTGGGGAGAGAGTAAATTCTGCTGTTGCTGCAGGTCCCATTCCCAGCGAATGCAGAAAACAAAGCGTAGCCCAGAGAAGTCAATGTACAATACATTGGGGGTGCAATGACTACGTATGTATGCATACATATCGTATGTATGTATGTATGTATGTACATACATACGTGGAGGAAGCGATGAAAAATGTTTTGCAGATTTGCCGACTCTTGTTCTATGTATGTCTGGAGTCTCTGGTCTCCTTGTCCACTTTTGCTTGCTTCTTTATTATTCCTCTTTTTTTTTTGGGGTTGCAAAAGTTGGGGGGTTATTTTTTCTTTTTCTTTTTTTGGCATTCCGGGAGTTGTCGTCCTGTAGAATAGAAATTAAAAATAATTGCAAAAATAAAATAAAGAAAAGGGAAGGAGAGACGAGTAGTGGGGAAGGGTTGGGGGGTTGTGGGTGGTGGGTGGGGAGAGAGTTGTCTGTCTGGGAATTGCAACCCTCAAGCAATGAAATGAAAGCAAAGTTATGGTTACTTCTTCCTTTCTTTATCGCACAAAAAGCAGGAGAAAGGGATTCAGGGAGAGGAAGGGAGACAAAAGATTTCCTAGACATTTGTTTGGGTTACATTCTAGAATTTTAGCAACTTCACGAAATCGGTGGTTTGGGGGGTTTATTTCCATTATTGTTTGTCTTGAGATCGCTTCAAGCAAATGGTTCTTCTTTTTTTCGCTTTTTGTGGGGGAGTTTTGTAATGAAAGTTTTTCTGCGTTTGTCATGCTAGTTGATGGCGAACTTTTCTTTGTCTGTCAGATGACACGACCTAACCTTACCTAAAACAATCCTCACCCTAAACATCCTTAGACAATAATTGAGGAAACAATATGAAGAACCTTCAAAACTGATGCGAGGCTATTTCATTGAACTAAATGGTAATGGGTCGATTTTACTGAGGTTATCCCATGGTTACCTCCATTTCTTCATTCAGTGAGTGAGTGAGTGACTGACTGACTGACTAACTGACTGACTGACGTTGGCCAAATATCATGGTCAATGACAGTGCCATGAAATTTTGTGCAACTTACACGTGGCAGGGGCGACCAGACAACACCCTCGAACACTGACTCAATTCACAGATTGGGGGTTATTGTATATGTATGTACTTCCTCTACATACCTAGCTCCAAAAACGAAACGAAAACTAAAATATTTCTCTCAGTATCCCTGTTATAAGTATTTTGGGGGAGCGGCGTTTAAATGCAACGCGCATGTTTCTCTCGCTGCAATTGCTGCATGCAATAAGCATGCTTCTTCATCCTTCATCCTTCGTCGTCGTCATCATCATCATCATCGTCGTTCTGCTATTGCAGCTGCACGAAGGTTAAACATTTTCAGGGGCACACACAAAACTACTACTACAACTACAACAACGGGAGGGAAGCTAGTAGCCAGGCCCTTTTGCTTGAGCTTTTGGCTACATATAACGTACCAAGGGCAAGGACACGCAAGCATGCGCATTTCCGCATGGCGAAAAAAGCTGAAACAAAAAACCATTGCATACACACAGGCGCTGCAGTAGGGACACTCGTTCATATCCCTCTCATTGCCAAGGTCTGAGCCGGTTTGCCGGTTGCCATTGCCACTGCTGGTGCCACTGGTGCTGCTGCTCCTGCAGCCACTGCAAATGACATTGAGTCGTTTGAATGGGATGGGTGGGTGTCCTAGGAGGAAGGATACGAATGAACGAACGAACGAACGACCGACCGACCGACACCCCAGACAGCATAAATTTCAGGGTTGTCGTCGTTAGCATTCTCTGCTCTAAGTCTGGCTCTTGCCTTGCCTTGAATCACATTTCACTATATGTGATATATTTATTTATATGGAGGTTTTTGTCGAGGATGCTCTAGGGTTTCGCACACATGTGTCACACAGACCATGGTCAGTCAGTAGTTGTAGCCTTGTCGCCAAAAACCATGGTCAGATTGCTACATATGCGTTAGACACCAGACTAGACACTCAATTTTCATGCTAATTAGCTTTAAGAGCCTTTTTCGCCCAAGGAGCGTCGATTTCAACATTTATCGTAAATTTTTTACGAGCCCATCGAGTCACTCCCCGGCGGGCTGTTAGAGCCAAATTGAAGCCAATTATTATTGGGTCAATGTGCGTACAGTGAACTGATTTGTTTTTTTTGTTCTTTTTTTTTTGCCATCTAATTTGACTTAGCTGAAAAGTATGCTATGAAGGCAGTTCAGTTCAGCCCAGTTCAATTCAGAGTTCAGTTCACGCATACTACAGGAGGAGTTCAATGAAACTTAATTTTATTTGGGACATCGGTGCTTAACCTCAACTCAACAGATACGACTACTGCGGGCATACATATGGCAGGAGAACACAAATGCACGAGAGGATAAAGCCAAACGAAGGCATTTTGTTTTATTTATGGTCTCTGGTTTTAGCCTGCTCTCGGTCAGTGACTCATTGGGAATTATTTCGTTTTTGCCATCGGGAACATCATGTTTAGAATTCACTTAGTGTGTGTGTGTGTGTGTGTGTGTCTCCTCTCTGCATGTGTGTGTGTGTGTAAGGTCCTTTTTTTATTATTTGTTTAAAGGTAACACAAAGGTGTGAATCATTTTATGAGTAAGCTAAAGCCAAAGACCATTGCACCTGCTAATGCCAACAATGATGATGATTAGGACAGGTTAGCCTCGAGTTCAAAGTTCGTAGGGATTTGAGTTACTCATATTGGGTGAGGTTAGATTTATATTCGTATTGCACGTGTGTGTGAAACAATGGAATATCGAAGTAAATCTAAATGAAATCTCAGGTGTATTTACTTCTAGATAACGTAAAGCTTCTTAAGCCCATGAAAAAAAATACATATACTCTATTTTTTGGGCAAAAACAACACATGCTATCTCGCTCACTCTGTACACGATACGGGGCCGGAAAGGGGCGTGGCCCAAAAAATAAACTTGACTAGCGTAGATACTACATTAGTGTACATTTCAAATTTGGTAGCTCTAACTCTTATAGTGTTCGAGATTTCAATGTTTATACAGACGGACAATAGATTGGACTATTGATACTAATCAAGAATATGTATACTTTATAGAGTCGGAATTTTGAGCAAATTCAATATTGTTTTTCTAGTTCTTTAGTTTATACAACTTTCTTTTAATCCATGTAGTGTACATCATCATAGCTCGCCCTTGCGCTTCGAACTCCCCTGTCTTGGTTCACGCCAGTTACTTGTGGTTATTCATACTCTCAATGGCTGCATTTTATTGCCACTTAGAGTACTGGCGAAGCAAGGAGCAGGACGTGGAGGTTGGCTAGAGGGGAGCGACATTAAATGACGCCAAACAAACTGTGCAAAATGATATAGATTACAGTTATTATGCCGTCGTTGGCTCTCTGTTGCTATAACCTACGATCCCCCACACCGACTGACTAGCCGTCAGCCATCAGCCACCAGTTTTGCCCTTCCCACCCACCGAAAAGAAAAGCAAACACAAAAAAACAAAAAAAGAAATACATTTCATATGTCTGAACTCAGACAGTTGCTTTTGCCTTCATGCCTCCCGCTGCTGCTGCTGCTGCCGTTTGCCCTTCATCAAACTTTCGCTAATTTGTAATGCAACGACGACAACGACAGCGTCTGCAGTCAGTGGGAGAACGGGCGGGGCGGGGCGTGGCGGGCAGGCAAAGGGTTCTACAAAAGCTACCCCATGGCCCTTTACGCAGTCTGCTGCCTTGGCTGACATTTTTGATGCCTATGCGTGATAAGAGCGAACGAAACGTGCTCTGCCCATGTACTTATAGCAACGACAATGACGATGATGACGCAATGTGCAACATGGAGGTCAATAAACCAAGAGAATTTTGTGGCCATAAAACAACACAGAGAGAACGAAAATAATAAAAGGGGTTGAGCTTTTCTTTTTTTTTTTTGATACGATTGCATTTTATGAGGCATATAAAAGCAAACAAAAAATAAAAAAGCGAAGGAGCCATTAATACAGATATCAGAAGAGCTCTCAAGAATTATTTAATTACAAATAATTGTGATTTTCCTATGACCAGTTAGGAGAAGCCTATTCGAAAGAATTTTATAATCACTGTGAAAATGTGAAATAACAAATATTGATGGCAATTTATATAAGTTTAACATGAATTCTAATAATAATTATTACCTTGCATTAATTGGTCAGATATTCTTAACGCAGAGAGGGAACCGTTTCCGATTTATGTTTAATAAAACCAGTAGAGCAAAATGTAAAAAAAAAAGAACTAGTTCAAAATTTAAACAAAGAACTAGTGCAAAATTTTGATAAAAGATCTGGTCCGATATTCGCGATTATCAACAAATTTATAGAACACAATCTCTATTCTCGATAGATCTCTCATATACTTAGATAAAGATAGTCATCCGAATTTTATGGTTTCGAAATTCCTCAACGAGTACAGTAAAAATAAAAAGCCTTTAAAACTCCTGCCAGACGAATAGGGTTTTATGACCTTAGATCGTCGAGCTAATCATGATCATAATATATACTTTATAAGGTCGGAGATCCTTTTAACCAAATAAATATGGGCATTTCCGCTCAAAATACTACAATAAATAACATTTCAAATGTTATTTTGCTGTCGAAAGTCGTGTAAGTGAAAAATTTTATTTCCAATTGAATCAGAAAATATATTTGCATCGGCATCGAAGGGTTAATGGTAATTGTTCAGACCAGTGTAAACAATTTCTGGAGTGGTCCAATCGAAAGGTTTATAATAAAACATATTTTGGCTCTAACAAAATGAAATGTTGTAAATGTATTCGTTCCTTGTGTGATTTTTCATTGAATTGTGTATTTATTGGCTTAAAGAATCACTTATTGATTGACATTTTACTTATTTACAGCATCACAAATGATGAAATGTTGATCGTTCAGTCCCTGGGTTGAGACCCTTCGTTTGGTGAACGATGTTGAGAATTGCATTTTATCAGATTTCTTGGTATTATTAATAATAAATTTTAGTCACTGAGGCATGACAATGCAACGTGCAACACCTTATACCACTTAAACTCTCATTACATTCGGTGGAAAAAAAAGTTTTTTTTTTATTCGCAACACCTGTGCCTGCCTGCCAGTTACCCGTGATCCTGAAACCCTCCTTGACAGGGATTGTCAGGCAACCCGAGTGTGTGCCGCCCGCCCCTTCTTAGCCCTTCTTCTGCCCTGTACCCCTGTGTGTTTGCGTGTTGTGCAACTCTGCAGGGTAATTTGTCATTCACCGTTCACCAGGAGCCTTATAATTAGCAGCCAAAGCTGCGGTGCAGTGGTGCAACGGTGGTGCAGGGTTGTTCTAGTTGCAATTGTGCAATATTTACCTGTGACTCACCTCACCTAGTTAACGTCAAAAGCACAAGGAGAGTGTGAGTGAGTGAGTGCGGTGAGTGAGAGAGTGAGTGAGTGGGAGAGAGGGGGGGGGGGGAAATTCTCCTCTTCTTTTGCCCACTTGCTTTTCAACTTTCACCATTTCTCTGCAACAACGATTACGAAAGCATTCTCACTTACATAGAACTTTCTCCATGCCAACTAGAAAACTTGCTTAGCCAGTTAGAAGAAGAACTGCCAACACTTAGCTGTCTCTCTCACTGTCCCTCTCTCTCTCTCTCTCACTCTGTCTCTCTCTCTCCTTGTGATTTTAAGAGTTAGTGAAAAACTAGTTTTTCCCAACAGTTGCAATTGTGGAAAATTGCAATAATGGCAATGGCAATGACCTTAGAAGGCTTAGCCTTGAATGCCTATCCATCTCTTTGTCTCTCTCTTTCTCTAACTGCCCCCCCACATCTCCCCTCCAGGGCCCAAAGAGTAGTAAACCAGTTGAAGAGGGGCCAAACCATGACCATGCCCTCGGTTAATTCTAGAAATATTGCGAAAATTCTAGCCACAAAAAAAAGCATCAACTATTTAATACATTTTTATGAGTCAATTGTCTAACATAACTTTTACTTTGACCCCATCCCCGCCCCCCCCACTAAACACTCTGCTTACCCCTAGAAGTAGTAGTAGTTTTCACTTGTCAGCAGGAGCAGAAACAACAACAGGAGGAGGAGGAGAAGAAGGAGTCATAAAATGAGTCAACAACAAATGTGCAAACAAGCGCAAAATGCAAGAGCTAAACAAACGAGTCCTGGTCCTGGTCCTGGTCGTCGTCGTCGTGGTCGTGGCCGTTGTCGTGGTGCGCTGCTTGGGAAAATCTCTTTAGTATGGGTAGGTCAACCACCAGACATTGAACTCAACACATATATATACATATATATTTATGTATGTATGTGTATACATATAGAAAGAGAGACAGAGACGTACTTCCGTCGATGAACGAAGAACTGGCAACAGCAGCGGCAACAGCGGTTCCCCCCAGACCCAAAACGTCGTGCGGAAAATGTTGCATTGCAGCGAAACGACGATGAATCGACGAAGCCACGAAAAGCGTGCGAAGCACTCAGAGCACGTGAATCCACATCGAGGTAGGTAGCTCTAGATTGTACATACATACGAGCCAGCGAACGAACGAACGTCTGTTTTACGCGGGGGTCAACAAAGGGGGAAGCCATCATCATCATTGGAATCATCATCATCATCATCATCATCATCATCATCATGATGGTCGTCGTCGTCGCCGTCGTCGTCATAGTCATCGTCGCATTTCGCATTGTGTTCAAGTTTAGTGGGTTGAGTGACACAGACACAGTTTGTTGCGGGAGAGCGAGATGGTATCGGAAAACAGAGTGAAGAACGAGTTTTTGCCATGCTATTTTGTAATAGCAATCAAAGTGAGATGATATGCCAATGCAATGCGATGCAAAGCGATGCGATGTGATGCGATAGAGTGAGCGAGTGTGGCTAGATCAAAAGATTGTCTGCATATTAAGTGTGGGAGGTGGAGAGGGGGTTGGGTAATTGCAAACTAAATTAGTTAGTTAGCATTTAACTTTGTAACGCAGACATTAAAAGTTACGGTTAACAAAATCTGCAAAAGATCTAAATCCAATTGATCAAAATAAAGACTGACCAACACATAGTTAAAACTAATACTTATCAGTTTTTGTTTTATGTTAAATAGAGAATATATTCAGGAATGGCTACCATGGTTACTATTATTTCCCTACATATAAATTTAATGGAAAAAATAACAATTAAAACTGAGTTGGGCAAAGTTTAAATACCCTACAAAGTTGGCAGATAGAGTTGACGATTTTTCATAAATGTTTGGTCTAATTTTTTCCATACTCAAGCAATTTGACATTTATTTCAAAAAAGAAACAAGCATCTTGATATTTCGAAATTTTTCAATGCCATTAAGAATATCGAACGATTTTTGAAACTTTCTTCATAGTGAAAATTTAAGAAAAATGCATTAATAATTCGATTTTAAGATTTAAATCTTAATTTTAAATTTAAATTCTTAGTAAAAGTTAACAGAAATTTTAACTGAATCAAAGTTTTGATACCTTTGGGGCTATAGGTTCTTCTGGATAAAGCGTTGTGAATGTTTTTGAAGAATTGTTATAGATTCAATTACTACCAAATTGGTAGTAATTGAGAATCTTTATGCCAAACTTTGAAATATTGAAAAAAACCACGATCGATTGAAAAAAACTTCTATAACTTTATTTTCTAGCTATCGGTTCTTTAGGAACTAGGGATATGATATAATCGTTCCACGTTCTGGCAAACTATACACTATACAAGGCCATACAGATTATGATAGTATTTGGAAACAAATTTTGAATATAAAAAAAAAATAAATTACATTAAAAAAATTGATTAAAATTTGATTGACCTTTTTCCCACCTCCCACACACATTTGTGAAATTTTTGGATAAATAAGTATGAGTAGAAAATTTGGTTTTTTTTGTATTTACTTTTGGCCAGAGTGTGACCTGTCAATTCAATTAATAGCCATTAGTATTATATTTTGTTGACATTTGTGTTGTGTGCTTTTTTTTAGTTTTACTAAATGATGAAACAAAAAGCGACAATCACACAATTAAAATGAAAATCAACGAAAAGGGAAAACTTTTTGTCATACAGACAACACCAACACACACACAAAGATATATGTATATGTATGGCGAATTCATACATAGAACAATAACAGACTAACCTATTGTAAAGTGGGGGAAATATAAAGCTCATATACATATCCATATAAACATATATATGCATATATATATGCGACATTTTCCAATATGGCGTCGTAGCACTCCAACCAAGGCAACCATCCAACCAACCAACCGACCAACCAACCACCCAACCAACCATTCAACCAACTCTCCTCTTCACATGCATCAAAATATTTGCCAAAAAGGGGGGCAAACGGGAAGAAGCAGAAGAAGAAGATGATGACGATGACGATGACGACGACGAAGCTTTTGTCTGCTGCACAACTCCCAAAAGCCGTAGCCAAAACCAGAACCATAGCCATAGCCATAGCCCAAGCCAGGGAGCAGGTCAATGATACCAAAAGTTAAACCCAAACCAGCAATGTCTGCGTCGCACTTGAGTAATTTTCACAAAAACAACGTTTCAGGCCGCACCCTTACAAACACCCACACTCCCCACACACACACACACACATACAATCGGGGGCTAAAACGCAAAAAAAGAATAAACTTCAACGCCAGTGTCAAGTTTACGCTAGCTAAAGTACCCCCTCTACGAACTGCACCACCCCTCCCCTCCCCTCTCCCACTCTCGTACACACAAAACTCCACTCGACTCTCCCCCCCTCTTCTTCCACCACTTTCCACCTTACACCAGGCTTGGTCATGAACTCCATTTTCAATGGCAGCCCTAGAGGAGCACTTTTATCTTTCTTTCTTTTTTTCCTTTTTTTTTTGTTAATTTGTGCAGTGAAAAGCGTCAATGGTGGGAGGAGAAGGAGGGCAGGGCAGGGGAGGGGGATTTGGAGTCAGAGAGAAGCGGAGAATATGAGAGAGAAAAGCGAATGCGGCACCTAGCCACCTACCTACCTACCTACCTACCTACCTAACTATAGCTCTAATAACCGCCCTGCCACCTCCTGCAATGAGGCAAAAGCTATGCAACTTCCCATCTGTCCTCATGCATCATTTATTTGCCTCGTTCTCTCGCCCTCTCCCTGTCTCTGTTTATGCTCTGTGCCTGGGTTCGTATCTTGTATCTTTTATTTTTCCATTTTGCCTTGCTTTTCCTGTTTATCAGTGTGTGTGTATGTGTGTTTGTGTGTGTGTGTTGGTTGGAGCAGCAGCAGCAGCAATGGCAACAACAACCACAACTTGAACAACGCGGTGAAGGTCATTGCTACCAAAATTGTGTCTCCCTTTTGTCCTACTCTACTCTCGACGCGACTCGACTCGACTCGGATTCGATTCGCAGCACTGCAGACACACACACACACACACATAAAGCACACACACACACACAGAGGCAAGCAGAGCGGAGTAGAACCAAGAAAGAGAGAGCGACTGAGTGTTTGTGTGTGTGTCTGCATGCAATGTTGGTATCCACAACCAACCATCCATCTATCCATTTATCCATCCATCCTAGTGGTATACTCCACATCCACATAACTTGGGCTTGGGCTTGGTCTTGGGTCTTGGATACTGACTGTGTTGCCCTGTGCCCGTGCCTCTCGGCCTGCGAGTCATTTTGCTTTTTGCATTTTCATTTCCATCATCTACCTCCCCCTACCTCTACCCCACCGCCAGCTCCACCGCCATGAACACTAGCAACAGTTAAGAGAGAGAGAGAAAGAGAGTTGCCAGATGGTTGCAAAATTAGTAAATAAGTTCTATAAACAAATCTCTATCACTATTAGAAGCAAAAGAATTCATAAATTAGGATTTAAAAGAGAGTAAAAAGAAGAGAATAATATTATAATATCCTAAGGATCTCATTGAATTACAAAGAAATTTGATGATATTGATCTTCAGGATCAGTTCCTCAATAATTTAAAATTAAATTGTGTGAAATGGAATTTCTATTATGTTTCTAATGCAATTATACTCTGAAAATATTTGGTTTTTGATTTGCAATCTATTCTAAAAGAACAAATAGGCAAATTAGTTGTTTTAAATATGTAGCTTAATATAAAGGTTTTCGGTATGAAAAGTCTTCAATAAAACTTTCGATTTAAAGGATTTTTACAATATTTACAAAATTTATTCATTCAAGATCATGAAAATAACTTTAGACAACAGTCAAACAATAAGAAGACTCAGAAGGTATCGCCTTTTTGGATATTTGACCTTCAGACATTAAATTTTTAAACAATTTGGAGTATTTCCAGATATTTTAATAAATTCTTGGAGTTTTTCTCAACAAAAGTCGAATGTCAAGAGTCATTTTGATGCCTAATGATAGAAGAATTGTTGAAACGATCATTTGAAATGATTTATTTTAAATAAAAAAATCTCATAATTTGCAGATCTTGAATGTTGTGATACAGATGGATGTCCCAAAGGACATCAGATAATTTTTATTTGGACATATGTAGTTATACCAAAGCTAGTGATAGTTTCTCCTGTGGTTTCTGATTGAACCTGATCATCGGAACTTGTGACTTTTGTGTTTATGTAACGTAGATTTTTCGTTCTCCTTTTTCTTTTATTGGCTTTTTTATTTAGTTATTTATCAAAGCGAAACTAGAAAATGCCGCACACCAAGCACCCAAACAACCCATTTGCAAATCATGGAAAATTCAAACTAGTTTCTACTGTTATCCAACTGCAAATTCCCACCTAAACCCCAGGCAGAAACCGAAATGGAGACGGAGACGGAGACAGGGACAGAGACAGATTACACATATGTATGCATAGAGCCTAGGCCTAGGCTTGGGCTCCAGGCGGCACTCAATGGACTAGGCCAATTAAGAATCCAGTTCAAGCTCACACACACACACTCACACACACACACATTGGACACATACTGAGAAATAGAAGAAAGAGTGGCGGCACAGGAGGAACCTGGCATCATCATATCAGAGAGTAAACAGACTGGTCACAGGCATGTCATTGCATACAATAAAGAAGAGTGGCCAATGCATAAAGCATATCAGCAAATAGTGCACCCAATGAACCACCCAATACCCTTCCCACCATGGCCAATGATGATGAATGCGAGGAGTTGAAGGTAAACGGAAAGCCAGTCTAAAAGGGAGGGGCAAGGCAGGCGGACAGGCAGGCGGGCAGGAAGCCACTAGAAGCATTCAGAATGCCATGGCCAATGCCAGTGCCAAGTATGCAGTCGCAGCCGCAGCACTGTAGCAGTCAGTGTCAATGCCAGCAGCGGCTCCACATAAAACTGGGTGAGAGTAAAGGGGAGGAGAAATAACGCCCGACTACAACTACAACAACTACAACAACAACAAACACGAGACGACGACAACGAACCTAGCTTTGGGTCTATGGCATACACGACGACGATGCCCAGCGATTATAACATCAGCAACTAGCAACAACAAAACACACACAGAGCTCAGGCAAATGCAAACGCAAACGCAAACTCTAGAGGCCATTAGCCTATGCCTATGCTAGGGAGAGAAAAAAAAAAGACCCCAACCAAACAAGAACCAGCAAACAGAGAGACAAAGAGAGTAGTAGGAGAATCCAAATGAGAGAAAAGGAGAGGGAGCAAGAGAATTAGGGAACTCTATCTACACAGTACTCTCTTCTCTCCAATTTGACGCATGCGTTTTGAATTCTTTTCGAGGCGCTGCAATTGCAATGACCCTCTAATACAGTGAGAAAGATTCATCAAATCGAAACCGAAAAGTGACCAAGGATGAAATGAAAAGAGAGTATGATAAAATTGGTCAAACCAGGTAAGAAATTAAATACAATCGAATTAAGAACACTAGACGAACAGATTAATCCAAAAATCTATGAAATTGAAAACGAAAAGTCACCAAAAATGAACAGAATTGAACAGCATAAAAAAGAAAGAGACTAAAAAGTAGATTAAATAGGATTTTAAAAGTCACAAATAAACAAATAGTGGTCAAAAGAAGAGATTTAAAATATTAATTGCAGATCAAGATCTCGATTAAGTAAATAAATATAATTTTTATCAATTTTATTTTATACTATTCGACTATAAAGTAGATTAAATAGGATTTTAAAAGTCACCAAGAATCAAATAATGCGCAATAGAAGAGAGTAAGAATATTAATTTAAGATCAAGATCTAGATCAAGTAAATTAGTAGAATTTTTTATCAATTTCAATACACAAATAAACACCCCAAAAATGAAATACTTAACAAGCGATAAAAAGGAAAGTTAATTAATATATTAATTGAAATTATGAGAAATTATATATAATTATGGTAGGCAGTTCCACTTAAATCTGAACCAAGCACAATTCTGTTTTTGTAAATTTTTGTTAAATTGTTTTTCTTTCCATTGAATTAGCTCCCAACAGAAATATCCTTTCTATTTTTAACAAAATAAAAGTGCAACACAATGGGGCAATCGAAGGCAGCTTTCGATGGCTGGCCAATGCCAATGCCAAATCAAGGTGGCTTATGCCAATTAGTGAAATGTGAAAGTTTCCATTGCATTCGACTAGCTATAAGTATTCAATGATTGATGCGAAAGGAAGGGATTGGGATAGGGAGTAGGAGTAGTAGTAGTAGTAGGCATAAAAACATCACAGTGCAAGATGATTGAAAAGTTACCCACAAATTATGCGAAAGCCATTTGTGTGCCCACGGAAAACGTGTTTGGCTCAATGCGATGGGCATTATTCCATTGGATGCGCGGGGATGGGGATTGGGATGGCGATGGGATGGAATGGGTTGGGTATTGGGTATGGGATTGTATACCCAGTGTATACTGGTTGCAAAAAAAAAACTCTTGCAAATGCATTCACATTGAATTCTATGTGGTAGTAGTCGTAGTCGTAGTAGCCTTCGTTCGTCGACCTTGCCAACTTGTTCTGTTCTCTTCTGTTCGGTTCTGTTCTGTTCTCTTCTGTGTTCTGTGTGTTGGTAGCTAAAATAATTTTTCCTTCTTTTGTCGCTCTTATTTTTCTTCTGTTTTTTTAAGACATGTGGGAAGGTGCGGACAATTCTCCGTTTGCCGCATTTTGGTCATTGAACCGACAAGTCATGCCGGACAAGTGTTTCTTTCATTGCATTTGATTTTTAATTCTCTAAAATTCACGCTCTGTCCCTCTCCCTCTCTCCAACACACACACTCGCTGTTTCTCTATCGCATATCCTGTGTGTGTGTGTGGTTAATGCGAGGCGTCTAAGACTCGATAAGTCCTAGGAGTGATTTCCCTTTCTACCATCGTCTGGATTTTTGTGCATAGAACATACAGCAGTTTGGTACAGTTTTTGCCCTTCAACAAATATTTGCTGGCATGTTGCCTGCTGTTGCTCCACTACCCCAAAGTTTGTCTTGGCGTTTGCAAGAAAAAAATCAAAATAAAAATAAAAAAAGGAACAAAAAAGAAGAATCAGCGTCGTGACAATGTCTATTATATTCGACGCTGGGCAGCAAGGAAGCGAAGCCATCATGGTGGATTGAGAGAATGGAGTGGTAAATAAATGTATAGATACTAGATATATCAGTTTTATGTACTCATATATATAAACGATACAGGGATGTAGTTCTTGGATCTAAAAAAATTCCTTGGACAAGGCTCTTTCCAGTGATTTCCTCAAAACTATCGAGAACTTTCAGTGGCTTCCCTAATAAAGCGTCTCACAATCACACAAATTTCGAAGATTCGTATTCAAAAATTCATTAAATAGATTTATAGTTTCAAAAATTAATAAAGGACATTTTAGTCCGATATTTCAATGCAAGTAAAAGTTAGCTAATTGGATATAACCAGCTCGATAATCCATAGAATACGGCATTACCATATCTATAAGGGATCTCACAACCTAACATAACTGGCAAACAGGGCAAGTTTTTTTAAACGCAGCAAAATATTCTAAAATGGGCAAATATCTTATGAATTTTAATGAATAAAATTGATGATGATATAATATTTTTTTTCCATTGACGCATTATTACAAATACAATATTATATTGTCCAGTTTCCCATAAAAATGTGCCTCTGACCTAGCCTAACCCAAATAAATAGTAATTGAAAAGTTTACTAAATATTCGTAGCATACTTTATGGAGCTATATGGTCGGGATCAAATTTAAATTCAAAATCTAATGAAGAATATTAATAGGAATGATATACACACATCTTTTTTGTTTTTCTAGTTATTCTTAGCATAGTTTACCAGATAAACTCGGCCTCAAATCGCAACATCAATTCAAACGATGACGTCAATTATTGTGTGATATAAGGATTAATATTGGTTGATTCTTAATTTAATAATTAAAATTGCAAGATTGTTTCACTTACATGTTTCTCTCTTTTAAATTTCATATCACATAATGTTTGGATGATAAGTACATGATGATGAGATGGATAATGACGCTACGGGTAGAATGAAAAGAAAAGAAATGAAACTTTTAGATTAGACAACTGGCAAATGATATGCTTATTATTAGATGAAAAATTGGGATTACATTTTAATTTATTTTAAATTTATTTCTTTGATTCAGTTCAATTGAAACCGATAAATTCTTGAGAATATAAACAATTAATCCTTTGTTGTTTTAATTTGTCAATAAAAATTCTTAACGCATTAAATGATTAATGAATGAATGATTCGAATGATTAATTTCTAGATCGATATTTTAATTTCGTTGCCTTTTTGTGATATTTGCCCAATCTTTGTTTCCCAATCTTTGCTTATATTTCATTCCTTTTTGAAAGTTTTAATATCGTAACCGGGGTTAAATGGCAATTACCATCCCTGTTGATTATATATAAGTATTTTAGCTTTTTTTGAAATTTATTATATGACAAAAATTAATCACTTAAATAGATCTATCTTTTGCCATTGCAAGCATTTTCAATTCGAATTCCAAATCCGATTCCCGTTTCCATTTCCATTTCTATGGCCAAAGAACAACCCTTACGATGATAAAGTTTACGGGAAAACTTTTTATACATTATCCCCCCGTCGTCTACATCTTGGGGACCTCTGACTACGGTCAGTTATTATTGTTGTTGTTGTTGTTGTTGTTGTTGTTGTTGTTGTTGTTGATGTTGCTTATGTTGGTTTTATGTGTTGGGGGCGCTCAGACAACACCCGATGGTTTTTGCGGATTGTTCGCTATATTTGGTGGGGTTGTGTGTGTGTTGTGTGTGTCGTTTTATTTAACGCTTCAATGCACTTCACGCTCTTTCTCTCTCCGTTTCTATGTGTAGCTTTCTCTCTCTCCTCCTGTGTCTCTTCTGGGTCTCTGTGAGAATGTTGAATATTGGCCAGGCTTGCTAATGACAGTTGTTATAGTTAACTTCCTTTTAACCACTCCCGTCCCCTCCCCCGCAGCCAACAATCCACTGGTGCTGCCGCCGCCCTCCCAGTTCTCACCTTATTGTTGAATTTTAAATATATCCCCTCCCCCACACCCCTCCCTCTCTCATTTTGTTTTGTTTTGTATTTTTTGGTTTAATTTCATTTTATGCTTTGCCCTTTTGTGGGACTGCAACCACCGAATACGCCGAACACACCGAACACCGAGCGACCGGCAGCCGCCATGATTTCCTCTTTACCCATCTCTAGTTTTGATTTCTCTTCCTTTGCTGCACTGCGTCACGTTTGCCGCATGCTGCTGCTGCCACTGCTACTGCTGCTGCTGCCACTGCTGCTGCTACTGCTGCTGTTGTTGGCTCTGCCACTGCCACTGCCTCTGCCTGTCTGCTGCCATTTTGGCTTTTCCTGCAGGAAGAGCTTGAGCTTGCATATATTTCACCGTGCGCCATGTTGTTTTTTGCCATAGTCTGTGTGTGTGTGCTCCGTGTGTTCTGTGTGTGTGTGTATGTGTGTGTGTGTGCTGTTCTCGTGCCCCAACTCTTCACTTTTATCGATTGAAATGTGTCTCAGGCTGTGAAATGCAGGTCATTGATCTGTTCCTGTCTTTCTCTCTCTCCTTCTCTATCTCTCCTTCTCTTCTTCGTTTGTTTTTTTGGGGGAAACACACGACTTTTTACTTTTTTCTTTTTTTGTATTTTTTTTGGTCAAAGTGGCGCTTCATCTCCACCTTCATTTAGTTTATAGGGGTTGGGCCTTTGGACGCCAGCAGCTGCTACACACACCGTCTACGGATGAGACTACGGATGACTATATAAAGTGCAATTTCTCGTCTGTTCTATGCTGGGGTATCAAAATGATAAGTTGGAAGTTGGGCAGTAGAATTTGTCAATTGGCAATGGAGAATCGAATGGTGAAGTTGTCGAAAAAGAAATTTGAGTTCGTCCTTTTTTTTAATGGGTGTGGAACCTCTTACACCTTAAGTGATTTCTATCAATTGATTCAAATAAATTGACATTATATCTAACCTTACGATGTTGATTGAAACGTTTCAGTTATCTTGATTTTAAATGTAATCTACTAAGAACTTCTTTCCACTTAAAAACCATTGAAAGTACTTATTTAAAATCTATTTCAATTAAATTTACATTTTAATTGAAGAAAAATATGAATTATAATTTTAAAAAAATTAACTAATTGGAGTTTTTCGAACCATTTTTCTTTAAATTTAAATAAACTTTTGTGAATATTAGAGAAATCGTATGGAAACAGAATAAAGATTATAACTTATTCACTTTTTCTTTGTTTATTTAAGAATCCATTCTACAAAGTCAATGAAAAACTGCATTTTCGATTACTAAAACTATTAAACCAATTTGATAAGACTATCAAAAATTAATGCGAAATTCGAATTCAGTTCAAAGAACTGATATTATAGAAAACTTATAGACACAATAAATAATTTATCACTTATGCATTTAAAGAATTAACGTTTACTTAGAGGATGTGTCAATAAAAAAATCATATTATGGGAAATGCCTAAGGAAACACATTTAAAATAAATCAAAGCTAATAATCTTGACATATTTATCATTGTTTTACACAAGACTTAATATATTTCAAAGCAAAGGAAACCACAACAATACTTTGGTTAAATTTACTACCATAATAAAACATAAACCATTTCTCAAGTACTTCAATTGAAAACGAATTGATCGTCTAAGATGGCCAGGTTTAAACGAACTACATACATATGTATATCGGACAAGATTCTCAATTGCCCCAAATCTCTGATTTCCTAACCATTATCCATTGATTAACTTGCCACTCACCCATTATTATTAAGTCAGATAACGTCTATTTCCACAGCCATATCGTAGCCAAATAGCAGGAATACAAGTAACATGAGCAAAAGGCAACTTGCATACAGAATAAGAAACAGAAAGCCAATGTAGAGAATATATAGGATTAGTCTTAACATTTCATAGATACAGAGAATTTAGGCGTAGATACGAAAGGGAAAACTAACAAACTGTCTGTTTTGACAACTTTATCGACATTAATTAGATTTGTTCATGCAGCGTTATGTATTTATGTATGTACATAAAGGCCTTTTCACAAAGTTGATTCATTTCGGGCATATATCTTTCAAAGTCAATTAGCCTTACTAACACACTCCCACGCCAGATCTGTTTTTTTTTTTTTGCTCTCTCTCTCTTGTCATATCTTTTTTTTTCTCGGTTTGGTTTGGTTTGCTTTTTTCCTCATTCTCGTTTTTGTGAAATGAAAACTGCAGCGAAAGTCTGTATATAGGAAAAAAGCGAAATTTGTTGCAGGCCGAAAAATTGCAGAAACTGTAAAATGGAGTTTTTGCCTATATAAAAAAATACAAAAAAAAAAAAGGAAAAAGGAGGAGGATAATGGAATTACAGGATACGACAGACACACACAGATTCTGTGCAGACGGAGAGACTCTCTTTCGCAGACAGATAAACGAAGCGAGCGATAGCCATGGCCATGGCCATGGAGTTTGAAGTTTGGTTCTCCTTGGATTCGGCTCTTTTTTTCTGTTTTCAGTTTTCAGTTTGTTTGGAGTTGGAGAGTCTACTGTCTGGCAGCCAACCAAAAAACGTCATACTGGCAACTCGGAACACAGAACTTCAACCCCGACTCCAGCTCCATGCCCATGCCCGTGGCTTTGCTCTCGATTGCGCTCTGCATGTGCATATTGCCATGACAACCGATTCGAGCCAGACGGGCGTGTGTTTTTTGGGCGGCGACACATTGCAGAAATAACAACAACCAAAAAAAAAAAAAAATAAAACAGAAATAACAAAAATTTATAACAACAACAAAAAAAGGGGGCAAAAACAAAAGCGAAGCTTCAAAAAACAAACCCTCGAAGTGCAATGGGTCAGTGTAAAATTACAAAAATTGCTGTTGCTAGAGTTGGAAAACAAAAAAACAACGAGTAATTGTAATTAAAAGAGGATTGTCAATCAAAACGAATGATAATTCTGTCACTAGGCAGAAAATAAATTCAAAAGATTACGTTTAAAGAAGATTGTGTAAAGCAAAGATACAAAATAATGTCATCAACATGTTTCCGTTTCAGCATCCAAATTCAATTTTGGTAATAACAATTTCTTAATTGTTAATTCAAATGATGAGAATGTATTTCTGTATTATGGAATTTCCAAATTCCCAGCTTATCATACAAAGATATAGATTTAGACTTGTTCATTCATTTCTTAAGCTAGTTAAGTTGAAGTTAATTTTGAAATTCTATTTTGTAATTAGGCAACACAATAATTTAATGATTAATTCTGGCATCATTTGTAGTTGACATGTTTTTCTCTACAAAGAAAACGACAAACTGCATACAAATATTGCTTTCCTTGTCTATTTCGAATTTTTTGTCATGAAAATCAATATCTTTTTTATAGAACCAATTGAGAATTATTAGACAAAGACGGAAAATGAACAAAATTTCGAAGAATGGTGTAAATTTTAAGTAATGTCAAGTGTTCTTTGCACAATATCGTGCTAATATGTATACATATATGTTCATATAGAACGTATTTATGGTATAGATGACGATGGTTTTTAGACATATTGAAATTGTTTTCCTTGTTTTTTTTCGGATTTTGATTCGATTTTATATTCAATAATACCTTTCTTAGGTTCGTGTATCGTGAAATAAATATGAAACCGTTTCGGTTACTGACGTTGTTGTTGCTGCTGCTGTTTGATTATTTTTGAAGATGGCATTATCCTAAAATAGCCATCAGCAAAATAGATTTTTGGATCATCTGGTCCACTGCCATCAGGATTTGTTTTCCATGTAATTGTCAAGCATGGCTCATTTTGTTGTGGAGCTTTTGGTATTATTATTTCATAGTCCTTCATATCTCGAGCATTCACATTATTCTCTACAAGTATAATGGGTTGATGCACTGGTTGATGCGATAATGTTGGCAATGCTTCCGGTTTTATGTCTACTACAAGTGGAAAATGTATATATTTCATATCCAATTCGTATTATTCTATGCAATCTCTTACATGGCTGACTCCACGCGCTGGCAATCATCGTCATCATTAGCATTAGAAACTTGTGAACATTATGTGATTCCATAATTTATAAATATAAACAAATCGTTGTTTTTTTCTACACTATATAAGTATATGTATGTATATAAGGTATATATGTATATAGATGGATGCCACACGAGTCTCTCTCCGTTTTGGCTTATCGATCGTAGGAATCAGTGGGAACGTCTTTGCTCGATCAGTACTCAATTCAAACTGACTGACTACTAAAATGAAATATGTGTGTGTGGTCATTATCACCTGGTTTCATTTTTAGTTTCTTATCACACTCACTAGAAATGAATCAAATTGCTGTGTACATTCAACAAAAAAAAATTATATATATTGTATTATTTTTGACAAATTGTAAACAAAGCTCGACCACAGATTGTCTGTGAATGAGGAGAGCTTGAACTGAAAACTGATAAATTCCATCGTCGAGAACAAAGGAAAATTCTGTGCAGCTTGGAGTTTTTTTGTCATGTTTCTTTTTTTTCCAAAGAGTATATTCAGCTTTCTAATCGATGTGGACATAAATCGGAAACGCAGAAAGTCTTTTCTTCATGCTATAAAACTCTCAAACGTTTGCTTTATAAAGCATAAAAGCCATAGTGAAACTGAAATCGGGTTTTTTTAAATCGTAGGATGACAAAAGAGGTAAAGATAAGCATGAGGATATAGTCACTAGTATTTGAGTGTTTTTTCAAGATCAAAAGTAAAGAGTTCTTCAGTGGTTAAAGGGCATTACAACTTCGTCAAGTCCCTGTGATCATAATTAGTTTTGAGTTCATACATTGGGTCGACCCCAATAGATTATTGCACAAGTCAAAGAAATGCGATTACAAGAAGAGTGATTTCCCTATATAGGATTTAATGTAACCATGTGTATGCTGCACATTTACATACATACGTACATTCACATGGAACTGATTTCATAGATTTTTTTGCTTGAAATTCGCGATTAGTTAATCTCAAATAAATGAAATCTTTGAATGGAAAAAGCATTTAGTTACTAAATGCACAGTCGACATTTATAATATATGTACATATGTATAATTCAAATTCCCCTCTTTGAATTAACTTACGATTGTACGATTGTGCCACAACTAGATGGCGCTACTGAGCTAGAACATTAATGAAATCTAGATGGCGACACTGTGCCAACCGTAAGCAATTGTGCAGGATGAGACACCTGAAAATTCATTTTAATCAAATGATGATTCTGTGATCTTTTGAGTATCCTTTCGTAAAAGCAAGACACCTGTAAGCTTATCCACTTTGGTTTTAATCTTTAGGAGCACTTACCAATCGCTGGGACGCCGGAGCACCAGGTAAGACTCCTTACATCTTGCTTGATTTTGTTTTAATTACACAAATATTGCAGATATATGAATTGTCAATATCTTATTTAAAGAACACCCATTTTTACGCAATTTATTCACTTTTTTTTTATAATAATATAATAATTAGCTATTAATTTAAAAATCCCGAACTGTCGCGTTTAAAAGGAGCGCTCGAACCAAATGAAACATGCTCGATCCACGTTCGAACCTCATCAAACCACCTTCGAACTTCCACAAACCACCATCGAACTTCCTCAAACTACCACAAGCCGAACTCGAACCATTTGATCAAACCACACGAAACACCCGCGAACATTCGTACAATATTAATGTTAATAATATATGTATGTATTAATTAATGGCATTTTGTTGTAAAAATACAAAAATTTGTTATGGGATTTGCTCCGATCGTTCCTGTGGGAGCTATATGGTATAGTAGTCCGATCTTGATCAAATGAAGTACATATATAAAACAGTTTTCGATCATTTTGGGCAGCAAATAAACAAGTTTTACTTAAGAATAACTGTTTTTAAGTAATTCTGTCTGAGGCAGACACTTGCATGTAAATATATAATGTTTTTGACGGCTTCCTTTCAATGTACATACATAGATAAATAGAAAAATGTATACATAACTATGTAAATAAAGTATATAAGACAGTTTTGGTTGATTTTGGGCAGTAAATAAACATTTATATAAGAATAACTGTTTTTGAGTGATTTTGTCTGCGGCAGCCACTTGCATGTAAATATATAATGTTTTTGGCGGCTTCCTTTCTATGTACATAGATAAATAGAAAAATATATACATATCTATGTAAATAAAGTATATAAAACAGTTTTGGTTGATTTTGGGCAGTAAATAAACATTTACATAAAAATAACTGTTTTTGAGTGATTTTGTCTGCGGCAGCCACTTGCATGTAAATATATAATTTTTTTAGCGGCTTCCTTTCTACATATGTACATACATAGATAAATAGAAAAATGTATACATATCTATGTAAATAAAGTATATAAGACAGTTTTCGTTATTTTTAGGCAGCAAATAAACAAGTTTTACATAAGAATAACTGTTTTTGAGTGATTCTGGCTGAGGCAGACACTTGCGTGTAAATATATAATGTTTTTGGCGGCTTCCTTTCTATGTACATAGATAAATAGAAAAATATATACATATCTATGTAAATGAAGTATATAAAAAGTTTTCGTTCATTTTGAACAGCAAATAAACATTTACATAAGAATAACTGTTTTTGAGTGATTCTGGCTGAGGCAGACACTTGCGTGTAAATATAAAATGTTTTTGGCGGCTTCCTTTCTATGTACATAGATAAATAGAAAAATATATACATATCTAAGTAAATAAAGTATATAAGACAGTTTTCGTTCATTTTAGGCAGCAAATAAACATTTACATAAGAATAACTGTTTTTGAGTGATTCTGTCTGAGGCAGACACTTGCATGTAAATATATAATGTTTTTGGCGGCTTCCTTTCTATGTACATAGATAAATAGAAAAATATATACATATCTATGTAAATGAAGTATATAAAAAAGTTTTCGTTCATTTTGAACAGCAAATAAACATTTACATAAGAATAACTGTTTTTGAGTGATTCTGTCTGAGGCAGACACTTGCATGTAAATATATAATGTTTTTGGCGGCTTCCTTTCTATGTACATAGATAAATAGAAAAATATATACATATCTAAGTAAATAAAGTATATAAGACAGTTTTCGTTCATTTTAGGCAGCAAATAAACATTTACATAAGAATAACTGTTTTTGAGTGATTCTGTCTGAGGCAGACACTTGCATGTAAATATATAATGTTTTTGGCGGCTTCCTTTCTATGTACATAGATAAATAGAAAAATATATACATATCTATGTAAATGAAGTATATAAAAAAGTTTTCGTTCATTTTGAACAGCAAATAAACATTTACATAAGAATAACTGTTTTTGAGTGATTCTGTCTGAGGCAGACACTTGCATGTAAATATATAATGTTTTTGGCGGCTTCCTTTCTATGTACATAGATAAATAGAAAAATATATACATATCTATGTAAATAAAGTATATAAAACAGTTTTGGTTGATTTTGGGCAGTAAATAAACATTTACATAAAAATAACTGTTTTTGAGTGATTTTGTCTGCGGCAGCCACTTGCATGTAAATATATAATTTTTTTAGCGGCTTCCTTTCTACATATGTACATACATAGATAAATAGAAAAATGTATACATATCTATGTAAATAAAGTATATAAGACAGTTTTCGTTATTTTTAGGCAGCAAATAAACAAGTTTTACATAAGAATAACTGTTTTTGAGTGATTCTGTCTGAGGCAGACACTTGCATGTAAATATATAATGTTTTTGGCGGCTTCCTTTCTATGTACATAGATAAATAGAAAAATATATACATATCTATGTAAATGAAGTATATAAAAAAGTTTTCGTTCATTTTGAACAGCAAATAAACATTTACATAAGAATAACTGTTTTTGAGTGATTCTGTCTGAGGCAGACACTTGCATGTAAATATATAATGTTTTTGGCGGCTTCCTTTCTATGTACATAGATAAATAGAAAAATATATACATATCTAAGTAAATAAAGTATATAAGACAGTTTTCGTTCATTTTAGGCAGCAAATAAACATTTACATAAGAATAACTGTTTTTGAGTGATTCTGTCTGAGGCAGACACTTGCATGTAAATATATAATGTTTTTGGCGGCTTCCTTTCTATGTACATAGATAAATAGAAAAATATATACATATCTATGTAAATGAAGTATATAAAAAAGTTTTCGTTCATTTTGAACAGCAAATAAACATTTACATAAGAATAACTGTTTTTGAGTGATTCTGTCTGAGGCAGACACTTGCATGTAAATATATAATGTTTTTGGCGGCTTCCTTTCTATGTACATAGATAAATAGAAAAATATATACATATCTAAGTAAATAAAGTATATAAGACAGTTTTCGTTCATTTTAGGCAGCAAATAAACATTTACATAAGAATAACTGTTTTTGAGTGATTCTGTCTGAGGCAGACACTTGCATGTAAATATATAATGTTTTTGGCGGCTTCCTTTCTATGTACATAGATAAATAGAAAAATATATACATATCTATGTAAATGAAGTATATAAAAAAGTTTTCGTTCATTTTGAACAGCAAATAAACATTTACATAAGAATAACTGTTTTTGAGTGATTCTGTCTGAGGCAGACACTTGCATGTAAATATATAATGTTTTTGGCGGCTTCCTTTCTATGTACATAGATAAATAGAAAAATATATACATATCTAAGTAAATAAAGTATATAAGACAGTTTTCGTTCATTTTAGGCAGCAAATAAACATTTACATAAGAATAACTGTTTTTGAGTGATTCTGTCTGAGGCAGACACTTGCATGTAAATATATAATGTTTTTGGCGGCTTCCTTTCTATGTACATAGATAAATAGAAAAATATATACATATCTATGTAAATGAAGTATATAAAAAAGTTTTCGTTCATTTTGAACAGCAAATAAACATTTACATAAGAATAACTGTTTTTGAGTGATTCTGGCTGAGGCAGACACTTGCGTGTAAATATAAAATGTTTTTGGCGGCTTCCTTTCTATGTACATAGATAAATAGAAAAATATATACATATCTAAGTAAATAAAGTATATAAGACAGTTTTCGTTATTTTTAGGCAGCAAATAAACAAGTTTTACATAAGAATAACTGTTTTTGAGTGATTCTGGCTGAGGCAGACACTTGCGTGTAAATATATAATGTTTTTGGCGGCTTCCTTTCTATGTACATAGATAAATAGAAAAATATGTACATATCTATGTAAATGAAGTATATAAAACAGTTTTGGTTGATTTTGGGCAGTAAATAAACATTTATATAAGAATAACTGTTTTTCAGTGATTTTGTCTGCGGCAGCCACTTGCATGGAAAAATATAATGTTTTTGGCGGCTTCCTTTCTATATACATACATAGATAAATAGAAAAATGTATACATATCTAAGTAAATAAAGTATATAAGACAGTTTTCGTTCATTTTAGGCAGCAAATAAACATTTACATAAGAATAACTGTTTTTGAGTGATTCTGTCTGAGGCAGACACTTGCATGTAAATATATAATGTTTTTGGCGGCTTCCTTTCTATGTACATAGATAAATAGAAAAATATATACATATCTATGTAAATGAAGTATATAAAAAAGTTTTCGTTCATTTTGAACAGCAAATAAACATTTACATAAGAATAACTGTTTTTGAGTGATTCTGTCTGAGGCAGACACTTGCATGTAAATATATAATGTTTTTGAGGCTTCCTTTCTATGTACATAGATAAATAGAAAAATATATACATATCTATGTAAATGAAGTATATAAAAAAGTTTTCGTTCATTTTGAACAGCAAATAAACATTTACATAAGAATAACTGTTTTTGAGTGATTCTGTCTGCGGCAGACACTTGCGTGTAAATATATAATGTTTTTGGCGGCTTCCTTTCTATGTACATAGATAAATAGAAAAATATATACATATCTATGTAAATGAAGTATATAAAAAAGTTTTCGTTCATTTTGAACAGCAAATAAACATTTACATAAGAATAACTGTTTTTGAGTGATTTTGTCTGCGGCAGCCACTTGCATGTAAATATATAATGTTTTTGGCGGCTTCCTTTCTATGTATGTACATACATAGATAAATATAAAAATGTATACAAATCTATGTAAATAAAGTATATAAGACAGTTTTGGTTGATTTTGGGCAGCAAATAAACATTTATATAAGAATAACTGTTTTTGAGTGATTTTGTCTGCGGCAGCCACTTGCATGTAAATATATAATGTTTTTGGCGGCTTCCTTTCTATGTACATACATAGATAAATAGAAAAATGTATACATAACTATGTAAATATAGTATATAAGAAAGTTTTCGTTCATTTTAGGCAGAAAATAAACAAGTTTTATATAGGAATAACTGTTTTTGAGTGATTTTGTCTGCGGCAGCCACTTGCATGTAAATATATAATGTTTTTGGCGGCTTCCTTTCTATGTACATAGATAAATAGAAAAATGTATACATAACTATGTAAATAAAGTATATACATGAGAACGTTTTCGTTCATTTTAGGCAGCAAATGAACAAGTTTTACATAAGAATAACTGTTTTTGAGTGATTTTGTCTGCGGCAGCCACTTGCATGTAAATATATAATGTTTTTGTTACTTATTTATAATTTCATTGTTTATCATGTTTTTTCAGAAGCTAAATCATTTTTTAAGCAAATGTGAAGTTAATTTGCATCGAATTATACATAATGCAAAAATTATTTAGATGTTACTAGTGGGGGTTGATGTTAACCTAGAAATCCCCCTTGGTGAGCCCATGGCATTAATCCTAACTCAAACATGAGCCCGACATGTTAATTAACAGCAATTCTTAACAGCTCGTTAAAAGTTGCGGAATATTTAAATTTGAACTGAAGTTTTGAATTTAGAGGAAATTCGTAACTTTGATTTCAAATTTGAATTTGCCGTTAAACATACTAACTAATAATAAATATATGTATGAACCAAATAATATGTTTCGAATACCCTACGATTTGTGAAACACCGACCTATGCTAAAGGTAAACAAGATTGTAATAGAGTTTGAAATACATTTGTTGATATCGGTTATGAATTCATATCCATTATATCAAGTTTACAGATAAAGAATTCAAGTTCTTGGCACAGTTCCACCATCTAGTTCTCATTTAACTCTTGACTGAGCTTTTTAAAGCTTGCAAAGTTCAACTTTATTTATGAAGTTCCATTTCTCAACATGGGCTGAATAAAATATCGAAATGTAACGAAAACTCTGCTAACGATCGACTAAAATAATACTCAACCGAATTGGAAATCAATATATAGACAACTATAGATTGATGTAGGAATACCCTGTTATATCATTGGCAATAAGTCCACAAATAAGTATTGAGTATTTCATATTAACTTTGTTAACTAAAATATATAAAATGATTGCAAAGAAGTCAATCTTGAGAGACGATTAACCATGGGAATGACAATATGAATTGATTTAGCATATTCTCTACGAAGAATCAGTTATCAGTTAAATAAATCAACAATTTGATGTATAATTTTGCATTAAATCTTTTATTTTCTTAGTAAATAGCGGAAAAAAACATGAAACACACATTTTCCAATTTCAATTACAAAAAAAAGGGTATCAAAGATAGTTAAACAAACAAGCTTGTTTTTTTTTTTTTTTTTTGTTTTCTTTTGCTTTTCTGCATTCAATATAGTAATTTTAGCGCAACAATTTATATATATATATATGTTTGTTTATATAGATATTGAATTATACAGTTTGAATATGTCGAGAAAGAAAATTAACGCTAACAATAATGACATATAATTAATTATTGAATATGTTTTACTTAAACTTAATTATAATTAACAATTTGCTTTAGGTTTTTGTTTTGTTTTTGTTGTTGTTTATGTATTTTACAAATTTCTTTTGCTTAAACGAGAGCAAAAAAAAAAAAATAATATATTTATATATATGTATATTTGTATGTATGTAGGGAGAAGAGAAAGAAACTTTGATAATTATTTTATATTGCAAATGAAAAACTAAAATTAAATTATATGTAAATTGTGGATTTCATTTGTGGATAATAAGTATTACTGATTTGTGGAACGGAACTGGGCCGTGTGTGTGTGTGTGTGAGTGTGTGTTTGTGTGTGTATGGATATGAGGACATTTTGAAATACTTTTGAGAGAAAATTCAAATGAAATACTTTTGTTTTTTTTGTTTGCCCATGGACGGAAACCGTTGCCTTATACAGAAATCAAATTAGTGTTAGGTATTTAAGCAGTTATACACTGCGGTCCTATATTGGAAGACAAATGAAACGAAAACCAAAACAAAAAAAGAAAAAAAAAACACAAAAGTACTTGCTGAAGAAGATCTCAAATGTTTAAATAAAATGTTCGAATGTTATGTCTTTTTTTTTTTGTTGTTTTCTTTTGTTTTTCGTTTGCTACTGTACACAGTCTTTGTAAATGTTGTTTTGTTTGTTTGCTGTTTTGTTTGTTAATGTTTGTCGAGACTTATAAACTACTTCTACTAAACACAGGATCTACACATACATTGAGAGAGGTATCCTATCTCTAAACCTCTGTGCTGTGCGTCTGTATGCGAACTTTTTTCACACTCCCATTTCGTCGCATGGGCGGCGGTGAATTGCCGGAACCAGAATATCCGGGATTTTGTATGCCCAGCGTGGGATCGGGCCGTGGGCGTGGTTTCTTGAGGCTCGAACGTAGCGGTGATCGTGTCACCGAATCAAGTGTCGATCCATTCGAAACACTTGTGACTGTGGTGCTCATTGAGGCCACACTGCCCGCCGTACCGCCGCCGCCGCCGGCTCCGTTGCGTATGCCACTATATGGCTTGCCGGAGGCATCTGTCACCGAGACTCCATTGCGAGTGCGTGGCTCTTTGAAACCGGGATTGTTGAATGTGGTGGCGCTGGCTGGGGATGAGGCATCCAATGCCATAGTCGGATCACCGCCAGGACTGCGTGTAAAAATCACATCATACAGGGCGGCCACAAACAGGGCCACGGACAGCACAATTGCCACAATCTGAAAGGGGAGCCTCATTAGCCAAACTATCCATTTGATTATATACTATCTACTACTCACCTGTATGTAGAAGGATATGCCTCGAGTGATTTTGAAACCAAAACGCTCTTGCTCATCAATTTGCAGGGCAAATAACACAGTGGCTATAATGGCCAGCACACCTGAATAACAAAAAAAAAAAACAAATGAACACATTAATCGCAGTTTTTAAATTCAAATTATATTATTTGTCACTTACCACCTAAGAGGGCTAAGAGTAGCTTCACTATCACCAGTGTTGTATAGGGCATAACAACCTTCTCCCTCGATGAGATCATTGCATGTTGAATGACCGAGAGTATGCAAAAGATGCCCAGCACAGCTGAGCTGCCAATGGCCAATAGGCCACTGATAAAGACTACATCTAAAAAAAAAATGGGATAGAAGTTTTTATACATTCTTCTGTTATACATTAACTTTGTTACTAATTATCTAAACACCGCTTTTTATCTGTTATACCCTTTTATGAATCTGTCATACTATCTAATTTATTTTCTTTAAGCATATGATATTATACAGGACGAACTAACACAAAACGAGAACTGTTATACAACACAAACTGTTATACAATACGAAGTTGTTATAAAAGACCAACTGTTATACAACACAAAGTTGTTATACAACGCGAATTTGTTATAAATAACTGTTATACAACCTGAACTGTTATACAAGACAAACTGTTATACAAAACGAACTGTTATATGTATGATGTTATTAGACAAAATCAACTGTTATACAACTCTACCAACTTTTACGCAACTGCCAACTGTTCTACCTTGAATATTATACATTTTAATAAGCCTTATACTTAAAATATAAAATATAATACTTACTGCTTAACCTAAATTTCGAAACGTCATTGCCGCATTTTTCGCGATTATAAGTCAGTTGTTTGCAAACTTTAAACGGACTAAAATATCCACGATCAAAATCATAGCCACCTGAAAACAAATAGAGACGAATAAGTTATTATTATGATAATTATCTTGCAAAGCAAACTGAACTCACCTGATGGACTATCGTAGTATCCCCAAATTGGTATACCAATGGCCACCGAAGCCAAGGCAAAGCAAATGAAACCCAAACAGGTCACCCCAGCAGCATAAAGTGACGATTTAGCCATGTTTTACTGTACAGCATAACGAATAACAAATGCAAAATCGAGAATGTGTGTTGAGATCCAAAAGAAAGACAAAAAAATAACTAAAAAGAGAACGATAGAGAGAAATCATTAAGCATATATTATTCCTTTGCTCAATTATGTCATCTTATATATACTATAATCTGCATCTGTATAATGTAGGTGAATGATTCAAATGTTTTTCCCCCATTGACTTTGAGCCACGTTATAAATACACAAGAAAAAAGTCATTGTCAAGCCCATTTTCATTGCTAGAAATGAGATGAAAGCTCTCGCTCTCGTGCCAATTTTGTGTTCTTGCTTCTGTAATCCAATATTTGGCATTGTACTTACATAAGACGCACCTTCGGCTTTTGCCTCCACCTCCACCTCCATCTCCATCTCTAGATTGAGCCTCTGCCCCTTTGATGCCTGCCACTTTCCTCTTCTCATTTTCAACCATAAACGAACAATTAGATCTCATTCATACATAAAGAGCTGCTACTTGTCGTTGGCCTTGAAATTGCAAAAAATGATATAGCTACATATCGAGGCATCGACTATGATAATACCCAGTATTGAAATCAACGAAAAAAATTCCATTCTACCCTCTCATTCAAGCAATTCGTAATCTGTCATACAAAATATTCGTTTCGTGATTCTTTATTCCCATATACCCTTAAATCAATTGTGGCTACAGGGTAGACAAAAAAATGCTTACGCAGAAAAATTTTCTTACAAACCATGTGTGTGTGTGGGTGGTTGTGTGTGTGTGTGTGTGTGTGTGCATCCATAAGATACTTAAATATTGTCTCAATGCTATGGCAAATATTTGTACTCTGTGTTAAGCTGATTTTCATTTAACATGTAATTTAAAATCGATTAGTTACATACACATGTACATGAGTATCTATATATATATGTATATATATGCATATAGTACTTATTTATAGATATTTCATACTTGTATTTATTGTATTTTGACAGTTCTATGCTAATTGTGAAGTATTGTGAAATTGTAGAAGCCATTTAGCTAGATTTTCATGATGTGACAACAATACGGGGCGTATACTTGATATTTTTTAGTGGCAAATTGTGTGAACTGATTGTGTCGCTCATACGCTCAATCCAATTTTTTTTTTTTTAGCATGATAATGACAACGAAAATCAGATTGAATTTATTAATTTAATTATTTATTTTAAAGAGTTTTGGAATGTTTGGAATATCTTTAAAGATAGAAGCCCGTTTGGCATTTCTCTTGGCCACCCAGAAGCCTTTGCTTAGCCGCATTTCAAGTAGGTTAAGTCTGCGTTGCTTGTCTGTTGTTAAGCGTGTTACTTATGATAGGTTTAAGGTATTCTGTTATGAAAATCCAGGGGGTTAGTCTGGGCCAGAGGTCCCATGTGGCACTAAACTACATTGGCTTGCTATCTATAATCAGACCGAGAGATTTTATGTGTCTCCAATCTAATTGTATTTGTTTTTGGGATGGCCAAACGCTTGGGATTCTTGCATTATACACAAAAGCTAACTTAATTAGAACTATAGGAAATTGGCATGTTTAGACAACCAACAACAAAAGCTACTTGACTTGAAATGGAAACAAAAATGATATAGAGAATTAACATATCATATATGTTCATGGAATGCAAGTCATTCCACTCACTTCAGCTTCAGCAGCATAAAGGATAATCAAAGCCAGTCGCCCTCTCCGCCCACTCTCCGCCCTCTCTCTCTCTCTCTCTGTTTGAAATAATTTGATCACTAGTACTACAGAATATAATACACTTCTGCCTCTTCTGACATGCTAATAAACTAAACTTTTGAAATTGTCTTACCCTGTCTCTCCATGCTGCCACTCAAGTCAAACTCAATGACAACTGAAAAACTAGAACGAAACTGGAGATGACAAAAGTCGATAGGAAAAACGAATGGGAGAACGCCAAATGAATCTGAGCCTCAGTTCAGTTCAGTTGAGGAGTTGAGTAACCAACGAATGAACGACCAACGAACCAGACAGCCAACCATTTTGGGGGGGGAACTACAGAGTGTGGAATATCCAATTTTGAAGCCGGCTTTTGATCAACTTTCCAGCGGCTGTTTATTGCTCTTAGCGGTAAATAGACAACAAACCAAAACCAAACCAAACCAAACCAGGCGGCCACATATTATAACAATAAGAGGAGAATGCAAAAAGTCACTCACAGACACAGGAGGGGGAGAAGGGGAGATATCTCTTGGTAGGGTCTTAAATTACCCAAACGAATGCTGGTGGTTCTGCTTCTTGACTACAAGTACGACTTATGCTTGCTTGAGTGGAACGTTTTTATTTTTTCTCTCTTTTTTTTCGGTTTTTTTTTTTTTTTTTAGTAGATTTGAAGTATGAGAATGTAGGAGATTGGGGAGTCAATGTTCTAGAACTAGAGATCTCGAGTGAAAGAGAGTCCAACAGGTTGTCGAATACTTTTTTCGAAAGGTTTTTGCTAGGGCTCAAAACGTTGCTGTAGCAACGAATTTCAAATGCCCTACATTTAGAAGTTACATGAAGTTTTATGCCTAGTTCAAGCACTATCTATATGCCCTCTTTATAGGATTATAATTAGGAATTATGCAAAGTGAAAAAAAGTGGGGAAAGGGGAAAGGGAAGCAGACATTTTTTTAGCTTTTAATAATGTATATTAAACCCTTTCCAATATATTTTTTGGACTTGCAACCTTGACTAGAGTAGAAGACATTTATATATGAATGTCGTAGATATTTATAAGTAATAGATTATAATTTATGGCCTTCGACTTTAAAAGCTGACGCAGACATGCCGCCCAAGTATGCCCCTCTAAAATGGAGTGGGGGGGCTAAACCCACACGATGTCTGTCTGTACGCCATACGATTACCCGCTGACAATTACTTTGACTTGGTCAAAAACGTGTTGGCTACTCAATAAGCCAACTACAACTTTGTCTAACCCAGCAACAACATGCTCTCTCTCTCTCTCTCTCTCTTCCTCTTTCTTTATATATATCTCTTTTGACACCAACGCGCGCGTTCACTCCTCTGTGACCGTAAATCATAAAATAGAAGGAGACAAAACCAAAAAAAAAAAAACAGCATAAATATATGCACATCACCTCTGAATCACGCGCATTGCGGGTAATCAAATTGCCCCAGAGCAGTACTCCGCCCGCCGTGGCATGTTGCATATCATCTACCTACAAGTTGCCACTACAGAGAGAGACTCCAGACACGATCGCTAAAGATGACGATGGAGATGGAGATGGGGGAGAGGTGAAAGAGCGTGGCGTCGGGGCATTATGGCCCCAAAAATTTATGCAAGTTGAAAATCGTGACACAATTGAAAGAAAAGTTCATTCCTTGACTTTGACTTTGAGATGGAGATGGTGGTGGAGTAGAAGGAAGAGGAGGGGCAAGGGGAGACTTGGTACTAAACGGCAACAAAGTTGCTAGCAAACACTAGATATAGATAATAATAATAATGATGGAGAGTATAACTATAAGCGATTAGATTAAATTTAGTTTAAAGGCATTTCTTTCAATATTTACATTAAAAAGTTACCCCAACTTACAAATTCTATTCCGAGAATTCTGAGAAATCAAACGATCAATACCGGAAAACAAACATTTATATTTAATAATTGAGCCGAGCAATGGTGGATTAAATGAAAACATTTTCTTTTAGCTATCAAGTTATATAACAATAACAAAAATTGGAAGTTCTTTGAACAGAGTAAACAATGCTTGTTAATTCCCTATAAAAATTTCTATGAAATATGAAACAACTTTTTAATCCATTTATTTATTTAGACTACATTTTTGGTTTTGCCATTTGACGATTTGTTCGTTTTGTGAGTATTTTTAGCACATTAGTTCTTGGAAAAGTTCGTAGTCGTTTGAATAATGTTTAATTAATTCCACTGATTGCTTTTGAAATCCTTTTTCCCACCAGCCAATGCATAAATTTGTATGCAAATAGTCTTACAAATAAAAATCTACAATAAAAATCGTCGAAATAAATCCATTTATATTTAAATAAATTTATTGGAAATATTTTATTGTAGGGGAATATTGTAAAATGTAGAAAAAATAATATATAAAGTCACGCGTTCCATAAAATCCATTAATGTTAAATAATAAATATAAAAGTAATACATCAATACAAGTAAAATATGCAAAGCCAAAATAAAAATTTCATCTTATAATTTCGAACAATATTTTAAGTTTTGTTAAAAAAGGAATAAATGCCAAAATTACTTTGAACTATTTCCTAGATGAAAAGAAGTAGCAAAAAAAAACTGAATACTGATCAGTATAATAGTTTATGCAAAATACTGATCAGTGTAAAAATTGTTTAACGTAGCCAACTTTTCTATTGGAACACATGGAGGACGAGGAGGAGTAGAAGGAGGAGGAAGATGGGGCTGGGGAAAACTATAACAATTATGCTTAATTGTTTGGCAAAGACCAAAAACCAGCTAGGACGACACAAAGAAACCGTTACATACATGTAAAATGCAACACATGTTATGTAAATAAGTTTCACTTGAGTGTTTTGGCATGGATGGACGCCTAGAATGGAAATGGGTAAAGGGGAATGGGGAATGGGGGGGATATGGGATAGACAACAGTTGGCCACATAAGGTGGTGTTACCATCCTCCTACCAACAACCACCTGCAACCTCGATTACAATGTACATATGTATGTATGTGCCTTCTTCATTAATGACAATGTCTACTATAACATGGGCTTGACACACATATGTATGTATGTATGTGTGTGTTTGAATAGTTTAAGGAGGGGAAGGGGTGATAGGGCTTTTCCCCCACCCATCTCCCCTTCTAACTAACTTTCTTACTAGTCTCCCCTGTCAATGCAAGTTGTCCAGCAGTTGTGCCACTGGTTGAGAGGGCGTTGGCAGGTTGATTGTTTGCACAACTTTTCTGCAGCATTGTCATAATGAAAGATAAATACATACAGACATCGTTTGAAGGCCCATATCTATCTATATGCAAACTACTATAGTATTCAAAAACTTTAGGACAGTTGCGATGACAGTTGAGAAAAAAAGAAACTAAACAACAAATGAAAAAGACTTGCCTAATACCCTGTAGAGAAAGAGTGTATCGGATATGTGTCGAAAAGTCGATATTTGCAGCGATATTATGAAATAAATTGACATCCATATTAATATATTTCAGATAGCTTATCAATTTCATTGAAATCTTCAGTTTGTCTTAGAAAAAGATCAGTAAAAGCTCCAAAAACACCCATAATTAATTCAAATTACGATATATCGGAAATATTCGATATCTTCAATCGATATTTTTGTTAATGAAAATATACAAAAAGCTTTAGATTTGAAATGATCAGTGGTTATATTTAAATTATGATAATTCTGTCTAAAATCTTTCTACTTATACTTATACGATACTAAAAACTTTATCGATATCTATAGTCAATATATCGACAATAATCGGTCATTTCAATATCGATATTTTTCTTCACAAACAAACCTTTTAATTAATTAACACTTTATTTTGAGCTAAATCGCTGGCCCTCAAAGATCTTCAAAAATTCACTCGATCGAGACCATTTTTGTGTTATCCAGAGGGTATTTAGTAAGCTGAAAGATCTTAGACCCGAAAAAGAAAAAACTTTCACCCAGAAAAATACAAAATTGAGGGGAAAAACGAGATGAAAAAGAGCAGTGTCAAATGCAACAAAGTAAAAGTTTTTCCACCAAACACTTAGACATACATATATGGGAAAAACTAAAGAAGAGACGAGCAAAGAAGAGAAGCAGTGTAAAGAGAGTAAAGAAAAAAGAAATGTGGTAACCACAAATCAAACAAGAACAACAATGACAATTATGACGACAGAGAGATGAAGTTATGTTCAGACAGCTGAAAGACACAGCTTAAAACTCCCCCATCCATCTTCAAGCTACCTCCTTCCGTTTTTGTTGTGGACTGACCTATTTCCATTGTAGCTATGCTACCTAAGTTTCCATCCCATTACAACTTCTTGAGAAGATTAGCATGTGTGTGAGAGAGAGAGAGAGCGAGAGAGATTGAAAGATCTGTCTAAAGTCTGCGGGCCCGAGGCGGCTAGAAAAACAGTTTCAGTTTGAGTTTAAGTTGAAGTTGGTTCTTCATGTCTGATTCTATCAAACGGAAGTTGTTGCTATTTCGCTACTTAACGGGCCACTATACATATGTATATATGTTTGTCTGGTCATTAAAACAAGAGTTTTGAATTTAGATTCGACTTGTGAATTGCTCATGTTATTGCCTGGGAAATGAGGGAAATTATGTAATGCCTACATGTCACGACAAAGTGAGATACATTTAAAACACATATAAATATCGTTGTTCAAAAGGAAGGAAGTCTCTACAAAAGTCATTGCGGAAATTTACAGAACAGCTGCCTTTCATATGGCTTGAGAAATTTATCAATTAGAAACAGAAGTAACTTTATATTGATCGATCAAATTTCGAAAACTGTTACTAATATTTATTTTTTCCTAAGAACTATCGGTATATTTTGCCGATTAATCGCAAATAGTTGATAACAAAATTTGTTCCTTTTTGTTTCATAAACCATTTAAGGACAAATTTTATTAAATTTGGGACTGGTATTCAAGCAATTAGAATTGATATGAATATCGATCCATTTTAAGTAATAAATAAACTTGTTTTCTATATTATTATAAAAACTGTTACTCATATTTAACTTTTATTTTTTCTCCTAAAGACTATCGGTATATTTTGCCGATTAATCGTAAATAGTTGATAACAAAATTTATTCCTTTTTGTTAGAATTAAAGGACAAATATTATTAAATTTAGGACTGGTATGCAAGCAATTAGAATTGATATGAATATCAATCCATTTTATATTATGTTACTCACATTTGACTTTTATTTTTTCTCCTAAAGACTATCGGTATATTTTGCCGATTAATAGTAAATAGTCGATAACGAAATTTGTGCCTTTTTGTTAGAATTAAAGGACAAATCTTATTAAATTTGGGACTGGTATGCAAGCAATTAGAATTGATATGAATATCGATCCATTTTAAGCGATAAATAAACTAATTTTTTCTAAAATTATAAAAATTACTCATATTTGACTTATATTTTTTTTCCTAAAAACTATCGGTATTTTTTGCCGATTAATAGCAAATAGTCGATAACGAAATTTGTGCCTTTTTTGTTTTATAAACCATTTAAGGACAAATCTATTTAAATTTAGGACTAGTATTCAAGCAATTAGAATAGATTATGAGATTGAAAGTTTACAAATGATTGATTGTTCTATTGATTCTAAATAAACCTTTGCTTAGACTAACAAAATTAATACGAATAATGATCGAAATGATGTGCTTCGTCATTTAATTGAGAAGCGTAACGAATGGACATTGTTTTTATAGTTTTTTTTTTTTAGAACAGTTTATTATTGTTCCATTTCCTATAAATAGCCGTCTTAATTACCTAATTAAGACTTCTTTTGGCAACTGTTTTGAGTTCGTCGAAGGTGGTTTAGCTTTTCTTGCCAAGAAACATGTGAAGTAACCTCAAGAAAATTGCATTTTCCAGTGTTCCCAATTTACCGACAATTTCTTTTTCCAAGGCAACACAGAGGGAAACACAAAACTCTCTGGCATTGTTGTTGTGCACACCCCCCTCTATACACCTGACCGACTACGGACTACGCCCCCACCCCTCCCTTCACCATGTTATCCTTGCTCCCCTATATATGTACATACAACAAGAAGAACAACAACAGCTAACAAAAAAGTTAGTTGGTTCTTTCCTTTACTTTTTTTTTGCACTTTACCATGGCAACAAGTGCAGGCACGGGACATGATGGGGTATGAGAGGGGGTTGGGGGCCAGCACAGGTAGTCAGGCCAAGTAGCATAAACAAAAACTCGCGTTGCCAACTAAAAATCAAACAATAGGCCAACCACACGATTCGGGTGAAAATCAATAGCATAAAAAAAAGGTGAGCTAAAAAGGGCCCATTAGAGTTAGAAAGCATGATAGAGAGAGAGAGAGGGAGAGAGAGAGGGGGGCGGGTGGGGAGTCCCCGTCTATACCCCCCTATTAAGCCTGTTACCCTCTTCGACTGGCGGCGGCGGCGACACGTTTTGCCATTTGATTCCCAGGCGACCGACAAATTGAAGTAAATTTCCTGTCTGCTTGGGCCTGCCTTTAGTATTTTCTTTTTTCTCTCTCTCTCTCCATCTCTTTCTCTCTCTGTGTTGACCCAATTTCCGCGGAAAAAACGACTTTTCATTAGACCAAGTTCTCGGTTCGTTTTGGGCCCTAAAAGATTTTGCTTATTTGATTAAGTGACGACCTCTCCCTCTCTCGCTCTGTTTCTGTTTTTTTGAGAGGGAGTTTGTTGACCGAGGAGCCAGCGGACCTCGATCCCAGGCGGTCGGTCACAGAACGTGAAATTACTTTATTTAAACGCGCTGGAAATGGAAGTTAATTGATTTTGTTGCTTGCTTGCTTGTTGTTTTAGTTGTTGTTATTAAAGGGGTTTAAAATCCTAAATGCTAAATCGAGTTGTTGTTAAAGTTGAGCGCGAAAGAGAGACAGAGAGAGAGAGAGAGAGACTGACTAAGACCTTGTTTATTTATGAGGTTTAAGCACGACATCTAAGGGAAACGCAAAATACCCAAACAGAGTCGGTTCAAAAGGCTAAAGGACAATATTGAAAATGTTAAGGTTATGGGGGTGAGGGTGTTAGGTTGGGGTAAACAGGAAAAAAACCAAAAATAAGGCTAAAAATAGTTTCGCATTTATTTCAAGAGTTGACCGAAAACATGAAATACAAATATCATAAATTCTTCCTTTTCTTTGCACTCTCATTCCTAATAATTTATGCTAGACTTGTTGTGAAATTTCATTTACCATACAAATGCAAATTATATCAGTTCCTCCTTTAGCTTTTACAAATAGAAATTTCTTTCAATTATTGTAGACATTGTTCCCATTTAAACTCAACTGAATTGTTGTGAAATTTCTCTTTTCAATTATTGGAAATTAAAACAAATGAATGTTTTTAACAACTACATTGAAATAAATAGGAGGAACTTATATTTCAAAGTATAGAATAGATGAAAAATATATATAGGCAAAATAAGTATTATCTTTTGATAATAAATAATAGATAAAGGTAGGATAAACCTTTGGAAAGCCTATGGAAATTCATAGTTTTATAGTCACAGCTCGTTAATTACAATACTAAATAAATTATTATTCTTCATTAAGTTGAGAGAGATTAATTATCTATCGATATACCCTTTCTAGGAGTCTAAGGTACGTGTGAGATATTATTCAAAACGCAAATGACGAAAATCGTTCATAATTTTGTAAAAACTTAAGAAGAATATAGAGCTTCCCATTATGCTTCACACATATTAACCCAGTTTATGATGTCCATTGTTGTTGAGAGAACACCCAAGGTGCCTTCGTCCCCTTCAGCACTAGTTTTTTTCACCACTTCACCCTATTCGAATGATGATTATAGGGGGGGCCCCCCTCTGCAGTCTATTCATTTAATTTGCTTGTGCTAATTTTTCGCTTGATACGGCAAAAGTCATACAAAGAGTCAAGAGATTCCTCTTGGGTTCGATTCAATAAAGTCATTAGCTAAAGTAGCCTCCACACAACCCTCTCTCTATGCAGAGAACACTTTGCAGTGTGAATGTGGGGAAGGGAGGGAAGGGGAGGGAATGGGGAGGGAACGTTACGAGACTAGAGCGATTCACTGGCTTGGCAAATAAGTAAGTAGAAAGTGCAACGAGGCGGCAGCAGCAGCTGCTGCTAGTGCCGCTAGTGCGGCTCCATCATGAGACTATGTAGAACCAACAGAACGTGTCGAGAAGCGGCTTTCAGCTCATAATTTTGCGTGCTGTGCTTAACGCCCCAAGCGTCTAACTAACTTAAACATGGCCAAACACACACACACACACACACACACAGACACGATGCGAGAAGATGCAAGAAGATGGGCTACCGTTAGTTAGCAAGACAATTTATGGCATAGTAAAATATATAGAACGCATTTTTGCGTTTATTATGGTCAAAAAATAATTGGTTGTTGTTAGTTAAATAAATTGAACTTGACGCAAGTTAAATGAATCTCTGTTGATTGCATTTACAGATGCCAATTTCAGATACAAACACCAAAAATGCAATTTGGCAAACAGTGAAACAGCAGTTGCGAACTCAAAATATTATTGAAATTTGATTTTCTACCCCAAAACGGAAGTAACTTTACCTTAGCCCATCAACACGTGCCTTTAATCATTAATTAGCCAAAGGGAAAACAACACTTGCCCATTTTGAAATCGAGTCTGCGTTGCATAAAAAACGAACGCGTGATCTATCGACTGCATCAAAGGAATGCCAAATTGTCGCAGTCTGACAATGAGTATCACATCGCCCTCTGTGTTTGCCGTCTTGTGAAATTGCAAATATCTAACACTTTATCAGCTGACACAGCACAGCACATCACAAACATGAAAAGAGCAAAGAGAGATGTGTAGATAGTAGATAGATAGGAAGCCAGACGACAATTATGGGAAAAAGGGGAGAAAAAAAAATGTTATTGACATTGCAAGTGCTGTTTTTTTTTTTTTTGTTTTAGATCAGAGAAGACGAGTTAGGTAAACTGACTCCTCCATGACAACGAAATGGCCATTGCCATTGCCACTGTCTTTGCCTTCGTTTATTTATTATTATTTTTTCCTGTTCCCATTGAATAATGTTTTGATAAACTCGATAGATATGAAATGCGATTTGTTTGGGTAACTGAATGCACATTCTTTCCTCTCTTTTTTGCATAAATAAATAAATGTAAATGTCGAAAATAAAACTAAATGCAAAACCTATAAAAAAAACTGACCTAATTTCAATTTATTGCACATTTAAAAATTGTTTCCCTCTATTTCATTAAATCTATTCCAAACTTTGCGACATTTTTCTCTTAATTCTTGAACTAATTTGATTATTTTAAAAACATAGTTTTCTCATATTTCTTTAATTGGCTAAAATAATGAAATATTTATAATAACTTTGCTAAATTAATCGCTAATTAATTTTTAATGTCATCCTGATCAAAAAATAGCTATGTAATTTTCTTTGTACAACTGACAAACAACGGAAGTGTAACATTTTGATTTAAAATAAGATTATATACTTTTTATTCATGATGTAAAAATAATTGCCTAATGATATTTAAGTGCTTCTCAAGATTCAAGATTATTAAAAAGAAAACAAACAGACTAACAAACGAGGGTTGCTTCAGTAAGTAATGAAACGAAAACGCTGCAGTTGAAAAATATTATTTAAGTGAGGAGAGAGTCTTGAAAAAGTTCTCTTAAGCGATCCTTTCACATCCTTTTGAACACCTTTGCTTAAGTTAGAGACTCAAAAATCTCTTAAGGCAGCTTAAGCGATTCTTTTAAAAACCTCAAACTTTCAGATCTGGAAGCTTAATCTTAGACTTATTTTTGATTAAAAACTGACTCCACTTTTCCATTTTTATTTCTATCAAAAGCTTTCTCTCTTATAGCTCGCTTAAATACTTTATTCTTATATTGACTTAATCCTTTCACATCCTTCATTGTGGATGATTGTGGAAACCTTTAAATGACTTTATTTCTATGCTATTATTAACGATTTCTCTTCAGGGAATTGTGGTAACGACCCTCGCATATGCGCATATATTTTATTTTCCTTTAAGCAAACAGCAATTTTCCAAAAATAATGCCAAGTTTTCACTGAATGCCATCGTGAATTTTCATTTGAACTATTTATAATTTTCATGAACAATGTAAACTAGCATTCATGACGATGATGATTATGATGAGTGGATGATAATCATGCATATTTATTACGACATTCATCAAATTTTAGACAATGTCTTACATTTTTCTTCTTATGAAAATTGCTCTGTCATATGCAGATATAACCGGTGTGTGTGTGTGTGTGTGTGTGTGAGACACCACAATAATAATAAATAAAAATGGCATTATGAAAGAGAATTTTGAAATAGTTGGTTTTGGTAAACAAGTTTTCATTGTCTGTGGCAAAGGTTAGCTATGCCGCAAGAACTTCAAATGAGCTGGACAACTGAACTGAACTTCTCGATATGTATATGTATGTACATAAGTGGACGGACGGACTCTCTGTGGCTGATAAGTTGTGTGTCAAGAATTTTGCTTCATTGATCGCGCGCGGGTGAGGTTGTTGAGGTGAGGTGAGTCACATGTTGTCATCATTTTCTGGCCGCTGCCCTTTTTTTTTTTTTCTTGTTTTCCATTAATGTTACTACACAATTAGATTAGGGGAGTTTGACTCATCAGTTGGAGAATAAGATCATATTTTAATTTGAAACAAAGTTCTCCTGACATGTTAGTTCAAAATTTCAAAATAAAACCCCAACCAACTCTCTCTCTCTCGCTCCCTATCTATCTTTCACTTTAATTTCAAATTTTTTTTACTAATTGAAAAATGTTCTCTTGGCTTTCGTACTTATTGAACCCTCTTAGATTTATTCAGCCCCAACAAGAGGGCAATAAGAAGAAGGCTAAGAAGACGACGACCAAGAAGACGAAATCAAAATTAATGGCGGATACGACAGCTAAACAATCGATCCGTCCAGTGAGTCCAATTGAGGAGGATTGCAAAGTAAGTGGAGTAAAAGACTTAACAAATTAGATGTTAATGGTCATGATTCCACAGATTTATAAATTCCAGCCAAGCACACTTGGAAATCAGTGAAGAAAATCTACACTAACTTTTTTTTTGGTTACTGAATAATTCTCCAAAATTTCTGTGGCCATTGATTAAACTTAAATATCTGATCATAAGGGAAAATATAATTTACATTCATGAACTGAACTCTAAAACGTTGCATCGACAAACTATTAAAATGATTTAAAGTGATTAAGGTATGACATTTTGTGTTCCATTTCACTCAAAAACAGATGTAGATCAATTCATTAGATTTGAAATCGAAAAGATCACCGAAGATGTTTGTGAACTGACTGTGTCTACTTGTTATAGGAGAGTGTCTTGAACCCGGTATACAAATTTTTGTATTTAAAGTAATTGAATTTATAATTTAATTCCCATTTGCTGTCTGTTCGTTCAGTTATTGAACCGAACCGGTTGCTATTGTCTCTCTCTCTCTCTCTCCCCACACACACACCACACACACACACACATGCAAACACTTCATCTTCGTTTTGGCATATTTTAATTTAATTTATAACCCTTTTTATTATAATTTTTTGTCAGTTGCTGTTGTTGTCTTTTCGTTTTGCCTTTATCTTTTGTTGTGTATACGCTGCGTATACATAATATAATTATGCCGAGAGGCAAGACTGCCAAGTTTCTTGTTATTGGTCATGTTGCTGGTAAGCATAAAAATGCGTAAAAATTGCCCCCTTCATCTCCCCTCTCTCTCCCTCTCTCTATCCTCTTGAGAGGCGCGGTTCAGGTTAACAACCTTGACCGCCAATGGGAATTTTATTCGCTTTGTCAATTAGAAATGCGATGCCAAAAAAAGCGAAACAAGCCAAAAAGGGCAGAATTTCTGTGTGTGGTGTGTGTTGACTTGGTCAAAAGCAAAAGCCTTAGCAATTCATTAAGCTTAGGGCCATATAAAAAAGGGTTGCTTACGACTCACAGACTTGACAGAGAGCAGCCGACCTTTTGTTTTTTTTTTTTACCAATAGATAGATGTTTCTTAAAATAGATTTCTTTTGATATATATTTTTGTCATTCATGAAATATAATTATAACGAAAAGGAAGTCGAATAACTTCAACTCACGTTGGCCGCCATTTTGTATCTTATTTCTAAATGACTACATAAAAAACCAAATGCCAATGTGTTCAATATTAAGTTTTGTTTTTTTTTTTCTTTATTTATTTGCTTAAAAATTTAATTTTACAAATTTTACACCACGTTGGCCGCCAAATTTCGCTTAACTTACCTTAAATAACAAAAAAAAAGATCTAGAAATGGCTTTCAATCAGCATAAATCGTTTTCGATCTTCTATAATCCATTTTTCAATTGAAATGTCTCCTTTCAAAACGTTTTTGTGACCGTTGCAGAGCTAAAATAAAAGAGAGAAATAAAATTAAGTCGTTAAGTTTAAATTAGTCACAAGGGAAGAGAAAATTTCTCATGACTGTTTAATCAAAATGTTGACACTATGATGATGCACCGCACTTCCTTTAATTAAATGATAAACTCACGTTACAACTCTTATCTTGGCTATAATATCGTGCCTTGAATTGCAAAAGTCAAGCAAGTAAGTTAACTATAAAATTACCTGACAATTACCCTAGAGACCTACACACAGACACAGACACACACACACACACCACTTACGCCACCTACAACAAACAGTCAAGAGCGAAACAAAATTTCAAAATAAACATTAACAATTTGTATGCAACTTACGAAGCAATGGCTTGGCAAACGGAGATGAAGGGGGTGGGTTAAAATAGGTGGGAGGAATGTCATAAAATTGGAAATTGCGTGAATCACGATAAGACAATGATGGGCGGAACGGACGGACCGACGGACGGATCGACGGACAGGGGGCAATGAAAGTAAACGAAAATGTAAATCTTAATGTCTCCCTTGATGGCTTTCTAATTTCATTTCTCATTTCAATGTTGTTATTGTTATAAATTAATTATATAATTAACCCCAAAATTCAACTATGAGAAGCTTTCTATAGATTTGTTAAGCGTTTAGTTTGTGTCATCACTCTTTCAAAACTCTTTATTTTGATGCTTCCCCTTTCATTCACTTAGACTACTTATTTGAAAAAACCAGGAAAAATGCATTCCCGAGAGAAACCTTCAACATCTACATAGATTTTCACTGTGTTCTAATAATAAAATAAGTTATCAATAAGTTTAGCTAGAGAAATTTGGCGTTTTCAATATTCAGATGAAATTCAGAACAGCATTTTCGTTTCTCTCTCATTATGCATGATGTTTAGAATGTGACTTCCCATGACCTCGCCCAAATTGCGTTAGCTTAGAAGCGAAAAGTACGTACTATGAGTAATTGAACCTCAGTTACGAAATCGAAGCCATCAATTAAAGACACCGAAATTCATTTATTCGAATCAAATTTAATAAAAGAACCAAAAAAAAAAAGTAGGACACAGAAAATGTTGGTGATTTTTCCAAAAATCTCTAAAAAAAAATATGTAAAACTCGGCCAACACGCTGCAGGGGGGCGGCGGCAAAAGTGATGAAGAAGAGCCGCCCCCCTACTCCCCTCTGACTGCTGCTTCTCTAATATCTGATATCAACTTCATTTCAAAATAAATTTCGTTTTCAATGCACCAAAATACATATATGTAGAGAGAAACCGGTTTGAACAGTTACCTTTACACACACACACACACTCAACGCACTATCCATATGACTGAGAAGGTATTTTATCTACCAAAAAAAAAAGTAGGTGACGTTAAGCACCGTTAGCCAGCCCTCCATCAACTAACTGGTTATGGTTTCGTTGTTGTTTTTCTATATTCAAAATGAAATTTGTTTGGTGGCGCAGTCAAAGAATTTTTTGTTTGCTGCCACGCCTCCATTTGGCTCTTTTTTTTCCTTTTACATAATGTGGGCAGATCGGAGACAGCAAGCGATGAGGGGGAGGGTGAGGGGGTGGGGAGAGGAAGGCCACTATATGGAAAAAAAAAGTAAAGCTTTGGTTGAGTGGCCAATATAACATCACGCCAGACATCGGCGACGGCAGCGGCGACGGCGACGACTACGTCACACTTGCGTGGTCAGCTTTTTGTGGGATGGCAGCTGAAGAACGGAGCAGCTCCCCCCATCTCCCTCTCTATCAATCCACTCGACGCATGCAACAGGCAGTAATACAGTTTGTGGCACAGTGGATCTAAGCCAGTATTTAAGACCAATATTTAAATCGAGGAAGATCATCTTCCGTCAAAAAGTCAGAAGTGTGCAACGTATAGAAGGCATATCCGACTATATAAAGCATATATATTCTTGATCAGCATGACAAGACGAGTTCAAATCCGTTTGTCCGTCTGTCCGTCTGACCGTGTGTCCTTTTGTCTGTCTGTCTGTATCAACAGCTTCTCCTCCTAGACCGATAAAGCTACAGAGCTAAAAGTCTTGTATATACTGCAGGCATTGTGTATCATTGTGTATTCATCCGGATCCGACGACTATATCATATAGCTCCCATAAGAACCATCGGTCGAAACAAGAGTTTTACATCAAAAACTTCGTTCTTTTTCAGACCTTCTGGTTGTAGTTTAACGAATCTTTTTAGTGTTTAGGTATTTGGATGTTTGCTAAGCTATTTCGATACGAAAAAGCATACTGCAATTTGAGGGGATTGGGCTTGCGGTTTGGGGGGATATCCATGGAAATATGAACCACTGTGCGCGGCACTGCCCAACGAATGAGCGTTGTCAGCTTTGGCTCTTCTTTTTTTTTGTTCTTGTTTTATTTGTATGTAAACCTTCATGGTCACATGGTCGAATTGCACAAACTGCTGCAACTTGTTCTATGCAAATTTTTTGCGCATTCCCTCGGTCGCTCGATGCTCCCTTATTAGCATTGTGTGTCTCTCTCTATCTCTGTCACTCTGAATGGTTATTCTTGCTGCGTGTAATTAAGTGCCGTCATATAATTGAGTTTTAAATCGCCCTTTCTGTCGACAGAGAGAGAGAGAGAGAGAGCGAGCGAGCCTACTACAATACATGAAGTTAGACCATTTGGTTTCTTTCCTTTTGCTGCATTTTAATTGAAATTTATGCAACTAGTTAAGTGCCACACAGTGCTGCACTCTGTAGATAACAGCATAAGAGAAGAAGAGGTGGAGGGGGCATGGGGAGGAGAAGGGGGTGGAGGTTGTGGTTCAGCGATTCTTTTGTCAATTTGTATTGCATCTGGTTGCCTGTTGTTTTGATTTGATTACATACATGAGAATTGTTGTTGTTGTTGTTCTTTTTATTTCAAATGGTAGACACACAGAGAAAGAGAGGGAGAGAGACGGAGAGGTGGAATTATGGTAACATTACATTGATCTGAAATTGAAACTACCTATCAATTGCAGCACAGGAAATGAGTTGCATATTGCGGAAGCATTTAGCTCCCAAAAAAAAGAAAACAATCAAAGGTGCGGCTTGCTTTTATTTTAAATATAATTTATCGAAATTGATTCCTTTATTTCACACATTTTTTCCAAGAATTGGCAACAATCAAATGGATCAGGAACAAAACTCTAGCTACAATGTTTGGCAAATATCTTTTAGGAATGGCGATTAACAAATCCTTTTCTTTCATTTTTGGGCATCTAAATCGATTCCTTTTTTGGATTCATAGATCCCAGAAGAGACTTCTTTTCAAAGTCTCAAGTTTCAATCAGATGAAATGATGTTTGGGATCATGCAGCGATCATCAACTGGGCTTGGATCATTGGCTCATGACACTGGCACGCGCTTGCATCTCTGTTGACAGTTTGACGCTTTGTTTTTCTCTTTTCTTTATTCTCATTTCTTTTCATTGGATTTCTTTTTGGTTGCTTTTTTGGTTATGGGCACGTTTGAGTGTCTTATCGTTCAAATTACTTAACATTTTCAGAGAGGTGTTTTTCTTATTTCAGCTTTTCTGCTTTTTTTTCGATTTTTTTGTTCGTTTTGTTATGGTCAAAATATGCAAATGGTTTTGGCCAAAGTCGTTGAACTGGTTTAATAGCCAGTCAAATACAGAGAGAGAGATAGCAACTTGAAGATGATCATGTCATGGTAGAGGTTCCAATAGACTGACTGAAAATTCGTTTAACAGCATGATACAGCACTCGATCTATCTTTAGTTCAATAAAGTTTCTTTCATTATATCTTTTCCACATAATATATTAAAAACTTTTTCAAAATCGTTTAGATAATCCTCTCTCACTTTTAGACTTTTGACATCGCTGATAATAAATTAAAAATAAAGTATAAATTACATTTGACATCATCTATAAATTTTTTAGCGAAATTAAATTCAGTTTTGAGGTTTTTTAATCAAGATGATGTTGATATACAATATATGTAGTGCTTAAAGGGACTGTAAATCAAATTTCCACAGAAAGAATGGGTTTTTGTCATAAAGTAATTAAAAGTCTTGCAAAAGTCTCTAATTAATAGAGATCTTACGAATATCTCTTTGCGATAAATCTGATTTCAAAAGTGAAGGTCGTAATTCGCATTTTAGTGCCTTTTTTCTAATTTTTCTCTATTCTTAACAACTTTAACCTTTCAAAAATCCTATCCACCAATTCTCATTCTATTAATGTCCTCATTTTATATCCTTATATAGGTCATTGTTTGCGCGGTTTGCGTTAGGTCATTTGGCCGAGGCGCTGCTGCACCTTAGTATAGAGAAACCACAAAAAAAAAAAAAAAAACACGAAAAAGGTTAGTTAGGTAATTAAATTTTAGGTCAATTTTTAGCAGAACTCCCCCCACACATACGAGACATTGTGTAGTTGAATTCACTTGCGTGTCTGACTGTCATCGTAAAGCTAAAAACCTGAGCTCATCAGGGAGAGAACGATTCTCATTGTTTGCTATACTTAAATATATATCTTGTGACGCTTGGTCAAGTTCCTAGACATGGCAGGAAGATAACAGCATGGAACGCCCATCCCAACACATGTCTCCTCCACCCAACCAACCTTTTTATGTGTACACATGATGTCAGTTTTTTTTTTCAAGGTGTGGAACAGAATCTCGCAAAAAATAAAAATAAAGAATGAAGAAATAAATAGATTTCTAGAATTCATTAGTTGATAAGAATTAAAATTGATTACCACCTGCAAGGCGACCAAAGGAGACTAATTCTCTGTCAATTACACGATACTCAACTATTTATTTCTGTAATTTCGTCTGAAAAGTCCTCTAATAAACACTCGCAGGGTAGGGAGCTTATAGCCCCATAGCCAAACTATGCGTTTTGTCACAATAAGACTTAGAGTCTCATAAGTATTCGCGATCTAGAGTCCCAAAAAGGTTCATAAAGGTGAGATTTTGGGTGTAGGGACGCACAAGCAACTGATTGACGCACTTTGTCGCGATCCTTAGGCTTGCTTGTGCGTTTCTCTGTTTCCCAGGCGTCCTTCACTTATATGCTCAAAAACATTACTCATGCAGAGTTTCAGAACCTTTTATTGTGATTATTTGTGATATTTTACACTAAATTCCCTAAACATGTTCGCAAAAATTTAAAAATTCTAAACTAAACACAATTGTCACTAAAAGGAGGTGAGGAAACAAAACCAAATCCATTATGTCATTAAAGCAACAAAAACATGAACCAAATCATGCACAAAACATAGCTAACTGACATCAGGCAAATGTGTTACCTTGGACCAAAAAAATATTCGTGCCAAATGGAAAATCGAATTTGTCGAATTTCCTATGCACACGCAAAATTTTCCTATATGGCCATATCCTCTTACCACTTTTTTTTTGGTTTTCTTTTTGGGGACATTTGTTAATGAAGTTTAAAGCGCCTCTTAACCGAGACCGAGACTACGGAGGTGGAGGAAAAAATAGAAACAAAAAAATTGAAAATTACTTGCAAAACTTTGCATATTTAAATCGAATATACACACAGTTCGTTGAGCTGCTGCTGCAGTGCCGTGACTGCAAGCAATTTAAAATGTTTCACTTGCAGTCGTGGCTGGAGTTGTTGTTGTTGCCGTATAATTATTTGTAAATGTGAACTGATGTTGTTGTTGCTGTTGCTCCTTCCATCAACGACAGAAACGGTTAAACTATGCAAAACTTTTGTAGGTAACACACAAGGTAATAAAGAAGCAAACTGTAATGAGTCTCTGGCCCCCGCCGAACTGATAAGACGTCAAATGAGTTATATATGCCTGTACATGGCATGTGAAAAACGATTTGGCCCCAAATCGCAACTTGGCCAACTTACTATACCAAGTAAAACTTTAAAACAGATTTCTACCTTTCGATAGCATTGTACATATATAGACATACGATCTTAGAGAAAATTTCTATATACATAGAACTGAAACTTTCCGGTTTATGTTTATTTATGAATATATCCAATTCACTTTTAATTTATTACATTTTCAAACTAACAATAAAGGGTAAATATTTAATAGTCGAGACAACGGTATTCATAATTAGTTTTTATACTTATTGCACAAATCTTTTAATGTTCAACAATAAATGCAAAAAAGTGGGAAATATTTAACCAACTTGGGATTTTCGTTGAAATCCTCAAATTTGGGAAAATTTACTAAAATATTTCCACATAAATACATAACTGCATTAAAAAATAAGCTCAATGTAAAAGTATTTCAAATATGTTTGCATCTGTATATCGCTAGCCATTTAATCTCACTCGTATGTAATTAAGTTAAAGTCCATAATTACATTTATTTTTAACCATTTTTTGATTATTTTTTTTTTTTTAACTGTCGTTCGACAATGTTTTATTATAGAACGAAACAATTTGCACAATAAAAATAACAAATGACAAATTTGTAAGCATTTTAATTTTACACGTCCTTCGTTTCGTTGTGTGAGTCAAGTGAATGCCTGTTTAGGCCTAGTTAGTTTTCTATCTGAGCCCGTATCCAATCATTTAAATATATGTATCTACGCTCTAACGATGGGAGAATTTCCCATCTGAAAATATATAGAACAATCTGCAAATGTTAGTTTGAATAAGTCATAACCTGAGTCATGTCTAAAGTAAAGATGCAAATTTTTGGAATTTTCGATCGTATCGGATATAAAATATTTCTCAGATATAAGATAAATGAAGTAAGAGAGTAGAGAGTAAAATGCCAACTAACCTGTACAAGCTTTTTTTTCTGTTTGCGTTTTGTTGTTTTATTTTATTTTTTTTTTTTTTTCAGTTATTTTGCGGCTAACCTGTTGCTGCCTAAGCCAACGTCGCCGCCGCAGTTGACGCCAACGCAACAAGAACTTTGACTTCGTCTTGAAAGCTTCGACTGGCTTTTTTTTTTTGCATGTGCAAAAGTTAAGAAAACAACAACAAAAAAACGTTATAATAATAATATGTACATATATATGTATATGTATATCAGAGAAGAAAGAGAGAGAGAAAGAGTGGGGGTAGGGGGGCGGTAGAATTGGTGAACGTGAAGCCTCCTCTTCTGGCTTACTCACTCACTGGGAGAGAGGCTCCATGTATGTTGCTCTCTCTCTCTCTCTCTCTCTTGATCACACCAATACACGCGCGCTTTGTGGTGGGGACAGGTAAGCAGCGCAAAACACGTCGCGCAAGTAAGTCCAAGTTGCAGAAGAAGCAGAAGTGGCCAAAGCAGAATTTAACGAACAAGAAGAAGAAGAAGCAGAAGCTGCGACTGCGGCTGCAGCAGAGGCAGCAGCAATAATGAATGATCGCCGAGTTTTGCCATATGCATATGCATAAATAAAAATATTTATGTATGTATGTAAGCAGTTTGTTGTTTCTTTTTTTAAGTAACTATTTGCTATGCTAACATGCACACCTTTTTCGATTCCAATTGATGTATGTAGATATATATCCGATATTTTCACATATTTATATTCAATTTTCGCGCACACACATTTACAAAATCACTCACACACACTCGACACTGGCTCAGAGTTGGCGGAATGCACCGGTAAACCGCAATTTGAATTTTTTCGAAAAATTCTTCGATCTGGCCAAGAAGAGGAAAAAAAATTTCAGTGCGCGCACGACGTTTCTGGTCGGATACTTTACGGTTACTTTACGAAAAAAACAAAAAAAAAACACACAAAACGAAGCTTTTGTCAAAAAGCTGGCTTATTTTCAATCTGCAGACTCACCACGGAGCAACTGTTAATGAACAGACTCACGACGGAGCTACTGTTAGTTGGCTACACTCAAAAAAACCAACTGTTAGTCGAGACAATGAAAATATTTAAAATTATGCCGCGAATTTCAAGAAATACATTCATCAGCGGGATTTTTACGAATTTGTATTTATTATTCAAAGGCAATTAACGATTTGTGCAGCAGATGCTGATAAAAATGTGAATTTAAGCAATATGTAATTTAATTTTATGGCACATTATATCCGCTTATGCCAGCTTTTCCCCTCAACTGGCCTAAATGCAAGTCCAAATAGTGAATAGTAAATCAAAGGAAAATCCAAACTTAAGATCCGGTTTAAATCTATTTAAATTGAGCTGCATGGAAATATCAATGACGTAAATTGAGTTTATTACTTGCTAATTTACCGCAAACTAATAAACATTTTTCAAATTATTATTAATTTTAATTATATTTTTCAATACTGTTTATTAATAAGCTCCGCTAACTTTGAATTAGCCTGTTAACAACAGCTCTGTTCTTGCTTATCCGATCGTAAAGGGTGTTTATTAAAAATGTTATATATTTTGAATATATGATTTCTAATCAATTTATTTCAATTTGTTTAATTAAAACGTTGATACAATGTCCCCTTATCGGAAGATGTTTGTAAACGCTAGACAACTGCATAATACAAACAAACAATCAAGCAATAGGTCCAAATAAAGATTCAATAACAAAATTTATATTAATACTTGTAAAGTTAGTGAAAATATCATTTAAATATTAAATCAATCATGAAAAAGAAACAGAAAGCACCCTGTATACTTGCCGGTTTAGTTTGCGGTGCTTTTCGGCTCGGTTAACCCAAATTAGAAAGGGTATCCAAGCCCGTCCAGTGTTGTAAAAGCAAATTGCAAAAAAATCACTAAATATGAACGAAAAACATTTGAATTGTTTTTTGTTGTTGTTGTTATTGCTTTCATTTGGTTCGTTACGTCTGCGGCAACGAGGTCTAAATAAAACTAAAAATGGAGCGTAAACTACACAGTGGAATACATCATCCAACGCTGCGATTGCTGCAGGAATCCGGCTGTGAAATCCTTCCCCACAATCTGATGTACCCGGTGTTCATTGTCAGTCATGATGACGATGTGCAGCCAATTGCCAGTATGCCGGGAATTTCGCGATACGGCATCAATAAATTACGTGAACATCTGGAGCCATTGGTGCCACAGGGACTGACATCGGTGCTGCTCTTTGGTGTGGTCGAGGGCGATCTTAAGGACGAGGTCGCTACCCATGCCGATTCAGCGGAGAATCCTGTTGTACGTGCCATACCCAAATTGCGTAAATGGTTTCCCAATCTCTTGATCGCCTGCGATGTGTGCATCTGTCCATATGCCTCGCACGGCCATTGCGGCCTCATCGGTGAGACTGGTCTGGAGAATGGACCTAGCATAAAGCGTATTGCCGACATTGCGGTGGCCTATGGCAAGGCGGGCGCCCACATTGTCGCCCCCTCCGATATGATGGACAATCGTGTGAAGGCCATCAAGCAGGCTCTAATCGATGCCAATTTGAATAGTGTCTCGCTGTTGGCCTATTCGGCGAAATTCGCCTCCAATTTCTATGGACCATTCCGTGAGGCAGCGCAAAGCGCTCCCAAATTCGGTGATCGTCGTTGCTATCAATTGCCCAGTGGTTCACGCAATCTGGCCATGCGTGCCGTACAAAGAGATGTTAGCGAGGGAGCCGATATGCTAATGGTTAAACCGGGCATGCCCTATTTGGATATCTTGCGTCAAACCAAGGACACTTATCCGTATCATACGCTCTATGTATATCAGGTGTCCGGCGAGTATGCCATGTTATATCATGCTGCCAAAGCAGGCGCCTTTGATTTACGTGAAGCTGTCCTGGAGTCGATGAAGGGTTTTCGACGAGCTGGTGCCGACTGTATTATAACCTATTATACTCCCTATTTACTAAATATTATTGACAACAAATCGGCATGAGAACGAAGCGCTCTGTCTCTCTCTCTATCTATCTATCTCACTCTAAATAGCGAACCAAAAGTGTACTTAAAACTAGCTAGCCATCCTTCCGTGCACAACAGTGTGTCTACGTCACTTTTTGCCTTCTCATTGTTAAAACGCAATATATGTACATGTGCTTATCGCTACTTGTTCAATTTGAAAGTGTAATTTCGAAATATCAATTCGATTGCGTCAGGGAATGTGGATTTCAATGGTCGAGGCAAATCCCTCCTTTAGATACACTTTCTCTGTCAATTGTGAAACCGGTTAGAGAACTGGGATATTGTGATAGCTAATTAACACACTGACACAGACACAATTATAATTTGTTTTTAATATTTGCTCCACGTACAAATCATTTTATTTTAATTATTTTTGTCGTTTTTTTTTCCATTTTTTTGGTTTGGGTTTTTTTGCAATACTCTTTTTTGAACTCTGGCTATATATATGTATATATGTATTATTTTTAGGGATTTATATGTATATGTATATGTAGTTAAGTTTTAAGTCGACTTACTTAACTAAACTTAGTCGCTGTTGTGTTAAGTCTTTAGAAAATGTAAAACAAAATGTCACAAGAAATAAAACTAAATGCTAATTTAAGTACAATTAGAATGTTGATATATAAAAAATCGAAATCGAACTCAAATCTATAATTTGTTGGACTGGAAATAGTTAAGCTCTGAGGAATTTCCACTTGAGATCAAGAGAACCCTCGATAAATGGAATCACTATATAAGTATTATTAGAATTGAAGTGAATATAGCATGCAATCAGATCAGATATGACAGTAATTGTGATAATGTTTTGCTGAGAGTTAAAGAAATTTCCAGTTTCTAATATATCAAATATTTGGAATAGGGAAAGATTTGTAGATCTGAAAAAGTCGCCAAGTCTTATGGTAATACTTGTAATTCTCACAACACATTATTTGCATATATTTCTCAAATACAGGAATGATTTTTGAAGAATTCTTCAGTTTTTCTAAATGATATTGACTGCGCATACTGGATTTATCAGTTCGAAAAATAATTACAATTGTTAGGAACTCTTGTTTTTCCAATTTCGCACAAATCGCACTCAATTGAGTGGGAAATAGGAAAATTTCAGAAAGTTTAGGTTCAAAATCTCAAAACGCTATTATATATCTAGATAAATGAATTTCCTAACGGGTTTTTCTTGAGGTTAGTGCAGTGCAAACTTGATTTTAATTTGCGAATATTTATATATAATTTCTATTTAAAAGGAAAATACTGTGTGTATGTGTGTGTGATGTTTTTCTTTTTAGTTGCTTTCACTACTGTGTATGTGACTGTGCTCCAATATATCAGTATTCTGCATGGGCTCCAAATCCGTTTCCGATATGATCTCGGCTAGCCATTGTTCGATTTGCACTGGATGAAATGAATCCTCATCGCCGCTATTTGCCTCTAGAATGATTTTAAGATTCTCAAAATTCTTTAAAATCAAACGTTTGCCCGGCTGCAAATGGGAAGATATAGTTGAGGCCATATCGCTGGCATTATCATCATCGTCCACTTTGTTCTTGCTCCTGGGTGGTCCTGGTGCTGTTGCTGGTGCTGCTACTGGTGGGGGAGGTGCTGGTGTTGCTTTGGTGGTATTGGAATTCGTTTGACCATTGCTGGTGGAATCGGCTGGTGCCGCTGTCGTATAGACACGTCGTGGCTTCTCCTTCATGCTCTTTTTAATTTCATCGAGCAGACGATTATAGAAATCGCAGGTAACATCATGTGTGTCTTGCTCAACAACTACTTCCTCAAATTGATAGGAATTGGAATTGGTTGAGGCTTCATCCTCTTGATTGGTGGGAATCGCCTGGTTTGATTTCTTGTTGCCATTGCTCTTTTGTTTCTTTGACTGGGAACGCGAACTGGCATTACTCGAATAGCTCGAACTGGAAGCTGTGGAAATGGATTGATCGGTGGTGTTAGCGGTGGTTGTGGTGGTGGTGCTACTACTGGAATCAGCAGAGATAGTCTGCGTTGGTTTGGCCAATGGAATTTTGGCACTAACCGCCTCCTCTTGGGCACAATTGATGGTCAGACTGGCTATATTGCGTAGATTGATGGTGCCATTGCAATTATTGATGGTGATCTTTGGTTTGAATCGGGGCTTTCGCTGCGACTGCTTCTGTGTGGATGTGGGTTTACCCTGATCCATCAATGTGCTGCTCTTCGATCTGGATGAGTCACGGCCGTCACGGCCCAAACTGGAAACGGCTTCGGCTATAGAAGACTCCAGCTCATCGTCCAGCTCTTCTAGATTAAGCGGCGGCACCACCACCAACGAATCTCGTTTGATTTTCGCCTTACGTACCAATTCTTTGGCCTCCTGCAACGTAATATTTATGATTGAACGTTTCGCATTGGTATTATTCTCTTCGATCAAAGATTTGTTTGAAAAATCCACCACAATGGCCTCGGCATTTGGTGTCACCGCCTCATCATGCCCATCGACATCTACATCCAAATCATATTCATAGGCTATATTACGCTCCTGCAGACATTTATACATGGTCTCATGATCATCCACCGGCTCAATATAATCCTCATTTCGTAATCCAGTGTTGCGATAATCCTGTAATGCAAATTGCATATTATTGTTGTCCAACTGAAAGTGGCCAAAGCTGCGTATAGCTGCCAGCAGCTTCTCCTCCTCTTCGCCATCGCCAGTGATGAATTGGATATCGCCATCGCCATCGCTATCGGCGTTCACGTTCCCATTTCCTCCTGCTCCTCGTCGTTCTGGCTTTAGCATTTGCTGCTGCTTCTGGGTATTCGCGATGACCTCCAGTTGCCGGAGCAGCAACTTCTCACGCATATGAAGAGCTGCACGTATCTCATTGAACTTCTTTTGCACATTCCCTTTGACCTGTAAAATGGAGTCGTTAAAGAAAAGTGCCTAAAAATATGCTCTGTCTATACATTACCTCATTTAATATATGTTCCATTCTGGAACCTAGTCCGGATTCAGGTCCAAGTCTATGTTAATTCTCCCTTTTTAGCGTTTTTTCTGCTTTCCTGGCCTTTGAGGAGTTGCCTTAGCAACAGGAAATAATAATAATAATGCCTTGGTACCCTTAGGTACCGAGGAATTAACGCTACGCCCCCGCCTTTAATGGGTGTGTGCAACGCCAAGGGTTTCTGGTAATGTTAAAGGTCACTGGATATTGCCGAGTCGTCCAAATGCTGCTGATCTCATAGTGAACGATAGATAAGAAGTTTTTTTTGTTTGTTGTCTTTGTCTTGATATCTCTAAGGATTTCTGGACGACGAAATAGTGCACTGCGTAATATTTCCCGTTTTGCCCCGATAGAATCAAATGGCTTGGGATCCTACTTCAATTAAAAAGTAAATGTTGCGTTTTATACTTTTACTCAAGATTCCGTTAGATCGAAAACATAAACAAAACAAAACTGGCAACAAAATTCACCGCACTGAATGAAAAATATTCACCATGTTTAGCAAATTTCTGCCCACACACACACACTATACCGGGCGTTGCCACAAAGTCCATTTCTGGTATTTTTTCATTGAATCTGGCAGCATTAAATTTCAAACACTTCCCGCCAGCGGACTCTGGTAAAATCATCAGCGATTTGAAATAGAAGGAAATTCCCTATAAAGTTACAACTGGTTTTCAAATAATTTTAGAAGATTTTAATTTTGGCTGACTACCAGAACAGCTTGGCGCCAACTTAATCATACTCCAACGGCCGAATTCTTTGCTTGGCAGTAATCTGTTAATTAGCCTACTCATTTATGTTACTTAACAGACGCGCATTGAGCTAACACACTCTCTGTAACTGTCTTTGCTGATTAACAGAGTCGCGGTATGAGAATCTCTTAGTTAACAGTCTCCTGGTGCGCTGGCGGGCTCGTTCTGGGGGATTCTGTTAAATAGGCGACTCACCGCGAGTCCTTTAGGTTAACAGAGACTCAACAAGTGGCTGGCTTTAACAGAATACTTGTTAGAATACCCTTACACAGAAGGGTTATACTCATTTTGCTTAAATTAAAAGTTAGCAAACAGTAACCGAAAATTTTAATATTTAGCTGTGACATATATATAAAACAATACTTTTGCAGTAAACAAGACGTAAGAAGATATTTCGACGATTGAAATTAAAACATCCGATTAAAGATAGGCCAAGTGCATATATTATTAATGTTATCTAATGTACATTTTTTTAAAGTTAGAGCATCAAATGTTTGTCTAATAAAGGCTTGGCTTGTTTAACTTAACATGATCAATATTTGTTTACTTTCCACTTAACATGATCAAATAATGATTCGCCAACTGGAATACTTTTTTTCCTCCTAACATAGAGAGAGAGTGACTATGTTAAGTAGCTAATCGGCTGTTATGTTAGATTGCATTCGAGATATCTGTTAAGTCCAATGTACAATTTTACATGCCCGACAACTGTTAATTTGTTTCTGTTTTCAAAGTGAGCGGTCGTGCGGTCGCTTGTTTTCGGTTTTTCAAAAGTAAAATTTTTGAATAACTACTATTTGATAATATTTGATAACATTTTATAATTTTTTGTTCAGTGTTATTTTTGTTTTCAAGTGAAGAGGTTGTGCGTGGGACTGACTCTCTCTCTCTCTCTCTGCCAGCAAATAGTCAACGGTTGACGACGTATTTTTGAATTCTACAAGTGTATCGGACGTTGTAATAATACAACGGCAAACGGCGGCGCGAACAAAACAAAATAAAACTCGTTCAGTTTGAAATTTTATTATTGTTGTCTTTTCAAAAACGTAACAATCTAAAATGAGATATTAGAACAAAAATTGTTTATAATATGTAAGAGAGCAGGAGAATGAACAAAAGTATGCCACGAATTACTTAGCAGAGAGCGAAACAAACAAAAACACACACAAAAAATCGAAATCTAAGGCAAAACGTACAAATTGCCGACGACGCCGACTGTGTCTCCTCTGTCTTTGTGTGTTGTTGTTCAGCTGCCACTGCCGCTGCCACCGTCGCTGTCGTCGTCGCCGCCGCGTCAAGTGTTTGATTTTGTAATATGTTTTTTTTTTTTTTGCTGTTTTTTACTGTTTTTGCTCATTATGCATATGATTTTTGTGTTGTTTTTTAGTTGCACATTTTTTTCGACAAGATATAAATGTTCAAAGATGAGATAAACTTTTGTTGTTGTCGTTAGGCTGACTAATTTCGAAAAAAAATAAAGAGAGGCAAGAGAAACAAAAAAAAAATAAAATAAAAACTGCCGACGTGTGTGTGTGTGTTTATGTCTGTGTGCGCTTGTGTTGATGTTACTTGTATTTGTGTTTGCATTTGGTTTTGCCAACGTGTTTTGCTGTTATTATTATTCTAGTTGTTGTTGTTATTAATATTACCTAAACAAGAACTATTTGTGTACATTTTGAATACCACAAAAAAGAAAAACAAAATACAAATAACAACACACACACAAACACACAACAACAAAACAAAAGCAAAGACAAAACAAAAAAAAAAGAAGTAAATGAAAGAAAGATAAAAAGCAAGGCAGGAAGACAGAGAGATAGAGAGAGAGACACAACAGAGACCAGAGCGAGAGAGTGCGAACTGTGTCAATGCGGCGGCAGCGCCAGAGACAGCGTGATGACGCCAAGATTTTAAAAATATCTTTTACAAATGGTCAATAATAGTTAGTTAGTTCTTCTTTCCTAAACCCACCAACCACCCGCCCATTAAATAAACAACAGTTGCTTTGGTTTGGGTGGCAGGCGATTTAAAAATTAATTTCTTCAACTATTTTTAATTGGATTGGCAACTATGTACAAACCACGTTTGAATTCTTTTTCTTGTTGTTGTTGTTGCTCTTCCATGTGCTTTTTGTGCCTCTGTTTTTTATTTTTTTTGTATTTTGTTTTGTTGCTTCTTATGATGATTCTTGGCTCTCTCGCTTCTTTTCTCTGTTTCTTTGTGTGTGTGAGAGACTTTTTGCGTTTTAATTGTGTTTGGTTTTGTATTTGTGTTTGCAACGGCAACGAAACGAAACAGCGACGTTGGCGGCGGAGGAGGCAGAGGGCACCGTGTCATTGCACGCAAAGCGTCGTGACTGGATGCCAATGAACATTCTTACATTAATTCATATATGTATATATATACAAACACACATACACACAGATAAACACATGCATTTGGTATTTGTTAAGGTGTATCACCCGTAACCCCCTGTGGGGTCTCCGCTGTAAATTTCTTAAATCAGTTTTTAATATCAATAGAAGGTATAAAAAATCAAAAATACATTCTTGAAAGTTTCATCTTTAATATTAAAACAATTGCTTATAAAAATGCTTAATTGTTATGGATAAAAAGTAATTACAAGATACCCAATATTTCTGATAAACAGATTCAAATATTTTGTAGAAATAGAAAGGTCAAATAGTCTATTAGATTTTAGTTGGACAATTCGCGACTAAATAATTTGAAAAAAAACAGCTGCAAATTTTCAGTTGTTTATTGAATTTCGATAAACTAGGCTTATAACTGCCAGATTTCAAATACAGTTGAAGCTCTCATCGGTTTTTACAGGAAACAGCGCTAAAAAATAGTAGAGTCTAGCTGAGATTGATTCCGGAATAGTTTTCGAAACGTTATAGATTTTTGAATTTAAGTTTAAATCGTTTTTGTTTAATCAAAATGATTGTTTAACGTATTCTTCAATAGGTATTACGATGTCAAATCAATTAAAAACCCACTCAAAGAATAAACAACAAACATGAAGAGTCCAGTTTCGATAAATTTTTGACAAATTATAGGGATTTGAAATAAACTCAAATTATTTTTTAATCATATCCCCAAGCAATTTTCCGTTTCATACGAAATTGTTCCCATGTGAGCTATAAGTTATATTAAGTCATCTGATAATAGTTGTAATATATGTACATAGTATATAGCTGTTCGATCCAAGCAATCGCTGAAAAATCTCATCTCTATTCAACTGAGGGGGAAGAGGGAGAGAGAAAGATTAGTTATTACTTGAATATTTATATGTACATATGTATGTATGCCGACGGATATCGCAACGAATTGAGTATTAATATAGTATATGGTTTATACACATGTACATAAATAAATACTCATATGTGTATGTATATTCTTGCTCTGGCAACATCTGGTCAAAATTTTCGTGCACTTATCTTCACACTTATCAATTTCTGTTAACGCATTTAAGCTTACACGCCTTTCTTGGGATAGACTGAAATATTAACCTTAGGGCACACACGATAAGAAAATCCAATCAAATTGAGAATGATTGAGGCACTTTTTCTACAATTTTACCATCATTTCGTCACGCTGATTATTTAGCATTATATTTTAAAAGCAATTTCGCAAGTCTTGAGAGTATTTTGAACTGCTGGTAAGGAATGGAAAATCTTCTTGTATTATAATGATTAAATGTGACTTGTTTTCTATGGAAATTTTATATTAGATGAACCGATTTTTGCAAAGATTTGTGTTTCTTATATATATATGCATATACATATATATATTAATCCAATTAAATTTGTTTTATTTTACCATAGAATCCTTTCTAGGCCATAGAAACGAAACCAAATCAAGTTAAGACTCCAAAAATAGAAGTTCTGTCTGAAGTTGAATACCAATTCCAGGTCTAAAGAGTTGTGGAAAATTGATATTTTTCAATGAGTTTTGCAATAAATTGTGCGACCTTTAAAACCTTATGTGTTTAGTAGCCCCCCGGTCCACACCCCTCCCACTCTAATCAACTACAGTTAGCTGCTGGTGCTTTTCGCTTTCTTGACTCAGATTTTGGTTGTTTTTGTTGTTGTTTTCCGGTTTTTTCCTTACTCTTTCGCTCTCCCAATCTATCTTTATCTCTATCTCTCTTTCGCTTTCTGTTTCTCACTCTTTGGTTTTTTGTTATCAAAGGCAGAAAACCAGTTTACCTTAACTAAATTGTTGTTTTTTTTTGTTATACTAGTCACTGACTGGATTGTTGTTGTTGTAGTTTGCCTTTGCGCTTAAACAAAAAAAAAAAAAAAAAAAAAGGAACGAAAAATTACCTCATTTTACACCTTAAATTTAAGCATTTTTTTTACTGACTATTTAATGTGATTAATTAATTTTAATTCTCATTACCCCGACGCCGCCGCCGCCGCCGCCACTAGCCCAGAAAGAAAACAATAAGCAAACTAAAACGAAAAGTAAATTAAAAATACAGTGCAAGTCGTGAAAAACATTTATTAATAATATTTATAGAAAAAAAAAGAAATAATAAAAAAGAAAGAAAACAACTTGAACTGAAAAATCTGTGAAATTCCAACCAAATCAATCGAATGAAATTGTCGAGATGATCGAAAAGTGTGTTGAGGTCAATTTTGTTGTTGTTGCCTCTGCCACTGCTGCGACTGCATCTGCTTCTGCTGCTGGAGCTGAAAGCGTTTAACTGTTTTTTGATTGCTGGTAAGTGATCGAATTTTATTTATATATGTATACATATGTATTTCTTTTTCACATTATCATTGAAATTTTCATTATGCATACGTGCCTACATACACCTTACCCCACCACATATACTTACATACAAATAAGTGTGTGTTTCTGTGGTGTGGTGTATAGACAGACCTTCCCGCAGCGAAGTCTGTTCGTTGGTCTTTCGTAATACTCTCTCACCCACAACAGCTTCCATTTGAGTTGTTTAAATTACTATTTATGTCTCTGTCTCTGTCTGTATCTATATCTATCTCTGATATGCCCTACTTTGATAGCTATCGGCATCAGTGTGTTAATTTATTTACTCTTCATAAATGTTAATGCTAATTGCTGATGTCAATAGGACAAAAATTCTAAGAGTGAGTCGTTGTCATGGTACTTTACTTCAAATTTGAGCAAAGAAAAAAGCAAAAGCATTCAAAGATAAGTAGTTAAAAATGAAAGTTAACAATGACTCAATGGATTTATTTATTAACTTTGTGATTACCCATAGCAAAGAATGATCATTACAAGCATTTTCGATCTACTATTTGCTTAAACTTTCATAATAGAAACTTCAATTCTTCAATGAAGGAAACCAACATTTCAATTTTGCCCTTTTGGGGACTTCTATTAACTATTTAATATGAAACCAAATAAATTCAAATCGAACTGCAGTAAAAATTAGCCATTTAATCCAGTTTTCAAAGAGCAGCTTATCCAAAGAATTCAAATCGGTTCACTTGAGCCCCCTTCTGTTTAACAAACCATTTTTAATAACGATAAAATATCGAATAATTGTACATTATATTATTTTGGCAATAAAATTCCGCCGTATTTAAAATGGGTTAGAAAAAACTGTTATTTTGCGCAGAAATAATGTAAGTTTGGGGTAGGTTTAGAGTAGCTAACTAAAATTTTTATAGTCTATGGGTTATAGGAAATCATACTATATATTGGATATGTTTCCATAAGTCCAATAATTTTGTAATCTCCAAGTTACTCTTGAAATTTGTCTATGCCTAGGCAGATCTACACTCTTACAATTAATACTACTTATGTATGACTGTATTATAAGACGCGCAAAATATATATATATATAGTACATACTAGAATTTCGTTTATCTACACTTAATAAAAAATGTTATAGATAGATACTTTATCAATTGTTTACTTCGCTTTGTATCTTTATGAACATTCAACATTTGCTGATATCGGGTGGAATATACATAACTCTCAGTGGATGACTAGCGCAAAATTTTAATTTTATATGTACATATATGTAGGTACAATGATATGGCATATCGTAAGGATCGAAAACTACTCAAAGAAGTTTCCAATTTGTTCTATAGTCTTGTATTCCGCTGGGATAACATTTTTTTAAAAGTCATTGTTTGAAATGATCTATAGCTTTATGTAATTATTATAATTTTTCTTAGTTTTCCTTTCTTTTTCCACTAGAACGTGAAAATCAAAACAAATTTCATTGAACATATAGATTTCAATTTGTTTAATTATCAATTTAAAGATAGAAGTTATCTCTCCGACCTGAAGATCAATCGGAAATATCAATTGGTAATTGAATGGGAATCAATGATTATTGTTGCAATCGGGGGACATTGTAGAGAGTTCTCTCTCACAATAAATCACTCATTTTTTAATGAAGTTTCCATTGATAGATTTTTTTTTATTATTGCTTTTTGCTATTTGAAATTGCATTCTGGTTTTTTTTTGTTTTTTATTAAATTAAATTTGCTTTTTAATGCCAATGCAATTAATCAAAACCGCTTAAAGAACTCGCTCGAAATTTGATTGTAAGAGAGACATGAAGAGCAGCAGCAGCTGCAGCAGCGTCGTGGTCAACCAATCAGAAATATATATGTATAAATATAGAGATATCCATTACTCGACTTTAATTAGTTTCAATTTGCAAGAACACACACACCACCACACACACACACAACACACACCGCACACACACGAGTGGCAATCGAGGCTATTGAGTGTCGAGTGCAGGTCAGAGGTATTTTCTTTCCCTCTCTTTTACCCTCTCATTCCCTCACTCTTTGTTGTTGTTGCCAGTGGTTTATAGTTTTGTGCAATCAAATAAAATTGATTGCACAAATTTAGATAAAATTTCTTCAGAGAAAAATAAATTAGAAATATGCATCAATTGTAAATAAAAATAGAAATTTATAAATTCAAAACCAGAAATACGAAAATGGAATGTTCTCCATGTATAATTTTTTGCCCATTGAGTGTATAAATATTTTTGCCATAAACTTTTCTTCACCCCTCCCTCCCTCTCCCTCTCGTTCTCTCTCTCTGCAATATTTAATCTGGCAAAGTGCAAAGTGGCTTTCAAAATTTGTTTTTATATTTGACTTGTGAATTTTTCAACTTGACCTGTGACCCACCATAAAATTTGCATGACAAAAGCCGCTTAGACCTAGTGGCTATACATATACATATATTTTAGTTAGTATTCATGATGTGTCACCTCTTTTGAGAGGGAGGTAGGGATGTAGCAAGGAAGGCGGGCCATTGTATATTTTTATCTATTGCAATTAAAGTTAATCACATGTTCCAATTAGCATTGCAACTGCCGAGATAATTTCATGTACATACGTGCGTTTAACGCCATTAGCCGGACATCAAAATCCAGTTAAATCTTTTACCCCTCCGCTTCCCCGCGCAAGCTACAAACACAGAGAGGCATAAAAATCAAATCAAATTACATTACTAATACGCCGCGTTGGTGGTTGGTTGTCCACAACTAGGCCACATACGATCTGTGTGCGTGTCTGTGTGCTTATGCGTGTGCGTGTGTGTTCTCTCTCGCATTGCATTTATTTTGCAATTTATTTACATTTATTTACCAACTTTATGCGTTGAGCTGAGCTGAGCTAAGCTGAGTCGAGTTGAGCCTCGTCTTGGCCATAAAAACGTTAAGGCTAATTCGAAGGGTTGGCCTAAGCAGCGCTGACCTGACCTTTACTTACCTGCTGCTTGCCTCTTGTCCCTTTTTTTCTTCTTTTTCTTATTCCTATACTCTAATAAGAAATATTGTCACTCCAATTGGGGTATATTCATTTTGTGGCAAATTTGTAGTTCATAAGGGAATTTTAAGTCTCAGTCTATCTAACTTATTCCTTGATAGAAAATCTTAACATTAATAGCTTTATTCCAAAAATCGCAGCATTTCAATTACAATTTGGCTATTTCTTAAAATGATTTTCTATATATAAAATTGGCCTAGTATATGGAACTGTGGAGATAAGTGCGGCTAATCAGGAATCTTCTAGAATCTAGATGACGATTACGGTAGAGCTCTGAGCTTAACAGCATTTTACGCCTTAAAGGGTATTAGAACTTCGTTGTCAAAGGGTTCTGTTTGCCGAGGCCCTTTTTGGAAGTTTTTCCCTTTCTTTAGTACGCAATGAGTCATGGGGAAAATCCCTGTTCTACCGCCGTGTCATGACGTGACTTGACTGCCTTGCGTTGCTGCTGGCTCGCTTTATTTTTTGCGTTTGGTAAGCTTTGTTTTTAGGGCTTGAATTATGCATTTTTTTTTTTACATTTTCTGCCCCGTTTTTTTCTTGGGTTTTTTTTTTATTGGTCGTTTTGGCGGGTCGACTCTTTCTGTCTGTCTGTCTGGCTGCCGTCCTGCCTGTATGTTGCTTTAGCCGTGGGGCATCTGTTTTTATTAGCCGTCACTCAGACGTCCCGGGCGTGCGCTTGTAAACAGTTTTAGCGCATATCATTTTCCAAATGCTTTTTTATAGCCACATCGGGAATTTGTTTGTTGTTCTTGTTGTTGTTGTACGGTTCGGCGCCCCACCATAACGCCAGGTGGCAAGGACACAATTCCTAAAGTCAGAGAACAAAAAAAAAAAGAACAAAGTTCCACAATTGGTTTGCCCGACATAAAACAATGATGGCATTGATTTAATCATTTCAAATGAGGTAAAAAACGACACCAAAGCAAGGAAAAAAACGTTGACTTTTCCTTATTTCTTTTTAACGTATTTTCTTCTTCAACAACTTTCTCTGGGTTATCAAATCAATTTAAGTCGCAAAAGGTTCAGTTACTCAATAGATTTTACGGCAACATTCTACCACAAACTCGTACATATGTATATACGAGGGCAAATCAAAAAGTTTGAATGAAATGTAAAGATTTTCGAAGTCTTTTCTTAAGAAGTACGATTTTCCTTTTGTGTATTCATTTATAAGTTATTTGTTATACAATAATATGCTTAAAATCTTAATTAATTATCTGACAACAGTTTCGTATTCGTATTCAAGTAATTTGACTAGGATTTTCTAAATAGATCTTTGTTATATTAATTTAGCTGTGCTTTTCGAATTATAGAATTTTATTTTATTATTCAAACCTAAAACATTGACATTATGCAATTAAATTGTATTCAGATTTGTGCTTAATTTTTCTAAACAACTGAAAAGATAAAAAAAAGTGTATCAAAATATGTAAAATTTTTATTAATTTGTTTTTCCTTCTTAATGTTCAATAAACTTAGTTAGAGATTTCTTCAGCTTTTGCACTCGCCTCTTTGATGGTCGAGAATAATGAATCTGTTGCCGCTTGGTAACCAACCTACCTACCACATATCAGTTAAGGGATTGACGATTGCCAATTTTCTCGAAAATCAAAAAAAAAAAGGGAAATCCTCCAGGAAAAAAAAAGTATGCAATGCATTTTTTTGGATTGGTTCAAGCAACCAATACTAATGCGCCATGATTTATTAATAACTCACCCACACACACACCCACATCTCTCAGGTTCTCTCCATGGGGGAGGGGGGATGGTGGATGGGGGAAAAGGGTGGCAGATGGATGCCGAGCCAGAGGTCGAACCAACTATTCATTCTAGGAGCAGACGGTTCGACCAGTAATCTCCTTAAAATGCAATTTGTTTTGTTGCAATCAACGATTTTTGATGATGACGACTGAGTGCCAGGAGACGACGTCGACGACGAGGACGACGACGACCATGATGTAGATGATGATAATGATTACATAGATGATGATGATGATGCTGATGATGATCGAATGCGAACTGAGTAACAATTTGCAGCGTAGCCAAATAAATTGGTTGTTATTTTACCCTCTCGACTTTCTCTTCCTCTCTCGTTTGTGGGGTAACACACAAAAAAAAAAAACGGAATAAAATGGAGATGAAAACAAAATTTGTAGGGTGCTTCTGGGTTTTTTACGTGCGCACCACTTGGCTCAAATTGGTTGGTTCGTTGGCTGCCATCGTGATGCATGGCCATGGCAATGCGGTTCGAACATTGCGACAGACCCCCCCCAAAAAAAAAAAAAAAAACTGACCACGTCTGACTGACGACAGACGAACAACCTACCTGAATGACGAACTGACTGACCGAATGACTGACTGACCGAATGACTGACTGACGAACTCACTGACTAAGTGACCAGCCGAGCCATGGCTAGCAAAATGAATGAATCACTAGCCATGGACTATTCAGAGGTCGATCAGAATGGGTTGAACTTACCCCCCACCACCACCATCCTCACCTTCTCCTCCTCTTCTTCACTCGATTGCTGTTGTACCACATGCTGTGCTAAGACCATGCAATTGTTCTTCTCTTATCGCATTCCAAACGCACACTGGGCATTATAATTCAGTTGGATAAACTTAGTTGCCAAGAGGCTTTTCTTTCAATTGATAACAAGGCAAAAAAAAAAAAAAATTACATGGAAAAAGTTTTCAAAAAACCCCCCAAAAACAAAAAAGAAAAATCATGTATGAGTGCCAGTAAATCTTTATACCTACTTTTTGGTTATTTACGATGGATTTTTTTAACTTTATTTCATCTGCATGGTAAAATAAATCTAGTTTTTCGTACATCAATTTGGGAAATTGATATAAACCCAATTTTTGGGTAAAAATTGAGGATGTGCCAGTAGATTGAAAGTTCATTCTACTCTGGGTCTAGTTCTAGTCCTAGTTATTACATAAGACTCTAGTTCTAGCCTTAGTTCTTACATAAGACTCGAAGTCGACCCAAATCGAATTTCTTAGTCTTAGTTTGTAGATTATTGGGCTCTCCTGGAATATTTCCTTTTTTTTATATTGAAATTTTAGCTAAAGTCACTTTCAACACTTTTTTTCCCCGTTGCGTTAATAGTAGAAAACCAATGTGCAATGCAAAATGTAGTGTGAATGGAAGATGAACAGGTCAGTTGGTCAGGAGAACGCTTTGGCGGCGGCATTGTTCGAATTGATTTCGTTCGATTTGGCTTACTTTGGTTGGGTTTAGTATGGTATGGTTTGGTTTGGTTTGGGCCGTGTATCTGCCGCCGTTTGCTCTCTTTTGGAAACAAAAAAAAAAAAAAACCATTGCATACTTTATGGCATACTGAGAGGGGCATTGCGTGTTTGCCACTAGCATCAGCAGCAGCAGCAGCCGATTTGTTTGTTGGCTCTTCTTTTGTTTGTTTGTCTCCCTCTCTCTCTCTCTCTCTAGCTCAACTTTTTTCTCGATCCCCTATGTCCATTATGCCAAACCCCCCCACTTGGTCTCTCTCCCTCCTCGCCTCCTCTTTCTATATGTATAGTAGTTACATATTTTATTTGCCAGCACGTATCACAAGCGTGTTTCAATTTGCACAAAAATTCGCATGTCGATTGCTGCTGCTCTATCTGCGATTGATTTCCAGCCAGAATAAATGTCTAACTGTCTGTCTGTCTCTTCTGTCGCTCTGTCTGTCTGTCTCTCTGTCTCTCTGTCTGCCTGGTTTGGTCTGGTCTCGCTTTGGTTTGCCTTGGTTTGAAAGTGCAGAAGAGGTTTGCATATTTTTGCATTTTCGCATCTTGATGGCTGGCTTTTCTCTGCTCTTCACCATTGTTTGCATTTGTCGCATTTTTTATGCAATTTTTTTTTGTGTTAGTTTTTTTTTTGAGAGAGAGAGAGTGCAAACATTTTCTCAGTCAAATTGCCAATTGATTAACCTGTCTTATGTCGTTGTTCACTGCCGATGGCAAAAGTGTCTCAGAGTAAGTGAGATATCTTAATATTACAACTAATAAACACACTCAAACTGACACGCCTCTAGCCTGGGGGCAAGTTTCTTTCTCTTCCCCTCAATCTCTTATCATAAAAAATACATTGCAATAACCGCACTCCCACCACCGACTGCTCTCGCTCTCTCTCTTTATCCACTCTCCCTCTCGTGTTTTGGTTGTTATTTAAACAATTTGTTGATTAGATTTCCATTTTCTTTCTATCCCTTACATTTTAGCTTTTATCTTCTCCTCCTGCCTCTTCTCCCCGCAGCCTTTTTGTCTGTCTTTGCTTTTATTACAATCGATAGCAAAAAGCAAAAAAAAAAAAAAAAATAAATAAATATAAAAACAAACACACCAAAAGTTGTTCATACTTTTTCTGTTGGCCTTGCTGGGAACCCGCAGTTTGTGTGCTGCTTTTTTTTTGTTTTTAATATTATTATTTAATTGAAATACTTTTCGCTTCTTCTCTCTCGTTCTCACTCTCTCCCTGTCTCTCGTTTTAGTTCTTTGTTTCGTATTGCGTTTTTATCATTTTGAGACGCTTTTTTAATTAAATGCATTTTTGCTGTGGCTTTGGCCATTCTCATTCATTTTCATTCCCATTTGTTAGTAAAAAAATTCATACATACAACGACTAGTATCTTGGCAACTTAAATGATATAAATTCAAGTCAATTTCCTGTGATTGAAAGATGACCAGAATGTCTGTTAATCCGTATGTAACAACTGTGGCAAATGCCTTAACATGTAATTTAATTTGCTAGAATTTGTCACAAATATGTCATCCACAATGTAACTGGGCAAAGAAAAAAGTTTTTCTTTAAACATAAATACTGACAGAATGAATCATAGAAACATTTGCAACAGTTGTAATACTCTATTAGTTGCATCTAATCGATTGGTCTTAATATTTATCGTAGTTTGCTTTGATTTCGCCGACGTTCTTTGTATATCGAGTCAAAACTTTTTAAGAGAATGCTTTAAAAAATCTATTTTAATCACCGCCGAATGTATGAAAATGATTTTTTTACTTCTTGAATATGAATTGATTAAGTCTACCCACATAGTTGTAAAAAGTTCTTAGAACTTGAAGATTTTCATAGGATTTCAAGTATTTTCAATAAGTATTTCCATATATTTTTATCATAAGGCAGCAATAGAAGCGCAGAACTTAGAGATTCAACTGTTTAAGGAATTACACCTTTTGCCATTTTAATGGTAATTTATTTATATTATATTATTTACATAAATTTTATATTTTTTTGAGCTTTTAATCGTAGGATCTGTAGTATACCGTTTATGTATTCTCTTCCTTGGTCTGGTAGTAAAAACTCTAGCAGAAATTGGTTTTGATGGATGAGGCATTTTCTCTGATGTTCATCCTCGAAGATAAGATAAGTAAATCAAAGGACGGTGAAGGTAATGTATTTCGTATCTTCTCTAATAAATCAGACCCGATCGAACGCTTGTTTAATGTCCAGAAAAATAGAAGTGCACTATTTCTTTTCTTCAAAAATGCGTAAGATACTATGTTGATATCCTCTTTCAGTAAGGTCTGTCTGTTTAACAAATAGATATTCAGAATCAATAAATATTTCTGCTTAATAATTATAGCTGAAAAGGTTTCTATAACATACAGATACAAAATATATACAGATAACAAATATGAACTACTTTATTTGTGTTAATATAATGAACACAATCGTATATTTTGTATACAATTTATTTGAAAATTCAATAAAGGCAATAACCAAAAAGTGTTAGCGAATTGCCTGTTGCTGAAATATATAACTATTTCTTATCTTTTGAATGATCCAGAGGCGGCACGCTCACATGGAATTCAGTGGATCATTTTTGCGAGATTCATCTAATAGTTAATTCTTTGTAGGACTACTATAGCAAAATTTTGCTTCACTTTTAGTTTAAAATATTATTAAATAAATTATCTTTCAATGCCAAGATCATTTTTAAGTTACCTATCTCAACAAATATCTATATAAATGTGAGCGTTGAATCATGGTTAGATGAGGTTTCTCTTTTTGGTCTTGCAGAGGGTATAAACCTTCTCTTGCTACGCCCATGGGCATTAATGCTATTCTCTCCTTCTCACAATATTTACATATGCGATAAATCTAATCTAATCTCATATCAGGCACTTGACGCACAGCTCACACATAGCAGCAGCAGCAGCAGAAGCATCAGAATGTACATTGTAGGTAGCACAGCAGTTGCAATATAATGCCAAGTGTGAGGAAATTCTGGCGGCATTAAGGGGGCGGGAGGCCCTCATACGATTAAATATCTATTAGCTGTCATAAATGGCTGCTTTCTCGTACATATTATACGAACTTATGCAGAAATGGCCAGAACACACACACACACACAGACACACAAGGGAAGAGATCAGCAAGCAGTTAACGTTAAACATTGCAGCACAGCTTTACGTACTATCTATCCAATCATTCATATACATACATATATACGCACACACGACATGAGTGATTACAGTGGGCCATATGTTTATGGCGGGGGAGGGGTGTAGGAGTAGGAGAATCCGCCGCCATATGATAAGCAAGACAAATGTGTGGCTGTGTGAAATCTATAAGGCTACATCATAAAACATATGCCGAAATGAGTGCAAAAAAACCAACAGACAGACGGGGAGAGGGCCAAGTCAGCTAGATTTAAAGACGACTAAACAACGCTGCGTATACGCAATATATATATTACTTTGCCAGTAGCTTAGTGGGCAAATCCGTAGAAACGCTTGCATGCCAAAGCCGAAAAGATTGGCTGCTCCCACTCCTTGGTTGCTGTTGCTGCTTTGGTTTATTAAATTTATGTTATGACATTTTCTAATGCATATTTCGTCGGCGTTGTGTGCGTGCCTGAAATATTTCTAGCCTTATTCCCAGTTCATGGCACTCTGTCTTCCTTCCTCTTGTTCATCTTTATATATATATATATATATGTTGCTATCTCTCTCGCTTCTCTCTCTCACTCTCTCTCTTGGTCTATGGTGGCACAATGTCGTGACATATTTCTGTCACATCACCTGAACTTTACCTCTCCTGATGTTACTTAAAAGTTTTGTCCAACTATTTTTCTAGTGTTGTGATTTTGTTTTTTCTCTTTTTCTATAAACCCCACCTCTCTCCCCTCCCCCCTGCCCTGCCGGTTGTCGTGTAACTTTTGCGCTATGCCAACCATTTTGCTTTTTCTTTTTCTTTTGCTTTTTTTCTGCCTCATTTTTCCAGCAGTCTCAACTTTGGCCTGACAAACATTTTCATTCCGGAATGCTTACACTGGCATGCATTTGGCCTGCAGTCTCCTGCTCTATGTAGCTCCTTCCAGCTCCAGCTGGTGATGATGATAGTTTTCCTTTAGTCCATTTAGTTGTGCCCGAGGCACCTTTAACTTTCCCTTCAAGGCTTTGGGTAAATATTTGCGACTTTCGATTGAGCCATCAAAGGTCAAACGTTTGCCTTTAGCTTCGCTTGGTTTGCTGCCTTGCCTACTTGCTTTTCGTTTCTTCTTCTTTTACTTACATACATATATTTACTATTTTCATTTTTTTTATTTCTTTTTCTTTTTTGTTACTTTTCGTTTTTAGTTTCGTTCAATTCGTTTCGCTTTCAATTTGTTATAGAACAAATTGCCCATGGCCAGTTTGACAGCTGGGCTGAAACGTCAATCACCGCAAAGTGTCTAGTAAATACTAATAGTGCATCTCTCTATCTCTTTCTTTGGGGGTGTGTGTGTGTGTGTGTGTGGTGACTGACTGTGTGTGTGAGTCATTTGTATAGATGGTTTTGAGCCTGGCTATTATGTTTGCATTTTGGCTAGGTCTCTTTTGTTTGCTCGGTAACGCTCAATGTTGGTTCTTTTTTTTTTGGTTTTGATTTTCTATATTCGATACAACTCTTGTACTACGGTATCAAGGGGCTTATAGGACCTTCGTTTTTTTTTTTTGCTGACTCAATTTGTATGAAACATAAATCCATGGTCAATATGTTTTTACATTTTGAATGAGAATGAGAGAGTTAAAAACAAACGAAGGGTTCTCTTGGATTTTGATCTGAAATCATTAATTTTACAAATGATAGATTCTAAATATGTTCCTATTTCAACAAAATGATATACAAATTAATATTTTCGAAAAACTCTTTAAGAAATTCATATCTATTTAGGATCAGAGCGTTGTATTAAAGTGGAAACTTTTAATCTCGATGAGTTATGCTTAAATTTATATTCTTAAAACTGTAGTAGAGCTGGAAAACCAACGAAAATGTTGCCAAGTAAATAATCATTTTTTTAAGTTTATTTTTCTATCAGACAATACGAAATAAAATATATACAAATTGAGTCTGAGTAAACAAAATTGACAAAAATGTATCTTATAATTATAATCACTTTAAGTTGGCGGACAAACAAAAGGTTTGATTAAAGTTTATTTCAAGAAAGTTTTTAACTATAATTGTCTAGTAATATAAACGAGATTACAAATGGCGTCGAAAATGATATTACAAAAATTTTAAAAGTGAAATTGTAGAAGTAAAAGCTTTAAATATGTTATTTACCTTTTGACTAACTGACCACCGCAAAATGTAAAATTTTGGTTATTTCCGTGAAGTGAAGTGTCTAAATACCTAATAATTTTGAAAATACAAATGTTTTTTTTTTATTTCAATAAGTTTAGCATAAAAAATAGACTAATAAATGTAAATAAAATAGATGTATGATTTAGTTTCATAAAATTATTGGATGTCGAGACATAGGCAAATTGATATAACGCAAAAGCTTAGAGACTATCGATATTGATCTGTCTAATTGGGCTTCTCAAGCTGGCTCACTTGTAGAAAATATTTCAACAATATATTTTAATTGTTTGCTATTAAGTTTTAATCGATTAATGGATAGAAGGTGTCCCAATAGTCGTCGCATTGAAATATCATATCGATACTGTGTGTGTTGTCGGCGTCAATCTCTCATCTCCTCATCCTCTTCGTCATCGTCATCGCCATCGTCTCATATTCTTTTGTTCGTCGTCAACGTTGACCACATTTAGTCGTTGTGTGTAGTATATGTATCTGTGGCTGAGAATCACATCCTGCTGATGGTTTGGGTCGAGAGAGTTCATAAGGTCTTTTTTTCTTTCCTTCTCCTCCTTCTTAATATTGTTTCTGCTGCTCGTCGTCCACCTCATCCGCATTTTGCGGGCCATTGTTCACTAATTTTGTCACGTTTGCAGCTTTTGTTCAGCAGTTCCTTTTTTTTTTTTGTCATCTTTTACCTCCTCCCCTTCTTTTACTTTTTTTTTTTTTTTGTTACTCTGTCTATGCCGAGAGTGTGTATATCTTTGGCTTTATGAACAAGAGACTGTTGCCCGTCCATTTGTCCGTCCGTCCAACCTTCTTTCCCCCCACCTCACTCATCGAGTTTAACTTTGGCCTGCTTGTTTGTTTGATTAAATCTTTCTCGACGATTTGCTTTTGCTTTTGCAAATGCACTTGCTATTCTTCTATTTTTCTCTCGCCATTCTACTACTCTTCGACTGACAAATGCTTTTGCTTTCTCATTTGTTTGCTCAGCTCAGCTTTGGTTTTGTCTGAGTGTGTGTGTGTGTGTGTTTGTGTGTGGGGGGAGGAGGATTTGTGCGTGTGTGTGTGTGTGTGCCTTATGGTTAGTTGTTTGGAAGCCCAAGTCAAGTTTCAACTTCAATTTTCAACTGATTTCTATTGTCTGACATGTTGCAAATAAATTTCAATTTGCTTTATTTAAACGCATTCCTATTTTTCCCAGTTTCCGACATGGCCACAAATGATATGCAAATATTTCGAGGAATATTTAATGTGCCACATGACGCCACAGTCACAAAGAATAATCCCAAAAATAATATTAAAGTTTTTTTTTTTTGGTTTTAATTTTTTTTTGGTTTTGGTTTTCGGTGGTGACCAGCAGCAACGATGTCAGGTGCTATATAGGCGCCAGGTGCCAGGTGCCATGGCACGTGACTTGCCTGGCCCCCTCTAAGTATGCTACATATCATATTCTTGTTGCTTGTCAGCATTTTCCTAGTTGCTTTTTTTTTTGAGCTCATATTTTGAATATTCTTTGCGAATATTTCAACCACTTGCGTCTTGCCGCGAGGTGAAAGCCGGAAGACAAGAGGTACAACCCTCTGGCAAGTTCATGCAGCTTATCTACATGAGGAAAGGAAGCTTCCCCTCCCACCCTCTCCTCGCTCTGTGTGATGGCAGGCAGGCAGCCGTTGTTATAAGTATTTTTGCACAATTTTCCGCCATTTTTTCGCGTATTTTTTTCTTGTGCATATATACATACCTCGTACCCTGTAGATTAGACAGGTATATTGAATGCTATCAAACGCATGCCTAAATATAATTAGCAGTTTTAAAAAAGAATCATGCCAAATGTAACATTTAAAGTGTAAAATATTCAGGCCTGTTCGTTTTCAAACATCAATTTCGCATAGTTTTCGAAGTATCTGTTCTCAATTTCGAGTGAAATGTCAACCGTTTTACTTTTCAAACTTAATTTCGAAACGTTTTTGCGTTCAAAGGAACTGATAGAGTTGTTCACAACTAATTAGCAATCGATTTGCATTTTCTGTACAATTCTTAACAAAAATAACATTTGTCAAATATGTAAATGCTTTTTAGAGTTCTTTGATTCCAATCTTAACGAATCAAATTAATTACAAATTTATTTTGAACATATATTTTACATTGAATTTACTTGTCGTTTACTGGCAACCCTAAAACATTCTATTAGCATTTCGTTTGGAATCTAGAACAGGTCGATTTCATTTCATATATTTTTCATACTATATTTTGTGGTTACCTACTAAGAACAATTCTTAAAAAATTAATGGCTGAGCAGAATTTATCGTTTAATGTTTAGTATTGTTCTCAATAAATTAAAGATTAATAGCAAAATATTTAGAATGTGCAACTTATTGGCAATTACTTTAAATTTCACTGACTAAAAGACAAATGATTTGAATCCGTGTAATTTTGCTTGGAATCGAAAGCGAGAACAGGTCTAAATTGCTGGGAATCGAAAACGAGAACAGGCCAGATTGTCGAGTTGAAACAGATAATGAAGATGAGTGCTGATGCGGCTTAAGAAATGTCTACAATTGGGGCTTGGAGTCCTTTTAAGTCCACGTAAAAACAAGCTACATATACATATAGAAAACATTTGTAGTTGGTATCTGTTTATTCTTCTGAAGTTTCTTCAAGCTGAATTCTGATTCTGAACTGATCACAAGGTAGACCATACGATTCGAAAGAAGTCCTGCATAGCAAAGTTTTGGAGATAAGTTAACATGAACCATGATATTCAGTCCGCAAGTTTAAAATATCAAGAGATTCTAAGTTCGAGAAAGAAAATAAGACAATTGAGAGCATGAACCTATTACAAATGACATTTTCTTCTTTATTTTGGGTTTACAATGTGTGCTGGATGTGTAGAATTCGAGGCTTGATTGAATTGAATACATACCAAAAATGTTTGTTGTTGTCGCTGTCGCTTCTCGTGGTGCTTTACATCTTTTTAATGTTGAAAAGCTTTACTTACTTCCGCCGGCAGCAGCAGAAGTAGCAGTGGCATCAGAAGCAGCGGCAGTGGCAGCAGCGGCATCAGGAAACGGAAGTTTAACTTTTGTTCAAAATTTTAGTGATTCGTGCAGCCGCAGACATTTTGTTAAGTCTTGGCACTGGTTTTTGGGTTTTAGAGAGACATACACACAGATAGACAGAGAATGCGAGAGGGGCGGAGAGGCGGAGAGAAGAGACAGAAATGTATTATTTATAATCGATTTGTTGAAATCATGATCATTTTATGTAGTCGTGTGGGTGATTCTCTATCTCACACTCTCTCACAGTCTCTCTCTCATTATGGATCAAAAATCATTTTACCTTTTGCCACTTTGGCAGTAGTTGTTAAGTCCATGGACTTTAATAGTTTTCAGCACAACATTTCGTAATCTCCTTCACCTGCTGCATCTATGCTGAGCTGCTTACAACTTTTAACCTGCCCTCCCCCTTTTCTCCTTTCGCCCTGTTTCTACTATATTCCCTATAGAATTACCACACGGACAAAGTTCACTCGCTTTGGCAAAAGTTAGCTGAAAGTCGGCAAACAGGCAAACTATATGGCAAACAGGAGGCCAAGAGGAGCTAGAACTGCTGCTCCTAGCTCTCGTTATTATTATTATTATTATTTTTGGCTTATTCTCGATGCGTGTGCCGTTTCAAAATCTGTAGCAGGTTGCAACTTTTCAACTTTTAAATAAAAGTAGCTGCAGATTTGGCGTGAACTCTCTTCTTTTTGCTGCCTTGATTCCACCCGTTGATGGCGTGGCGTGTGGCACGGCTATGGCTTTTAGCATTGCATGTTGTTGCACCAGACACGCCTCCTTCCAAACACACGCCCCCACCCCACACACACACGCACACACATGCACATACACACACACACACAATTGCACATGGATAACGGAAATGCATTTTCAGTGTGGCCGTCAAGCAAAGCAAGAGAAAGCCATTTCACTTTATTTTTACGAGCATTTATCGGACGGACGGACATTTTTATTTCAGTTCGCCATTTCAATTTGCACAGTGTTAAATGGAATCACGATTTTGAACCCAAAAAAGCGAATTCTGGTGCCTCTGCTTCTGGTTTAGTGTTTGGAGACTGGAGAAAAGAACGAAAACCATTTCAGCATGCACGCACATAACACGAGCTTTTCCGAGCAAAGGTCAATTAGTATTTTACTACTTATCTGCTGCATTTTGTCTATTTACGTTAATATATGTACCCGTTACAGTGTTCTATCGCCAGTTGGTTGTCTTTCGTTTAATAAATGGCCATTAGTGATTTTCTAAAACAACAACTACTACCAGAGCACGGGTCAAACGATAATGCACTGAAAGCCATTCCATCGATATGGGATGAATGCAATGTACTTACATTTATATTTCCGCATTTTGGGTTTCTCAAATGCCAAGAATTTGGATCAAATTATGATTTTGCACTTGTATAAAGTGATGCATTTTTACAATTATTAACACTCTGAAATAATGTTTTGAAGATTGTTTTCTATTTATCGCCTAGTAAGTTACCAGTTGTAACTAAATGTTTCAACATTTCGTTGTTTCAGCGATGCCATTTTTTTAAACAAGCGAGATCAACCAAAATAAAAAGCGAAAAAAGCCAGATCAACCAAAATTAAAAGCAGAAATAGCCAGATCAACCAAAATAAAAAGCAAAAAAGCCAGATCAACCAAAAAAAAGAAGCTTCTTTGCTCAAATAGTAGTACTAGTCGTATACGTAATGTCACTAATACGACCAGTGTTCATGTCATCCGAGCAAAGGTTTCCCTAACGGGAAAAATCTGAAACTAAAGTATTTTGAAGTCTTTCTTTGCTCTAAAATTTGTATGCAATTTGTTTTTTAATATTGAGGTCTCTTTATTTACTATTTTTTTTCTTGAAGCGGACAAATAACAAAATATTTTCACTACATTTAAGTCTCTTAGTCTATAATTTGACATTATCTAGAACGAAAATGCATGGGAATAAATCTATGCTAACCACTTTGACAACTTCCACTAGCACCAGCCATCATCATGATAATGTTTATCCATAGATTTCACGTCCTTAGTAGGTGGCTTCTTGGGGGTCCCTAAGGCGGTGACAGAGTGTGACATCACGATGATGTCGCTTTGGTTACGCAGTAGTAAAAACATTATGGCAAATTGTTTTAAGCTGTGCGAAAATGCCATCAAAATCAGTTGACTATGCAAAGTAGCGCGTTACCTCCCCACCTAAAGCCACCCTTTTCCCAGGAAAAGGATCTGGAATTTTGTCTCCTTTTTGACTATGAATGGGACCGGAAACGGTCACCCCAGTAGGAAAGGGACATTTGTTGCTGATGTTGGTTGGTTGCTTGGTTGCTTGGTTTGGGCATTGCATTTTATGGCTTGTGCATGTCATAACCATTGTTATTGTTGTTGTTGTTGTTGTGGCCATTTTCAAAAGCGTTTTCTTCGTCCATTCTTTGGCTTGAACTTTGCTGCTGACTCTGACTCGAGTGTCGTCTGTGACCCAGTCGCATCTCCCTGCGGTGGTCAGTGAGGGGTTGCCTCCATAGAGAAGCGCTTACATTTAGGAGAAGACTTTTCACAATATGCTTACTGTTGCTGCTTGGACCCTGATTTTGTTTAGCATATGCTTGTGCTGCTTGTCCCCGTTCTCGGACAATGTGAATAGCAAATTAATTGAATGAGATAAAATTGGGAAATGTTGGGAAACAGACTTATCCTGCCGAGTTGCACAAATGAAACAAGAATGTGGCAATTGGTAATAAAAATAAATCTCCTTCAATCTAACCATTAGATTTTGTAACTTTTTACATATATTTATCTACGACAATATATAAGTATAGTCTCAAATTGTTGCAGAGATTCCAGTTCACTAGAAAAAGTTTCAACTTGGCCAAAGAAACCAAAGAAACTCCTCCCGTTTTCGTTTTTATTTCTTTTTTCCGATTTCAAACTACACAGTGAGAGAAAATTTTGAAAATTAAACCAGGTTTGGCACATCTTCTAGATGCACTTAAACTATATATAACAAGAAATATCACTAAAATATCTCTTTAGACATTCATGTGAAAACTTAGCCCTAAGTTGAAAGGGTTTTTGACTGATTTTCATTATTTTTGTTGGGTTGGACAGATAAAAGATCGTCCTACTGAAGCAACAATAGCTGAAAGAACTTTAACTTTGAAATTTTACAATTAATTCATATTGGTAAATATTTTCTTATTAGAACAAAAAAAGGAATACGAAAAAGATATTATTGATTGGTTTAAAATATAGTTTTTAAGTACACAAGAAAAAGTGAATATACATACATGTGAACGAATGCTTTAGATCAGACGCAGAAGTAGAAGTTGTCAAAAGTTTCTAAAAGTTATTGTCACTTAAAGTTATTGTTGTCGAATTAACAAACTATTTATTATTTAAATAAACAATTATTGTATACCCGATTTATGTATCACTTATGGCTATACAATAATTGTTTACTTAAATAATGAATAGTTGATTAATATTTATACTTTATTTATATGTAATCAAACTATATGAAACATTAATTATTATTAACATTTCTCCATATTTTTGTTCTCTTTCTTTTTAGGTAAGTTTTCAAATGTCAAATTTAATGCAAATTCATTGGATAAATGGTTAAAGTTACAAGAATGAAAGTAGTAAGTAAAATCCACTCCGATACAATAGTTTTTAATTGGATTTGTTTATTGCCTCATTAGTTCATTAGTTCTAGAAAAGAATTCAAATGACGGATAACGAAATTCTCTAGAATTTACAGTTTATCTTAAAATTTGTGGAATTATTATTGTAATTTTTTTTCTTTTTTTTTTTATACCCTTGCAAAAAGGGTATATTAATTTTGGTCAGAAGTGTGCAACGCATAGAAGGAGGCATCTCCGACCATATAAAGTATATATATTCTTGATCAGCATGACAAGGCGAGTTCAAATCCGTTTGTCCGTCTGTCTGTCCGTCCGTCCGTCCGTCCGTCCGTCCGTCCGTCCGTCCGTCCGTCTGTCTGGATCAACAGCTTCTCCTCCGAAACTGCTAAAGCTACAGAGCTGCAATTTTGCACGAAGTCTTGTATATACTGCAGGCATTGTATATCTCGGATTCATCCGGATCGGATGACTATATCATATAGCTCCCATAGGAACCATCGGTCGAAAAATGAGTTTTAGATCAATAACTTCTTTCTTTTTCACCCGATTATCATAAAACTTAACATTTGGCAGTTTACTATACATCCAAACATCCGTGCCAAATTTGATCAAGATCGGACTACTATATCATATAGCTCCCATATGAACGATCGGACCAAAAATAGTTTTTCTTCTAGAAACTTTTTCGTTCTTATGCGATCATCGTTAAACTTGGTAAATAACATTTCCACATTGAAAATTATAATTCTGGTAAATTTGATCAAAATCGGATGACTATATCATATAGCTGTCATACAAACATATGAAAAAATTGCATGCTGCATGTCTACAAACATGCATATGTTTGCGTGCCGTGCTATGGCGTGTAAAAACGGATTTTAACACCAGTGTCTTTACATTTAGAAAACTCTTTTTAGGGATCTAGTAACACCAAGAGCTTGCAAGGGTATACAAACTTCGGCATGGCCGAAGTTAGCCCGGCCTTCTCGTTTTTTTATGAATTCAATGATTCATCTAGTAGCAGAAAATGATTAAGTGAAAATGAGCGAAGCGTTTATTATTTAAATATACATATGTACATACTATATATGTATAAGTAAGTTGAATTTTTATCTGGCATATCTCCATTTCAGTGTTATCAGCGAGAGTCTCGCAGTAAATAATCTCCACCTTCAATTTGAATTGCACAAATTTTGCGCATCAACTTGAAAGTGTTTACTCACGCCGCCAAATGCCCCTAGGGTGTGTGTGTGTGTGTGTCCCCTCCCCTCTCCTCACCACCTCTGGAGTGTGGGAGATGGGAAGAGCTGTTCAGCACCTTTTCATGGGATCTGCGCTTTTTATTTGCTCGCATTGTTTGTGGCCACCTTTCCACCTATATATATATTTTTTTTCTTTCCTCCTCTTCACTCTCTCTGCACCGTGTGAATGTGTGCGCCAGCTGACACTTTCCACCTTCCACCACCAGACTCTGCCACAAGCTGCTGCTGCTGCTGCTGCTGCTGCAAAGAGCCCTTTGCCACCAACGTATGCATAATTTAATGCAAATAATGCACTTGTTTCGTTTCGTTTCATTTCATTTCACTTTGCATGTTGTTGCTTTAAACGCCCTCACCTTTCGCGCCCCTCTCTCAACCACCATCTCTGTAAGAGAATCCATGTTAAGTTATACAGGATGGGGAAGGGAGAGAAATGGACGTGGTGCAGGTTACAGTCACAACTTCATTTCGCATTAATGCAAACGCTTTAACTGGAATTCCAGTTCCTGCCAGCAGAAGAAATCGTTTCGCAGAAAAGGTATTATTACTCACTGTGGGCAGAAAAAAAAAAAACAACAAATTGTTATCAATATTTCATTTATACTTATTTATATTTGATTTTTATTTTGTTAAATAAAGGCAAAACCGCCTAACTAATTCAATTAAAGAAAGGTTTTTTAATGAAATAAGTTTCCATTTAATTGATTTAGTTTTTGCAATTCAAATCAATTTAAATTCAAATTATTAACTAACCCATTGTTTTTGTTTATTAATCCTGAAATGGAATTTAAATTTAATTTTATAAATCGAACGAAAATCTTATGCATTTCCATCACATCGATTAACCAATATAACTGTAGTTACCCTAAAGAGTGATTACAATATTTTTATAAATCAATGGAACGATTGTGAATTGTCTTAATTATATGGATAAGAACAAACAAGTGAATCCAATATCAGTGATTTTCAAATTGAAACGAGTGTTTTAGGCTTCCTTTAAGCCGATGAAATGAGAGAAATGAAATTATTTCACAATGCAATAAAGCCAATAATAATTATATTCGATTAATTTCCTTTTGGTTAGACGCACACGGATAGCTTTCAATAGTTCAAGGTAGAGATAAGTTGCGACGTCATTGAGTTTATCTACTTATTCCCCCATTCCTCCCACTTAGCTTATTATCTGATCATTTAGGTCAAGGAACACCACAGCACAGCCCAGCGGTTTTCATCACCACCTGAGAGCGACCTCTACGGTTTCTTTTCGTCTTACGCCAAGGGTATTCAAATTTGGCTGCTGCGTGGTGCGTGGTGCCGCGGTGCTGAGTTGGTGGTGGTGCTTGCCATTTGTGTGTTTGTTGCTGCTGTTGTTGTTGTTGTGTTATTTTCATAAAATTTTTGCCTGCTTCTCGAGCATTTACTTAGCATATTTCTCGCGTTGGCATTGCATTTCCGCACGGAGCACGAGCAGAAGAAGAAGAAGAAGGCTATGACGACGTCGTCGTAAACTTAATTTCCGTTTGCCGGGCTGCTGCCACCGACACCAAAGCTGCCTCTGTCGCTGCCGCTGCCGCTGCTGTTGCTCCATTTTTAATTCCTTTCGCCGCCTCTCACTCTCTCGCTCCCTCCCATCTGTTTGTTTTTTTTTTCTTAACAACTTGTAGCTTGTTTTGTCTTCACTTTCCGCATGCGGCGGGCAGGCAACGCGTCGACGTCGACGTCAACGTCGTCTCATTTCAATTTAATTTCCCTGCACACCCAAATGCGCTCACGTACAAGTTGGTGGTGTCCTGGCATTTGCCATTTGTGGTTACAGTTACAGTTACAATTTACACTTTACACCCAAACGCAGACATGAACAGAGACAGAGACAGAATGAGAGCGAAAGGGGAGAGAGAGAGAGACAGAGGGAGATGGGTGGAGAAAGCGAGACAGAAAGAGGGAGCGAGCTCATCATCATCATCATGTGAAGCTGTCGCTCTTTTTGCCTTCAATGCTGTTGGTTCTTCTTGTTCTTCATCTTGTTGTTACTGTTGTGCATTTTGTTGTTGTTGTTTTTTTATTTTTTATTTTTTGTGTCTTATTAAATGAGTTAAATTACTTTTACAAGAGCTCTCTTCGTTGTATTGTTATTTTGAGAGTGGGTGAGATACACTTGAAAAAATAAAAAATATATACATACAACATAATAAGAATTAAAAATATCAAAGAAAATAACTTTCACCATTACGAAGTTTGTATACCCTTGGAATCGATTACCAATAAATCCATTAATCCATTTTATTTTAAACTCTTTAAACTATGCTTCAATCAAACATAACCTCCAAATAACAACTCAGAAAAAACTAGAAAAAATTCAATATTTTTGTTTAGGAACCCGGGAATCCGATATTTATTACTAGTATTATATTTGTTTTTTATTTAGCACAACGATATCCCTATTGAAGGACACCAAATTGAATGAAATTGAATTAAAAATAGGGAAAATATCAGAAACAGTAATAATTATAAGTTTTAGTAAAAAAAATTCCATAATAATAATTAAATACATTTTTTTCGGTTTTTGTTTAGTGAATGAAAACGAAAAAATCAGAAAAATCATTATTTACGGTCCATGGAAACTATAAGTGATAGTTTTGGGTTATTCCCCTTGTTATTATTAAGCAGTAAAGGCATTTCTATCGTAAAATTAAAAACGTCATTTGAATTTCTTGCCGATTTCCCTTTTTTAGTCGATGGACTTTTTCTGCAAGTGCATAAATGACTCCCATCGTCATTGACGCTCACGCTCACTTCAGGGCGCCGACACTTTCTTTCTTTTAGTTTCGCTCATGGAAATTAGGTTGTAAATTTCCTAAAGTGGCATCATTCAGCGAACTGACGAGTGTCTTGTTGTTGTTTACTTGCAGAATGGCTTGTTAAGTATTTTGTTGTGAATAATTTATTGTGTGTTTGTTGTGCGCGTATGTTGTTGTTGCTGCCCGTGGGCCATATTAACAGTTTATCAGCAGGAGCATTAATGGCAGCATCAAGTCTTTATACTTATTAATTGACTTGGCATTCACGTGGTTTATCATCATCATCATCATCATCGTGAACATCAACGCCGACATTGCTCATACGCCACCAGGTGGCCAGGCAATTAAAAGCAACTGATAGAAAGAACAGAGAAAAGTGAACCTATCGAATGGGGGGAATGGGGGGGGATGGGAATGAGAATGGTTTGGAGGGGTAAAATGTGTGGATAACGTTTACAGTAAAGTTAATTAAACCGCAATATTTGCATATTGCTCTCATTTCACTGGCAAAGGCAACGTAAAATTTTCCTCATTTTCCACCGAACCATCTACCAGTTATTGCCCCAATGGCAAACAACCGCGTGGCAGGCAAGGAACTTCTCTTGTATGTGTTGTGGTGGTGTATGTGTGTGTATATGTGTATATATATGTGTGTGTGTTGGCAAAGTTTATTGCTCAATTTCCCGAAAAACTTTGCCAACCTGTGCTTCTGCTGCTGCTGCTGCCACTGCCACAAAACCAACGCACATTGAGTTAACATGCAACTTTAAGATACTTTCGCAAAACTTGATTTGCCAGAGCCGCCCGCGCTGTGGTGCCATAACCCAGGAAAATACACACACACACACATACACACACAAACTCAGAGGAAAATTTCGCTCATCGCTGAAAATGTAGATAAGCTTAAGACAATGTTTGAACATTAACTAGGCCCAAAATAAGAAATGAAGAGATGAAGGCTCACTGGATAGGTGTGGCTAATGGTGACGCTGCCAGAGGGGTGTATGTGTGTGTGTGTGTGTGTGTGTGTGTGTGTGTGTGTGTGTGTGTATGGAGGGCTTGTCTTTGTTGTTGTGCAATGAGTTTTACGTGTTTTGTGATTTTTATTAACACAACTTGTGGCGTTCTATCATCGTGGAGTGGTGTGGAGAGTGTGCTCGGTGCGTATCTCTCAATAATAAAGTTATTTATTTCCTTGATGGGGGCGGGGGGTGGGTGTACAAATTTTTAGCTGCTTTTCAACAGAGAGAATAAGAACAATAATTTATATAAATTTAACCTTGGCCAATTTGCTGGTTCTAGCTTGCCATTGTTGTTGCTGCTGTTGTTGTTGTTGTGTTCAGGGCGCAAGTCTTCGCCAATTTCTGCAGTGTCCACTGTGATTTACAGCCCCAGCATTGCCTGCAATGACCTGGCGCAAAAAACTTGCCGTTGCCATAGTCATAGTCATAGTCATAGCCGTTACGGCTGCCCACCACCAACCAGCAACCAGCAACTAGCAACCGCAGCAAGGACATTTTATGCTGGGCCACTGCAGGACAATGTTATCGTTGTTGTTGTTGTTGCTGTTGCTGTTGTGGCTACTGTCTTCGTTTGCACTTTTCAGCCCACAATTACACAAGAGCATATAATGCGACGACCGCTATGTTTTAAGAATTTTACTATGCCTCTCTTGCCTGCTGGTGTCTTGCTCTCCTGGCCATGGCCAAAAGGTCTAATTTTCTTCCTTTTGCTTGTTAACAACAAATATGTTTGTTGTTATTTATTTACGTTATTCCGTAAAATCTAAGACCAACAGCATCAACTTTGAAATCTTAAGCAACTTGTTAAATAAATTTCAAATCAAAAACAATATAACGACAACATGTATCATAATCTATACTTACATTGAATCTTTACTTAAACTAGGTCAACAAACGAGAAATGATTTCGAGACGTTTGCCCTAACATTTAAGAATTTTGTTTTGTATAATTCCCAACTAGTTTAAGTAGTTGGGCATTCACGCTTTAAAGTTTGTCCTTTTGTTAAAAACGATTGATCGTTTGCTAAAAGAACGAACACACAAGAACAGAGTTTTAGATCAAGAATTTGATTATTTTTCACCCATTTACTATAAAGGTTACAAGGGGTTTTATGGGTTGTCAATATAATCCAAATCTGACGACTACATCGTATAATTTACAAAGGAAGATAGGTTCAAATATCGCGTTTAGCTTGAAAAACTAATTAACTTGGTGATCATTAAATATTTTAAATTATTAATAATCCTGCAAGCTTTAATTAAGCCAATTGACATTAAAATCTGAAAATCTTGTAGACTATGATTGAATGAATTAAATTTTTATGTTTATGTTTTATAACTTTATCTAAAATTTCTAGTTTTGAAATATAAAATGAAACCCCACAATTTTTGGAAACAAAAATGAAAATGGCCTAACTAGTAAAACCATGAAAAAATAGAGTTTCGAGCACAAATTTGTAAAAAAGCTAAACGTATTTCCTCATTGAGTTAGTATTTTGAATTTAATTTTCTAATTTGTTTCATATACAAATTTTTCTATACGCGTATTGACTTAAATATTATAAAAAGTTATTAATATTATATATCTCTGTCTAAAAGCAAAAACAATGGCCTCATAACATTATAGTTTCTTTAAGAAAGAAATTAGATCAATCTCTAGAGATGTCTGAACACAATATTGAAATTTTTTTTTGAATTTCCCACTGGAGATTAAATTTTGCTACTTTTTATAACGATATACACGAATCGAATTGGCCATGTTACTTTTATTGCCCAAGATATAGTACATAGATAGGAATACGTACAACGTAATAACGTTTTTGTATTGTCAGGTAACAATTTTTAATTAAATAGCCTTTAGCCGGAACCAATTTATTGCCCAAGTGGCGGCGGCTTGAGTTGCTTCTTCTCTGGTCCGGGCTGTTCTGCTGTGGTCTGGCCGACGACTCTGCCTTATACTGGTTGTCCAATTTTATTTATTGTCCTTTTATTTATGAGCCAAGATTTTTGGGGTTGCAGGCCGCCTCAGGCTCGCTCCAGCATCATCGAGGCTCTTCAATGTGTCCCTACATTCATTTGTGCGTGCGTGCCAGAGCAACTAATGAGCAAATTATTAAGCCCCACACTAGGAACTCGACTCCAATCGACTTCACTCCACTCCACTTCACTTAACGTGAGTAGCCTACATGAAAATCAGTTAAGTTTGTAGCAGATTTCTATTGGTAAAGCCGAAGCCATTTGATTAGCAATTGCCAAGCCAATTTCAATGGACCAGAATCCTTGCAAACAACCTAAACCAATTTGCAGCATACACACTCACACTCACGCTCACACAAATATGGCCAGTGTCAAACCAAATCACCACGAATTTGACCACAAAATACTTGGCCAGTTGTTCATTTTGTGTGAATGTGTGAGTTTCTCTCTGTGTGTGTGTGTGTTTGTGTGTCTGTGTGTGTAGAATGAACTTAACTCCGTGCTTCATTCTCCATTTACCATGCTCGATTGTCCATTCTCGATTTTCTGTTCAAGTTTATTTGTTTTTTTTCTTTCTTTCTTTCTTGCTGCACAAGAAATTTATAGCACAAAATTAAATACCACACACTATATGCTACAGTGATGTGTGACTTTCACGAATATATGAAATGAATAAAAATGATTCACCAAAAATGTTATCTATATACTGAGTGCAAAGACAAATTACTGATAGTTCATTTATTTTATTCAGAAAGAATATAAACGAATAATCTATAAATGAATTTATGAAGTAAAATTCTTCATTATGAGCTCCAAACACAAATTAAACAACTAGAAAAATAACTGACCAATATATTTTTTTAATAACAATTTTTATCCAATTTGAGGCAAAGCAGAAGAAAATAAATATTTGGCAATAAAAGTGAAGTAATTTCTTTCTTAAATATTTATTTAAATTTAATATATATTAATACTAACTAATCTGCAGAAATTTAGACAAAAATTGTTTGAACTACTTAATTTAAATTGATTAAATTTTAAATAGTTTGAATATATTGATAGGACATTTGTGATGTTGAGATAAAGTGTTAATTATCCACAACAGAAAATAATTAAAAAAAGGACGAAAGTGTAATGAAATATATATTGAATATTTTATTCAATTTTATTAGGTTTTTAAAATAAGGCTTTAAATCAGATCAATCCTTTATATCTGCTTAACTTTTAGTTTTTTTTTTCTTAGTGCAATGTTATTTAAGGATATTTGAAAGTTTATTTGCTTGTGATTAGTTCAGCCTTTCAATAGTTAGATAGACTGCTGACAGGGCGCTATATCAATACGATCAAAGTTAAACGAAAACGAGAACGATTGAGAAGTTTTTACTTTTGGGAATGAACTGGATTTACTCAGCACTACTACCAACTAGGATGCATGTATGTTCCCTTAACCACTCACTCACTCTGATGCAACTCCTACATACATACATACTCCAGGAACATTCTACTCCTCCTGCTTCCTCCTTCTTTTGATATAGTTTTATTTTAGTTATTTCTGTTGGCCTGCACTCAGCACTCGTCGTCGGAGTCCTCGTTGTCGTCCCTTTCAGCTTTCGGTTCGTGTCCTGAGTTTGGTTTGGTTGGTTGGTTGGTTTGTTCTCTTTCATTTCGGGCTGCAGTTTAATTTGTACATCGATATATTTTCTTAGTTGTCAGGATACGCAGCAACAGCAACAACAACAACTGCACATAGTAAATGTGTGTATGTGTGTGTGTGTGTGTGTTTGTGTGTATGGCAAATAACAATAAATTCTCAGTTTGCCGTGCGATTGTCGCTTTGAAATATCGTTTAACTTGGCCCTGTACATTGAGTAAAGTAAAATAAAATGCAGAACCTGCGATGGTTTGGAGAGGGGGGAGTGAGGGAAAAAGAGATTATTTCGTATACCAATGAATGGCGGTGGCCATCTATGTGCCAGCTAAATGCGCAGACATTTTTGCTAATTAGCAAGTCATTTCAAAATCTGTAACTACAATAATAATGGCAACCAAGGCAACCAACATTTCTGCTCTCTCTCTCTCTCTCTCTCTCTGCATTGCATTCATAATTTGCTCAGTGGCCCGGCATTAATCAAGTGGGGCAAGAAGTCTGTCAATAGCAGGACTCTAGAATATCCCCCCACCCCACACCCTTTAGCCATTCCATACGCTTGCTTCATCTTCATCTTTGGACTTTATCCTTGCCCCCATTATGCGCTAGGCGAACAAAGAAACTTTTGAATCAATTCAAGTTGTCCAAAGTTGAAATCCGCGCACTGCATCGCCAGCTTTGCACTCAATTAAGTGACTTGGCAGCAGCAACAGCAGCAGCAGAGAGGAAATGAAGTGAGGTAAAGTGTAGAGGATAGAGGGATAGAGGGTGGCTGCTACAAGTGCGTGCAACAGCTAAGAAAAACAATTTTGTTGCAACCAGCAGCAGGAGCAGGAGCAGGAACAGCAGCAGCAGCAGCAGCAAAAGAATAAAGCAAGCAAATCTCCTTCAATAGCACAGCATCAAGAACAACAACAACAGCAACAACAGCAACTACAACGCTGGTAAGTTAGTGCCAACAAAATTGCAGCAGCTGCCACATCAAAAGTTGCCTGCCACTTTCTTGGCAATGTCATCCGTTCCCATCAGGTTTTCCTCGCTCTCTCTCTTTCTCTCCCACTCTCTCTGTCTGTCTGTCTCCTTGTCTCTCTGTCGTTCTCTCGGTAGCTTTTCTTAGTCCTGGCTCACGTGAGCTGGCAAAGTTTTAGTCGGTTCCCGCTTCCGCCTGATTGACTTGCTCTGAGTTGACTTAACACAGCTTCTACTTCGCGTTCACGTTCTTCGTCTTCATTTTCTTCATCTTCCACTTTGAATTCTCCTCTCTCCCTCGCCCTCTCTCTCCCATTCTCTAAGTGTCGTCTGTATTCCCCGCCCCCATTCCTTTGGGGACTCTTGCCAATGGTTGCGTAAACTAATTTTCCATGTCGTCACTCGATTGTTTTAAAAGCCAAAGTTGCTTTTATTGACACACACACACACACACACATACAACCACCCACCAAAAGGGATAAGGGAGTGAGGGAGGGCATCAAATATTCAAGTCTTTCAATTGGCTTCCAGTTGCACTTTGTCAATCCGCCAATGCTTGTGGCCAATAGAATTTCCCTTCTCATTGTTTCTCCATCCGTCTGTCCGTCCGTCCGTCTGTCTGTCCAACTGTCTATTGCTCTGTCAGTTAACGTTTAATGCAGTTTTTGTGTTACGGTCAAACTCCTGGACGGTTATCCAATACCCAAGGCCCAGTCCCCAAGCCCCATCTTAGCCCCAAAGCAACAGTAGACAGAAAATGTTGTTTATTACGATGTTTTACGATGATCTCAAATATTCATTTGACCGACATGCAATTGAGACATTTTCTATAGCATACTTTTTGGGATAAAAAAAGGAAAATCTTGAATTTAGTAAATCAAAACTAAAAAAAATACTTAACCACAACAATGAATAAATAAATAATGTAATAATGTTTGTGTTAAGTAATTAATTTGTATATATAAATATTGATGAGAAAATAAATTATTGGTAAGCCGCAAATTCTAAAACTATTTCAAATTGCAAATACATATGTTTACTTTGCTTGGATAGTTTTGCTTAATATAATTGTAATTTGATCATGGAAAAATGTATAAAACCCACACATGTAACATGTAATTGCTATTTTGAACCTTGAAGTAAAATTCTGCTCCATAAATAATTGAATACTTTCATTATCTATGGCTCATCCTTGGAGGACTTAGCTAGCGGGTCTTGCAATAAAGTGAAAATGTTCACATGATAGTTATGAGCTGGTCAATACTTAGTATTGGCATTGATATATGTATGAATAAATAATGGCCAATTGATTTCTGAATCATTATTAGTTTTCAGTCTTGCTTGAGTCTTTTTCTATTCAGTTAATTTGTTTAGCCTTGACCATAGGTGGTTGGTTGGTTGCTTTGTTGCTTTGTTGTTGTTGTGTTGAAAATCAATTTCCTGTTGCTTATTAGAAAGATTCATAACTAATATTCACATATGCATAGGAGATTGAATTCATTTCTAGAATACGTAATTCAATTTTCGTTGCTTAATATCCAATTGTGTGCCCATTGTGCCTGCCTACACCCAAATACTTGTATATATTTGGTTCAATGCTCTCTAAGCACGCACAACCACAGAATTGTGTGTGTGTCTGTATGTGTTTAGGGCGGAATGTGTTTGTGTAAGTCTCTCTCTCTCTCTCTATCTCTCTCTGTGTATGCCACAGACATTTCCGCAATGTATTTTGACTTGAGGCTTTTACGAAATGATGGATAATGGCATTCAATTTGAGACGCTTAAACTCTCCAGATGAAATGCCTCTCTCTCTCTCCCTACCCGCAACTCAGATCCTTAATCCCATTTTCACCCTACTTTGGCCTGCTTTTGTCTCCCACTCTTTGCCTTAAATAGTTACATCAATTAATTTACAAGTCATTGTCAGTTGTTGTCGTGTGCATTATAAATGATTTGTGTGCGTGTGTTCATTAGCTGTCATAATGGCCAGGAGAGAATGGAGACGTAGATATTGTCGTTTTATGGGTCAACAGCAAAATTGTGACCTCATTTGTGGTCTCCATCTCTGAAAATTCTCACACCCGCTTGTCTATCTAATTTCAATTTCAAATCGAGTAGTTTTTACCCAACGACTGACACTTCAGACTATGTATTTGCAGATGCTTGGCTAATTTCATTGCCCTTAGTCACGCCCCCCATAGAGTCAAGAGAGTGAGCAGCAGCAGCCGCAGTAGCAGCAGCAGAAGCCGCAGTAACTGTGGCAAATATTTGAATATTCATGGGCCAAGTTAAAATGAAAGAGGCGGGGCCCATAGGCTTTTAACTGTAAGATGAGATATTCAGACACACACACACTGAGGGAGAGAAAGCGGGGGGTGGCGGGGGAGATGGGGCAACGCTTTTATCAATTATCAATTAACCTAAATTTCAGTCTCTGCGATTTTGGCAATGCCAGTGACAGGCAGAGAGAGCCATTGCCGTGTGCCAGCTGAAGTAGAAATTACGGCAGCAAAAGAAGACAAAGTATTTTTCAAATGAAAGCTGACAGCTTCTGTTCTGTTCCGTTCCGTTCCTGCTCTTTCTTCGATTACGATTTCGATTCCTGTCGAATTGGCATCGCAGGTAGGCAGGCAGGTGTGCCATTAGTGTGAAAGCATTTTTAATTTTTAAACATGGTTAGCTGTCAAAACAAAATAGTAAAGTATTCACACCAATGATCCTCCTCTTTAACAATTTTCAACAAACTAAAAAAAACAAGTTTTGAAAGGACTCAAAAGACCAAATGAAATATGTTCTACAAATTAAAAAAAAAAATTGAGAAAAATAGAATTGGAATTTGCACAACGAAAAAAAAGGCAAAATAATTTTCTAAAGAGTTTTTTTTCCAATAGTTTATTCTATAATGAAATTTTTAAATATTGAAGCGTAATCAAATACCAAAGTTTGAATTACATTCAAAAAGGTCGAAACCAAAATCTGATATTTTTAAAATGTTATATAACAATGTGTAAAAGTTTTTATAAAAACAGCATAAGCATAATTTCCGAAATAAAATCACAGAAAATTTGATTATTTTTAGGAGTCTACCCGTAATCCCACCTTAATATGTTTGCTAAGTACATTAACTAGCAACAAATCTATCGAATAACACAAATTTAGTATCATATCACGGATCTCATATATTTCAAGAAAAAGTATAGAAAAAAACAAAGAAATTTCGGGCAATATTTGAATAAGAACTATAAATATTTCAATATAATTTGTTAGCTACATATAATTTCATTGTTGTATGTGATAAATTTGCCATTTTGAGGCACCCTTAAAATGTGAAAAAATTGTGTGTGTGCAGGGTATACAAATGTCATACGATTGAAATTGAAGTGGCGGCAAAGCATACTACTTATATCAATGGCATACAGAACAAGAAGTTGCTGCTGCTGCTGCTGCTGCTTCTGATGCCTTCTCAGACTGACTCTAAGACTCTAGAGACTAAGCTGAAGCGGACCCTTGACAGTAATCATTTTCATTACTGTAAAATGTCAACAGCAAGTTTTCCTCGTTCACAGCAAGTGTGACCCTTGCCGCTTCCGACGCAGGATATGTAGCTTGAAATTTGATGATGCAGCAGCAGCAGCAGCAGCAGCAGCAGCCCACAGGTTCAAGAGATGGAGAAGCAGTTGCAGTTGCAGCACCAGTAGCAGTAGCAGTAGTAGCCAAATCTAAAACAAACAACACGAGCTCAAGGCAAAACATTGACAACACATTGCTTCAACTCATGCAACCACCCACACACACACAGAACTGAATGGAAGGTTGGGGATGGCGCCCCGGGGCTGCATTTTGCAGCTACTCTTATGATGCACTCACTGCAGGGGATTGAGAAGAATGAGAAATCCTCTTCTTTTGCTCATCTTCTTCTTCTAACTCGTTGCCAAAAAATCAAAAATAAAAAAGAAAAAAAAAATGAACGGGGCAAGCAGAAGAAAAAGAAAAAAAAACGAGCGACGTCAAGAAGACGTGCATTTGCTCAAGTGGAAATGAATTGAACTCGGGCAACGGCGGCAGAATGCAATCTCATTCTCTTGTCAACTTAACCTCGACGACTGTAACGACGACGTCGATGACTGTGACGACGACGACGACGACGCTGGCGACAGCGACGATGGAATCGGTAAAGAGATGCTGTGTGCCGCCAAGTGTTGTACTGGTATTTGTGATTTCAGTTGTTGCAGTTGCTGCTCCTCGATGCCATTGTCATCAGCAGCCGAATAGGAGCAGCAGCAGCAGCAGCAGCAGCAGCAGCAGCAACAGAGCATGAGAGCTGCCATTTTCGTGACACGGCCCACAGAATCGCACAGTGGTGCAATATATTTATATTCCCACTAAATAAATTATCCAAATAAGGAGGTAAGCCGTCGTGGGAAGTGAAAAACTATTTTTAATTTTGTAAAATCAAATTCATATATTAAATTGCTTTTGCATGTCGAGCTAATCACTTTTATGAGTACACTTTGGCGCCCTCCAACGGCCAGCGTGAAAACTACACGAGTCTACATTTTAAATTTGATAGATTTAGCTTTCATAGTTTTTGAGATCTATCCGCTTATACAGACGGACAGGCGGCTTGATCTTCTTATGCTGTTTAAGAATATATATACTTTATAGGGTGGGAGTTGTTTCCCACTGTTTCTATTCGTTAAAGTTTCTTCAATATATGTATTTTACGTTACTTTACTTATTTAACATTGTATCCGCGAAAAATCAGCTTTAAAATAGGCTAATATCTGTAAAGTATTTAAACACTTTTATGAGGTCCAAAGGATTTAAGAGACTTGCCAGTTGTGACTTAATGATCTAGTAATATTGTCAACTATATGAACAATAGATCTTCTTAAATTTTAAGTGCATAAAACATAATACAGAGATAAAAAGCTTGTGGATATCCGTTTACTGATAACAACTTACTTAAAGATCTATTTTTGAAGAGTTAAATGTTTGCTTTTAGAGCCCTCAAAGGACAAAGAAAAAGTGTTTCCATAATTCCGATATCTGTTCCAATGAGATACCAATTGATGTAACTTGTTGGGCTTACTCTACGTAAATTTTAATAGCTATAATGTCATCATCTGCATTGATAGCACTTTGGGAAATTCCATTGGCTGTTCTTATGCATTGCATTTTGCTGGCTGAGAAGCACTGTTTAGTTTATAAGTAGTTGTGGGCGTTGGTTGTTTGTACGTTCTATTCGTCCATCCGTTTTCTGATGCTCGATTTTTATTTTAAACAATGGCTTGAGCATTTTTGATTGTCAAATGTTTGCAGAGATAACATTTACTATTGCAGCGGATTTGTAGCGAATGAAGCGTAGAGAAGATGGCATTCTCTGGATGAGCATGAGCATCAGAATGGGATGCAATGTTGAGGATGCGAATGCGGATGAGGTTGAGAATGATGTTGATAGTGGGCGGGCACAACAACAGCATAGCAAAGCAACAATAAAAACAAGAAAAAAAAAAAAGGAAGCAAAGTGCCATAAGCGTTGGTAAGCTTCATCGTTTCTCCTTCAGACCCCTCCCCCTCTTTCCCCCCCCTCATCAGCAATCTTTCACCTCCTTTTGAGACTTTGTCTGTTTCTTAACCTCCTCTTGTTCGTCTAACAGGAAGCATCAATTTGTAATGATCTTATAAGTGCTTGTTGTATGGCATTGTGTGAGTATTAGTGTCTTTGGTTCCCCTGTGTGTAAATGTGTGTGTGTAAATTCGTGTGTGTGTGTGTGTGTGTGTGTACGGCTTATTAAGAAACTGTCTTAAAAGTTACAGTTACAGTTAGTCAATTAAAAGGCAATTAGGGGCATTATTATTGCATACTTTGAGGCGGGCATAATGAAGAATACTTAAACATGCAACGGCTGTCACTACTACTGCTACTGCTGCTGCTGCTGTTTCTATTGCTGCCGCCACTGAAATTCACACTGCCTTTCCAATTAAAAAGCAATTTGAGAAGGGAAATGTATTTATACAGTTGTCAAGGTAAAATGCAGACAACTTGCACCTGGTGGCTCTTCATTTTAATCATTTTAGTACTAGACAATTTCCTGGCAAACTTAATTGGATCGAAATGCTATGCAAAATGGGATATACTATAATTGACAATTTTGTCTTCTGTTACAAGTTAAGTACACGTAATCCGTAATTCTGAAATCATATGAAAAGTAAAAATGTTTAAATCGGGCTTACTACTGAAAGAGGCAATTATCTCCCTTTGAAAATAACATCAATTAATTGCTAAAATTGTATTTTTTCGGATAAGCTGTATACAAGAAAATACTCTAATACCTTTAAAAAAAGTAAAAACGTTGTCCAAACTAGTTTCAAAAGTTTGCTAATTTTTCTTTAAAATTTATGTCAAAGTTAATGGCTTGCAAATTGATTAATATTTCATACTTTCCGCTATGATAAACTTTTCATAGTTGAATTCCATTCCAATTCTCATCTTTCTTGGGCTATCCACAATTTTTTTTTTATTGTTTGATATCTTTATATGAATGCTGAGCAGCCAGATGATGTGCCACTGTATATATACTACACAAATTAAAATTATCGCCAATAACCACATTTTTATTACGTTTTTTTTTCTTTTTCTAAATTATTGTTCTTAACCAATTTTTGAATAACGTTTTTTTGCTTCTCAAAATTATTATTATTACCCAAATTTTTATCACGTTTTTTTCTTTCTTTTTCTCTCTAAATTATTGAAATTTTATCTTAAAAGTTACAACAGCCAAATTTATCTTATATTATTAACAATTTATGGAACTTCATTGTATAAATTTGTATTATAAAAATTGTGGAGCTGTTATTTAATTGGTTCAGAAAATATTCACCATAAACGAAGAATGCATCGTACCTCTATAATCTCTGACATTTAAGTATAATCCCTAGATTCCAAATTTATCATTGATGGCAAAGATTCAAGATTTTCGGTCTTAACATTAAAACAGTCCTTCGATAGAATTTAATGTTGAAGAATTACTTGGTTAAAGTGTTTTTTTTGTTGATTACTCTAATGCATTCGTTTTTCCACAGTTTACGTAATTTGGTTTGCTCTGGGAGAGAAACTATTGCCTACTTTTGTGCGCTCTGTGTGTGTGTGGGGGCAGCTTCATGATAATAATGATAGCTGTGAGTCTTCCGTTTTTTTTTGCAGTTCCTTTTGTTGTTGTTGTTGTTTTCCCCCAGTGAGTTTTACGCTAATTGAAATTGCAATCGAATTACATGACTGACTGGCCTACGGCCGGTTGGCCGTCAGGGCTGTGTATATGTATATGGTGATGAGTATGAAAAATAAAACTCAATGAAAATATAATCACATTTATGCAGTTTTTATGCCAGCAATGTAAATATTTTCGTTGTAAACATGCAACTCGGGGGCTTATGCCTCGTCAACAACAACAGCAGAAATAGCCAGAGCAGCAGGAGCAGCAGTTTGCATGGCTTACACACAGGCTGCTGTGGCCTGTTGTCCACTTTTCGTCCATCTATATGAGTCTCTCTCTCTGCCTGTGTGTGTGTGTGTGTGTGACGAAGCGAGTAGCCCGTCCTTTTGCCTGCAATTCCATTTCGAGTTCATTGAATTTGTGCGCTGATTTCTTCTTTTTGGCTGCTTTTATACATATGAAAATTGCATTAATAACAGCAACATCAAAAAAAAAAAGCAGAAAAAAAATTGAAAATTTATGAAAACCAAATTCATGTTTACTCTGACTATCCTTTTCCTCTTTCTCTCTTTACACTATACACATATATGTATGGATCCTGTATACCCTTTGCATAGCAAGCATATCAAGATGGTCAACCACCATAAATTCCCCCACACACATAAAAAATTCCCAAAACCCAATTAACTTTTATTTTATACAATTATAAAATTCATTAATTGCTGCAAATGAAAACAAACTAAAATCTAGCAAAAGAAATAAAAATGTAGAGATACATATCATTAATATTCTTGAAAACTAATATCAATCTAATCTAGAATAAGATGAATTAAATTAGAGATTATAAAGGACAGAGAGCTCTCAAGATTTAATATATGTATAGGGTAGCTGAAATACGTACAGAAACAGCTAATAAATTGGTTGCGTTGTGTTGTTTTTCCCCTCCTCCTCCTCCTGCTTCCTTCTATATATGATCCAGTCTGCGCATAAATGTATTTTTGATTTAATAATTCCATTTTCGATCCGCCATTCCATGATTGTGTTGTGTGTGTGTGTGTGTGTGTTCATAGCCACCCGCCAACCCACTTGACTATATAATTTAATAGTTTTTCAATGAGGCAACATAATTGGTTTTAGTTAATATTGACACAGACTCCGGCAACGGCTGTGGCTCTCCAGCTGTTGCATTATTAATGACGATGATGATGGCCATGGAGAGCTCCGGTTTCCGGTTTTTCTGCAAATATTTCTGTATGTATTTTGTTTTTTTTTTCTGTTTTGCTGGTCAGTGAATTAATAGCCAACATTTTAACGGAAATGCGTTGAATTCGTTTGACAATTTTTGCTATGATAAATGATGAGTGTGGTGTGGCTACATGTGTGTGAGTGTGCGTGTGTGTGTGTGTGTTTGCATTGATGTCACGTCCTGATCATTAATAATCTGATTTTTTTCCCCTTTCTGTTTTCTTGTCTCTATTTGCAGTTCAACGAGCAAAAGGTAAACAAGCCTAACTAACATTTTTATGACCCAAACGTGTCGAATTTGACAACCTTAACGTATCACAGAGAGAATGAAAAAGGTGAGAGAGAGAGAGAGAGAGAGAGAGAGAAACAGACACACATATGTGTGTGTGTTTGTGTGTGTGTAAGTATAATCGATCCCTTGGCGGAACGGGTGATTAGACTCGCTCGACTGAGCCTGAGGACCAGGCGAATGAGAGCGAATCAGTAAGCCAGTGCCAAAGTGAATAACTTTTAACGAAAACTGACAACCGCAATGACCAAAGTGTCATAAATCCATAACCAAAAGCGTCAACAACATCAACAAACATTTTGTATGACCTATGACATGAGCAGGGACGGATTTCTAACAATGTGAGGGATGGCCAATGCGACGCCATCGTATTGGCCAACTGAAAATAGAACTTCTCTGCAAATAAGGCAAGAAATTGAGGAGAGGAATGGATTTTGGCCACAATTCTTAATGCTAGATAATAGTTTTGTCTTATTCCAAGGCCTGAAAATAAGTAATCCATTCCTGGATATGGCAAAGAATGATATGGATGGATCCACATCTATTTGTTGGTTGGAAAGTGGGTTGTGGGAGGGTAACGGTAGCGACGGCAAGAAAAGTTGGCGGGCAATGAACTAAATAACCCCCACCAATCGTGGCAGCTGTGGGAATGGGGCTAGGAGTGGGAGTGGGGGTGTAGGGGGACTGGTCGGTTAAGTTGACATCTCTAGACAGGCTGGCCGAAAAGCACTCATGTCAACCACACACACACACACACTCACTCACATACAAAGTCAGGCAGTGAGGCTGGCATCCCCGTCAGTCAGTCAGCGGATGGACAGAAGGACGGACGGATTGACGACAACGATAGGAGGTCGTGTGACTGCCACTCGAAGCTCGCTTCGTCTGCCAGATAAAATGAAGTATTTCGCGACATGCGGAAAAACAAAATGCTTTTCACATATCAACAACAACAACAAAAACAACAGAAGCAGCAGCAACAACAACAACAACAATTCAACATCAACAACAATATTGTTTGTGTCTCTGTCGAAGTTTATCGATAAGTCCTTTTGCTCGCCCGCATCCTGGTTCCAGTCCTAGTCCTCCTTCTCGTTCTCGTCCTGGTCGTGGTGTGTTCCCTTGCTCGCGTCTTGGTCTCTGAAAAATCACAGCTGCCGCCGCCGCCGTCGCCGTGGCCGAAGCTCAGTGGGAAAAACAATGGCGCATAAATTTCATGCCATCCGCCCCGTTGCCTTTTGCTTCGCATATAAAAAATAATAAAAATATATTAAATTTATACATACATACTTACACATACACATACAAATACCCAAACATATAAGAGATCGCTATGAATTCATAAATTTTCACTGAACAGCCGCCGACGTTGCCACCGCCACCGCTTCTGCCTCCGCTGCTGCCTCTGCCCCAGCCGCTGCCGCATCCGCGCACAGCCTCCACAACAACCACATACCACAGCATAACAACAACGGCATTGACAGTTAAATGAATGACTATGGGACTACATATATATATATGTATGTGGATGGGGGTATGACATGCCCCCAATCACCCTTTCTCTCTCTTTTTTTTCTATGATTCTTTTCCTTATTCCTTGCTCCGCAACTCCTTGCCATGTTTTGTTTACTTGGTGGAAATTTATGCAAATCTGTTAAAGTTTTGCCGTCATCGGAAAAGTTGTTGCCACCGCTGCATAGTTTTATACAACTCGAATAAATATATATGCATATACATGTATATATATATGTATGCCTATTTATATTTATTGAGTTGAGTTGAGTCTTAGAGGGTATATTTAATTTGTGTACGGCATCAAATAAAACTTGAAATCAAGTTGTCATGAAAACGAACAAACCAACGATCAGAAACAGGTTCAAAGTCGAGAAATTAAAATAGTTTAGCATACTTTTTGGGGCCATTTTTTTTTAATTTAAGGGGAACCCCAAAAAGATGTAATTTTTAAACCTTTTTCCAAGGAGAACTGTTTTATATTGATCATTGGAGGTTTATTTATCTGAAAGTACATAAATTGAAATATATGTTACATTTTTTTTTTTATCAAGAAATAAGAAGAATTGTGATGCATATTAGATCATTGATTGTTGTGTAGAATATATACAAAAAATTAAGGCAATCGGTTCAGTAGTTCGAGAAATTATGGTCAATGACTTAAAAAATCGACACAAGTTTGACTCTATTTCGAAAAATATTTATCGGCTTTGCTTTAAATTTTCAGAACATTTACTTAAATATATATAGATTCGAGAAAAAAAAATCCACTTAATAGAAAATTAATTAATAAACTTATATTTACATCAATTAAAAAGAAGCTTTGACTATTTGGTCGTACTTTCTATATTTCCTGATTATATTTATAAAGAGGAATTGATGTTGTTTTAAGTCAGCGATGTTGAATTGTATTTTAGGGATTAAATTTCAATTGTAAATATTAGAAGATCGAAAGGAATAAATCGCTCATTTACATTGTATAATATTCCTCCAGTGAATGACTGATTTGTGACAAATTGAAGCTAAACTGATTGAAAAAGTAATCAAACGAAATTCCATAATAAAATTCCATTTTCAACGAGAGCCAAAGCCAACTGACATTAGATTCATATACTATCAAGACTAAGACAAAACTGATAACAAAAAGCAATTAAGATTTAAAAGAGAGGATAAAATGTGATCTCATGTAAATTTAATTTAATCAAAGAAACATAGTTTACTCAACGACTTATAGTATTTTGCTAATATTTTCTCTCAATAATCTGCAAGTAAGACTTGCCAAATGAACTTTGATTTAAAGAGTATCAAATGGTTAAACATTGTGCAAACCAACTAATCTTGTTGTTGTTTTTTGTTGTCTGTCTGTCTTTAATATAATAAATATAATAAGATTCAGGGCTTTGCCTACAACAACCAGGCAAATAAATATATATATTTATATATGTATGGTGCGTACAATAGTTTTACCGTTTTGTGGGTGTGTGTGTGTGTGGTTGCTGTTGCCGTGGTCTAAGGGCAGTTTTTGTTATGTTTTTATGCTGCCTTCTACTGCTGCTGGCATTTGTTTGAGCTTTGTCGTAGTTTTGTTGAATAGCTTCATATTTATGCAAAGTTATGCGGTTTAACAGATAACAACAGAAGTTTTTCTATCTCTCTGACGACGGTAAGACAGCAGCCAAGAAACACGAACTACGGAAATGAAGATGAAGTAGGAGTAAGACAAGGATAACGAGAGGGATAAATCGAAGCATAGGCTAAAATGAAGAAAAAGAAAAACGGTTAGTGGTGAAAGAAGTAAAGTTCATTTGCATGCCAAACCAATGGATTGAGCACAGATTGTGGTAAGGTCCAGCAGCAGCAGCAACAGCAGCCGCAGCAAGTAAAACTTGGGGAATGAAGCATATTTATGATCAGGTTGCTGCTGCTGCTGCCACTTTAAATTTCACTTGACAAACTGTCTTTGCGCTTCCTTTCCCTGTCTTACACACACACACACACAGACAAATTTATATATGCAAGAGAAGAAAATGTGGGGCAAAGTTTTGCCTAGCTTTTCTTTCATTCACATTTTTTTTCTTCCTTTAATTTTTTTGCCGCACTACACTGCGTATACGCAACAAAAGGAAAAGCCGGCCACCATCCTCACTCACCTCCCCCCCCCATCCCCCCACCCCCACTGCCATCCCTTGAGTTGCAGTAACCAAGTACATAGACCATCTGCACCACTTTAGTTAATACGAAATTATATTAAAAACTTTTGGCTATGTTGCTTTAGCTGCCTTTTTTCATTATCTCACGGCCAGCAGAAAAAAAAACCAAAAAAAAAGAAAGAGTGTGGGGGGCGCGGGGGAGGTGGCTTGTGCAAAAGGGGGAAACAACAACAGTAAAAGGAGAAAAAAAAACCGAATGGAAGAAAAAATGGCTTGGCCAAAGGCAACACACACACACATACACACACACAGCGAGTAGAATCTAACGGTATTTGCATTATGCTGCTGCTTGTTGCTCCAAGCTCAAAATTACTCTTACTACTCCAACCCACTGCATCTCCCTCCCTCCCTCGCCATTATGAAAGCAAAAGAGGCGTGACCTGTGCCCGGCTTTGTTAGATGGCGTTGTGGGGGGGTCGGAGGTGGGGTGGGGCTTGGCTCACTTCTCTTGGTAATCTTTGGCATTAAATGCAGTGGAGTTCATTTATTCACTTTGCTTGACTGCCCTTGCCATCCCATCCTGTCGAAGTAAACTCGTAAAAAAAGCAACCCCTCCCCCGCCACCCAACAACAACAACTTGCAACGTGACACTTGGGTGCTCATTTAATTTGGTCACCAGCCGCCGCAATGTTCTCTCTCTATCTATCTATATCTTCCCTACTCCCTCTTTCTCTCTCTCTCTCTCTCACTCACTCTCTCTCTTAACTTTCGCTGTGCTGGGCGCAAACAAAGCCAAAGAATGGCAAAGTAAACTAAACAACAGCAACACGGAACACAAGCAGGAACCGGAGGAGCCAGGACTTGGTTGGGTACGTGTCCTACAGTTTTTGTATACCCATCAACCAAAACCGTTTAAGGGGTATATATGACTCAAAGTCATCAATAGGCAGCGATCTTCAATCGATTGATCATCAGAGAAATGAGAGAAAACGAAGAAAACTATAAAACAGATTTACCTGTCGTGAGATCACAAATTTGTAAACAAAAAACATTTCAGCCAACAGATTTATGAAAGAACTGAAAAGGACTTTCCTCAATAATTTTTTTTACCTTCTGAAATAAAGTCAAGTGTTTCATAAAATAAGTTTCAATTTAGATGAACAAAACCAAAAAATTACAACGAAAGTTGGGCTTATAATTTAATATCTCAAGAGTATTTTACCTGATAAGCTTAAATCTTAATATGCATTTTATGGTCTTTAAATTAATTAAAGTTTTTTTGATAACTTTTTGGTTTTATTTATCTAAATTGCAACTTATTTTTTTTTTCACGAGGACAACGTTTCTTTCTCAAAATAGAAATGGCAAAGAATTTTTAAGAGATATAAAAATATAAAAAAGAGAGCTAGAATTTGAATATTATTATTCTCATTTGCAGTTCAAAAGAATGTTGTAATAAAAAATATCTTGTAGAATTTTTTGCGGTATTTCTAAAACGAAAAATTTATTGGCTTTGCATATTTAATAATATTAATATTAATATTTGTAACCATCAAACTGGTTAGCCTACTTTCTATTCCCAAGTGGTGTTTTTTTTTTTAATATATTTATTCATTATTTCTAAAGGTACATTTCAAGTTTCATCTTATGCTAACCAAATGATGGTATTTCTGAAACAATTTCTTAATAATTCAATCACAATATAGGGTATTTGATAGTCGACTGACCGTGCTTGATTTTTTTTTGTTTCCTCTTACTGTTTTTTTTTTTGTACAACTGCAGGAGTTTTGGGGTTAAATGATTTGCCCATATTTGGGGTCGTTTTCTCTCTTGCCTGGCACTTGACTGACCTCTTGAATTCGTTTAATGTTTAGTTAGGTCGGGGTTTAGTGTTCCAGAGCCTGCCAACACCACCTCCTGCTCCTGCTTCTGCTTCTGCTGCTCTCTCTCTTCTCATCCTCTTGATGACCAACCCTTCACGATGACGATGACTACGACGGCGACTGCGACCCGTGTCTGACAGGTCCGCCAGGTGGTCGGCTGGTTGGTAGCCTGCCTGCGTCTGCTCGTTCTTTCCGTCCATCGTTTCGAGCTAAAATTAATGGCCAGGCTGAAGTGCTCTAAATTTTAATTTTCTGTGAGGTGTTTTTTTTTTTCTTTTTCTTTTTTTAATGAGTTTTTGCCCTGCAGTTTTTTTTTTGTTAATAAAGTGTTCTCGAAATGTAATTATGCGACGGTCTGGCTTTAAATAATCTTTCAACGTCCAATTTGTTTTTTTATAGAGATTTTTATTTAATAAACTCATACAATTAAATACTTTTGGGGCTATTAAAAATGGAAGCCTCGGAAAATATTTAAAAGGTTTCGCGCCCCGAAAAATGCTCTGTAAAAAAAAAAGGGAAAGTGCAGCAGCGGCAGGCGCATTGGTGCATTGGCCGGCCGCCCTCCCTGTGACCTAATAAAAAATTATTTCGCCCAAAAACGAAAGCGAAAAAAAAAGAGAAGGCCGGGCGGCATACAAAAGGCCTTCAATATGAGTGAAGGGAAAATTTTTGCATAGGGCGGAAATGAGCCTGCGAGCAAGATAAATGCTGGTCGATATGCACATTCAGCACTTATGAGATATTAAGTTGAAAACTTTACCTCCATAGCCACCCACCCACCATCAAGTCACACCCTCCCCCATTAGCCTCCCCTCCGTTAAATTGAGCAAAATAATGCGGTCAATTTATAACGACTATCCATGGAGGTGGCGAGAAAGTAAAGGCAATAGTTATACATATGTACAGGCAGGCAGGCTTCTGCTCTGTATGCATATCATGGTGTAGTATATATATGTATGTATGTATGTATATGCATATGTATTTGTGGAAGGATGTGCATGCGGTGGCCATTATTCCACCACTTTGCCATACCAAGGGCCAGTGTCAGCTTTTCGAAGCTTAAACAAAAGGAAGTGCTCTGGCTGCTACTTTGTCAGTTTAACTTGTTGGTCGGTCCGACCTAACAGAGAAAGTATATATACATATATTGGGATGAGGGCAGGCGACAATAAAGGAGAACAAGAAGCAGAAGAAGAAGGCAAAGAAGAAGAAGATGTAGTAGGTGGAGGCAATGGCGATGGCGTTGGCGTTGGTCGATGGTCGATAGCTGAGGAGAAGCTGTTCCGGCTGCTGCTGCTGCTGCATCCTTCTCTTCGCTTGCCAGCTAGAGTGTCATTTGGCTGTCTCTCTTTCTCGTTGCGGCGGCGGTGGCGGTGGCACACAAGTTTGCAAAATTATGGCCATTCAATTTATAAGGTTAAAATTATTATATCTTTACCACACCGATTCACCCCCCCTCCACCCACTAACTGACTCTCACTCTCACTGTTGCCGGATTTTGTGGGGATAGGTTTTGGTTTGGAGGGGAGGATGGGGGGATGGTTACTTGGTTGGTACGTGACCTGCTATTGAAAGTGCAAGTGACTTACTTGCTATTGGCAAATGACCCAATTTATGAACCGCATTCCGGTCAACGGCTGCGGCAAACGAGCATTCGAATGGGCAGTGGTAAAGCAAGACGAGGTGACGTTGCCGGTGCCGATGCCAATGCCGGTGACATTGTCCTGGGGAGTGAGAAGGAGAGAAACACACACACACAAACACACACACGCCATGGACATGGCTTCATTTCGCTACCATGACATTCTGTTTTCACTTTTTAATGAGCCAAACGACGCTAGCGAAAGTAGTCAAGTGCATTTCGAAATTGGTTAAGTGAAATTTATGGCAAATTTCGCTGCAAATTCGATTTGCAATTAGAATGTGAAGGGTAAAATTTGTCCACAAAACCAAACCAAAAAAAAAGCAGAAAACCATAGCAGTAGGACTAACTAGGTCAGAGTGTACGTGAGTGTTGACGATGATGAGAATGAGTGAGAGTATAAAAGAGAAAGAGAGAGAGAGAGAGAGTGAGACAGGGAGGTTGGAGGAGGTGGAAGAACTACAAATTGATTGCCTAAACGATTGATTACTTTGAATTGTTGTTCAATAATCGTTTCGTTCCACAATTTGCAACAATAAATCATTGAAATACAATCATTTGTAAATACAAACATACAAATATTGCATTGATCTGTAGTCAAAATGTCGAAGTCGATAGTATTTTATAGTTTATTTTGTCGACTATTGTGGTTATTTACCAGATTAAGGCCTTGCTAAACTAAACTAATCAAACAGATGTCAACAGATAGAGCTGCAATCGAAAAAATCATTTGAAAATTCATTTAAATGCATATTTCATTCATATTCATATTCACTTAAATCTATACAAAAAAGGTATTAGCTATAGCTAAATTTTGAGCTTTTTCCAATACATTTAAATTATTAGCAACTTATAAAAAATTTGAATACTCTTCTTCTGAATCACAAGAATTGAATATTGAAATGAAATATTTATGATATTCTGAACTACAGTTGTGTTTGAGTGTTTTTTTTTTATTTTTCGAAGATTGTATAAAATAACTAACAATTATTTTCTGTATGCTCCACAAACCATTTAATTAAATAAAAAAAAACAATCCCAAGTTAACAAAGTTTATAATAAATTATCACCTTTTCGACAATATTTTCTTAGCTTTATATTCCATCTGGAATCTCTTTGAATTTGTCAACAATTTAAAAATGAAATATTATCTATGATTTGAATGATTTATGTGACAGCTTATTATTCATTCACCCAAATGGAGCGTCCTCTTGATTTTTTCATATGTTAAATAAGATTGGCCCAAGTTGTGGTTCATTTCCATTGCCTACTTATTTGGGGCAAGTTGTTGACATTATTATTGCCTACATTTTTGGGCAGCCATCTTGTTTTTGGTGAATCTCGTTTGGTTACTTAAACTTTTTAACACGTTATGCAGCTTAAATTAATTACGCATGAAATTACAATTAATTGGTTTAAGAAGTTGTCCAAGTTTATTTTAAAGTTTTTTTTCTTCTTTTATTTCTTTCTCATTTTTGTTTTTTGCTTTTCTTCCGTCTTGTTAAATAATTTTGCTAGCAAAGAGTTTAGAAACTCAGATAAACAAAAAGCAAAATAAAAAAGAAGACCCAAACACGAAAGTTGGATCCTACTCTGTATAAGGTTAAGGTGTGTGTGTGTGTGTGTGTGTGTGTGTGTGAGAGACGACGACGGCAAGTAAACAGATAAACATAGGAAACTGGAATTGCTGTACGCCAAGCCAAAGAATCTTGCGAAAGTAAAAACATCAACAAAAACGAAAGCAAAAAGCAAACGAAAGGGATAGGGATAAGGTGTAGGGGCAAGGAGCAGGAGCAGGCAATGAAGGGAAGGGAAGATACATGGATGGACAAAACAATGGTGCAACAGCAGGCAGGCAGGCAGTCAGGCAGGCAACGTGGCAATAAAAATGGCGCACAAGTTCAGTTCAGTTCAGTTTTTGGTTCTCTCGAAACACGTGAGTCCGAAATGGAGAGCCTGAAATGTTTATTTGGGTCTGCCGTATGGAAAATGTCAGTGTGTGTGTATGTGTGTGTAAATGTGTTGGTTGTAGGCCATAATGCTGCACCAGCCGAAACAACAACAACAATAACAATAACAACAACAACGATGACTCTGTCACAGTAACCTAGATAGCTCACAAATTTTCAACCCAAAATGTGCCACTTTCGCTTTGACCCAGAGCCGTGGCAACGAAGGGCGTCCGCCCAGCTGGTGCAGCAGCAGCAGCAGCAGCGGCAAAAGCAGCAGCAAGAGCAGCTACTACAGCAACGACTGCATTTGAGGGTCAATGTGGAGCGGGTGGAGCGGCATGGGCATGGGCATGGGCTTGGATGGGTAAGCTGTATAAGAAATCATGCTTGAAATATTATACTCGTATGTTGCGGTTAAAGTGCAGCCTAGCCTGGCAGCCATGCACAGCACAGCACAGCACAGGACAACCAAATTGCAGCAATGCATCACACACACACACAAGGAAAATAAAGGGGGGAGAGGGAGAGGAAGGCGGAAAAGAGAATAAGACAAGTCACATTCTCCCTAGTGTAAATGTGCGTGTGTGTGTGTGTGTATGTGTTTGTGTGTTTTGTGTGTAAAACATGCAACGCTGTCTTGTCTGTGCTGCTGCCACTGCCTGCTCCTTGCCTGCTCTCTCCTGGCCTGGCCTGGCCTGTGCCTCGGGCTATGCCTCCAACGTTGCCTCTGACAAATGGTTTGATTTTAAGCTTAAGTCAACACATGGACGAACCAACGACCGACCGAGCGACCGACCAACCGACCGAGCGTCGGAGCTGCCGAGCGACCTTCCTGCCCTGCCACCTTGGGGAAATTTTTTAAAATGACAGCAATTTATTTAGACGTTCACATTGAGGCCTGTCTCTCTGTGTGTATGTGTGTGTGTGTGTGTGTGTGTACGGTCAAAAAGGCTTGCCTGCACCCTGAGGTAGGTCACTGCCTCGCCCCTAACCCTGGCACACTCCCCTAGCCCCTTCCCCCCCTGCGTCATCCAATGCCAAATATTTAGCTTTGACCGCATTCTCGCATTGTTGACATTTAGCCGCTAACAAATTTCTATGTCAAAGGACTCGTGTTTACGCATAAATAACTTCTCCTTTGAACTCTGCTTCGCCATTTATTCTACGTTTTCACGTTTCTCTCGCTCTCTCTCTCTGTTATTCTCTTTTTCCCGTTGTTGTTGTAACCCAAAAAGGATCCAAAATTAATTATGCAAAGTGTGGACCCAATACCAAAAATTTGGTTTTTTCTCTCTTTTTCTTTTTTGTCATATTCATGAGAGTTTAGCGCTGACTTAACCTTTTCTGATGGCCCTATAAACGTGCTAAAAATAAACAATTTACCACGCCACCCCCCAACCCCAACCCCCGAATCCCTTGCTCCACAGCGAACGCAGCCTTTGTCCTCCTCGGTTGGTTGCCAATCCAACTCAACCCAACCCAACCCATTCCGTTTAATATTTGTTGTATGTTTGCGTGTATTTTGCCTTGTGACACTTGATGTGTAAATATTTTATGTCATTTTTTGGGGGCTACCCCCCGACCCCCTGCCCACAAAAAAAGAAAGGGGACTAACCTTTTGATTTGGGTTTTGCCAATTAGTAAAAGCCCCAGACCTTTTGTTATTGTTGTTGGGCCACCCATTGAAGTTGTTGATTGGTAACAATGGTTCTCATGGAAAGGGTTTATTAATATGTATTAAACAATTATTTAATGACTTTAGCAACAAGCTTATAAAACGCTGAGGGTCAAGGACCCATAACATTTGAGGTCTTAGCCCAATAATGGGCTTTTGTTCCCATTATTTTGTGCCTATTCGAAGGGCTATGGCTTTTAGCCATGCAATGAAAAACTTGCTAAACATTATTCACGATCTACTTCGATTAAGCTAATCTTCTATATCGAATATTATGATTACATATATCAAATGTTAAAGGGGGGGATATATTTATAGACCTAGAAAGGGTAATTTTTGATAATTTTTTCAAGAAAAACTATTTGAAATTTATCATTGGTGTTTAACTTATCTAAAATTATACAGTAGTACGAAATAATGAGCGCTTTAAAGGATAATGTAAAAGCCTTGGAGCTCCTAAAAGAATGCTTTTGCGGTATTAAAAATCATCGAATTTAAAAAAACCAAAAAGATTAATTAACCAAATATAAATAAAAAAGGAAAATAAGCTTAAGATGTGATTAAGTTTAAATAGATACAAACTATGCTAATCTCACCTAATTAGTCATTGTTTATCTCGAACTCATCTGAATCAGACGACTATAGAAACAATTGAAGTAAAAAATATTGTTGTAGTTATTAAAAAAGTTATATGAAGTTAAAGACCAGTTTGACACATAAATATTAATGATTTTCTCAATTTTCATAAAGATCAGATAGCTTGTATTTGCTAATAAAATTAACTTGGTAATATTTTGAGCCATTTTCGAAAACTACTTCACGATTTTACAATTAAAAGTTGCGAAAATTAAGTAGATTTGTTTATTTCTAAGCAACTTTCTGAATTTGAAATTATGCAAATTAGATTTAGATGAGATTAACTTTTGAAAATCTGCATGAAATTAGCTGAGAGGTAGTATAAAGGTTAAAAGGTCATCATAGCTGATGTTAATGTGAATTTACAAACCAACTTTACATAATATATGATCCTATATCGTTTTAGTTTGCTTAAACTTTATAGGGAATTTCAGTACACCGAGGCCATAAAAGGTCATATAAATGTGGTATGCAAAGTTCATTTATTTTCTATAATTTAGATAAAAGCTAAAAAGCTAAATATTGACATTTTTGTTGTGTGTTCTCAAAAACCCTTCATTAACTAAATTGAGTAAATAAGCAAAAATATGCTGATTCATATCCGAATTCAAATTGACACATTGACCAACACTGGCGGACCCAGTGTCAACCACAAAATGCAATTCGTTGAATATTTCTCAATTAAAAAATACAATTACAATTTTTGTCTAATCATTTAAATAAGTACCTATATAATATATATGTAGTGTGTCAAAATGATGTGAAAACATGTAAATGCAATTTCAATTCAATTAGCCGACTTAATTATTAATTAAGGGGGCGGGTCGGGGCGGTGCGGCTCGTGTTTTTGGGGCGATGAATCTGCTTGTCCATTGGCCATTGACATGAATTTCCTCAACGAATTTTCAACTTAATTTACAAGTGTAATGCTTGCTCATCACCTTCACTCGCAATCTGCTTCGGGTGGGTCACCGTGTGTAATCCCTGGCAATGAATGGCTTAAGGTCAAACCAGCTAGTTTCACTCTTCAGTCGGTCGGACAATCAAGAGCTCAGCTCACAGCTGCGCTCTGCCACTGCTGCTGCTACTGCCGGGCAATGGGAGCCAAAATGTCATGTGTAATACCGCAAAAGTGCCAACAGGCAGGTAGCCAGGTAGGCAGGCAGGCAGTCAGGCAGGTAGCTCTACATGCAGTGCTTCGTGGACCAGTTTCGCCAGTGACGTGTTCTGCATACTCGAAAGCCGTCTGCCCCTTTCACCCCTCCCTTCTTCTTCTGTTTTTTTTTTTCCTTCTCCTGATGATGATGATGGCCGACATAAAAGCTTTCAGCCATTGCAACTCTTTGCCTTTCACCCTCATATCACTTTCGGGTCCCCCACACACACACACACACACACTCATCGCCACACACACACAAATGAGTCAACAGCCTGTGGCCACGGACATTTGCTGGGGCTTATGGCGTGGGCCGTGTGAATTTTGTCAAACGTTTGGCTCTTGCATTTTTAATGGGCAACAGCATCTCGCTACTTCTCTCTCTATCTCTATCTCTCTCTCTCTCTGTGTCTCGTTTGCACTCTCAAATTGGCTAACAGCGCGCTGAACTGAGCTAGTCAAGTCGACGCCTTAAAGTAGGCAACCCGCTTGGCTTTCATCCAATATGCAGAGAAAGAAACAGAGACAGACAGAGAGAGAGTGAGAGAGACAGAGACAGACACCCAATGCATGCAGTCGACCAGAATTTATTATGTTTGTTGTGCGAAATTAAATAAAAATTGAATTATGTTTATATCCGCCAGTTGCTGTTATTGTTGGCTCTATAATAACGCGCTTTGTTCGAGGGTTTGCTCTTATCCCCCCCTCTCTCTCTCTCTCTCTCCCTCTATATATGTATATCTAATATATATAGTAGTAGTTTTCTACTAGTACAAATATCATGATGTCTTTTCATGCTTTCTGTCGTCGCAGTTTCCCCTTTCTCGCGCTCTCTTTCTGTCTATCTCTCCGTCTGTTTTTCATTTCGCATAATAAATTGCATTTTCCATGCCACTGAGTTGTCCCACCGAAAACTCCTCCGCTCTCCGCTCTGCTCTGCTCTGCTCTGCTCGACGCTTTTGTGTATGTTTGTTTGGCTGAGTGTCACGGGCAGGAACCACCGTGTCTCCACTCCACACCACTTCCATCTTCATTTCCTTGGTCTTAGGAATGCTTGCCGTGTGCTCTTTTATTTCTTAGATCGTCTGGGCGCACGGTTTTGCATTAATCTGATTTCATTGCCCCAGCTCTAGAGTAAATCTGGGCATCTTCTTCGTTCTGTTTTTTTTTTTTCTACCTTGTACCGCAGATGTTTCCGCTTGCACGCGCTAAATCAATTTGCCGTTTAAAATCCACCTGCGCTCCGTTGCTCTGCTCTCTCATTTCGCTCACCTTTTTGGCTTTCAAATCAACGTCAGTCAAAGGGAAAATAGCTGCTAAGACTTTCTTTACTCGCCACCCAACCCCACCCCACGACCCATCCATCCCATCCATGTTACGTGCATGCCGCCGTTAAGTGATTTTCATGAGTTTAACGAAGTGGTTACCACCCAGTTATCCTTTTTGCCACAGCGAGAGTTGAGCAGAGCGCCCACAACAACAACAACAGCAACAATAAGGCGCTTCTTTCTTTTGCCTTTGCCTTTGACTCATCGTGTACAGGACGAGCTAAACACAAAAAAAAATATAAAAAAAAATACAAGAAGAAAACCAGCATCATCATCGTGTGCAAAATATTCTCTACTTTATCCTTTCAAAAATACTCTTTATCTCCTTCTCTGAGCAGTATGCAGTGATCCTTTAAAGCAGCTTTGTCTTAGAAATATTTTGTTTCAATATTGAAAAGTTCTGACATTTTAGTATTTAATTGGATTGACTGACAAGCTTTAAAGAGTTGCTGAAAATCTACCAAAAAATATAAGCAAACTAATAACTCATTTTATTCATTTTATGCAGATTATCATTTTGGCATACGAACTGCAATTTCTTTAAAGACTTTTGGCAAAACGTTTTTCTTATGTTTAAGCACTAAATTCGATTTTTTCTAAATTTATGAATAATAAATAAGATGCTCAGTATTTGTATAATGAAAAAACTTTTGTGGAATTTTAGAAACGTTCGTTTTGATATACATAGCTTCTTTTAGGTTTTTCTATAAAATAAATCTCTATTAAGGAAACTGTCCATAAAAAAAGTTAGTTAAAGAGAATGTTAAGTTTAATTTAAACAAACTACAATCGAATGACACAAGATAAGGAAAAGCTTTCCATGTAGAAGTATACAACATTTATTTTGATTTTACGTCTCTGTAAAAAAAATTATCTTTTTTCGATTCTGAGAGATTTAATTTTCATTTAGATGAAACCGATGAGGAGAAACACCCTAATATCCTACAAGCAACTTGCCATATTAGTCAAAAAGAGCATTTACCATTCGTCATGTGTGTTTAAGTGTCAGTCTTTGGCCCTTCTAATATTTGCTTCTAGCCATGGTTGAAACAATAGATTTTTGAGTGTTGCCACTTTGTTTTACAATTTTATTGCGCGAATTTCTAGCAACAAATGCTGCAAGCTAAGCAGTAGCAGCAGCAGCAGCAGCATCAGCAACATCAGCAACAGCCAGCATAACAAATGGTGTTTGCCTCAAAGAGCTGCCCTTTTTTTTTTGTTGTTGTTGGTCGCTGCTCCCCACATCATTCTACTCCTCCATTACTCTTCGCTTCGTTTCTATTTTCCTGTTTCCTTTTTATTTTTTTTGTTGCTCGTTTTGCCTTGTTTTTTTTTTGTTTTTTAGCTATGTGTTGTGTGTTTGATGCGCACATTTGAGCAATTTCGCTTTTTTTGCTGTGTTTGTTTATGGGTTTGAATGTGTTTTTGTATGTGTGTGTGTGTGTATGTGTGTGTTCTTGTGCGGCGCGTGTCAAAATTGGTTAAACGTGAGTAGCTTTCTAGTATGCCAGGGCTACTAACCTGGTCCCAAATGCCAAAAATCGTCTGAATTGTAGCTCAGGGTGGTACTCATCTTGGCTGTCCGTTTAGGCAAATTAGCTACATTTGCCATTGGCTGGTGGCTTTGCCTTTGGGGTCAAACCATAAATCATGCGAACTCCACACTAAAAAAGAAGGAAACGGCGCCGACGACCAACCTGACTCCGCTTTCGGGAGCTTAATCAAGCAAATGGCCAAACCGCAGCCATCACAAATCGCGCTAGCTCGTTAATTTTAAGCTCTCCTCATAAGCAAGTCTAATTTTTGGCCATTCAAGTGAGTTATGTGTTGTGGCCGCCGCCCTCTGCCATTAAATGATTAACTGTAGTTCAACTCAATTTACCGAAGCCACCGAGCCAGGCCGGCGGTGGCAATTGAAGTTAACAGAGTTGTTGTAAAGCTTATGCCAGCCCAACGCGCCTGGATTGATAACTCAATCAATATTAAAGCCAGCCAAATCCATAAATCCAAATGGAACATACATATAAATGGCAAGCGTTAATCATTAATTACAAAGTGCTAACCTAAGTTAATTCAAAATTGTTGCTCAATTTCAAATAGATCTTAATTAATTGACCTGTCTTATACTTATGGATATGTAAGTTTAGGCCTGTCATCGTTTAAAATGGTGCAAATTGGAGATTGGAGTTAATTATGCTAATTAAATAACATTTAAACTATAATGTCTTTAAACCTTAGAAATGATATTCGTAAATGAAAGATAAACCTTAATACAGTATTCATGCATATGATCAGTTTTAGCCAAATTCTCTACAAAGTTATCTATAAACTAATCACAAGTGTATTATATTTCACGTTTAGTAATTAAATATTACGTTATATTCTTAAAATTTACTAAAAATCCCAATGTTTATACGTTTTTTGTAACGTGAAGTTATTAAACTATCGATGGTAATCGTGAAATCTTTAGTGTAGTGGAATAGTAAAAGGATTATCATACAAAGTTTATAAAATTGCAAATAAATTCGGGGCAGAAAATTATATTTTATGACTAAAGTCGTTATCCCGATTGATGTAGCATAAAAAGTAAACTATATTGATATCCAAATTATGTAAATATTCAAACATTGAACTAGAAAAACAAGAAATATAATGTTTAATTTTTTAATGCAATAGTTAATTGTCACTTTGTAATATATTTAAGACCACGAAAAAGTTTGGTTGCAAAGATCACAATTTAAGCAATTTTTTTTTGATTTATTTATTTAACAAATTAAATCTAGTAATACTTACTAAACCTAATGAGCACTAGCTGCAAGGACCTTTGACTCATAAGCAATTTACTTTGTTTAAAGCCATCGAAAGTTGATTGATTTTAGAAAACAAACGATTTTAATAGCTTTAATTTAAGCTTAATATTAGAAACCTGCAACATTACGTTTATAATTGCAACAGTTAGGATTTCTTTTATGCTTTTTATTGTATATTTTAGCTTAAAGCCAAAAGACGACTGCTGCTGATTGGTTGTTTGTTCTTTCAACAGAACAACATGTCAGAATACATGTCTGCCCATCAGCCATCCTTGATGTTCTTTTCAGTGATTAAGGTTCAAGGGTCTTGCCCAAACCAATTAGCGTTTACCCGCCTCTCTGTGGAAATTTTAAAGCTTTACATTGCTAAGATTATAACTTATGAGCTTGTGTCTTGCGTCTGTCTATGCAGATGTGCCTGATGCGCTGGTAACAACAACAACAACAACAACAACAGCAGTAGCAGCAGCAGTGGCAGCAGCAGCAGCGAATACAAAAGCTGTCAACAACAAGTTGCCCAACAAAAGATTCGAGTGTCCAATGCACATGCTGCAAAAGAACAGTCCATTGTGTTGGGCATTGTGTAGAAGAAACCTTTAGCCAGCCAAGTAAGCAGCAGTAGCCGTAGACAAGCCAACAAACGGACAGAGGGACGGACGGTAGGGCAAACTGACAGACAGACAGACAGACATACATATAGACAGACGGACGGACAGACGGACACTCGTATAAAGGCGGGGGGATGAGAGGGGCATAACTAACAGTTGACAAATAGAGCCTGGTCACAGCTGGTGACGCAGTCCCAACACATGTTTGTGTCAGGTCTGGAACCACTGTGCTTTCCTTGTAACTATATGAGTGTTTGTGTGTGTGTGTGTGTGTGTGTGTGTGTTAGTGAGTGCATCAGCGGCATGAACGAACAACAAAAACAAAATGGAAACTAAAACAAAAATTTCTAAACAATCTGCGTTTGGCAATCTTATGGCGCTGCCATCAACTTTATTGAAATGTTTGGCAGTTTTTTGTGTCGAGCTCAATTTGTGTCACACATACAGACAGACACACACACACACTAACACTCACATTTTGGCATAGAGTGCTTGTGTTGCAATTTTGATTTTTGTCATAGCATACTTTTTGGGGCTGTCTAACGAGAATTTATGTAAAACAAAGCTTATTGATTATGATAGAAATTGTGCCAAAGCAAATAATGTTGAAAATGCCCATTACTATACAACCTATCATTGTGTCTGTGTGTGAGTGTGTGCGTGTGTCCGACATTGACAATTCATTGATTTTTGATTGAAATTTAATTGAATAATAATTCAAATTGGCCACCATCGAAAAAAGTAGCCCAAAGTGGAATAATATGGCTATTGCTCTAGGTCACTCAAGCATAAAAGGGTATATATGTAGCTAGGCAATGCCAATAACGTAACAGGGGGGGGGGAAGGAAACTTTTTTTACATCACATCAAATCGATGCGCAAATCGAAGATAAATAAAAGCACCGAATAAGCAATAATCCAATACATATAAGTTTGTATCTATCAATGTATATAGAACATTATGAAACAGGCGCACGCACAGCCAGCCAGCGGCCAGTTCAATGTGTGTGCGTGCCATAGCGATAGAAATAGAAATAGCAATAGCAATACCGATGGATGGGACGACGATGGCCCAAGATAAGGAAATGGCCAACGCTGAATAAACATTTGCACATAATGGACATCGTGTTGGGTTTTGGCTACTGGTTGGTTAGTGTCTGCTTGTCTATTGAATATTTCTTCTTTTTTTTTTCGTTGCTGTTGTTGTTTGGGGTTAGGAAGTGTTATTCATTTATACATCATAAGCATTTTTTTTTTTATTATTTTTATTATATACATACTTATATATATATATATATTTTTTTTTTTTTGTGTGTGAGCACAAACAATATGCAGGGAAAAATATGTTTAACCATAAGGGGCAAATGAGAGCTAGTGAAGCAACTGATTAGTTATACAATCTAAATGCTAGAAATTGAAATTAATTCGTCTAGGCCAAAATGTTGTGGCATAAGGTAAATTAGTTATCATAGATCCACGAAATTATCCATACTGCTTAATTGAGTTATTTTCTGATTAAATCGTTTATAAGAAATATTAATTAAATATATTCAAACAAAGGCTTGATGCTCAAACCATTTAAATGAGGGCAAATTAATTGCTCTCAGTTATTAACACCCAATATAAGTACTCGGAAAATAATTTTAGGTAGGAATTGGTAAAGAAATAATTAATTATTCAAGAAGTTTTTCAAAACTCCCCTACAAAATCATTTTAAAAATTTCCAATCAGTTTTGACAGAGACAAATGGTAATAAGCCAAATTAATTATTAAATGAACCGAATGGCTAAGTCATTGCCATGTCACATATATAATCCATCTCCATATATCTAGTTATCATTAGCAAAAAAAAGAACTGAATAATTACTTCAACATTGCTTCTAAAATAATCTAAAATCAAAAATTCAACAAATTAATTGACAATTTTATGAGAACAAATTGGGAAAGTCTATAACAATGCAAATTGCCAACGAAACTGACATCCAATTTGTTGACATTTCTTCTCTATTAATAATCACAGTGATAAACTAGAACTGATATTTGTGTATGTGTGTGTGTGTGTATGTATATGTATTGTGTTGCATGTAGAACAAATTTGGAAAATGGCAAAGCAAACGACAATTAATTAAATGCACCACAATGAGCACTCGGGCAATGGCTGAAATCTCGGCTAAAATAAGAAAATCAAATAAACTACATAAACGAAATGAAACTAAACGCTGAGCTGAGCTCTAGTTCATCAGCACAAATAGTTGAATAGTTTCTATACAAATAGAAACCGAAATGAAAGACATAGAAACAAACACACACACACACAGACAGACATACGAATGGATGGATGGAGGGATTGAATGGCCGGCAGAGGAGGAGGAGAAGAGGGAAAGCGGCCAAGCACCAACAACGGATGATGGCAAATAGACAAACAAAGTTGGCATCTGCCAAATGGACAGGAATTTAGAAATTAAAGCAAAACAATGCGCAAAGATTAACAACAGATACCAGCACAGTTACACACACACAGAAATATATATATATTTATATATATATACACACAATCGACACAAACAACCAACATACAAAATTCGCAATTGTACGACAATGGCGACGTTAGTTTGGCTTGTCCGTCCGTCCATCCGTCCGTCCGTTCATCTATGTGGCATAAATTGTATGAGAAGCGTGGAAAACGACAAATGCTGATGGCGACTTTGGCGTCGACTGTGACAATGACGACTTTGGTGGCAGTGACGGTAACGACAACAGCACCAACAGCAGCAGCAGCAGCGAAGTCGGCAGCAACAAAATTGTTACAACAAAATTTTACATGAAGAACGGCAGCAGAAGCAGCAGCAGCAGAGGTAGTGTGTGTGTGTGTGTTGCGTGTATCGTCTCGCTTTGTTGCTATAACGGAAATGGACGCCATGTCGGATGTTTGAGGAAATGTTCGTATTGCTGCTGCTTCTGCTCCTGCTCCTGCTGCCGCTGCTGCCTTTGCTGTAAGCGGCAATGTTGCAAATATGTTTTGCATTTCTCTCTCCCTCTCACTCCCTCTCTGATTTGGGGGTTCATTTGTGTGACCTTTCAGCAAAGTAAATGTGTTGGAAATTGCAAGGGATGCGAATTAGAAGACTATTGACAGCGTCAATATTTATTTCGTGTGCTGCCCCATTAAGTATGCTATGAAATCTGTGCAAATCTTTATTCACAATTATTTTCAATAACAAAGCAATTTCCCCTGCCAAGTGTCACAGAAAACTGCATTCTAAAGATAGCTTCACAGAATTCGCTTACTAAATTTTACTACGATCATTCGTTGGATTTTTTATTAAAACTATAACTGATAAATCGGTCTGAAACATTGAAATATGCCCTATTAATAATTTAGAAAAGTTTTTAAAAGTAAATTAATAATATTCCTGGCATTAAAAAGGTCGTATATTTCCAAAAAGACTATGCTTTCTTTGCTTCTCTTTTTGAAATTTATAAATAAATTCAAATAAAAATAATAATTGTAAAAAACTATAATGAAATGAGTCAATCAGCATATAAGAATTTGGGTTGGTTTCTCCAACTTTTCTTTAATTACATTTAAAGCTTCTCATTTAGAAACAATAATGATCAAAATTAATGATTTATCTGTGAAAATAGATAATCCATAGATTATTAGATAATTTAAACGTACAATCCCTTTTTTCAAAAATAACCCTATCAATATTCATATTCAAAAACATATTTTTAAAATGTTAAATAAATGTATTTAAGAAAAATTCTGATTTCAAGCATTACATATTGAGATAACTTGGATTTTAGTTGTAACAGCGTGAAATGAAATTTCTTTTATATCTATTTTGATTATTATTTGAATCCGACTTCAGTGCTTAGATGTGTTTAATAGCTGATGATATCAAGTCTTCCAGCATAAATGTGCCTTGCCTCAATTGGCAACTGTTTCCAGTTGGCCTTTGTCAAACAGTGATGCCGCAGTAATGGACCGCAATAATGATCTCTCAGTATACAAATGGTTATCCTCTTTAGCATTGTTACCAGACTCATCCCATACAGTGCATACGCATGTCGCTTTGATTACAAAATCCTCCAAGAGCAACACTTACACCATCGACAACAGCTCGTATGGGTGTTTCTCCTTCACTCACTACTCACTACTCACTATTCATATGCAGGGCAGGCATTCATACATAGATTTGTTTGTTTGTCTGCCGTTTGTTTGTTTCTGTTTCAGTTTCTGTTGCTGTTGCTGTTGCTGTTTCTGTTGCTGTGTTTGTTGAATGAGTGGGCGGGCGTGCAAATGCGAATGGGGCGTGTTGCGTAAATGAATGAGTCCAGAGAGAGGGGCCAGACCTAGGCCAGACTCTCGATTTGACTCAAGTTCCCTAGCCCATAGACCGCTCGCTATATATATATATATACGTATGTATGTGTGTGTGTGTTTGTACACATACACGCATGGTTGCGAGTGCACTTGCCATGTGCCGAGTGAGTGTTGTTGTCGTCATCGCCCCGACTGAATGTTAAGTGTACTCACTCGCCATGCATGCGTATGAGTAACGAGAGTGAGAGTGTGTGTGTGTGCGGTTTAATGGGTGGGAAACGGAGGTGGAGAGTGTGAAGTGGTGAGAGGGGGGAGGAATGCCGCCATCAAGCACACTGGTGTTCAAGTGTTTGATGTATTACAAAATATATACGAAACCGCAGCCTGCAATTACAATGCCAAGTGCTGCTGCTGCTCCTCATGGTTGGGCATTTCCCTCTCTCGCTCTCTGTTAGCCAGAGTGAAAGGGAAGAGTGCAAGTAATGTCTTACGTCTGTCTCTCGATGTGTGTGTGTGTGTGTGTGTTGAGTATAATTTAATAATACTCACCCAAGCCCATCAACATACAACAGCAGCAGCAGCAGAAGCAGCAGCAGCATGTGCACAAGCCGTGCCACTGTTTTGCTGTTGTCTCTTTTGTTTTTATTAATATAATAAACATTTAATTGGCATAATATTCTATGCGCAAGTTGGTCGGTCCATTGAAATTGAATTGCCATAAGTGGCCATTTATTTACATATTCACATTTGAGTGGCTGAACACTTCAACCTTCAACCTCTCTCTCTCTCTGCTTGTTGTTTTAGCTACTTACTTTATTGTTTTCGACGCTTCTGTTCACTTGACATTTTTACGTCATTTTGTGCAATTTATGAGTGCGAATTGTATTGAACATAATTTGGAGTGTGCGTGTGCCTTTAATTGGCACTTCTTGACGCCTATTTACCCTGTTAATTATACGAAATTTCCACTGAAACTCATTGACAATTTGCATAAACATTGAGAAAACGCCCGTACGCAACGGTAGGGCAGCATCTGCAACGTTTCTAATGGGCGACGTGCGCCTAATTAACGGCAAATTGCCAATGCAAACGACAATTTGCGCTCCACACTTCACTCCTCTCTCTCTCCGACTCTCTCTCTCTCTATCTCTTTCTCAGTGTGTGTGTTTGTGTATGTGTTTGCTGTTAGTTTACAGCGTCATCTGCTTGCTTAAGATAACAGTTAGGTTTTATGGCAATGGCTCGACTGCTGCCTGCATCTGCAGAGACAGGGCACACAGTGCGTATGGTTAACTTTATTAGCGCAAATTAGCTGTGGCAGCCGGAAATGGAAAGCCACGAATTAGCGCATTAAAGTCATGAATATGCATATCCATGGATGGGGCTGGCATAGGTGTTGCCTATAACTGTATATACATACATAGGTGTGTGTGCGTGTGTGTGTGTTGTATAATAATTTAGTCGCTTTTCAAGGCATTAATTTATGACCGGTTTATGCACATATAAAGCGGTTTTGCGTTCCTATAATATGCAAAAGCACTCGAAACATTTACAGTTTGTTTATTATGGTTCTATTTTTTTTTTGGGGGGGGGGAGGGGGGATATTACTGCTAATTGAAATCGCCACGACGCACACATTATCACAGTATGTACATAGATTTATATGATTTTTAAATCCATTAAAATAATACGACACGCCGCAATTTATATTTTGATTTCAATGTGGAATATCTAAATTGTAATTTTAGCTAATTATGTCGCTTGCAAAATGTAGATTAAAGGTCTTTTTTTCCCCTTCAATTATAAAAACAATTAATTAATTAATATTTGTATTAAGAATAAAGTAGGTAAATCGCCGGGCCGACTTGTATGTACCATGCATCAAGTAAGAAAACTATATAAAATTGATCAAATTTCTTTCGCATCCTGCAACAGATGCTATTTCGCTCACTTTTCTGATCACACGAGCACTATGGCGCACCCAGCGGCCAAATCCGCCTTACGCCGCTCTGAAAACAAAATGTTTGTACGTATGATTTGGGCATTTTTATTCAGATTTGTATGAAATTTGATGGAATGATGTATAATATGACTATGTACTAAATAAAATTACGATACGATAAATGTTGCGTATCACATTTTCTCGAATTCTGGCGGCGGAAGGGGGCGTGGCAGAAAAAGCATTAAGCTTGACCAGGGTATATACTACATGAGTGTACACTTTAAATTTGGTAGCTCTAGCTCTTACAGTCTCAGAGATCTCGATATACATACAGACGGGCTATCGATTCGATACTGATCTTATATGTATACTTCATAGGGCCGGAAACGCAATTTTAGCAATTTTAATATACCATTTCACCCTATGGATGCATGGTATAAAAACGTTATCTAGTAAATTGAAAGAAACGCTCAAAACGCTCCTCATTTCCACTTTGTTTTTGATTTCTAAAATATTTATCCCCAAATTAAAGCAGTCATAGAAATAAGTGACATTGTTTGTCAAGTAAATCCAATAGTAAAATTGAGTCGGCAAGTTAATGAAAAACATAAGTATATATTGAGAACGAGAAAAACAAGAAGAAGTTACTGCAGCATAATTGCTCTAATTTTGTAGGTAAACTTGAAACTCTGTCGGTCCGTCGGTCAGAGGGTCGATCCCCTTGGCCGCCATTATAACCACAATTGAAAAGCCAACTTTGGCTAACTTTATTGACTTTGCGTAACTCTTTTTCTTTTTTAATAACTACTACACAAAAGAAAAAGAAAGAGTAATCATTATAAAGAAACTTTGCTTTCTGTTTTTTTTTTCTTTCTTTTCTATTTTTTGTGAAATGAGTTTTTATATCGTTGACAGTTTCCGTTCGTTTTGCTTCCGTTTTGCGTTCGCCCCATCTAACAAATTCTTTTTGGCACTCTTACAAAACTTCTTAATCAAAATAACTTAATGATTATATGTAACTATTTGCCTTAATTTTCACTCGCTCACTCTCTCACTCTCTCCGTCTCTCTCTGTCTCTCTTTCTAGCTTTGTCTGTGCCATTGCAGGACGCTCGTTTCAATCTGGATCGCCGCCGCCGCCGCCGACGCCAATTTTAACTACTCTTTGAGGCGCCACCACTGGCGCACACAGCAGCAAGCGGATAATTGAATCATAAAGGACACGGACACGGGCACGGATACGAATTTGCGAATTGAGCTGCGTCTCTGTGTGCGTGCCACGTCGCGTGCCTTGCCCCAAAAAGTTTGGCTACGGAAAATGCTAACAAAGCCGGGCAAATAATTGTTGTAGTGAAACACAGAACGCAAAGGGAGAACAAGAAGAAGAAACTACAGACCCGGAGGGGCAGGCAGAGAAAAAACGATAGACCATTGCTAAGGATACGGCTGCAGGAAAATGACAGCCATCCTGCTTTAATTAAACTTGCCAAAAAACCGGAGGATGGGGGCGAGTGAGTACGAGTGCCATTGCCAGTGTGAGTGTGAGTGCAAGTGCGAGTTCGACTCTGTCGTGTTGTTGTTGTTGGTAGTGCCTGGCAGTCAAAAACCGGTGAAAAGGGGAGAAAATTGAAACGAAATGTCGCTGATGCCGTGGACCGTGGACAACACAACAAAGTGGACGAAATTGCTTTTGGAAAAGCCAAGAGCGAGAGCGAAAACAGACATTAGTTTTGATTAAATTCACATTTTACACACGACAACTAAAACAACAACAACTAAAACAACAAAATTAGCCAAAAAACAACAAGAACACCAAACAAATCTGAAACAATAAAACGAAAACTAAATCCAAAGCCAAGGAAAGGTAAAGTTTGGAGCAAGAACATTAAGGACAAGTGCCAGGATAAACGAGGAGAAGGCGAAGTTAAGCTTGGTTGTTCGAATTTAACGCTTGAAGTAACCGCAAACAAGGAAAGGGTCCGCCCCGCATCCATTCACCCAATCACCCACTAAACTGAGCCAAACTCTCGCCCTCTGCTGCTGTTGCTGCTGCTGCTGCTGCTGCTGTGTGAACTCGCAACTGAGTTTTGCATGCCGCAAGTAATACAAGCAAGAAGAAGAAGGAGTCGTCGCCTCTACCCCATCCCTGCCTCCCCCCCCCATTAACAGCTACACATGAACACGCCGCAGCGACAGGGACAGGGACAGTGACAGTGACGTGGACGACGACGCAGTGACAGTGAGAGCAAGAGAGAGAGCAGAGCGCAGAGCAGGACACACAAGAAAATTTCGTCAACTGCAGCCAAGCGGTGTGTCATCATCAGGAGCCATCATCAACGCACCCACAAAAACCAAATTGGCTGCCGTAAGGATTGCTGCTGCTGCTGCTGCTACTGCTGCTGCACCCACATTGAAAACCAACCAAGTTCCAACACTAACAACCTCAGAGCTACGTCAGCCCATATCATCGTCAGCTACCACCACCACCAGGACCAGGACCAGGACCACTACCATTACCAACACCACCACCACCACCACCACCACTATCAGCATCAGGAGCAGCAACAAGGAGGGAGCACTGGGCAACAAACATTGTCCTCGTAGTCAGCAGAAAAAGTACGGGAGGAGACGCATCATCAGTACGGCATAGGAGATGAATCTATTGTGCTGTTGTTGTTGCAGTAACATGGCACCAAACCAGCGCGTCACACGCAAATGGGAACTATTTGCCGGACGCAATAAATTCTACTGCGATGGATTACTAATGTCCGCACCCCACACAGGCGTCTTCTACTTGACGTGCATTCTGATCACCGGGACCAGTGCTCTCTTCTTTGCCTTCGAGTGAGTATTCGTATCCGGATGTTGTGGATTTCCCTGCGGGCCACACACACACACACACACACTTATACCTACTTGTATAGAGATTTCATGCGCTTGTCAGTGGAGTCAGTCAGTTTGTCCGTATGTCCGTCTATCCGTCCTTCTGTCTTTCCGTCCGTCTGTCAGTGGTTTGGCTTGCATTGTTTGCAAAATGTATACGTTGCTAATTAAGCATTTCCGTTCGCAACGCCAACCCTTTTTAGCACCAACCCATCGCCCCGCCCCCATCACCCCCCCTTTATCCAACTTATCTCAGTTTCCAATTACGCCCACATTAATGGTCGTCTCTCTAGCTTTCGGACAAGCTATGGATATCTATGCTTACTGCCCTGCTTGTCCCTGTCCCAACTCAACTCAACTCAACTCAACCCTGGCCCTGGCCATGGCTCTTGGTGCTCTGGTCTCCATATCCAATGGCATGTAATTATTACTGTGCAACGTGGCGTATGCGTTATGCTTGGCCTGGCAAAGGACGACGTATACTATGCTTTCCTAAAAACCAGAGAGACACACAGAGAGAGAGAGAGAGCGGGAGAGAGCGGAAGAGTGAGATAGAAAACCAAACCAAAAACTGAACCAAACCGAATCGGGCAGAGCAAAACTTTGCTTTGGCCACTTTTTCGGCTTGAGGTTAGTTTTTGTGTGTGGCTCATCTGTCCGATTCGTTTTTGAAGAGAGTCCTTAAAGTCCAGTCCAGTCAAGTCCAAAAGGACAGACACAGGGCACATCTCATCCAATGAGGCGTAAAAATAGTTTCAGCTTTTGATTTGTCAATTTGTCGCATCCCATCGGTTTTTGCGGTATTTAAATAAGGTTTCATATTAAATTCCATTAAACTCAAAGGACATGCATGGCATACAAAGGTAATTCCAAATGGATTAACTCTTTGGCATTTGATTAAATCTACAACAGTATCGAATGTCAAAAGGTTTACAGTCATTTTTATTCCCTTTATCTCATTTCATTTCTAATAAGGCTAACGTAAAATACTTTATTAATGTAAAATTATAGAAGAATATACAGTGAAACATAGATATAACGAATCTGAGAAGAACCACAAAATTCTTCGTTATATCTAATTTAAATTTAAAGAATTTTGAAAAATATTCTTTACGAAATATTGGCTAAAAATATTGTTTGATCAATAATCAAAAAGGTCGCCAATAAAACCAATATGGTTTATGCCCAAATAATTCTAAATTTGCACTGAAGTGGGGTAAATATAAAAAATAAACATAACATTTAATTACATTTAATTTTTTAAACTGGAGTTTAATAAAAAATTTGTGTAATTTTGTTTGTTTCGCAACAAATCTAAGGTATTTTTTTACTTCTTGCATCGAATGCTAAATTGTAGAATGAAAACTAGGCGAAATATTAAATTGTTTAGCAATTTCTTGCAACGACATCAATTATATTGATTTAATTAATTGATTTACGCTTTAATGAAGTCATCTTGGCAAAAGTCAAAGGTCGAGTGACTACAATTTCACGCTTTTAATTTAACGTAATGATGGGACATTTGCTTATTTTGCTTTGTTCTGACTTCGTTATACAGAGATTGAAGCAAGACTTTGTTTTATGCTGTGGTTTTCAATAACGGGACTTTAATTTGCTTGCAACAAATTTTATAGAAATAATAATTTGGCTATAAACGGCTCAGAAATACCTGTAGTGCATAATTTTTCCATAAAACCCTTTGCAAAAACGCTGTTTTTTCAAGGGACAAGGGACAAATTTGTTATATTGAGTTTTTCGTTATAGCAAAGTTTGATATATAGAGGTTTCACTGCACTCACAATTTAATGGTTAATACGACTAGAAAGGAAGCTCCACAAATACAGCTTATCTTCACCTGAAATTACACATTTCAAATGAATGCTTTATACTATTTCAATAGATATAAAATCTGCTTACAAATATACATTGTTTAGGCTATAGCTTCAGGCCCTAAATAGGATTACTATAATCAGATTAAATAACTGTCCTTAACTGTGACCCATAATCTCCTCTTTCTGTTAATAATAACACCTGAACCATGGTTTTGTTTTGATTCTAAAGATCTTCCAATTGATTGTCTCACTGTTCTACATAGTTGGGCCACTTTCAAAGGACAGAAAATATATATATCAGGGACGTAGAGTAAACAGATAATTGGGTAAAGTGAAGTGAAATTTGTATTTAACTTTGTCAATGAGTTTGCAGGACTTTAAAACAGCAATTTCAAAAGAATAGACAATTTTACTTACCACCTACTGGAAATTGCCTGGCAATGGACACGCTTCTCTAATAATAATAATAATAATAATGTTGCTCCAATCGCAATGTAAACATGAAATTTTGATACTAAATAAATATGCTCTGCCTACATACATGCAATGCATATACATACATACACACATAACATGGCAAAAAAAAAAACAGAAAAACGTTTAACTAGATTCCATTTAGTTGCACATGGCGTATACGTAATCGCTATACATTGCCGTGTCCTCCTACAGTTGTATGTGGTCTAGTTCGGTTCGGTTTGGTCTGGTCTGGCCTAGCCTAGCCTAGCCTAAACCTAACCTAGCAAATAGCGCGTACGTCACGTAGTTCAAATACAAATAAAACATACAAACATTTTGCCATTCTATATAATAGATATATACATATGTATGTTCCATTTTTGAATGTGTTGGTGTGTGTGTGTGTGTGTGTGTGCGATTCTATTCAACACTGGCATTACGTTTAGACAAAATTATGCTCAACATTTTCTGCACGAAATCATTTCAGCAGCAAGCAACCAACCAACACCAAACGGAATTGCTTGTAGGTAGTAGTGGTAGTTAGATAGGTGCTACCACCCCCCTTCTCCACCATCCCCCACCCCGCCATTGCACCCTCTTCCACTTTGTCTCTCTTTGCCGCTCTTATGCCCCATAAAGAAAAGAAATTGAAATTCCCGGCTCAGGCTCTCTTTTTGATACCTACCTCTCTCCCGATGGTCTCCTCCTTCTGCTCACAGAGGCTGCCTTACACTTGCAATCCAAATTTATGCGCTGCTGAAAAGCAAACGACGACAACAGAGCCAGCAGATAGAGTGAGAGAGAGTGAGGGAGAGGGGAAGGAGGGTGAAAGCAGTTGCAACTGCAACGGCAACGGCAGCGGCACCATTTTGCCGGCGCCGCAGCGCGATTTTTATTTTCATTGCTTGCTTTATATTAGCGCACAGTCGAGTGGAAGAGGCAACCTATGGGGTATTACAATATATATATCTATATAGTATATATGTATATCTGTATGCTTTTGAGTGCTCGCATAGTTATTCCAGCAGATATGTAGATATGCATACACACACACACACACACACACACACATTCCCAACCACATTCCCATCCACTGACTGTGGGCAAATCCAAATTGTGTTTTGCTCGCAATGCAAATCGCTAAAAGGTAGCACCATACAAACACACACACACACGCACACTCAAACACACACACACACACAATGCATAAACCGGGGCCCCTTTTTATATGCCATTGTCAGCGATTTGCCAGCTGAATGCAAGAAAAACCATTTTTTGAATGCATTTTTCGAAAACTCTGGGAATCGGCGAACAGTGCGGTAAGAGGTGAAAGAATAAAGAATATGGATAGACCTAAAGGGGGGGGAGGGGAAGGAGGGGGTGCATAACGGCGCGTTGTCATGACAAATGTATTTAACTATTTTCGGTAAGTTTTGCTGTCGTTCCTCTCCTTCATCATCGTCGCACATTGACTGGCCCCAAAAAAAAAAAAAAAAACGAAAGAAAGAAAAAAACAGAAATTGTGAAATGCTGCTGGGACTTGTTACACATAATTTTGTATTATGCTCTCAGGTCCTTTGTGAATTGAAAGCGGACGGGCCTTGTTGAGGGCGTAGTAATAGAATGTGGTGTGTGTGTGTGTGCTGGTGTGTGTGTGTGCCTGCTCTATTCACAAATCGTTGGCACGCATTGGGCATAAAGTAACAATACTCATGCTGGGCAGGCACATCCTCATTGTCATTTCTTTCCGCTTGGGGGTTACACATCATCATCCTCATCCTCATAATCCTCATGCTTCATGCCATTGCTTCCGTGCGCACTCTTGTTACTCGTGTTTTCCTTCATTCATTCGTTTTTCTTGTTTTTTGGCGCCTCAACGCAATTCCCTTATTGCATATTTAGTGCGATCGCATAACGTTTGGGGCCATTGCCACAAAAATGCTCAGGAGATATATTTACGCCACTCCACACCATTCCACTCCACTCTACTCCCATTCAATTCAATCCAATTGACACCATTCACCTGGCATCTTCTCGCGTTGATGACCCAAAAAACAAAACTAAATCTATATCTATATAGTTAGACATTAATGAACACTAGATGTTGGCATCTTCCTTTTGGTAGTCTAATATACTTAAAGAATATGCAGATACAACACTGCACTTCACGTGAATAGAAACACAAACATTTAATTGAATTTAAGGCCACAAAAAATTATCCAATACAAAAACAATTAAATTAAAGCTTTAGTAACTTGTTACTAAACTTTTGCTTTCCACAAATTTAAGTGACATGAACAAATCTAAAACTGTTTTAATTATTAAACATTGCTAAATGCGGGACTAAGATATCTATAGATGAGATATTTCAATCTTCTATAATATAATTTGCTGTTTTTTGAGTCTCTTTCGAGATGGAATAACAATACAGAAACAACATTCAATACTGAACTTGAAAATGCATCACAAACAATTTCACTTGTCACACATTAATTGGAATTATTTGTTAGATTATCTTGGAACTTTGTGATTAATTTTGATTAACATCAGAAACTTATATTTCTAATCATAATTGACAGAATTAATTAAATTTCATGCTAAATCAGATCAATATATTTTTTTCTTTGTTTGAAAATTTATATTTATTTGCAAACTGTTCTAACAAAAATTGGCAATAAGCGAATAAAAGAATTAACAGAAATAGACAGGATCTACACTGCACTTAGTAAAGTGAAAATCGTTTCTGTATAATCTGCAATAAGAATATAATTTCTTGGACATTTTTTTTTTTTAGGAAAAAGTTAAGGTTAATAAAGTAAAGTGTCTATACAACACATTCTAAATTTAGTAGCTCTATCATTTATAGTCCCTGAGATCTGTGCATTCTTACGGACAGGCTATATTAATTTCTCTACTCATGATGATCAAGAATATATATAATTCCTCCTGCCTGTTACATATATTTTGGCGACTTTAATATAACATTTCATCCTCGAAGAGTGTTGCCTTAGCATTAGAAAGAAGTGAACCTTGAATAAATTTAATATGTATTCCTATTAATATTGTGTTTTTTTTTTCTGTCATTTATTTTATAGTTGCCCATTTCTGGCTGAACGCATCAATCCAGTTATTCCTATTGTTGGCGCTATACTCTATTTCTTTACAATGAGTTCCTTGCTGCGCACAACCTTCACAGATCCTGGCGTCATACCGCGTGCCTCCAATGATGAGGCTGCCTATATTGAAAAACAAATTGGTAAGTACATGCCCCTGCCCCTGCCACTGCCACTGCCACGCTCTCTCTCTCTCAATTACCGCTCACGACCCCATCCTAGTCAGTCAGTCCTTGCGTCCACTCAAAGTGAGTGTGGCCAAGGTCGTTTGCCTGTTGCCTGATGGCTGATGATGCCTAGTGACTGCCATTCGCCCTGCCCCTCAACACACACACACACACACACACACACACACACACCTTATACACACAGACAGACAAAATAAAAACACATACAGCATTCATATTTGTTTTCACTTCATTAAGTTTTGTGTGTGGTGGTGGGTGGCAGCGGCTGTTCTCATGGGCGATGGCAAAAGTGGAAGGCACATAAAAAGTAATGAGCGTGGCATGACACAGAATGAAAAAAAAATAGAAGAAAACAACAAAAAAAAAAAAAAAACAGAAGAAAATATGTATAAAAACCATCAAAGCGAATGCTGCGTTGCCTTTGCACTAATGAGTTGCTCTTGTTGTTGTTTTTGTTATTGTTTTTCTTGTTGTTTTTTATACATATACAACATATATATATATATATATACTATATACTATATATTTATATATAAAATATTTAAAATGAGAAAACTTTTGCTCTTTGACTTTACTCGCATGTCAACAACGTTCCCCTCTCCCCCTGCCCCCCGCACCCTGTACCGAACACATCCGTTCCATGCCATCCCATGATGTCGATGCTGCATTTCCTCTGTTCTCCAATGTGACTTCTGCAGAGGTGCCAAACTCACTGAATAGTCCCACATATCGGCCACCGCCACGCACCAAGGAGGTGCTGGTCAAGGGTCAGACGGTCAAACTGAAGTATTGCTTCACATGTAAAATCTTTCGACCGCCACGTGCCTCGCATTGCAGTTTATGTGATAATTGCGTGGATCGCTTCGATCACCATTGTCCATGGGTAAGTTTTCACAAAAAAAGTTCTTATTCATTGATTCATTCATTCATTCATACATAGAGAGCAATCAAAATGCATGCGAATTCCCATCTTCCCCCACTCCAGTGCAAACGAATAATACTAATAATAATACGAATAATATGCAAAAGATGGAATGTCTATTCACCCATATTCCATATTCATTTGACGCAATGTATGCCACAACTGTCACTTTCACTTGCTCTACTCTCAGCTCAGCTCGACTCGGCTCGGCTCGGCTCTGCTCTGCTCTGTTGGGCGCTCTGACTTTAACCCAATTTTTTGAGCTCCGCCAACCGCTGAGGTTGCTAATTTTTTAGCAAAAATAATTTCAGCCAAGAGCGCGGGCGTACACGTACACATCACATTTGAAGCGGTGTGCGGCATGCTGCAACCCAACACCCAACATGATGGTTGCTTTTTTGTATGTCGCACAAAAAGCGTATTCCCCGCAAGCGCCCAAAAGATGCAACAAGATGTGGCAGGCCCGAACCAAGCAAACAAACCGCTTTACATACAAACAGACACACACACACACACACACACAGACAGACACACAAACACACACACACACACACACACACACTTACTTACTTACTAAAGTAGCCGCACTCGGTACTCTGCAGAGAAGAAGACCACGGGAAACCAACTGCGACAACGCGACTCTTTTTTTGCGTAGTTGTTGTTGTTGTTGCTGTGTAGTAGTAGTAATGAATACCCTTACTAAATGTAATACTTCGAATGTTGGAGTCCTTCTTTAGATAGTTTAATAGAAATCAATGTTCATCAGGTTATCATCAGCAAACTTCAGGATCGACTTTAGAAGTCAATGCTTAAACTAGTTGGGAATTACAATTAAATGAAGCGAATAAACAACGCGAAGCGTAAAACCTTCGTTTTAAGGCTAGCACAAAAGGTGAGAAGGTCGAGAACTCGTTACCAAATTCATTTCAAATTACTAACGAAAATTCCTCAGTTAAATTTACAACAATTTTTAAGCTCTCTAGCTTTTATTTTGATAAACTTTATTGGCTTTTATTCAATTACCAATATTCTAGAGTATATTAATTGAACTTTTTATATAATAAACAGATTGCTAACCAAGTTTAGATTGTTGCTCAACAAGGACAAAAGTTTTAGAAGTGGGAGATTATTATTATCAAGATGCAGATAAAAGTATTTCAATCGAAATTTTAATTGCTTTTACTAGACTAGATTGAGTTGATAATTATAGAAGACAAAATGCTTTTTCACTGACAACACTACGTATACGTGATTAAATTGAAATTCCCTTTTTGGGCAGCAACGAAAGAGTATTAAAACGTTGAGTTTATTATAAAAGATGAAAGCATCTTCCCGCTAATGCTGTCCTGTCAGCCAGTCAACCATCTAGCCCATCTCATCTTATCCCATCCCAGACCAGGCCATCCCAGTCGCCCCCCTGATGAGTGAGTGGGCTTTGAATTTTTTATTTGCTAGCGCAAGCGTTTTGTAGCCCCAACCAAAAACCACGCAACGAAGGGCCCGGTCCGTTGCCGTGGATGTTGTGAGCCTTCATTATAAGGCGTTGCCTGTCGTCAGACTGAAGGTCGCCTTTTGCCTGTTGGGTTTTAGCTTTAGCATTTTGGCTTTAAGCTGCAACAGCAGGGCGTGTTGGGTGTTGGGCGACTATAGGGATTCGTTGTGTGTGTGTGTGTGTGTTAGTGTGTGTGTTATAAGAGCTGGCATAAATGAAGGTATTTTTCTCATGGCGCATGGAGTGGAGGAGCATAATTTCATTTTTGGCACACATTCTGTGAAAATGCAATTAACCTTATTGTGTATATTTCCTTTCTCCCCTTTCCTGTCTTTCTTGTGCTCTCTCTTTTATTATCTCTCTCTCTCTCTCTCTCTCTTTCTCTGTGTCTCTTTCTCTTTTTTCACTGTATCTTTTCAGGTGGGAAACTGCGTGGGCAAACGTAATTATCGGTTCTTTTATTTGTTTCTAGTCTCATTGGCATTTTTAGCTGTATTTATATTCTCATGCTCTGTGACGCATTTAGTTTTATGTAAGTAATAATTTTTCCCATGATCTCTTCTTAATGATCTAAATCGATGATGATGATGATCGATCTGTGTGGTAATTCGCATTCATTCGCAGTGATGAAAACCGAACAGGAGGTCTTCGAAGTAATAAAGAAGGCGCCATTCACTGTGATTGTTGTGTTCATTTGTTTCTTTTCCATTTGGTCTGTCATTGGCCTGGCTGGATTTCACACATATCTAACCACAAGCGACCAGACAACAAACGAGGATGTGAGTACTTAAGCGAAATCTAATATTGGATAGTTTTTAATTAGATTTCCTTCCTTATTTCTTCTCTTTCGCTCATGCATTTACAGCTCAAAGGCTCCTTCTCATCAAAGGGCGGTCCGCGTACACAGAATCCCTATTCGCGTGGCAATATTTGCTTAAATTGCTGTCACATTCTGTGCGGACCCATGACGCCCTCGCTGATTGACAGGTAAGTTGGATGGCATACATTTAATTACCACTGCACTATGGGCAAAAAGTTGATTTTTTTTTTTTAAATATTCCAAAGCTATTTACAGTCCTTAAATTCCATTTTTGCATGCACGTTACGTGTTAATTTTAAAGTACAAAACTTCAGGAACCGTAATCATTACATGTTTTATTTTAAAAATTGCATAATAATGATTATACAAAGATAAATGCATATTTTTTTGTTTTTCTTTAATGATAATCATTATTTTTGAGTAATTTAACAAACATTGAAAATCAACAATAATGATTATTATTATTTTTCGCTGAAAAAAAAAAACTCAACAGCTTCCGTATTAGACCAATATTGCATATCCTTATAAAGGAATCTCAAAGAAAATATGGATAGATTGTTTAAAAACAATGATTTGAGTCCAAAACATTCGTTTCTAGGTCCACTTTTAAATGTGTGATTTTGTATTAAAAAAAAAACCACATTTACGGCCTCTACAAAGATTCTTAAATTAAAGTCGTCTTTTCCTAAGGGATGTATATTTATTTTCAATTAACAAAAACTAAATCTAGTATTTGTTATAAAACTTTATGATAGTTTAATGATGAGCAGAGGCCTTTCGACTCGAGAATAAAAAAAATAATTGCCTACTTTTAGGCTTGCTTTTGCATATCTGCAGAAACTTTGAATTTCTAAATGTGTTCTTATATCAGAGACCGTTCAAATACTACTCCCCCTCCGTTCTTACCTGCCTCCCTCGTCCTAAAGTTTACGAAACATCCAAGTGACCATATTAAACTAAAAGTTGCAATTATTTTCATTTTCGTTTCATCAAATTTCAATTCACAAAGTTTCTAAAGAAAGTTCACTTTGAAATTGTTAAGTAATACGTTATTTGAAGCACTCTTACCCACGTATTGGAATAATTAATAATAATTTCTCTAACATATTCCCTTTCTCACTGCATTTTCTTGCCCATAAAATCCTTGTTACAAACTTGCAACTGCCCAGAACTTTGACAACAAGAAGCAGCAAAAACCAGCAAATAGTTTTCTATAGTATTTCTTTTAATTATTCAATTTTATTAATAACTTTTTTACTCAATCCTTAGACACTTGTTGTTCAAATATAAATAAAACAAACTAACTAAGCAATATTATATTAACAATTTATTAACCATAGCTTTGGAAAAGTTTTAATGTCATCAATTAAATCTAACAAACTCAAATAGCTCGCCTTAAAGTAATGGAAGGCCCTAAATATTATGTAGGAGAACACCTTTGATTCCCATTTAGAGTGTAAGGATTTAAAAAATCGACAATCTTTTTCCCATAGTGTATTGTGTGTATGTATGCGGGTGGCATCAATTTGATTTGTGATAAATGGTTAAATTTAAATTCTCATTTAATGTAGACGCGGCATTGCCACCGATGAGTATATACAGCAGATGCACCATCAGTCCAGTCCCAGGCATGCATTAAGCGATGTGATGAGCGCCTCCCATATGGTGACCACATCTCAGCCGATGCTCGGTGTGGGTGGCATAAGTGGTGCCGGTGGTGGCGTTAGTATAGGTGGGGCTGAACTGAAACCACGTTTCTACGACGAGGTAAGCGACAACACAACAATTTAAGGCACAATATTTTTTTTTTGGTTTTTCTGTTTTTTTTTCTGTTTTTTTCTCAAGCATAAATCAATCAATCAGTCGATCGAACTCTATCTCTATTGATTTCTTCTCACCTACCACCAAAAAAAAAAAAAAAAAAAACCAATCACTACCAAAATCAATATCTAAATGTCTCAGCACTCTCTGCTTGCTTCCAAAACAAAAAAAATTTTACAAGAAAAATTTAGAAAAAAAACAACCAGAAAAAATTCAAATCTCTCTCGTACGATAAAATTTTAATGCACTTCATTTTGATAATCTCTTTCTATATATATGTATAAATATAATAATACTTACTTACTTACATATATACACATATATATATATATATTGTTTTTTTTATCTTCTACTTCTTCTTTTTTTGTGTTCTTTGGGCAATGTTCTTTTTGGTAACTGCAAAAACAAACACCACCAAAACCAACAACAACAACAACAACTACAACAACAATCAACCACAAAATCACAACACAACAACAACAACTACTACAACAACAACAACAACTACAACTCTAATATAAAAAACCAGTCAAATCCCTCCTCCTCGACATTGGAGGGCAATGGAGCAGCTGCTGCCATCAATGGTCATGCCCATGCCCATGCTGGGAATGGAAACGGCTTTGAGCGACCGCCGCCCAGTTATGATTTGGTCCAAAATGGTAAGTCCCGCAAGCAGCATCAAAGATGCTCACTGCAAACTTTGCTGCCAGCCAGCGCCCAGCACCAGTTCAAAGCGAACAAACACAAGCAACTCAAGCAACATCAGCACCAGCAACAACAACAGCAACAGCAGCAACATCAACAGCAGCAGCAACAACAACAACAACAACAGCTTCACCATCATCATCATCATCACCATCAAAAGCAACAACTAATGGCCGCCGAATTACAAATGGCCCAACAGGAGGCGGTAGCCAGCGGTCATCATTCACCATCATTGATGCGTTCACCGGCCACCTCATCGTATAGATTGAATCTGAAACGCTCCCTGCACCTGCCGCTGACGCCGTCATACGATGATGTGCGCAACTCACCGCTGCCGCTGCTCCATCATCATGTTCATTCACAGCAGACAACGGCCATTGGCAGTGTGTCGGTGGCCACAGCAACGGCCGGCGGCGGCGGCATCGGAGGAATTGGTGCCGGCAGTGGCGGTGGTAATAGTGCTGCTGGTAGTGCTATTGGTGGTGCTGGTGGTGGTGGTGGAGGCGGTTCATCTACATCCACAACAGCACCAACCTCTGTATCGGCAGCATCAATGGCAACTGCAGCGCCACCACTGGCACCACCGCCGCCATTGGCACCGCGACGCCCATCGACGCTTCAGCTGCAGGGCAGTGGAGCGATATCGGCCAGTAATACGACCTTAACCACAATACACACATCGGCCCCACAAGCGCCGGCGCCCAGCGACTTCAAATACTATTCCCCGCAACGTAGCACCGACTCCAATCTGATGCGCAACTATCCATTCCCGAAGGCGGCGCGTGGGATGCGTCGCCAGTCCACACAATCGGTGGACTCGCAGAAGGTGAACATTGCCGGGTATCAGCCGTTGCCAATGAGGTCACGGTATAAGCATCAGGAGGTTATGTTCGAGCTAAAATCACCGACCAATCGGCTAACAATTCGTGAATGCGACTTTGGCGGTGGCGGTGAACCCTGCGACGATGATCAATCGATTAAGGATAGCCAGATCTTTCGTGTTAGTAAACGAAATCTTTATATGAATCACCGTTCGCCATGGAAGGAGCGCGATCGCTATTCCAATCTATATGAGTATTCGTTCAACATAGATCTCAACTCGATTATCGAGGATGCTGCGGGCAGTGACTCGTCATAGTACGCAGCTGACAGCTGCCAGCAAATAATAATAATAATAATAATAGCAATTATTACTATCCTATCACTGCCGCCATTAATGGATCCGGGTTCCGTGGCTTCCATGGGTTCCATTGGTTCCGTGGGTTCAATGTGGCCATTGACTACATTTTTGATTGGTTGTTAAATGCTGTAAATAATGAGGGATAATGCCCCTGCCCCCAAACCCCCACCCTAAACACCCCCCTACCTGTTGAAGTTCCCCATAATACTCTCCCCCTCTCTCTCTCTCTCTCTCACACTCTGCAGGCTAAGCAGGCCTATATACCTACCCTACATATATAGTAGATAGAAACTAAAAACAGATTGCGATGGAATAGATATGGAGCGAAAAGTCGGCTTAGCCGATTTAAGCAATTCGCCTTGGGTAAAAAGTCAATTTTTAAACTTTGAAAACTTTTTTGAACAATCTACAATATTTGGAAATTTATTAGCCACAATTTAGCCTGTTCCCATCTTCGAAATACTCATCAAATAGCCAAAATTGAATGTAAATGTAAATATTAATGAAATAAATGAATACAAAATACCATCCTCAAAAAGGTAGCCCGATTTATAGATAAAAGAGAGATCGATAATCATTCGATATCCAGAATCGATACAACTATTACAACTAAAATACTTATACCAAACTTCATTTGGAAATCGATAAATTGTTCAAAAACGATGCAAAAATTTACTTTGATATAATTATCCTAAAGTTATTCGGCAACGGGAACAGATCGGACAATAAAAGGATGTAAGAAAACGACAAATCGATCCAAAGGTCCGAAAAGCGTTATCGATAACTTAAAACTATAATGAATAATGTCTGCAAAATATCAAGAAACTCATCACATAATATCGGCAATCTATCGCAATCTGTTTGTGCAGAACATAAATTAATATAACACATTTGGCTTCCATGATAAGCGCTTAGAATAATGGAGATGAAGAAGATGGGGCGAATCTTAAGTGAAATTATATTAGGGCAGTTCTTACTAAAGCTAAGAAGTTGTATTTCTTTCTTTTTTTTGTCACCAATTTTTGTTTTCTTTTTCCGTTTGCACGCGAGTAAAAAAAATTTAGGTGGTATGTAATTATTGTTAGTAGCAGCAGCAGCAGCAGAAGGTATCTAATAATAATTTTGCAATTTTAATTTTCAAAATTTTGGAAAACCCCCGTTGAACCACCCCCTAACCCTTCACCACCCAAGTCCGTGGAAAATCCTCCGTGAAACTAATACCAGAAACCAAAACCGTAACCGTAACCCAAACTAAAACAAAAGTTGGTTCATAGAAACTTTTGCGTTTATGTAGCACCTGTTTCCCAGGCTAGCCCACATTGGTGCCTTACACATTGAAGGAAAACACAAAGAAATAACCAAAAAAAAAAAAAAAAAAAAAAGTCTCGATATATGAATGCATTCATGTGTATATGCACCATGGGTCTACGTCCAAAAACCACCTCCGCCGCCACCCCAAATACGAGAGTAGTGTAAGCCTAGAACCAACCGACAAACCGACCAACCGATAGTCCTTCTGCATGTGTAAACTGCGTTCTTGTAGTTTAGCTTTAACTTTATTTCTAATACGAGTTATGTTTTATGTGTGCTGTATTTTAATTTTAGTTTTTTTTAGTGCTTATTATATCTACATATATGTATGTATTTTTTGGGTTTTTTGTGCGTTTTTTTTTTTTGGCGCAGTCACTTGGGCAAAATTTTAGTTTAATTTAATTTGTTATTTTTAAGGTTTCAATTGAGAGCGAGCGAAATGTTCAATTAATTCAAATGAACATGATTAGTAAATGAGAAAAAAAAAACGAACTTTTACTTACCTACATTAAAAAATATGTATGCGAAATTAGAGAAACATAGCCAAAAAACTGCCATTTATCAAAAAAAAAAAAAAAAAAAACAAGAGAAAAAAACAATGAATAAAATTTTGTTAGAACTTTTTGATTTCATTTTTTACAATGAAAAACCAACGTAAACATATTGAATTCCTTAAGAGTTCAATATAATTTTAAGAAACGAAACATTTTAAACTGCAAACTAAACAAAACAACAACAAAAATTAAAAACCAAAAACTAATCTCGCCAAATTGAATTGAAAATTTTGCAAAAATTGCCAGGTGACTGCTATAGAAAATGAAACAAAAACAAAACAAATGAATTAATTAACATATATACATATATATATTTATAAGAAATAAGTTGTAAAAGTATAACTTTAATTGTATATGTATGTAGAATTGATATGACCCCATATGACATCACATTATTTGCCGCATTTTGAATTGAACATTTTTGCTATAACCACAAAGATCGGTTTGTTCAGTTTTTATTAACAGAATTTCGCAAATATAGTAAATTTTCCTATTTTTATAGATTAAGTCAGATTAAAAGTTAAGAAATTTTGAACGAAATAATTAACTATGTATGACTTGCAATGCATCAAGTAATGCGGCAATTAATGTCGTGTCATATGATTGTCTATACATATATAGTTCCGCTTAGGCCCAACAAATGATGAAGATGATGTTGATGATAATGATTAATGATGCATAATTGGAACATTGAGGATGTATTTTTAAAATGAAATTGAAATTAGAACAATAAGCCAGCTTACAGACAACAAAAACAAAAAAAAAAAAAAAAAGAGAAAAGAAAACCAACAAACAAACCAAAAAAAAAATGAAAAAAGAATGAAAGAAATATTAAAACAAAAACGCATTCAGTCGGCATTCGCAATTTGCGGCACGCGCTCAGTCTCCAAGGCTTTAAATGTTGCGCATTAACAAAATTATGAGTTCCTTTTATAAGTAATATAACAGAAACATATATATACATACATACATATATATATACTTATATATATGTGTGTAATAATAATTATATTGATATAATAGCTAAATGGCAAGGCAATTCAATGGTTACAAATAGTTATACATCGTGAATTGAGTGTTATAATGATGAATTAAGATTTATATATATACACACACACACACACACACACACATACACATTATACATATATATGTGGGTATATATATGTATATATATGTATATTTAAATGTTGAACAAAAGAGCGATAAATATGAATGAAATGTTAATGAAAAGACACAGAGAGATAAACACACACACACACACACAGAGAGAGACACCTAGACATATACTTCATACATACATACATAATTAGAGGATATACCAGTTGAAAATTATATAATACAACCACGTATTAGCCATGTTAAAACCAAAAACGAAGCATAATGAACAACAACAAATCTAAGTATATTAAGTAACAGCAATAATGCGAACTTACCAAAAATACGAAATTACAAACAAAATGAAACCAAAAACAAAACATACATACACCAAAAAAAATGAGATCGCTCCCAAGGATTGGGCTAATCTATATATACATATATATATATACATACTCGTACATGATGATGATGATGATGATGACGAGGAGGAGGAGCAGTGGAGAGTGCTCTCTTCCTCTCTCTCTCTCACACACACTGAATCTCTCTCTCTCTATTTCTCTCTATCTCCATTATATTGAATGAAAAGCTTCTACGCTTCTTCGCTGTCGCTGTCGCCGCTGCCCATACTTAAAGCTATCAGTTTAATCCACAGCCACACCCCTCGCCCATAAAATTACACTCTAATCCTAACCCAAACCCAAACCCTAATTATTACTAACCTTATATCAAAACACTCTGTGTCTCTCTTCCCTCTATATAAAAAATGATATTTAATTTCTACCATAAACCATTGACCATAGATAGCTAGATCATGCCACCTATCCAGACCCCCCAACTCCTCCTCCCCCACCCCATTGTCGTATATGTCGCATATATATAGAGAACAGAAGAAAAAATACTACAAAATTATGATAATTTCTCCTTGATTTGATCGCACACACTAATGTCACCTTAACTCTTTCTATTATCTTTCAATATACAACTTGACTATATGGAAAAATACTCGCACTCTGAATACATTTTTAACATAAACAAATTTGAAAAAAAAAAAAAAACTAATACAAAAAACTTTTGAGCGAAAATTGTTGCAAAGGGCTGCGCGCTTAAAACTAGAGTAAAAATATCCATTTTAAGCCTCAATTGGGTGAGTTTTCTCCAAAAAAAAAACACACACACAAATATATTTAAAAAAAAAAAAAACAAAAAAGCCAAAGCAAAGCAGTAATTGTTTTGCTAATGTATGTACAAAAGTGTATAATTAATTAATTAATTCAAATTCAAATACCCTATATTAAACAATGCTTAAATACATTTATTTAACGAAGCAAACCCCATTTACCTATCCACTTTATACCCCATACATATATGTATAACATCTAACATTTCCTGTTGAATTCCTATACCCTTTCTTCTTTTTTTTTTGTTGCGTTTTTTCGTCCCAGACTAACAACTGCTAATCTCTATTAAAGCTTTGGATAGAAGACAATCTATATAGACATTGCCAACATACAATTAAACATTAAGACATATAGAACATGCATCTTACATCGCTGAAACGATATATACGATATATATATATAGCTAATTATGTGATTTAATTGCGCTTTTTTTTACTTACCATTCTTGCATTCAATTCAATCCATTCATTCATTTATTCATTCTCAAAATTACAATAAAATGAAATTACACAGAGTTATCTCTCTCTCTCTGTCTCGCTCTCTCCTTCTCTCTCTCTCTCTAATTGTGAAAAGTTTTTTTTGGTAAATTTCTCGTGGCATGCTTAAAAATTTGTTAAAAAAAATTGGCACCCTATTGATTATTATATTTAATGAACTCTAATTATTATAATTATATACAATTTATAATTAGTTCATAGATTCGTTTATTATTTATTGTAAAAACAAAAAAACAAAAGCAGCAGCAGCAAAAACAACGCTACACGATGAATCTTCATATTATTTTTAAAATTATGTTTTATGCTCTTTTATTGATTTAAGTGCTTATCAATTTATGCATTTTCAATTATGTTAATACCAATCACGCCCACGCACCCGACCTTCCAAACATACCTTTGCCCCCCTCTCTCTCCTCTCTCTCTCTCCTCCGTATCAATCCGCAAAACACACACTCAAAACTTGGCCCACACACAGTGGGGCAAATTTCGGCACACCGAAGTCGTAATATACCCAGATCTTCATAAATATATAACAGGTGCAATATACAAGTAGAGAGAAAGCAAATATCTGAGCTAAGCATTATTTTCCTATTAGAATTAAATATCAAATTCATTCAGATATTCAAGTTTTTCGGAAATTTATTCAAATCCAAGTAACTTTTCAAAATCTAAATTGGATATACGCTTAAGTAGATATCTTATCTGTGATAAAATCAGCCAAAAATAGAACCAGAAATTAGTTTGTAGAAGAAAAAAGACAGGAACAAATGTAAAATTGATTATAAAATATATGTTTCTCATTAATTCTTCCGTTTTAAATGAACACAGCGCTAGAAAAGAACTTTTTTAGATAAGTTTTGGTTTGATTTATGTTAGTTCGATTCCAAAGAATATATTAAAATTGCAGCTGACAAACAGATGACATAGAGATTAAAATATTTGCCCTTGCCTTTTGCAAAGGGTATTGAGTCCAGCTGATGAACTGTCACCAAATATCCAAACATCAACCACCACCCATCAAGCCTTCTATTTGAACTCGCCCTCGACTAGGTCGACCCACTCGAATCGCATTAAATGGTTTGCAGCGTGTATTGCGGTGGAGCATGGAGGAGATGATACCCAATTCACTAGTGTTTTGGCAGCCATTTACATTACATGTTCGACATGTTAATTTCTGCAGCTAAACCATTTTAATTAAATTACAAAATTTTAATTTGCTGCTTTTTATTATAATCATTTGCATTTGCAATTTTTGCAAATTGAAACTTTCTTTTTCCTCTTATTACAGTTTTTTTTTCCATTTAGGCAACAACAACAATATACACACAACACCCACACACACACACACTTATATACTTTAAATAACAAAAAAAAAAACAACTCGAAATTTGAAATTTGTTGGCAAATTTGTTGCAATGAGTATTTTTTAAAGAATTTTAAACGTGTTCCTGCTCCTCAACCCCCACCGTCCACCCTAATTAATTAATGCATTTGGAAATTGTTGAGTGTGATTGATGAACTAATCGAATTTTGTTTGCTATTTCGTTCGCAGGTAATTCCAATAGTTTAGCCCAACTGGTGGACAATGAGATACCGCTGGCCCAAATGGATGTGCCAATGTATAGTCCACAGACGGCCACTCAGGCACGTCAATATCGCAGTCATCGCCATCACAAGCAGCGGCAACAACAACAATCCTCCTCAACGAACGGGGGCAGCGATGGGGCACAAGCAGTCAGCTATGAGAATCAATTGGCCACTGCCAGCAGTGAGGATGACTTGGATCATGTGGTTGTGGGCAGTACAGAGATTGTGGCCGCTGTGGCAGCCATTGCCACAAACAAGGCACGCGATATGCGTAATCGCAGCGGCAGTTATAGCAATCTCTTCGATGCTGATTTCGAGGCGGCTCTGGCCAATGGTGGACAGCTAACGACAGGCGGAGAAGTAATTGTTGCTGATGCTCCTACTATAGGCGGCGGCAAGCCTGCATCAGCGGGTGCTGCTCTATTGGCTGCAGCCATTAGCGGTGATCGTAGCCTAGCCAAATCCGTTTCCCAAACGGAAAACATGTACAGCAATGTGCCGCACAATGGAACAGCAACTGCAACGGCAACCGCAGCTGCAATTGCCACCAACAGCAGCAGCAGTGATCCATCTGCCCTGCATGTCTACTCGAACATCATGGATGAGCGCCAGCAACAGCAGCATCAGCAACTGCATCAACAGGACACGGTGCTGTCATCCACACTGCTAAGCGATGATCTCGATCTTGATGATCCAGTGGCCTCATTTGTGGCCACCCATTCGCAACGCAAATCGGGTGGCGATGGAGCCGAGCAGGTTAAATCGGCGGATCGTCTTCGTATATTGCATGATACCACAATGATTGATACGGCTCTCGATCTGGATAGTCTAGATGGCTCCAGCATGGGCAATAGTTCACAATCGTGTCTGGTTAAGACAGCCAAACAGGCAGCAGTTGCTGCTGTTGCCACATCAGCAAATCCGATCGGCTCAAGTGCAGCAATTGTCTAACTATTTCTCTCCCTCTCTCTCTCTCTCTCTCTCTCTCTCTTTCAATCTGTCATAGTTTCCCCCAGTTTTGTATATACATATATAAACATATCTGTTTGTGGGTGGCTACAGCGAGTCTACATTAAATTACGAGTATATTTTCAATATAGTTTCTTTCCCTGCTCAGATTTGAATTGAGTTCATTTCACTTTCTTTGGCTCAATTATTTGGGGGCGACACTGGGCAACAACCTATCAGCAAGCAACTAAAAAATAAAATTAACAAAAATAAAACAAATGAAAAGAAAATGAAATACTACCTTAAGGCGTTACGCATTCGAGACAAGATAGGAATTATATATATATATATATATATACATATATATACATATGTATATATAAACAAACAATAGATATACATACAAAATGTGGTGAACAATGTTAACAATTCAATGGCATTAAATAGGACAAAATAAACCAATACTATAGTTATAATGTATACCTATATATATAGATATATATATAATATATACGATAAATTTACGAAAGGAAACTGTTTATATACATACAAATACGCGCATGCATATAAAGCAATTATAAGTATATACAATACACACACATACACACACACATCATACATGTGCTGTATGAACAATGTATATGATTAGTTATAGTGTAAAACTTTGTTGGTTTTTTTTTTTTTTTTTAAGCATATTTTAAGATTTTACAACGACAAAAAAGGCGAACACTTCGATTCGTTTCGATTCGCTATACACAGAGAATTAATTATAACAAAAGCTAGAGCAGAGCAGAATTTGTTTGGTAATTGTAAGACAAGCCAGTAGCCTGCAATATAAATCAAGTTGATTATATATAAACAGAACAAAAAAAAAAAAAAAGCAGAAGATAAAAGCAGTAGCCGATCAGATAGAGGAGACGAATTCAAATAAGAGACCGAGAAAATGTTAGCAAGATAAAGAATACAAAACAAACAAAATACAGAAAACAAAACAGAGAAGTTATAAGCAAACTATATGGCGGTGTGTATTAAATGTTCATAAATTTACATTTTAAGTGTATTTGCATGATGTCAACCAAAATCTGTTATGTGTGACAAGGATTTAAAAATCTGTTTTTGAAAATTCGACAGCTCTATTGCATGAAAGAGCAGACAAAATAACAATTAACAAACAACAAAAGAAACTAAAACAAAACAAAACGAAAGCAACAAGATAAATGAAAATGTTAAGCGTATGTTATGCAAAAACTAACAAATTACAATTATACAAAGAATAAAATTTATAAATAGTGAAACATGATTAAAACGAACTGGATATGTTTTCTTAAATTTAATTAATATAGCTAGAAAATCAAATGAATATACCGATTCGTTTTTTTCGTGACTCCCCCATGGTAACTCTACGAAATATATGTAAGTCCGTCTTTAGTTTAACCTAATGTATGTAAAGAAAATGGTTGTTTAATCACTTCCCATTCGGGGAATCCTGTTGTTGTCTCTATTCTCTGCTCTTCTCTATCCTAGCAACAACAAACAGTAAAGAGAGGAGAAATATTTTCCAGTGATTTGATGTTATACAGTTTATTTTAAATATTTATCAGTGTAAGCGAGTTAGACAGGGATGTAAAGAGTATTTCCAATGTTTTTCCTCACTTGCTATGTAAATTGCCAGGCGGTTCACCAAGGACCACAATCTGAACAAAGGACATCCGGATCATCCTTGAAATGTGTAAGTTTTAAGTCCTAGAAAAGCATGTCCTGACAAAATTGGTTAAGAAAAGTACGGGTCATCAAGAATGCAATGCTGCTAACTTGATAATGAATTTCAAATTTCCCGCCCTCTCAAGCAGATTACCCCCAGTATTTTGGTTCCATGTTAACAGCCCAGTATTTTAGTCCACTATTTTAACGCCTGTTAACTAGCTAACATAACAGCGATATTGCCAGATGGTTTGCTTTGTAGTGAAGTGGCAACACTGCTGACAACCCTAGCACATATAAAGTAAACTGGCAACACTGCTGACAAGCCTAGCACATATTAAGAAGTGCGGATAAAAATAAAATAGGGAAAGTTCAATGTAAGCTCCATACGTGGAAAAATATGGACAAGTCTATGGCAATTTGTGCAATTGAGTATTTATGTCGTGTTCAGTATTGTAATTGCTTTGCAAAAAGTGTGTAAATAAGAGTCGCGTCATACGCACAACAAAGAGTCGGTGGCAAAAATCAAAATGGCGTATGCAAAAAAGAGGAAACAGCGGCCGGCTACGAAAAAAGCAACAACAAGAAAATTAACTGTTTATATGTACTATGTAGACAAAAATCGTGCCTAATGACGTGTTTTTCTCATTTTTAATTTACTCACACACACACATTTTTAATTTACGCACAGTTCCAATAAAATGGCTAACGGTGATGTGCAGTACAACTATGACCAGCAAAATAATGGCGACAACGACAATTATAATGACGGCAGCAACCAGCAGCAGGATCAGGATGATGATCAATACGACACCATTGTCAAGGATGGGTTGTCTGTGAAAATCGAGAATTTTCGCGAAAGTCCAAAATTTATATGACTTTGTGTACTTCCGTGGCCGGATACGCACAAGAAGATACTCGATTTCCTTAAGAATGGACGCATATGTTGAGGTATCCACTAAGGATGATGTCAAATTAAACAGAGCCAGCATGGGTCATCGCTATATTGAAGGTCGGTCAACTGAATTCAATCAAAGATATGCGTTTTTTGCTTATAGTTTGTTCATTGTTTAGTTGTTACCGCCACGCCACAAGAGGCCAAGGCAGCAATGGGGAAGATTGGCAGTTATGCTAACGCCTTTGTAGTGAAGCTACGCGGTCTGCCCTATGCCGTAACTGAAAAGCAAATTTATGAGTTATTCACTGGTGAGTTTTGTCTCCTCGATTTCAAAAATTCCTGTATTTTTTTTTTGCTAATTTTTGCACTAATTTTGACCCGATTTTCGAAAAATATCGTGATGTAGGGCACTGTTAAAATTTTCAAAAAGCGAGTCGACATTTTTTTCCCGAAGTTTCCAATGATTTAATAGTATTTCAAAGTATGCAAAAACTCTATTAGCAATAGATAAAAAAAATTAAAGATCGGTCGAAAATCGTATAAAATTCAGCCTCATGAAAATCAGAATTTCGACTAAAATTTCAATTGTTCTAACAGCCTACGAAAATTACAATTTTGACCAAAAATTTTTCAATAATTGTTCCAAAATCCATAAGAAACCTCAAATTTGAGATTCTGTAACTTTTCCCATATTTATTCGAAACAAATCGTCCTTGAAATGTCTGAGTTAAATGGAGTTTTGTGTTTTTTGGATTCTCTAAGTCCTAAATTGTACTAGGCGGCAAAAAAAAGCGAAAAAATCGGAAAATCCTTAATATCTTAGCTCCCCGCATGGCTACCGGAATATCCTTTACACAGATGATAGCCCTTGTTGCTCCAATTAAACTGACATCCTTTTTGTGCTGATCCTTCGGAGGATTCGCAAGATATTTACTATTTATCTTTTAATCAAAAACTATTTCAGCTTCCTGAAAGACCTTCCAGGTTCCCATAGTGCCAGTCGACGCGACTCACCAAGGACTACAATCTGACCAAAGGACATCTGGATCGTCCTTGAAATGGGTAAGTTATAAGGACCATCCTTAGGTTTTTTGTGACATTTATGGTTTTTTGTGACATTTATGGTTTTTTGCAACTTTTTGGCCATTTTGTCGACTTTCCTTACAGTAATTTGAGATGACCCCTTTTTTTGATGCCAATCGATGCGGCTCATCAAGGACATCCTAGCGAACCATGTCCTTTTGTCCTGCGGCAGGATTTGGGCATTTTAGAGCCTAAAAACCGATTTTGGTAAGTTTTGTGATAAAGTGTGTTGCATACTTTTAGGGTTCAATAAAATAAAATAAACTGGAACTTGGAAAAAAATCACTAATTTCATTTTCCATCCTTAGCTGATGGACGCGGATCATCAAGGACATTCGAACGCACCATGTCCTTTCGTCCTGCGCCAGGATTTGCGGATTTTGGAGCTAAAAAACGAAAAAAGGATAATATTCTTAACGAAAAACTACAAGTCCAAAAAACATATGTGTTTATAACTCTGCCATTTTAAAGGCCGATTTGGATGTCCTTTGGCCAGATGAAGGACCTTGTTAATTTGCTTAAAAGACCGATTTGGATGTAGATCTAATAGAGAATACTTTCAGCAGATACATATCTATCTCACATGAGATAGACTCGAAATGAGTGCTAAAAATACCGAAAAATAACACTGAAACTTTTGCTTGCCTTTTTTGCAATAGCTTAATCGCGCTCTCAAAGAGGCCATCAAATATATGCCCTCCAAACTGAAGACCAACCCGAAGCTCATGGAGGATACGTCAGCGGCGGCGACAAATCAAACATCAAAAATGCCAAGAAAGTTCTCCAAATCGGCCACACACTTTGATGTACCAATAGATCTCAGCATGCTAAAGAGTGGGTATACAAAAACAGACTGCAAACTAACCATAATATTTCCGTCTTGTAGCCATGACCCCTTGGGATTACTTGAGCAAGTATGTTTGGGTCTCGCAGCAGCGTAAACAGCTATACAAACGTGTGTTCCTTAAGTATTTACGTCGCTGTGAGGAGCCCGAAGGCGAACTAGTAACTGGCGATGATCTTAACAATCTGCAGGAATACAAGTATAGCGAGCGCACTCTGATTTGGCAGCATTTACCACAGGCTCTCGAGGATGTACTCGAGTTTCATGGTACTGAGAAGAATGTGCAGAATGCGCTAGCTATGCTTGGCTACAATCCAGCCGCCAGCAATGGCGTTATGGATTTTCGCTCGTGGTGCGGCATTGTGTCATTCGCAGAGCGTCTGGTTTTAGTCAATGAGAATCAAAATAACGATGATGACAACAATGACGGATCTTGCGATGACTTGGAAAAGGCGGATTTCAATAGCATGGAACGGATAATGGCCGATTTTCAAGTCCCAGACGCATTGCGAGAGATATTTAAAGTAATACGTAGAACGCATAAGTCGTATTATTAATACATACGTCGTCAGAAATGTTAACAGTAAAATGCATTTTATTGTCATTGTATAAGCGCGTGACGATATTTTCAGAGAATAAAACATCTATTGCTAGCATGTCCTTGACATTACCTATGCTGCTAACTTGGTAAAGAATTTCAAACTTCCCGCCCTAACAAGCAGACCGCCAGTATTTCAATACCAGTTAACAGCCCCGTATTTTAATCCCAGTTGACAGCCCAGTATTTTAATCTCAGTTAACAGCCCAGTATTTTACTCCACTATTTTAACAGCATGTTAACTAACATAACAGCGATATTGCCAGATGGTTTGTTTTAAAGTGAACTGGCACCACTGCTGACAACCCTAGCACATGTAAAGTGAACTGGCAACACTGCTGTCAACTCTAGCACATTTTAAGAAGTGCGGATAAAAATAAAATAGGGAGAATTACATTCTGTAAGCTCCAAACGTGAAAAAATATTGGCAAGTATATGGCAATTTGTCCAATTGAGTATTTATGTTGTGTACCGTATTGTAATTGCTATGCAAAAAGTGTGTAAATAAGAGTCGGTGTCAAGAATCAAAATGGCGTAGGCAAAAAAAAAATTGCGGCCTGCTGTGAAAAAAAGCAGCAACAACAAGAATTAACCATGCCTAATAACTGTTTTTTTCATTTTTTAATTTACTCCCACGCACAGTTCCAATAAAATGGCTAACGGTGATGTGGAGTACAACTATGGCCAGCAAAATAATGACGACAGCAACCAGCAGATGGACCAGTATGATGACTCCGTGTACTTCCGTGGCCAGCTACGCACAAGATACTCGATTTCCTTATGAATAAACGAATATGTATGTTAAGGTATCCACTAAGGATGATGTCAAAGTAAACAAAGCCAGCATGGGTCATCGAAATATTGAAGGTCGGTCAACTGAATTCAATCAAAGATATGCGTTTTTTGCTTATTGTTTGTTTATTGTTTAGTTGTTACTGCTACGCCACAAGAGCCCAAGGCAGCCATGCGGAAGATTGGCAGTTATGCATTTGTAATGAAGCTACGAGGTCTGCTATGCCGTAGCAGCTGTAGCCGAATAGCAAATTTATAAGTCTTTCACTGGTGAGTTTTGTCTCCTCGATTTCAAAAATTCCTGTATGTTTTTTGCTAATTTTTGCACTAATTTTGACCCGATTTTCGAAAAATATCGTGATGTAGGCACTGTTAAAATTTTCAAAAAGCGAGTCGACATTTTTTTCCCGAAGTTTCCAATCATTTAATAGTATTTTAAAGTATGCAAAAATTCTATTAGCAATAGATAGTGGAGTCTCTAAGTCCCAAATTGTACTAGGCGTGAAAAAAAGCGAAAAAATCAGAAAGTCCTTAATACCTAGCTCCCCGCATGACTATCGGAATGTCCTTTACACAAATGATAGCCCTTGTTGCTCCAATTAATTTGACATAATTTTTGTCCTGATCCTTCAAAAACTCTTTATTTCAGCTTCCTGAAGGACCTTCAAGGTTCCCATAGTGCCAGTCGACGCGACTCACCAAGGACTACAATCTAACCAAAGGACATCTGGATCGTCCTTGAAATGGGTAAGTTATAAGGACCATCCTTAGGTTTTTTGTGACATTTATGGTTTTTTGCAACATTTTGTCGACTTTCCTTACAGTAATTTGAGATGACCCCTTCTTTTGATGCCAATCGATGCGGCTCATCAAGGACATCCTAGCGAACCATGTCCTTTCGTCCTGCGGCAGGATTTGGGCATTTTAGAGCCTAAAAACCGATTTTGGTAAGTTTTGTGATAAAGTGTGTTGCATACTTTTAGGGTTCAATAAAATAAACTAAACTGGAACTTGGAAAAAAATCACTAATTTCATTTTCCATCCTTAGCTGATGGACGCGGATCATCAAGGACATTCGAACGCATCATGTCCTTTCGTCCTGCGCCAGGATTGGCGGATTTTGGAGCTAAAAAACGAAAAAAGGATAATTTTCTTAAGGAAAAAGTCCAAAAAACACATAAGAGTTTATAACTCGGACATTTTGAGGACGATTTGGATGTCCTTTGGCCAGATCAAGGACCTTGTTAATTCCCGTAAATTGACATATGCAGGTCCTTGAAAGTCCTTTAAAAAGCTATAAAAAAGGACCTTTTCCAAAAATTAGTTATCCTGCATCCTTAGATGACCCTTACTTTTTTTGATGCCAATCGACGCGGATCATCAAGGACATCCTAGCGAACCATGTCCTTTCGTCCTGCGGCAGGATATGCGTCTTTAAGAGCTAAAAAACGAAAAAAGGATAATTGTCTTACGGAAAAATTACAAGTCCAAAAAACACAGTGTTTATATCTCGGCCATTTTAAGGACGATTTGGATGTCCTTTGGCCAGATGAAGGACCTTGTCAATTCGCGTAAATTGACATATGCAGGTCCTCGAAGGTCCTTTAAAAAGCTATAAAAAAGGACCTTTTCGAAAAAGTTTTTGTCCTGCATCCTTAGATGACCCCTACTTTTTTTGATGCCAATCGACGCGGATCATTAAGGACATTCGAACGCGCCATGTCCTTTCGTCCTGCGGCAGGATTTGTGGATTTCGGAGCTAAAAAACGAAAAAAGGATCATTTTCTCGAGGCCATAACTCCGCAGGACATTAACCGATTTCGGCAGGACATGTTTTTCTAGGACCTCCAAAAGCAGGACTATCGATCTGCATTCAAGGATTCTAAATATCTTTCAAAAAATTTTGCAAAAATTTTTGCAAGGGGGTAGGTCGAAAAAATGGCAAAAAATCACAAAATTTATACAAATATCCTTTTTTCTCAGCCATTTCCAGGACTATCCGGATGTCCTTTGGCCAGACTGAAATCCTTGATGGTCCGCGTCGATTGACACTATTAGATCCTGGAAAGTCCTTCAGGGAGCTGAGATAAAAGGACCTTTTTGTGTTTACGAAAATAGCTAAAATCTCGCGAGTCCTTTGAAGGATCAGGACGAAAATAGTGTCAAACGATTCCTTTCATCGAGGACTATCATCTGTGAAATGGACATCCCAATAGTCCTGCCAGGAGCTGAGATATTACGGTATTTATGTGTTTTTTCTGTTTTCTTGCCCGCCCAGTGCAACCTGGGACTTAGAAAAAATTCACTAATATCCTTTTTTTCATCCTTAGATGACCCCTACTTTTTTTGATGCCAATCGACGCGGATCATCAAGGACATCCTAGCGAACCATATCCTTTCGTCCTGCGGCAGGAATCGCGGATTTTGGAGCTAAAAAACGAAAAAAGGATAATTGTCTTGTGGAAAAATTACAAGTCCAAAAAAACACATAAGTGTTTATAACTCGGCCATTTTAAGGACGATTTGAATGTCCTTTGGCCAGATCAAGGACCTTGTTAATTCGCGTAAATTGACATATGCAGGTCCTCGAAAGTCCTTAAAAAAGCTATAAAAAAGGACCTTTTCCAAAACAATTTTGTCCTGCATCCTTAGATGACCCCTACTTTTTTTGATGCCAATCGCCGCGGATCATTAAGGACATTCGAACGCGCCATGTCCTTTCGTCCTGCGGCAGGATTTGTGGATTTTGGAGCTAAAAAACGAAAAAAGGATCATTTTCTCGAGGCCATAACTCCGCAGGACATTAACCGATTTCGGCAGGACATGTTTTTCTAGGACCTCCAGAAGCAGGACTATCGATCTGCATTCAAGGATTCTAAATATCTTTCAAAAAATTTTGCTACAATTTTTGCAAGGGGGTAGGTCGAAAAAATGGCAAAAAATCACAAAAAATATACAAATATCCTTTTTCTCAGCCATTTCCAGGACTATCCGGATGTCCTTTGGCCAGACTGAAGTCCTTGATGGTCCGCGTCGATTGACACTATTAGATCCTGGAAAGTCCTTCAGGGAGCTGAGATAAAAGGACCTTTTTGTGTTTACGAAAATAGCTAAAATCTCGCGAGTCCTTTGAAGGATCAGGACGAAAATAGTGTCAAACGATTCCTTTCATCGAGGACTATCATCTGTGTGAAGGACATCCCAGTAGTCCTGCCAGGAGCTGAGATATAACGGTATTTATGTGTTTTTTCTGTTTTCTTGCCCGCCCGGTGCAACCTGGGACTTAGAAAAAATTCACTAATATCCTTTTTTTCATCCTTAGATGACCCCTACTTTTTTTGATGCCAATCGACGCGGATCATCAAGGACATCCTAGCGAACCATATCCTTTCGTCCTGCGGCAGGATATGCGTCTTTAAGAGCTAAAAAACGAAAAAAGGATAATTGTCTTAAGGAAAAATTACAAGTCCAAAAAACACTTTAGTGTTTATAACTCGGCCATTTTAAGGACGATTTGAATGTCCTTTGGCCAGATCAAGGACCTTGTTAATTCGCGTAAATTGACATATGCAGGTCCTCGAAAGTCCTTAAAAAAGCTATAAAAAAGGACCTTTTCCAAAACAATTTTGTCATGCATCCTTAGATGACCCCTACTTTTTTTAATGCCAATCGATGCGGATCATCAAGGACATTCGAACGCACCATGTCCTTTCGTCCTGCGGCAGGATTTGTGGATTTTGGAGCTAAAAAACGAAAAAAGGATCATTTTCTCGAGGCCATAACTCCGCAGGACATTAACCGATTTCGGCAGGACATGTTTTTCTAGGACCTCCAGAAGCAGGACTATCGATCTGCATTCAAGGATTCTAAATATCTTTCAAAAAATTTTGCAAAAATTTTTGCAAGGGGGTAGGTCGAAAAAATGGCAAAAAATCACAAAAAATGTACAAATATCCTTTTTTCTCAGCCATTTCCAGGACTATCCGGATGTCCTTTGGCCAGACTGAAGTCCTTGATGGTCCGCGTCGATTGACACTATTAGATCCTGGAAAGTCCTTCAGGGAGCTGAGATAAAAGGACCTTTTTGTGTTTACGAAAATAGCTAAAATCTCGCGAGTCCTTTGAAGGATCAGGACGAAAATAGTGTCAAACAATTCCTTTCATCAAGGACTATCATCTGTAAAAAGGACTTCCCGATAGTCCTGCCAGGAGCTGAGATATAACGGTATTTATGTGTTTTTTCTGTTTTCTTGCCCGCCCGGTGCAGCCTGGGACTTAGAAAAAATTCACTAATATCCTTTTTTTCATCCTTAGATGACCCCTACTTTTTTTGATGCCAATCGACGCGGATCATCAAGGACATTCGAACGCACCATGTCCTTTCGTCCTGCGGCAGGATTTACGGATTTTGGAGCTAAAAAACGAAAAAAGGATAATTGTCTTGTGGAAAAATTACAAGTCCAAAAAACACATAAGTGTTTATAACTCGGCCATTTTAAGGACGATTTGAATGTCCTTTGGCCAGATCAAGGACCTTGTTAATTCGCGTAAATTGACATATGCAGGTCCTCGAAAGTCCTTAAAAAAGCTATAAAAAAGGACCTTTTCCAAAACAATTTTGTCCTGCATCCTTAGATGACCCCTACTTTTTTTGATGCCAATCGACGCGGATCATTAAGGACATTCGAACGCGCCATGTCCTTTCGTCCTGCGGCAGGATTTGTGGATTTTGGAGCTAAAAAACGAAAAAAGGATCATTTTCTCGAGGCCATAACTCCGCAGGACATTAACCGATTTCGGCAGGACATGTTTTTCTAGGACCTCCAGAAGCAGGACTATCGATCTGCATTCAAGGATTCTAAATATCTTTCAAAAAATTTTGCAAAAATTTTTGCAAGGGGGTAGGTCGAAAAAATGGCAAAAAATCACAAAAAATATACAAATATCCTTTTTTCTCAGCCATTTCCAGGACTATCCGGATGTCCTTTGGCCAGACTGAAGTCCTTGATGGTCCGCGTCGATTGACACTATTAGATCCTGGAAAGTCCTTCAGGGAGCTGAGATAAAAGGACCTTTTTGTGTTTACGAAAATAGCTAAAATCTCGCGAGTCCTTTGAAGGATCAGGACGAAAATAGTGTCAAACGATTCCTTTCATCGAGGACTATCATCTGTGTGAAGGACATCCCAGTAGTCCTGCCAGGAGCTGAGATATAACGGTATTTATGTGTTTTTTCTGTTTTCTTGCCCGCCCGGTGCAACCTGGGACTTAGAAAAATTCACTAATATCCTTTTTTTCATCCTTAGATGACCCCTACTTTTTTGATGCCAATCGACGCGGATCATCAAGGACATCCTAGCGAACCATATCCTTTCGTCCTGCGGCAGGAATCGCGGATTTTGGAGCTAAAAAACGAAAAAAGGATAATTGTCTTGTGGAAAAATTACAAGTCCAAAAAACACATAAGTGTTTATAACTCGGCCATTTTAAGGACGATTTGAATGTCCTTTGGCCAGATCAAGGACCTTGTTAATTCGCGTAAATTGACATATGCAGGTCCTCGAAAGTCCTTAAAAAAGCTATAAAAAGGACCTTTTCCAAAACAATTTTGTCCTGCATCCTTAGATGACCCCTACTTTTTTTGATGCCAATCGCCGCGGATCATTAAGGACATTCGAACGCGCCATGTCCTTTCGTCCTGCGGCAGGATTTGTGGATTTTGGAGCTAAAAAACGAAAAAGGATCATTTTCTCGAGGCCATAACTCCGCAGGACATTAACCGATTTCGGCAGGACATGTTTTTCTAGGACCTCCAGAAGCAGGACTATCGATCTGCATTCAAGGATTCTAAATATCTTTCAAAAAATTTTGCAAAAATTTTTGCAAGGGGGTAGGTCGAAAAAATGGCAAAAAATCACAAAAAATATACAAATATCCTTTTTTCTCAGCCATTTCCAGGACTATCCGGATGTCCTTTGGCCAGACTGAAGTCCTTGATGGTCCGCGTCGATTGACACTATTAGATCCTGGAAAGTCCTTCAGGGAGCTGAGATAAAAGGACCTTTTTGTGTTTACGAAAATAGCTAAAATCTCGCGAGTCCTTTGAAGGATCAGGACGAAAATAGTGTCAAACGATTCCTTTCATCGAGGACTATCATCTGTGTGAAGGACATCCCAGTAGTCCTGCCAGGAGCTGAGATATAACGGTATTTATGTGTTTTTTCTGTTTTCTTGCCCGCCCGGTGCAACCTGGGACTTAGAAAAATTCACTAATATCCTTTTTTCATCCTTAGATGACCCCTACTTTTTTTGATGCCAATCGACGCGGATCATCAAGGACATCCTAGCGAACCATATCCTTTCGTCCTGCGGCAGGATATGCGTCTTTAAGAGCTAAAAAACGAAAAAAGGATAATTGTCTTAAGGAAAAATTACAAGTCCAAAAAACACATAAGTGTTTATAACTCGGCCATTTTAAGGACGATTTGAATGTCCTTTGGCCAGATCAAGGACCTTGTTAATTCGCGTAAATTGACATATGCAGGTCCTCGAAAGTCCTTAAAAAAGCTATAAAAAAGGACCTTTTCCAAAACAATTTTGTCCTGCATCCTTAGATGACCCCTACTTTTTTTGATGCCAATCGACGCGGATCATTAAGGACATTCGAACGCGCCATGTCCTTTCGTCCTGCGGCAGGATTTGTGGATTTTGGAGCTAAAAAACGAAAAAAGGATCATTTTCTCGAGGCCATAACTCCGCAGGACATTAACCGATTTCGGCAGGACATGTTTTTCTAGGACCTCCAGAAGCAGGACTATCGATCTGCATTCAAGGATTCTAAATATCTTTCAAAAAATTTTGCAAAAATTTTTGCAAGGGGGTAGGTCGAAAAAATGGCAAAAAATCACAAAAAATGTACAAATATCCTTTTTCTCAGCCATTTCCAGGACTATCCGGATGTCCTTTGGCCAGACTGAAGTCCTTGATGGTCCGCGTCGATTGACACTATTAGATCCTGGAAAGTCCTTCAGGGAGCTGAGATAAAAGGACCTTTTTGTGTTTACGAAAATAGCTAAAATCTCGCGAGTCCTTTGAAGGATCAGGACGAAAATAGTGTCAAACAATTCCTTTCATCAAGGACTATCATCTGTAAAAAGGACTTCCCGATAGTCCTGCCAGGAGCTGAGATATAACGGTATTTATGTGTTTTTTCTGTTTTCTTGCCCGCCCGGTGCAGCCTGGGACTTAGAAAAAATTCACTAATATCCTTTTTTTCATCCTTAGATGACCCCTACTTTTTTTGATGCCAATCGACGCGGATCATCAAGGACATTCGAACGCACCATGTCCTTTCGTCCTGCGGCAGGATTTACGGATTTTGGAGCTAAAAAACGAAAAAGGATAATTGTCTTGTGGAAAAATTACAAGTCCAAAAAACACATAAGTGTTTATAACTCGGCCATTTTAAGGACGATTTGAATGTCCTTTGGCCAGATCAAGGACCTTGTTAATTCGCGTAAATTGACATATGCAGGTCCTCGAAAGTCCTTAAAAAGCTATAAAAAAGGACCTTTTCCAAAACAATTTTGTCCTGCATCCTTAGATGACCCCTACTTTTTTGATGCCAATCGATGCGGATCATCAAGGACATTCCAACGCACCATGTCCTTTCGTCCTGCGGCAGGATTTGTGGATTTTGGAGCTAAGAAACGAAAAAAGGATCATTTTCTCGAGGCTATAACTCCGCAGGACATTAACCGATTTCGCCAGGACATGTTTTTCTAGGACCTCCAGGAGCAGGACTATCGATCTGCATTCAAGGATTCTAAATATCTTTCAAAAAATTTTGCAAAAATTTTTGCAAGGGGGTAGGTCGAAAAAATGGCAAAAAATCACAAAAAATGTACAAATATCCTTTTTTCTCAGCCATTTCAAGGACTATCCGGATGTCCTTTGGCCAGATTGAAGTCCTTGATGACCCGCGTCGATTGACACTATTAGATCCTGGAAAGTCCTTCAGGGAGCTGAGATAAAAGGACCTTTTTGTGTTTACGAAAATAGCTAAAAATCTCGCGAGTCCTTTGAAGGATCAGGACGAAAATAGTGTCAAACGATTCCTTTCATCGAGGACTATCATCTGTGTGAAGGACATCCCAGTAGTCCTGCCAGGAGCTGAGATATAACGGTATTTATGTGTTTTTTCTGTTTTCTTGCCCGCCCGGTGCAACCTGGGACTTAGAAAAAATTCACTAATATCCTTTTTTTCATCCTTAGATGACCCCTACTTTTTTTGATGCCAATCGACGCGGATCATCAAGGACATCCTAGCGAACCATATCCTTTCGTCCTGCGGCAGGATATGCGTCTTTAAGAGCTAAAAAACGAAAAAAGGATAATTGTCTTAAGGAAAAATTACAAGTCCAAAAAACACTTTAGTGTTTATAACTCGGCCATTTTAAGGACGATTTGAATGTCCTTTGGCCAGATCAAGGACCTTGTTAATTCGCGTAAATTGACATATGCAGGTCCTCGAAAGTCCTTAAAAAAGCTATAAAAAAGGACCTTTTCCAAAACAATTTTGTCATGCATCCTTAGATGACCCCTACTTTTTTAATGCCAATCGATGCGGATCATCAAGGACATTCGAACGCACCATGTCCTATCGTCCTGCGGCAGGATTTGTGGATTTTGGAGCTGAAAAACGAAAAAAGGATCATTTTCTCGAGGCTATAACTCCGCAGGACATTAACCGATTTCGCCAGGACATGTTTTTCTAGGACCTCCAGGAGCAGGACTATCGATCTGCATTCAAGGATTCTAAATATCTTTCAAAAAATTTTGCAAAAATTTTTGCAAGGGGGTAGGTCGAAAAAATGGCAAAAAATCACAAAAATGTACAAATATCCTTTTTTCTCAGCCATTTCCAGGACTATCCGGATGTCCTTTGGCCAGACTGAAGTCCTTGATGGTCCGCGTCGATTGACACTATTAGATCCTGGAAAGTCCTTCAGGGAGCTGAGATAAAAGGACCTTTTTGTGTTTACGAAAATAGCTAAAATCTCGCGAGTCCTTTGAAGGATCAGGACGAAAATAGTGTCAAACAATTCCTTTCATCAAGGACTATCATCTGTAAAAAGGACTTCCCGATAGTCCTGCCAGGAGCTGAGATATAACGGTATTTATGTGTTTTTTCTGTTTTCTTGCCCGCCCGGTGCAGCCTGGGACTTAGAAAAAATTCACTAATATCCTTTTTTTCATCCTTAGATGACCCCTACTTTTTTGATGCCAATCGATGCGGATCATCAAGGACATTCGAACGCACCATGTCCTTTCGTCCTGCGGCAGGATTTACGGATTTTGGAGCTAAAAAACGAAAAAAGGATAATTGTCTTGTGGAAAAATTACAAGTCCAAAAAACACATAAGTGTTTATAACTCGGCCATTTTAAGGACGATTTGAATGTCCTTTGGCCAGATCAAGGACCTTGTTAATTCGCGTAAATTGACATATGCAGGTCCTCGAAAGTCCTTAAAAAAGCTATAAAAAAGGACCTTTTCCAAAACAATTTTGTCATGCATCCTTAGATGACCCCTACTTTTTTGATGCCAATCGATGCGGATCATCAAGGACATTCGAACGCACCATGTCCTTTCGTCCTGCGGCAGGATTTGTGGATTTTGGAGCTAAAAAACGAAAAAAGGATCATTTTCTCGAGGCTATAACTCCGCAGGACATTAACCGATTTCGGCAGGACATGTTTTTCTAGGACCTCCAGAAGCAGGACTATCGATCTGCATTCAAGGATTCTAAATATCTTTCAAAAAATTTTGCAAAAATTTTTGCAAGGGGGTAGGTCGAAAAAATGGCAAAAAATCACAAAAAATGTACAAATATCCTTTTTCTCAGCCATTTCCAGGACTATCCGGATGTCCTTTGGCCAGATTGAAGTCCTTGATGGTCCGCGTCGATTGACACTATTAGATCCTGGAAAGTCCTTCAGGGAGCTGAGATAAAAGGACCTTTTTGTGTTTACGAAAATAGCTAAAATCTCGCGAGTCCTTTGAAGGATCAGGACGAAAATAGTGTCAAACGATTCCTTTCATCGAGGACTATCATCTGTGTGAAGGACATCCCAGTAGTCCTGCCAGGAGCTGAGATATAACGGTATTTATGTGTTTTTTCTGTTTTCTTGCCCGCCCGGTGCAACCTGGGACTTAGAAAAAATTCACTAATATCCTTTTTTTTCATCCTTAGATGACCCCTACTTTTTTTGATGCCAATCGACGCGGATCATCAAGGACATTCGAACGCGCCATGTCCTTTCGTCCTGCGGCAGGATTTGTGGATTTTGGAGCTAAAAAACGAAAAAAGGATCATTTTCTCGAGGCCATAACTCCGCAGGACATTAACCGATTTCGGCAGGACATGTTTTTCTAGGACCTCCAGAAGCAGGACTATCGATCTGCATTCAAGGATTCTAAATATCTTTCAAAAAATTTTGCAAAAATTTTTGCAAGGGGGTAGGTCGAAAAAATGGCAAAAAATCACAAAAAATGTACAAATATCCTTTTTTCTCAGCCATTTCCAGGACTATCCGGATGTCCTTTGGCCAGACTGAAGTCCTTGATGGTCCGCGTCGATTGACACTATTAGATCCTGGAAAGTCCTTCAGGGAGCTGAGATAAAAGGACCTTTTTGTGTTTACGAAAATAGCTAAAATCTCGCGAGTCCTTTGAAGGATCAGGACGAAAATAGTGTCAAACGATTCCTTTCATCGAGGACTATCATCTGTGTGAAGGACATCCCAGTAGTCCTGCCAGGAGCTGAGATATAACGGTATTTATGTGTTTTTTCTGTTTTCTTGCCCGCCCGGTGCAACCTGGGACTTAGAAAAAATTCACTAATATCCTTTTTTTCATCCTTAGATGACCCCTACTTTTTTTGATGCCAATCGACGCGGATCATCAAGGACATTCGAACGCACCATGTCCTTTCGTCCTGCGGCAGGATTTACGGATTTTGGAGCTAAAAAACGAAAAAAGGATAATTGTCTTGTGGAAAAATTACAAGTCCAAAAAACACATAAGTGTTTATATCTCGGCCATTTTAAGGACGATTTGGATGTCCTTTGGCCAGATGAAGGACCTTGTCAATTCGCGTAAATTGACATATGCAGGTCCTCGAAGGTCCTTTAAAAAGCTATAAAAAAGGACCTTTTCGAAAAAGTTTTTGTCCTGCATCCTTAGATGACCCCTACTTTTTTTGATGCCAATCGATGCGGATCATCAAGGACATTCCAACGCACCATGTCCTTTCGTCCTGCGGCAGGATTTGTGGATTTTGGAGCTAAGAAACGAAAAAAGGATCATTTTCTCGAGGCTATAACTCCGCAGGACATTAACCGATTTCGCCAGGACATGTTTTTCTAGGACCTCCAGGAGCAGGACTATCGATCTGCATTCAAGGATTCTAAATATCTTTCAAAAAATTTTGCAAAAATTTTTGCAAGGGGGTAGGTCGAAAAAATGGCAAAAAAACACAAAAAATGTACAAATATCCTTTTTTCTCAGCCATTTCAAGGACTATCCGGATGTCCTTTGGCCAGATTGAAGTCCTTGATGACCCGCGTCGATTGACACTATTAGATCCTGGAAAGTCCTTCAGGGAGCTGAGATAAAAGGACCTTTTTGTGTTTACGAAAATAGCTAAAAATCTCGCGAGTCCTTTGAAGGATCAGGACGAAAATAGTGTCAAACGATTCCTTTCATCGAGGACTATCATCTGTGTGAAGGACATCCCAGTAGTCCTGCCAGGAGCTGAGATATAACGGTATTTATGTGTTTTTTCTGTTTTCTTGCCCGCCCGGTGCAACCTGGGACTTAGAAAAAATTCACTAATATCCTTTTTTTCATCCTTAGATGACCCCTACTTTTTTTGATGACAATCGACGCGGATCATCAAGGACATCCTAGCGAACCATGTCCTTTCGTCCTGCGGCAGGATTTGCGCATTTTAGAGCTTAACCATTTTTTATAAGTTTTGTGATAAATTTTGTTGCATACTTTTAGGGTTCAATAAAATATACTAAAAAAAACGTTTGTTGAATACTTTTTGGGGGTTTTTAGACGTTTTAGCCCGAATTTGGGGCCCAAATTTGTTTGTAGCATACTTTTGGGCGTTAGAACCCGATTTATCCAAAAAAAATTTTTGTTGCATACTTTTAGGCGCTGGACCCCGAAAATTTTCTATTGCATACTTTTAGGTGTTCTAGCCCGATTTTGGGGCCCAAAAAAATTTTGTAGCATACTTTTGGGCTGTAGAACCCGATTTTGCAATAAAAAATTTTTGTTGCATACTTTTAGGCGCTGGACCCCGAAAATTTTCTATTGCATACTTTTAGGTGTTTTAGCTCGATTTTGAGCCCAAAAATTTTTTGTAGCATACTTTTAGGCTGTAGAACCCGATTTTGCAATAAAAATTTTTGTTGCATACTTTTAGGCGCTGGACCCCGAAAATTTTCTATTGCATACTTTTAGGTGTTTTAGCCCGATTTTGGGGCCCAAAAAATTTTTTGTAGCATACTTTTAGGCTGTAGAACCCGATTTTGCAATAAAAATTTTTTGTTGCATACTTTTAGGCGCTGGACCCCGAAAATTTTCTATTGCATACTTTTAGGTGTTTTAGCCCGATTTCGGGGCCCAAAAATTTTTTGTAGCATACTTTTGGGCTGTAGAACCCGATTTTGCAATAAAAAATTTTTGTTGCATACTTTTAGGCGCTGGACCCCGAAAAATAGGGCTAAAACACCTAAAAGTATGCAACAAAAATTTTTATTGAAAAATCGGGTTCTACAGCCTAAAAGTATGCTACAAAAATTTTTGGGGCCCAAAATCGGGCTAGAACACCTAAAAGTATGCAACAGAAAATTTTCGGGGTCCAGCGCCTAAAAGTATGCAACAAAAATTTTATTGCAAAATCGGGTTCTACAGCCTAAAAGTATGCTACAAAAATTTTTTGGGCCCCAAAATCGGGCTAAAACACCTAAAAGTATGCAATAGAAAATTTTCGGGGTCCAGCGCCTAAAAGTATGCAACAAAAATTTTTTATTGCAAAATCGGGTTCTACAGCCCAAAAGTATGCTACAAAAATTTTTGGGCGCCCAAATAGGGCTTAAACGCCCAAAAACCCCCAAAAAGTATTCAACAAAGGTTTTTTTTAGTATATTTTATTGAACCCTAAAAGTATGCAACAAAATTTATCACAAAACTTATAAAAAATGGTTTTTAAGCTCTAAAATGCGCAAATCCTGCCGCAGGACGAAAGGACATGGTTCGCTAGGATGTCCTTGATGATCCGCGTCGATTGTCATCAAAAAAAGTAGGGGTCATCTAAGGATGAAAAAAAGGATATTAGTGAATTTTTTCTAAGTCCCAGGTTGCACCGGGCGGGCAAGAAAACAGAAAAAACACATAAATACCGTTATATCTCAGCTCCTGGCAGGACTACTGGGATGTCCTTCACACAGATGATAGTCCTCGATGAAAGGAATCGTTTGACACTATTTTCGTCCTGATCCTTCAAAGGACTCGCGAGATTTTTAGCTATTTTCGTAAACACAAAAAGGTCCTTTTATCTCAGCTCCCTGAAGGACTTTCCAGGATCTAATAGTGTCAATCGACGCGGGTCATCAAGGACTTCAATCTGGCCAAAGGACATCCGGATAGTCCTTGAAATGGCTGAGAAAAAAAGGATATTTGTACATTTTTTGTGTTTTTTTGCCATTTTTTCGACCTACCCCCTTGCAAAAATTTTTGCAAAATTTTTTGAAAGATATTTAGAATCCTTGAATGCAGATCGATAGTCCTGCTCCTGGAGGTCCTAGAAAAACATGTCCTGGCGAAATCGGTTAATGTCCTGCGGAGTTATAGCCTCGAGAAAATGATCCTTTTTTCGTTTTTTAGCTCCAAAATCCACAAATCCTGCCGCAGGACGAAAGGACATGGTGCGTTCGAATGTCCTTGATGATCCGCATCGATTGGCATTAAAAAAAGTAGGGGTCATCTAAGGATGCATGACAAAATTGTTTTGGAAAAGGTCCTTTTTTATAGCTTTTTTAAGGACTTTCGAGGACCTGCATATGTCAATTTACGCGAATTAACAAGGTCCTTGATCTGGCCAAAGGACATTCAAATCGTCCTTAAAATGGCCGAGTTATAAACACTAAAGTGTTTTTTGGACTTGTAATTTTTCCTTAAGACAATTATCCTTTTTTCGTTTTTTAGCTCTTAAAGACGCATATCCTGCCGCAGGACGAAAGGATATGGTTCGCTAGGATGTCCTTGATGATCCGCGTCGATTGGCATCAAAAAAAGTAGGGGTCATCTAAGGATGAAAAAAAGGATATTAGTGAATTTTTCTAAGTCCCAGGTTGCACCGGGCGGGCAAGAAAACAGAAAAAACACATAAATACCGTTATATCTCAGCTCCTGGCAGGACTACTGGGATGTCCTTCACACAGATGATAGTCCTCGATGAAAGGAATCGTTTGACACTATTTTCGTCCTGATCCTTCAAAGGACTCGCGAGATTTTAGCTATTTTCGTAAACACAAAAAGGTCCTTTTATCTCAGCTCCCTGAAGGACTTTCCAGGATCTAATAGTGTCAATCGACGCGGACCATCAAGGACTTCAGTCTGGCCAAAGGACATCCGGATAGTCCTGGAAATGGCTGAGAAAAAGGATATTTGTATATTTTTTGTGATTTTTTGCCATTTTTTCGACCTACCCCCTTGCAAAAATTTTTGCAAAATTTTTTGAAAGATATTTAGAATCCTTGAATGCAGATCGATAGTCCTGCTTCTGGAGGTCCTAGAAAAACATGTCCTGCCGAAATCGGTTAATGTCCTGCGGAGTTATGGCCTCGAGAAAATGATCCTTTTTTCGTTTTTTAGCTCCAAAATCCACAAATCCTGCCGCAGGACGAAAGGACATGGTGCGTTCGAATGTCCTTGATGATCCGCATCGATTGGCATTAAAAAAGTAGGGGTCATCTAAGGATGCATGACAAAATTGTTTTGGAAAAGGTCCTTTTTTATAGCTTTTTTAAGGACTTTCGAGGACCTGCATATGTCAATTTACGCGAATTAACAAGGTCCTTGATCTGGCCAAAGGACATTCAAATCGTCCTTAAAATGGCCGAGTTATAAACACTAAAGTGTTTTTTGGACTTGTAATTTTTCCTTAAGACAATTATCCTTTTTTCGTTTTTTAGCTCTTAAAGACGCATATCCTGCCGCAGGACGAAAGGATATGGTTCGCTAGGATGTCCTTGATGATCCGCGTCGATTGGCATCAAAAAAAGTAGGGGTCATCTAAGGATGAAAAAAGGATATTAGTGAATTTTTTCTAAGTCCCAGGTTGCACCGGGCGGGCAAGAAAACAGAAAAAACACATAAATACCGTTATATCTCAGCTCCTGGCAGGACTACTGGGATGTCCTTCACACAGATGATAGTCCTCGATGAAAGGAATCGTTTGACACTATTTTCGTCCTGATCCTTCAAAGGACTCGCGAGATTTTAGCTATTTTCGTAAACACAAAAAGGTCCTTTTATCTCAGCTCCCTGAAGGACTTTCCAGGATCTAATAGTGTCAATCGACGCGGACCATCAAGGACTTCAGTCTGGCCAAAGGACATCCGGATAGTCCTGGAAATGGCTGAGAAAAAAGGATATTTGTATATTTTTTGTGATTTTTTGCCATTTTTTCGACCTACCCCCTTGCAAAAATTTTTGCAAAATTTTTTGAAAGATATTTAGAATCCTTGAATGCAGATCGATAGTCCTGCTTCTGGAGGTCCTAGAAAAACATGTCCTGCCGAAATCGGTTAATGTCCTGCGGAGTTATGGCCTCGAGAAAATGATCCTTTTTTCGTTTTTTAGCTCCAAAATCCACAAATCCTGCCGCAGGACGAAAGGACATGGCGCGTTCGAATGTCCTTAATGATCCGCGTCGATTGGCATCAAAAAAGTAGGGGTCATCTAAGGATGCAGGACAAAATTGTTTTGGAAAAGGTCCTTTTTTATAGCTTTTTAAGGACTTTCGAGGACCTGCATATGTCAATTTACGCGAATTAACAAGGTCCTTGATCTGGCCAAAGGACATTCAAATCGTCCTTAAAATGGCCGAGTTATAAACACTTATGTGTTTTTTGGACTTGTAATTTTTCCTTAAGACAATTATCCTTTTTTCGTTTTTTAGCTCTTAAAGACGCATATCCTGCCGCAGGACGAAAGGATATGGTTCGCTAGGATGTCCTTGATGATCCGCGTCGATTGGCATCAAAAAAAGTAGGGGTCATCTAAGGATGAAAAAAAGGATATTAGTGAATTTTTTCTAAGTCCCAGGTTGCACCGGGCGGGCAAGAAAACAGAAAAAACACATAAATACCGTTATATCTCAGCTCCTGGCAGGACTACTGGGATGTCCTTCACACAGATGATAGTCCTCGATGAAAGGAATCGTTTGACACTATTTTCGTCCTGATCCTTCAAAGCACTCGCGAGATTGTAGCTATTTTCGTAAACACAAAAAGGTCCTTTTATCTCAGCTCCCTGAAGGACTTTCCAGGATCTAATAGTGTCAATCGACGCGGACCATCAAGGACTTCAGTCTGGCCAAAGGACATCCGGATAGTCCTGGAAATGGCTGAGAAAAAAGGATATTTGTATATTTTTTGTGATTTTTTGCCATTTTTTCGACCTACCCCCTTGCAAAAATTTTTGCAAAATTTTTTGAAAGATATTTAGAATCCTTGAATGCAGATCGATAGTCCTGCTTCTGGAGGTCCTAGAAAAACATGTCCTGCCGAAATCGGTTAATGTCCTGCGGAGTTATGGCCTCGAGAAAATGATCCTTTTTTCGTTTTTTAGCTCCAAAATCCACAAATCCTGCCGCAGGACGAAAGGACATGGCGCGTTCGAATGTCCTTAATGATCCGCGTCGATTGGCATCAAAAAAAGTAGGGGTCATCTAAGGATGCAGGACAAAATTGTTTTGGAAAAGGTCCTTTTTTATAGCTTTTTTAAGGACTTTCGAGGACCTGCATATGTCAATTTACGCGAATTAACAAGGTCCTTGATCTGGCCAAAGGACATTCAAATCGTCCTTAAAATGGCCGAGTTATAAACACTTATGTGTTTTTTGGACTTGTAATTTTTCCACAAGACAATTATCCTTTTTTCGTTTTTTAGCTCCAAAATCCGTAAATCCTGCCGCAGGACGAAAGGACATGGTGCGTTCGAATGTCCTTGATGATCCGCGTCGATTGGCATCAAAAAAAGTAGGGGTCATCTAAGGATGAAAAAAGGATATTAGTGAATTTTTCTAAGTCCCAGGCTGCACCGGGCGGGCAAGAAAACAGAAAAAACACATAAATACCGTTATATCTCAGCTCCTGGCAGGACTATCGGGAAGTCCTTTTACAGATGATAGTCCTTGATGAAAGGAATTGTTTGACACTATTTTCGTCCTGATCCTTCAAAGGACTCGCGAGATTTTAGCTATTTTCGTAAACACAAAAAGGTCCTTTTATCTCAGCTCCCTGAAGGACTTTCCAGGATCTAATAGTGTCAATCGACGCGGACCATCAAGGACTTCAGTCTGGCCAAAGGACATCCGGATAGTCCTGGAAATGGCTGAGAAAAAAGGATATTTGTACATTTTTTGTGATTTTTTGCCATTTTTTCGACCTACCCCCTTGCAAAAATTTTTGCAAAATTTTTTGAAAGATATTTAGAATCCTTGAATGCAGATCGATAGTCCTGCTCCTGGAGGTCCTAGAAAAACATGTCCTGGCGAAATCGGTTAATGTCCTGCGGAGTTATAGCCTCGAGAAAATGATCCTTTTTTCGTTTTTTAGCTCCAAAATCCACAAATCCTGCCGCAGGACGAATGGTGCGTTCGAATGTCCTTGATGATCCGCATCGATTGGCATTAAAAAAAGTAGGGGTCATCTAAGGATGCATGACAAAATTGTTTTGGAAAAGGTCCTTTTTATAGCTTTTTAAGGACTTTCGAGGACCTGCATATGTCAATTTACGCGAATTAACAAGGTCCTTGATCTGGCCAAAGGACATTCAAATCGTCCTTAAATGGCCGAGTTATAAACACTAAAGTGTTTTTTGGACTTGTAATTTTTCCTTAAGTCAATTATCCTTATTTCGTTTTTTAGCTCTTAAAGACGCATATCCTGCCGCAGGACGAAAGGACATGGTGCGTTCGAATGTCCTTGATGATCCGCGTCGATTGGCATCAAAAAAAGTAGGGGTCATCTAAGGATGCAGGACAAAATTATTTTGGAAAATGTCCTTTTTTACAGCTTTTTAAAGGACTTTCAAGGACCTGCATATGTCAATTTACGCGAATTGACAAGGTCCTTCATCTGGCCAAAGGACATCCAAATCGTCCTTAAAATGGCCGAGATATAAACACTTATGTGTTTTTTGGACTTGTAATTTTTCCTTAAGACAATTATCCTTTTTTTCGTTTTTTAGCTCCAAAATCCGCGATTCCTGCCGCAGGACGAAAGGATATGGTTCGCTAGGATGTCCTTGATGATCCGCGTCGATTGGCATCAAAAAAAGTAGGGGTCATCTAAGGATGCAGGACAAAATTGTTTTGGAAAAGGTCCTTTTTTATAGCTTTTTTAAGGACTTTCGAGGACCTGCATATGCAATTTACGCGAATTAACAAGGTCCTTGATCTGGCCAAAGGACATCCAAATCGTCCTCAAAATGTCCGAGTTATAAACACTTATGTGTTTTTTGGACTTTTTCCTTAAGAAAATTATCCTTTTTTCGTTTTTTAGCTCCAAAATCCGCAAATCCTGGCGCAGGACGAAACGACATGATGCGTTCGAATGTCCTTGATGATCCGCGTCCATCAGCTAAGGATGGAAAATGAAATTAGTGATTTTTTTCCAAGTTCCAGTTTAGTTTGTTTTATTGAACCCTAAAAGTATGCAACACACTTTATCACAAAACTTACCAAAATCGGTTTTTAGGCTCTAAAATGCCCAAATCCTGCCGCAGGACGAAAAGACATGGTTCGCTAGGATGTCCTTGATGAGCCGCATCGATTGGCATCAAAAGAAGGGGTCATCTCAAATTACTGTAAGGAAAGTCGACAAAATGTTGCAAAAAACCATAAATGTCACAAAAAACCTAAGGATGGTCCTTATAACTTACCCATTTCAAGGACGATCCAGATGTCCTTTGGTCAGATTGTAGTCCTTGGTGAGTCGCGTCGACTGGCACTATGGGAACCTGGAAGGTCCTTCAGGAAGCTGAAATAAAGAGTTTTTGATTAAAAATATAAAAAGTAATATCGTGCGAGTCCTTTGAGGGATCAGGACAAAAATTATGTCAAATTAATTGGAGCAACAAGGGCTATCATTTGTGTAAAGGACATTCCGATAGTCATGCGGGGAGCTAGGTATTAAGGACTTTCTGATTTTTTCGTTTTTTTTCACGCCTAGTACAATTTGGGACTTAGAGAATCCAAAAAACACAAAACTCCCTTTAACTCAGACATTTCAAGTACGATTTGTTTCGGACAAATATTGGAAAAGTTACAGAATCGCAAATTTGAGTTTTTTATGGATTTTGGAACCATTATTGAAAAATTGTTGGTCAAAATTGTAATTTTCGTAGGCTGTAGTTAGAATAATTGCAATTTTAGTCAAAATTCTGATTTTCATGAGGCTGTATTTGTTATAGAATTTTTGCATACTTTGAAATGCTATTAAATTATTGGAAACTTGGAAAAAAAAATGTCGATTCGATTTTTGAAAATGTTGACAGTGCCTATTCACGATATTTTTCGAAAATTGGGTTAAAATTAGAGCAAAAATTAGCAAAAAACATACAGGAATTTTTGAAATCGAGGAGACAAAACTCACCAGTGAAAGACTTATAAATTTGCTATTAGCTTCACTACAAATGCATAACTGCCAATCTTCCGCATGGCTGCCTTGGCCTCTTGTGGCGTAGCAGTAACAACTAAACAATAAACAAACTATAAGCAAAAAACGCATATCTTTGATTGAATTCAGTTGACCGACCTTCAATATAGCGATGACCCATGCTGGCTCTGTTTAATTTGACATCATCCTTAGTGGATACCTCAACATATGCGTCCATTCTTAAGGAAATCGAGTATCTTCTTGTGCGTATCCGGCCACGGAAGTACACAAAGTCATATAAATTTTGGACTTTCGCGAAAATTCTCGATTTTCACAGACAACCCATCCTTGACAATGGTGTCGTATTGATCATCATCCTGGTCCTGCTGCTGGTTGCTGCCGTCATTATAATTGTCGTTGTCGCCATTATTTTGCTGGTCATAGTTGTACTGCACATCACCGTTAGCCATTTTATTGGAACTGTGCGTAAATTAAAAATGTGTGTGTGTGAGTAAATTAAAAATGAGAAAAACACGTCATTAGGCACGATTTTTGTCTACATAGTACATATAAACAGTTAATTTTCTTGTTGTTGCTTTTTTCGTAGCCGGCCGCTTTTTCCTCTTTTTTGCATACGCCATTTTGATTTTTGCCACCGACTCTTTGTTGTGCGTATGACGCGACTCTTATTTACACACTTTTTGCAAAGCAATTACAATACTGAACACGACATAAATACTCAATTGCACAAATTGCCATAGACTTGTCCATATTTTTCCACGTATGGAGCTTACATTGAACTTTCCCTATTTTATTTTTATCCGCACTTCTTAATATGTGCTAGGGTTGTCAGCAGTGTTGCCAGTTTACTTTATATGTGCTAGGGTTGTCAGCAGTGTTGCCACTTCACTACAAAGCAAACCATCTGGCAATATCGCTGTTATGTTAGCTAGTTAACAGGCGTTAAAATAGTGGACTAAAATACTGGGCTGTTAACATGGAACCAAAATACTGGGGGTAATCTGCTTGAGAGGGCGGGAAATTTGAAATTCATTATCAAGTTAGCAGCATTGCATTCTTGATGACCCCTACTTTTCTTAACCAATTTTGTCAGGACATGCTTTTTAGGACACTACAGGACACTACTTACACATTTCAAGGACGATCCGGATATCCATTGTCTAGATTAAAGTCCTTGATATTTACCAATCAATAGGACTATCTGATCCTGGATGGTCCTTTGGGAAGCTGAAATAAAAACACTGCTTTGGTTTCTTAATATATAAAAGATTTAGCGAGTTATTTGAACGATTAGGGTGTATTAAATGACAAATTTATCGGATATTTACGAACTGCTTTCTCGCGATATTAATGCCAAAAGCAAAGTTATCAATAACTTTGAAAGAAAAAACCCATTTTCTTATAGTCCTAAGCTTTGCTCTAACCCCGTTTACTTATTGTCCTAAATACAGCCCAAGAAAAATCACATTTTAACCAAAAATATTTCAATAATATCTATCCCCTCTATTCCCCTTTTTAGTCTTTTCAAAATTGTGACACTGGTAGGTAGCAAACAACAGCTGGTAACTGCTAGTGATGGCAAAAATGGGTATCGATTATTACGGAACAATGAATGAATGAATTAATCAAATCGTTAGTCATACGATTTTGTTTTAAGTTGGCTCAAATTCTCAAAACATTATTATTTTAACAAATAATCAATTAACGATATAATTTAATCGTCAATTGAAATAGACGATTGCTACGTATCATATGATTAATTGTGCCATCTCTAGTTGCAGCTGCTTTTCTGTTGGTTTTCTTTGTTGCTTATTTTGCTTAATTAAATTAAAAAGATTTTGACTTTCTGACGCGTCAGTTGTCTAACAGAAAGCGTGGAAGAATTATTCAGTACTGCGTAACTGGAAGCACTAATTCCAATAAAACAATGGGCGATGGCAATGTGGACCTGGGCAAATGTTTTGAAATAATCAACAATTTGGTTTCTGAGGCGGGCAGGGTGAGGCTTATGGTGGACCGAAACGAACATTTTCCACTTGTTGGAGAACTTTCCGTTACAATGTAAAATATATTCGCAGCTCGTTTCCCAGAAGAATGAAACTCGTCAGGATTTTGTATGCAAGAGTGGCGACATTGACTTGGTGACCCAAACAGATAAGGATGTGGAAAAGCTATTGGTGGATGGTATACGGCAATATTTTCCGGAACATAAGTAGGCATTTGAAATTGGATAAAAAGGGAAGAATTAATATGGTGCGCGTTCTATTCAGATTTATTGGCGAGGAGGAGAGCAGCGGTGAGAGTGGAGTCAATAAGTTAACTGATGCACCCACTTGGATCATCGATCCTGTAGATGGCACAATGAATTTTGTTCATGCTTTTCCCCACTCCTGTATTTCGGTGGGCTTGAAGGTGAATAAGGTCACTGAAATTGGAATTGTCTACAATCCCATATTGGAGCAACGGTTTACGGCTCGACGTGGCCAAGGCGCCTACTACAATGGACGACGCATTCAAGTGAGTGGACAAAAGGAGCTGGGCAAGGCTCTGGTCACCAGTGAGTTTGGCACTACTCGTGACGAGGCCAAAATGAAAGTGGTAAATGAGAACTTTGCCACAATGGCCAAGCATGTGCATGGGTAAGTGCAGTGCCTTTGACAATTTTCAATTTCTACTCATTTTTATGTATCTCTAGCCTACGTGTCTTGGGATCAGCTGCTCTCAACATGTCTATGGTTGCCTTGGGCGCTGCCGATGTCAACTACGAGTTTGGCATTCATTCCTGGGATGTTTGTGCTGGCGATTTGATAGTCCGGGAGGCTGGTGGTGTGGTTATTGATCCCGCTGGTGGCGAGTTTGATATTATGTCGCGACGTGTCCTGGCTGCATCGTCGCCAGAGTTGGCCCAGGAGGTATCGAAACTTTTGATTCAGTTTCATCCTCAACCCCGAGATGATTAAATTACTCTTAACGATATTGTTTATTCATTTATGATGCATTTCATTACCATAAACATACAACAAACAAACAAAATTACTGCAAAGGAAATTGCCTAGTCATTAATATTCCAAATAAACACATAGACAGATCTGTTCTATTGATAATTCCATATAAAGTCGTTTGTTTGTTTGCTTTTCTGTAATTTTATTACAATCTGCGGTATTTGTGTATGTGTTTTGCCTTTGAATTAGTTTTCGCAGCATTTATTCTTATCGTTTTCAGCGGCTTTTTAGTGTGTTATAGTGGTGTACATACGAGTATGTATATACCATGTATATATATGTATGTATATATATATTTATGTAGTGTATATACATATATATATATATATATATATATATAACTATATATATACTTGGTTGAGTTTCTAGTAGACTATTGTATATTAAGCAATATGCTCGTTTTTTTTTAATTCTTTGTTCAAATTGTCTTTTATCTGGGTTTTTAGAATGCCCTTTAACCCTCCGCATATAGTGCAAGCAAGACTTTAGTAAATGTTGCATTAACTTTTGCAACCATTGTTAAATTGATAGGCAAAATAAATATAGATATATAAATAAATGTTAATAACGATTGAAACAGAAATCGTAAAGTTCAAGCAATTGTTCCCTTGATACCTATTTATAAGTATAGTGTTTCGATCTGAAGTGTATATTTCAAAATACAACTATTACTAACTATTTACCAAAATTTGTATTAAATAAAAAAAGAGAATGAAAATAAAATGTACAATTGTTAATATCGAATTATGGTAACAAAATGCGAACTAACAATGCGATCGATACTAAATTTCAATAGTACATACCTAATTATTACTGAGCTAACGAGCAATATTTGTATCTAAGTAGGTATCAAATTGCACTTACTTGGCTTCTGCGAACTTTGTCTAATGTAAGGGCATCTGGGCATTGGGTTGGATTTCTCTGCTGAATTTCTGCTATTGTTTACATTGAACAATCCTCTTGATATATGTATTATATATACTATGCGTTATCTAGCTTATTTTTTTCGTTTGCACTAGCTGTGAATAGTTTATATGGACACTTAACTAAAGAAAAAGAAAAGAAACAAAAAGAAAAAATAAAGTAAGTAAGTCGCCGGGCCGACTTGGATATACCATGCATTAGGTGAAGAGATATATATTAAATTTCTTTCAAATGCTATCTCTCTTTTGTGGAAACGAGCACTTTAGCGCCCCCCGACCAAATCGGTGATTTGCAGCATATGCTATCTCGCTCTTTTTCGCGTGCATCTGCCTTGCACCGCTATGAGTGAAAAACGTTTCTATGTATAACTCGGCCATTTTTATTCCGATTCTTGTGATATTTGGTGGAATGATAGATATACGTGACATGTATTAGTGTGCCAAATTTAATTTCGATACGATAAATATTTCGGCTGAAAATCGAATTTTTCGAATTTCGGGGGCGGAAGGGGGCGTGGCCAAAATTTGAAACAAACTTGGTCTGCGTGCACACTGCACGCATCTAATGTCCAAATCCGAAAGCTCTATCTTTTATAGTTCCCGAGATATGGAGGCTCAAAATATTGTTTTTCAAATAGCGGGGGCGGAAGGGGGCGGGGCGAAAAAAAAAAAATAAACTCGATCTGCCTGCAGAGCAAACGGGTCTACATGCCAAGTTTGGTAGCTCTAGCTCTTATAGTCTCCGAGATCTCGATGATTCTTCAGACGGACAGACGGACAGACGGACAGACGGACAGACAGACGGACATGTCTCAATCGACTCGGCTATTGATACTGATCAAGAATATATATACTTTATAGGGTCGGAGAAGCTTCCTTCTCCCTGTTACATACATTTTGGCGACTTTAATATACCATTTCATTCTACGAATGCATGGTATAATAAGAAATAACTTGCTAGATAATAATTCTCGCCTTATCTTCAATTTGCTATTAGGAAGTTGTCATTTCACATCTTTCTTACTAAATCGTTTAACATTTTATTGGTTTTTTTCTCGTTTTATTTTTATGTAGTGTATTTACTATGATTAATACCATTTAAATTGTTTAGTTTTATTAAAATTTGACACATCATTTGAAAAATGTAATCAAAGCTACAAGTAGGTAAAAAAAATTGTATCTATTTATATATATATACATATGTATGTATATATATATATATATACATATAAATAAGTTAATGGTTTGCCTACTAACATACATAAAAAGATCCTCAATCTCAATTATGCGCACTGGTTTACAAAAATTTTAACACAGAGGTTTCTTTTTTTCCCATCATATACAACATATGTTGTTTAGATATTTAGATATACCATAGATATATGTATATAGGTAAATATGTAGGTAAGTTTGGGGATTTTGTGCTGAAATCATAGAAAAGAAGCGTTTTAATAGGTTTGCGAGAATAGTTTACTAGCTTGTTTAGTTTTTGAAGATATTGCAAAAATTGTATTTCTAAATAGGTTGTATTGTGTATATATATTGGATATACACATATATATACATGTATATATGTATGTTTCAATAAGCGAAAAGGTACACATGGAGCATAAAATTTATGTTTTTGCATTGTTTAATTTTTGTTTTGTTTTGTTATTTTTTGGTTGTCACTACATCAACTTGTAGAATAAAAAGTTCTCTCTATATATATAAAATTCAACAATTAGAAGATTGAAGAGCTAGCTGTTGTATTGGGAAGAATTTTACTGCTGGGTGTTCTTGGGCGTCTTCTCAATCTAAATTCTGCCCAAAATTTAATTTAGTTGATTTGATTTACATATATGGATGTATGTATATTTAGTATATATCTAGTATATATGTATACGATTCAAATTCAACTGTTTTGCCATTTGTTTTGGTGTAAACTTAATATACACAGAAATTTGTTTTGTTAGCACCAATCAATTCGAAAAAATTCATTCAAAACAATTTGATTGTTCCAAGTTCGTACACTTAATATTTATGAAATAACTGAACAGATCCAGAATTAGCGTTGATCTCTTATTATAATTGTAATTGTTATAATGATAATAATAATAATAATAATCATAATAATCGAGTTTTAAGAATTAAATTTAAATTTATTTACAATCAGATACAATAAACGCATCATCATCTGCCATCGACATCGATATCGTCTATATCCATTATCAATTATCAATTTGAAATCATTTATCAACTTAGTCACATAGAATCAACTTATTGGGTCTTTTTGCTGGTCATCATATAGTATATGTATGTATGTATGTAGAGATAGCTATAGCTAAATTTTACACAAATTTTCATTCTTTTCATATCATTATTAAATGGTATTTTTGTTTTATTATAATTATAATATTATATATATATATGTATATATAGATTTATATATATAAATAAAAAAAAAAAACCAGTATTGATCGAACTTTAACGCTCGCTTTTCAGTCGAGTTTTTGATGATGATTAGATAGAGAAGGGAAGAATTTGGGCCTGGCCGTGGTCATGGTCATGGGCATGGCCTTGGGCTTGTTTGGGGATGAGTTAAGAAGTGTGGGGATGTTGGGTGTGAGGGGTATGAGTTTGACAAATGAAATAAATAATAGTTAATGTTTGCGCATAAGGATATGTTCTGCTGGGTTGAGGGTAGAATGTCGAGGAGTGTTTTTTTTTGTTTGTTTTTCAATTTGTTGTTGTTGTTTTATGCTTGTTGTTTGGAAGTTCAATTTTTGATGCTTACTTTCTTGAACGCTTCTGATATATAATAGTACGTAATTTGTATTGTAGTTAACTATTTTTTCCATTAAATGTTGTCGAGTAGATGCCTGTGTGTGTGTGTGTATGTGTAAATTTGTTGCTGCTGTTCTTCACTTAAATTGTAAAACTTAAACAAATTTCTTACATATATATATATATATATACACATATATATGCATATATTCATACACAAAAGTGTATGTGCATTTACATACATATGCATATACATACATATATACAGAACATAACTACACGATTTGTTGCTGTTGCTTTTTGTTTATGTTACGTTGCACGGATCCGCACATTGCCAATTGCCAATTGCCAATCGGCAGTCTACAGCTCATCATCTGCCTTGGGTATATCAAAGATCTCGGCAAACAGGGGCGGCAAACGCAGTTTGGTCCAATTCATTCGCAACCAGTCTAAATGTGAGAAATGTTTCGCTCCCAATGAGCGCAACTCTGGTATTTTAGCCTCCAGAGCTGGCATCAATTGCAGCGCTTGCGTTGAGCCCGCTCGTGAGCGTAGAATTTGAACGCGCAGTGCCTCGGCAACCAGTTCCCGTGCTCGACCTATAACCTTCGGTTCACTTAGGCCAGCTCGATCTGAGGCCAACAGCACCATAGCCGAGAAGAGGCCAATTTCAGTATCGCTCAGGCCATAGGCATTCAATGTATTGGCAAAGTTCAGTAACGCATTCACAAAGTCCGTCTGCAAAATGTTCAGAGATTTAATCTCAAATAAATTACTTGCATTCATCACTCATAACTCATCACTTACATCATAGAGTATCTCCAGCTGTTGTCGTGTCAGATAGGCACCATCGTCCAGCGTTAGAGTCGTATCATTGATCAGACGTGCCACATGTGTTAGCCACACTTCGAAAAAGCCCAGCTTGATGAGTATCAGTTGATCATCTTGTGTGAAATCACAGAAGCCAGGTACGCGTTTTGCAAATTCAACAATCCGTTGAACGCCGGGCGTTACACGTGCCGAGAATTGTTGCCAGAGCCAGATTTTTTGAAATTCCAAACTTTCGGCTACTGTGGTGGCAATCTACGTATGTAAGTATATACAGATTTATATATATTTGTACAATGTACATTGCAATAATCATATTCCGTATGCATTCGAAGCGATACTTACGCCATTTTGTGGCACCGTCACTGGACGTCGCATCAGTTCGCGTGTCAACTCCTCGGTGTAGGAGCAATTCAGGCGATGTGCCTGCGAGACGCACATAATCACATCATAGACAGTCAGCTCATTCGCTGTGCCGACTAAACCATCGTGACACATGGCCACCTGGCTGGTGCCATCCATGGAGCTGGTTGTGCCCACCATTTGCATCTGTTGTTGTTGCTGATGTTGGTGCTGGTGTTGGTGTTGCTGATGATGTTGTTGTTGTTGTTGTTGTTGATGATGATGTTGTTGCTGATGATGTTGCTGATGATGAAGATGACCGGCGACAACTACTACTCCTACACTTACGCCGCTGGCTCCACCAATTGCATTGATGTTGTTGCTGTTGCTGCTACTGTTGTTGCTATTGTTACTGATGATGTTGTTGCTGCTGCTGCTGTTGTTGTTGGTATTGCTGTTGGTGTTGTTGTTGCTGCTATTGGTATTATGGTTGTTGTTGGCACTATTGCAACCGCCCAGCTCCGTTGGCGATGAGGCAATCGAACACATTTGTGGCGTTTGTGGTGTACTTGGTGTATTCACGCGAACGCTGTTGCTCGCATGCGGCTGTTGTTGTTGTTGTATCAATTGTTGCTGTTGTTGTTGTTGCTGCTGCAATGAAGTTGAAGTATGCAAATCATCTACTACATTTAAACTTGCATTTGTTGTTGATGAGCAAGTGCTGGTGTTTGATGTTGTCGATGTGGAGCCAACAGCAGCAACGGTTGCTGCTGCAACGACGGCGGCAGCTCCGTTCAGCTCACGGGAACGCTTGGGTACACGACCATAACGTACAGCTAAAACAAAAAAAAAAAAAGAGAATATCCATTAGTTTAGAAATTGCGTATACGTAATTTCTTAGATTGGCTGACTCAGCCTAAAAGTATGCACATAATAAGTCAACGGGCGTAATTCAAATACATTTGTGCAATATTTCTTTAAATCCATTATATTTAGGTAGCTGCTAATTAAAGAAACTTTATAATTAATCCAAAGATATTGTCCATAATCCTAAACTAATATCCAACGACTTGAACTAGTCATGATAATTGCTAAACATACCACTTGACAACACCGAGGGAGCGTCTAAACTATTTTCGGTATCTTTGAATTTATTTTCAAAAACACAAAAACAAATAAATATGTGGTTGAACTAATTTCATATAATTTGTTTTCATGTTTCTGCTTACTCATTGAACTATTTTCAACTTTTATCTTAAAACTAATCTAACATTTCTGCTCACATAAATGTCTTTTGAATGAAAATAACAAAATACTCGATTAATTATAATTTTTATGAAAAAGCAATTTAAACCGAAACTAAACTGGCACACGCATAAATCTTATAAATCTGCGTCACACACTTGTGGCTACGCATTTTCTAGTTTAGTACGAATATCTCTTGGATCTGTTTGCTCATCATCATCATCATCATCATCATTATCATCATCCCCATCATGTGAGATTGTCAACATTTTTGCTATGCTATCAACTAGAAAATTTCGCTGTTGTACAACTTGTTGGCCCGGCCTAAAGTAATCTCTGTCTAAACAGATTTTTCTCAATGTTTATGAAATTTTCTTGTTAATTTTCACATGAAATGAAATGTTCATTAGCAAATGCTCGCTGCGGCTCCTCCTGCCGGTTGCCTGATGCGAGTAGATTTTGTACATGAAATATCTTTTGTGCAACCAAATACTCAAAGAGCATATTTTATTAATTAAAATCGCATTTAGTTGAGGCAGACGAAGACCCAGAGACAGAGACAGAGCCAATGGCAGACGCAGCTGCTCCAGTTGCTGGCTTTTAACATGCTCGTTTCACTGCTGCTGCTGCTGCCGCCGCCGCTGCCATCGACATCGACACTCACAACGCTCACTTTATCAGTGGGACATTGACCCACTGTGCTCAATATACAAAACGGAGGCAAGTGATTTTGTTGCTGCCGTTGTTGTTGTGGTTGTTGCTGGTCTTTTGCTGTATTTCTTTTGGCTTTGTCTTGTTTATTGTGGTTTCTGTGGTAGCCGCCGGCAGTTTCAAAACAGACACAAACGCACACAAGTCCCTCCCCTACGCCCTCCGCCCCAGCCCCATCTACCTCTCTACCTCCCGCCATGAAACTAATGATGAAATTGTGGCCCCCGCCCTGACCAACAAAAACTAACCAGCAGCTGACATTCCGCTATCTGTTTGCCGTTTTGTTGGCAAAATATACTTCCATATGCGAGTTTTGCTTTGCTGTCGGAAAACTTTTATGCACGCAAAGTACCAACAGCAGCAGCAGCAGCAGTGACAGCGGCAGCATCATGCAAAGTGAAAGATGGCCATTAGTGACCAAAAAAGTTGGCCAACAAAACACCAAACACATTGACCTAAATATTTTTTAGCTACTAGATTCGGACTTTTATGTATGTATATACTCGTATATATTTTTTCATCATTTGACAAGAAAGGGCAGCTCATCTTTTTTGTGGTTGGGCCCAGCCAACACATTTTTAAGTATCTGCATATAATATATGCTAATTATGAAATTATTCCCATGCTGATTCTCTCTATCTCTCTGTGATGTGATGATGATGGTCAGAAAAACAAAACCTATGAACAAATAAGTCAGCTAAAGAAATTTGATGGAAATCGAGTTTAAGTAGAATTCTTTTAATTTTTAAAACTCTTCATCAAAATTGACATTGGAAATTTTTCCAAGGCTGTATTTAGGACAATTTTCTACCGATTTTTAAAGTTTTGATGTAGTTTTTATTGAATTTTCATCTACTTTCAAATGCTATCAAAATTTTAAAAGATTGCAAAGCTAGGGATTTTTGTAAAATTTTTGAAAAGTTGTATAATTTTGGTTAAAATTACGATTTTCCTCAGGCTATATTTTAGACAATTTTCAACCGATTTCAAAAATTGTTATCTAATTCTTATATTATTTTTACAAACTTTAAAATGCAATCAAAAGCTTGGAATTTTGGGAAAAAAATTTCGGCTCGATTTTTGGAAATTTTGACAGTGTATACACTGTAATTTTTTTCAAAAATCGGGTCAAAATTAGTTTTTTAGATTTTAATGCCAATTTATAACTCACATTCAGAGCAGCAAAAAAAGACATGACATTTTGAAATCGGAGAAAAATTGGCATAGTTAGAGGTTCGCAAAGATGAGGTTTTTGCATACATTTTAAAACAGATATTGAAATTTTTTTTGTCAAACTTGAAATTTTCCTAAAGCTGTATTTAGGACAATTTTCAACCGATTTTCAAAGTTTTAATGTAGTTTTCATCGATTTTTTATCTACTTTTAAATGCCATCAGCGCTTTAAAAGATTGCACAGCTGGGGATTTTTGAGAATTTTTCGAAAAATTGTATAATTTGCGCATAATTTCGATTTTCCTTAGGCTGTGTTTTATACAATTTTCAACCGATTTCGAAATTTGTTATCTAATTCTTATTACATTTTTACATACTTTAAATTGCAATCAAAAGCTTGGAATTTTGGGGAAAAAAATTTCGACTCGATTTTTGAAAATTTTGACAGTGTATACACTGTAATTTTTTTCAAAAATCGGGTCAAAATTAGTTTTCCAGATTTGAATGCCAATTTATAACACACATTCAGAGCAGCAAAAAAAGACATGGCATTTTAAAATCGGAGAAAAATTGGCATAGTTAGAGGTTTGCAAAGTTGAGGTTTTTGCATAGATTTTGGAACAGTTATAAATAATAAGTTTCATATGATTTGTTTTGCAAATTTAAAAGACAGTTACTAGAAAGTAGATAAAATATATATGCGAAAGAAAAACAAACTCAATTTTTCCTATTTTCGATATTTTTGAGGGTTATTCATTTAAAAGAAAATCAAAAATTAAAAACTGAGATGTGTCTTTGTCTATATAAAGCAGATTACTAAAAACCCACTTAATCGTGGATTAGAAATAGAATTTATAAGAATTTCCCCATGTGGCAAGTTTTTTAAATCTCATTACGATCTTTTATATTTCAACATTTTACTAACCAAAGAAGTTTAGTTCATTGTTGTCATAAATAGTTACAAAGTTCAATGAGGTAATAACTAATTAAGCCCCGTTATTTATAAAGAATCAAACTTATCAAATGTTTAAAAAATATTTCTTTGAACGATTCTATTTATAGCTGAAATCCCGATCATAAAATATACCTTTTTTTTGTTCTTATCTTATCTGTGGTATTTTAATCATCATCAGCAATTTGTTTTTCATTCTCTCTGTCTCACTCTCTCTTGGTTTCTTTCTCCCTCTATTTCTCTGTGGTCGGTAGAGAGAGAGAGAGAGAGAGAAAACCTTGTCACAGTTTCAGTTTTAATTTCAGTTTTAGCTTTATTTTGTTTTTTTTTTTCTCACTCGCTCAATGAAACTTGTCTCATTTTGGGGCGTTAATTGTCACAGCTCGTAAATTAATTATGGCATAATAATCACAATAATAATAATAAGTGAGACACCGGCATGGCATAACATTTGTACTATGTAGTTGTAATTTATATACTATTTTACACGATGGCCATCTCACACTAGACCATACATACATATGTATGTATGTTAAACTGTGTGTGTGTGTGTATGTGTATGAAGGTATATATCATGTCCGACCCATCGTGGTCAATTGTCGGTTGTCGTTGGCGGTTTGTCGTCATCTGCTAATTGCCTGTGGCGGGCATTTGGTGCTCTTGCTCTGTTTATTTTAAGGTGGTTTCAATTAGCAGCTCATTCCGTAAGATCTTGGATCATACATATAGACGATAGAAGACGATTTGGTATAGCAAAAAACCGCATCGAGTAGCCTTTGACTGCACGATTTGTTTGTTTGTTTGTTTATTTATTTACTTATTTATTTGTTTATTTATCGATTTCTGCAGATTTTATGACCGAAATCTGCCATTGAAATGTGTGATTTGAAGTGGGCATTGAAATCGTTTTTTAAGAGCCCAAAATCTGAATGGATTTTTAAGTGCCTCTGATTTTATACCAAGCGAAGAGTTTTTAAATGGGGTTAAACAAACCAAGAAACCGAAAAGGATGTTATTCGAATCCAACTAAACTAGATCCTATATATAAGAAACTTCTAGGTATGCAAATTCTAATAATTGCTAAACTTTGTTAGAATAGGTGGACAAATCTATTGATGATTGTTTCCAAATTGTTGAATTTAAATAAAATATTACATAAAATAGTCTTAAGAATGTCTTTTAAACATGGTAGTTATCCATGTTAGGAATTTAGTTAAAATATTTGTCATTTGTTATCTTTAATAATCAAATAAAACTAATTAAACATACTTAAGGTTCCCTCTGTCGTTTTTTTTGCTGGGGGGATTACTTTTGATCAGCAAACGGCAACATTTCATAAAAAAATTGAATTTTTCTCTTAGCTTTCCCAAGTTGACCCCATTCTGAAGCTGTATGCTCAGCATTATTCATTTTGGGTCCCCATAATCCCCATCATTACTTATTCAATCGCTTGGGCTTAAGTAGTTGCCGTTGCTGCTCCACATTCTAAACTGCCTGTCACCTGTCACCACCCACACACACACAAACACACACACCCACCCACCCGCTTTTCTTTTACTCCACTCTCAACTGTCCAGGTCAACATCATCTATTACACACACACACACACACACACAGACACACATCCCGAACCCGGACCAGGCCCAGCCTAAGCTGAAAACTTTTTTTCCCACTGTTCTTCTTGCTGGGCTCCAGCTAAAAGCATCTTAAGTGATTTAGTGCAGTCAAATGACGACAAGCACGGGCCGGAGGGGGAGGGGGACAAACACGTTTTCGAATAGCAGAAGGGCGGGAGGCAGGAGTATGGGGAGGGGGGTCCTACTTCTGGCCGGAGTAAAGGATTTGGGTCACTGAAATCTGTAGCAGCAGCAGCAGCAGCCGTAAAGTGGCCAAATGTTGCCCACATTTATTTTCATCTTTTTTTTTCTGTTTTTTTTTTTTTTTTGACCAGGGCAGCCATTAGCATGCCGAGAACCAAAACTGAACCGAAGCGAACCTCCAGCCGACATGCCAGCATAAGTATATATAACAACAACAAAAATATATATAGTTATTTTGGCTGTGCATGAATGGCCCAGCTCCGGCATGTTGCTGCTGCTGCCGCTGTTGCTGTTGCTGCTGCTGCTGCTGTTGGCTGACCTCGTTTGAGGTCGTTCATTCACCTGTCAACGCTCTGACTGCACTTTATGCACTTCTACATTTGCATGTGGAGCTCTGCTGCTTCTGCTGCTGCTGTATCTACGTATGGCTGAATGGCTGTGAGTGTGTGTGTGTGTGTGTGTGTGTTTACCCAGTTACGAAATTGTCCAAAATGCGGCTGCGGCTTTACTGCCGGGTGAAAGTTTTCGTTTGGTTTGTTTGCAGTTCAAGCAAACAAAAAACAAAAAAAACAAAAAAACAAATCAAAAAACCTAAAAAGAATTCCGTACACATTTGTCGGAGTGAGGGGGAGGAGGAGGGGGAGAGGGAGGAGTCACCAATTTTGGCCCCACTTAAACCAACTTCAAATTGCTGGTAGGAGGCGGTGGGTGTGTGAGTTGTCAAAACTAATTCAACTTATGTCAAATTCCCTTTGCGTTTTCTTTTAATCAGTTTATGTAATGTTTGCCATGGTTAGAGTATGACATAGTCGTTATGTCAACTTTGTTTTCTCTCACTGTTTGTTTTCATATGCATGCACCTGGGTTGGGTGTGCGAGTGTGTGTGTGTGTGTGTGTATTTGGAACAGCTAAAAATGTTAGTTGCGTGCTAAATTTTGCCAACACAAGCAACAGCAACAGCGACAACATCATCAGCAATAGCAACAACAACGCCGGCAACAGCAACCGCCCACCAGCTTGGGGGCAACAACAACAACACCAACAACAACAACAGCCACTAAAAATTGTGTCAAGCAATTTGCGTAAATTATTGCAATGTTGCTGCTGCTGTTGCTTGTTTTTTTTTTTTTTTTTTTTTTGTTGCTGCTGTCTCTTTTGTTGCTGTTGCTGTTGTCGGTGTCGGTTGTGTCGGTTGTTGCTGTGGCAGTTTAATGACCGTTAAAAGTAAATTTACAAAAATTTGTTTGCGTCTTTGTTTATTTGAAATAGAAATAGCAATAGCAAAAAGCAAAAGGCAAATGGCAAATGGAAAAACAACAAAAAATGTCGCCCTGACACATATTGCGAATTGCAAACTAATCTACATTTGCTGGACAATTGTTCACGTTCCGTGGAAAATCACAAACATATTTCTCACGATTAAACCACTTGCCCGGCTCACAGAAACCCAAGACGGGACAATCCTCGACGCATGTCCAATAGAAACGGCAGTGTTCGGCATGTGCCACCAATTGGCCATGATAGGCGCAACGAACTGCCGCATTGGGGCAATTGCCACCCGGAGTTATTGGATCAGTTGATGGAGTAGGCGTCGTTGTTATCGCCGAGCATTCACCATCAATTCTAGGACATAGTCCTGGCCGGCATGCTTTCAAATCGATATCAAATATTTCACCGTCACTGCAGTTCTTTCGCTCAATTGATGTAGCGCCGCAATAGAAGTAACCCATACAATTCTCACAGTCGGGCAGACAATCACCAGGCTGATGGCCTTTGCAAATACAGAAATCTCTCAAGCCGCACGGCTCATAGGCCAGGGCAAAGATCAGAAAATTGCTAGCCACACTAACGAGGAGGATAACTAGAAACCAAAACAAGGATATTTCACAAAAAATACTTTATGAATATTGCACGAACTTTACCCGACTTCATGCTCTTGTCTTTGGCCATTTCAAATAACCAACTGAGTTCAAAATTCTTGCATTCTAGCCATTTTATATAGAAACATAATCCACTTTAGTCAGTGCAGAGATAGGTAATATAAAATATATAATAATAATAATAATAATAATGGCAAAACACACACATTCTGTCCTCATTAAGCTGACTTCTTATTCTTGTTGATAATACTATTGACCTCATTTGAAGCGAAGATTACGTACACTTCCATTAGAGCTTCAGCAAATATTGATTCCATGCAGATATAGAAATGGAAAAAGTGAGTGCAAAGCAAAGCTCATCTATCATAGGTCCTTGTCTCTATATAATCTATTCGATGTGGAACATTTCAATTGTATTTAATATTCAATCAAATTCCAAAAATATAAATTGCCAATCGAAGCCCCAATAATGCAAAAATCAAAATCATCAAAGAACTACTTCAAGTCTGGCTAAAAAGCCCAACAAATGACCCCAAAGTCCAAGTCTAATCGCCTTAGGCACAAAACAGCGGGGCACAAAAGAGAGAACGTAGGGAGGGGGGGCGGTGTGGATGGATGGGATAGGCAGGTTCTGGGGGATAGGGCCAAGGCACGTGTTACCCCCGCTGTCAGAAGAATAAGAATAAGAAATCAAGTGAGAAATCAAAAAGCAAAGCAAAAGCAAATATGCAAATTTTGAACTGACCTACTACCATAAGAGAATCAAATGAAACAAACTCAAACAGAAATCCAAACCAAATTCCAAATGCGAAAACAGAAAACAAATTGACTTATACTGAAACTTCGAACATCTAATACCCTACATACATCATTTTTCCATTTAAACAAATTAATATCTAGTCGCACAGTGTGACAATTGTGAGAAAAACTTAGCTTGACCAAAAGGTATGCAATCTGCCATATACCCTCTCTCTCTCTCTCGCTCTTTGGCAAAGGGCATCAAAATGAAAAGACAAAAATATTTATGTAAATCCGCTCGAGGAGAGGGCCGTCGATCTCTGATCTCTGATGGTGAGTCAGTTTCTGTTTGGATCAATCAATGAGGCTAGGCCAATTAACATGTTCGTTTTGTTATTTGAACAAGCATTTTAGCCAAGTGAAAGACTTTCCCATAAATGGTCAAAAAACAATTTAGAAAAAACCACAAAAAAAAAAAAAACGAAAAAAAATGTGTAAATGGATATGGGTATTTGTTTGTAAGTAGTTGCTGCAGCTTTTCATGCCTCCATTCACATGGCTCGGCTAAGCTGATGCTGCCTCATCTGCCCATCACCTCATCTGCTCCTCCTCCTCTTTGCCCCTTCCTTCGTTCGTTCGTTCGCCCGTTCGTTCGTTCTCCTCTATCGTCTCCTACTCATATGGTTATACATAATTCACTTAAGCTCAGTCAACGAAGCGAGATGAATGACCTCAATTTGAATAGTTGTATCTGTCAGTCAGTCTGCTGTCTGACTGACTGACTTTTTGGGTGCCATTTAAGCTGGGAGAGTAGCAGAAGTAGTAGTAGTACATAGTGGAAGAAGAAAAAAAAGCGATCCCATAAAAAGCAGCCGCCTACTTTTTTCTTTTTTTTTTCTTTTCTCTCCACTTTATATCTTTTGGTGCTTTTTGGACAATCTTTTCTCTTACATCCATTTTCTTTCTTTTTTGGTTTTATTTTTATTGCATTCTTGTAAAATTATTCAAATGCTCTACAATTTTTCTTTTTTTTGTTTTGTTTTGTTTTTGTTTTTGGGGCCAGTTTTCTCTTCAAGCCAATGCCTCTGAAATTGAGGTTATAATTATAACTGCCGCTGTTGTTGTTGTAGTTGCTGTTGTTGTTGTTGCTGTGGGCCAAATAGTAAGGAGTGGCTGTGGCTGCTGCTGCTGCTGGCATCACATTTTTTTTTTTTTATCTATTTGACACAATTTTGTGGGCAAAGTTGAGCCGCTGCCTCTGACTGTCAGCCTGCCTGCCCTCCCCTCCCTCCCCTCACCCTTTCGATGCTCTGACTCTGTCAGATTTTTGTTTAGTGACACAGTTTATATTACAGGGGCGAATGGGGGGAGCCTCTCGGCTGCTGGGTGAGGCATTTTCTTTTATCTTTTATTTATTTTGACTACCCAATTAGATAAAAGACAACCACAACAGATCTAGTCGAAAGGACGAACATTCTATACTCTAATCTGATTAGTGAAAGAATAAGTACTTTAATCCTTTAACTAATTAATAACTTTAGATTTAACGTTGGTCAAATCTTTCGTAAGGTCACGATTTCTTTAAGATATTTTGCCCAGATTTTAATTTAGATTTTTCAATGCGGATTTTTGAAAAGTTATTTGCCTTTTTTGTTGCTATATTTAATTTTTTTTTAATTGAACCCGAAAATACTATAAATTTGGGACACTGATTTTAAATGAGTATCCATAAGCTTAGGAATATTATTTTCAGTATTCTCAACTTAATAATGATGAAGAAAATTGAAAGACTATCAACGGTGCTCTTTATATTACTATACATATATATACTATAAAGTTAAATCAGTTGATTTGTTAAATTAATCCTAAGTAACAATATAAGTTTTCCATCTTTGAATGACATTTAAAGAAGTTATTTGCATGAGAGTCGTAAGTTATGGTAACTTAAATTGAAATAACAAGTCTCCTAAACATACCTAAATTTTCCTCATTTTATTTGAAAATGATCTAACTTTAAGCTGCTTAACAATGTGGATATAACCATGTTCTAGTTGTGAAACAGAAGTCAACAGGCTTTCTTTGGTGTTGAATTTGTTCAGAGTTTGATGGGTGATGGGAGGAGGTTAGAAGTATTTTTGAAAAGAATTTCGCTTTGAGAAAGAAAAACCTCTGCTGCTATTTGTGAGTGGGAGGAAAGTAGACTAGTCGAAAGTGAGTTCTAAGTGGCCCTGAAATGAAGACAATATTGACTTAATGATGGCCAACAGTCAACATTGCATTCCTTGGAATTGACTTGGCCGGAGCATCGAGATACTTGTCGAGAGCAACCTTCGAGCGTTACTCATAGACCAACAAATAAGTTAATGCACTTTCGTTCTCGATATCAAACATTTAGCATCTCTAGAATAACAAATTGATGGCACTTTAATTATCTTTTTGGCCGTTATTATGGCGAATAAACATTTCAATTAAACAACCGATTAAAACAGATTATTAACCAAAAAAAAAAAAAAACCAACGAAAACAAACAAAAAATCGTCAATAAAAACCAGTTCCAGTCGCATTACCAGCTCATTAAACGTTTTTTGAACTTCGCTTGGAGGGAAGACACACATACACACACATTAAGTATACGCAAATTATTTTCTCAATTTTAATTTTTTTCGGGGTTGATTTTAATATGTAATTTAAATAGCATTATTTTTGTTGGCTTCTTCCTTGGCTTATAACGGTTCAACCGGAAGCATATAAGCTAACTGTAAACAAGTTAAGTGACTTCTACTACTATGAGTACGACTATGGGGCGTATGAGTAATGCCCATGTTACGCAAATTTCATCGCTGTCGTCTGCCGGTCTTATCAAATATTTGTACTAAAATGTGCGGCTAAATTAAATTCGAAATGCTGAAAACCAAATAGGAAAAACAAAAACCGTTTGCGATGCTCCAATTTGATAAGCGGCGGGCGCATTAGCAATTAGCGAATTAAATGCCAAGCCGACTAGAGCGACTAGCGCGTTTGTGCTATAAATGTTTCAATGAACTAAAAAAGCCTTCACAGACTAGTCGTCCGCCCCAGCCGCCCCAAAACCCGAACCAAGCATTCCACCATTCCACCACCCATCCTCCTCCTCCTCCTCTCGCTATACATAGTCTCTATCGTTCGCCTTAATGAAAAAACAAACAATTAAATTAGCCAAGAGCCAAAGACGCCAAGACGCCAAGACGGCGAAGACGAAGACGAAAAATGTGAATTGGCATCGGGCAGTGCGAAAAAAAGCAACAAAAAAATAAAACAACAAAAACTAGAACGAAATGCCACTGAGATGGAAACGGAGAGAGAGAGATAGAGAGAGAGAGAGAGAGAGCGGGAGGAACGGGAACGGGGACAGAGACCAAGATACATCTATACAAAGATGAGATCAATGATCGGCAATGGCTGGCAGCAGTCAGGCAGCTGTCGATCGGTTGCTGTTGCTGTTGCTGTGTGTGATCGATTGTTGCGTTAGGGCTGTGATTGATTGAATTAATAATACAAATTAACAGCGCCAAGTAGGTAAGATCAATGATCGCTAACCAAACCCAAAGCCAAGTGGGACAAACAGAAGCTAACTAGAGAAGTGTGACATAGAGAGAGAGAGAGAGAGAGCGCGGAGAGAGAAAGGCAGAAGCTATCTCTTACAACAATCTCCTAGTTTAGTTTGTGTCTCCGTCCAAGTGACCATAATCATAAGTACTTGATTTAGTCTCTCTCTCTTTATCTTAAGTGATCCGTAGCAACTTCCTGTCTATCTTCACTTCTCTTTTCAGCTCAACAAGATCAACATCAGCATCAACATCAACATCAGCATGATCCGATCCGTCACCATATTGTCAATGAAACTTAACGAGGAGTCGTTTCCATTCGTTGTCTTCATTATGAGACGATCTCCAATATGCACACCCACACATAGGCGTACCTTGCAGAAGTTATAGCATAAAGGGGGGGACCGGCGGCAAAATGGCCATTAAATCTAAAATATTTCAATAAACGGATTCCTTTGTACTAATGTTTGTTCGACCTACGCTTATGTTGAGCAAAAGAAATGAACGCACGATCATTGACCGCGAAGGGTCTAAAAAAGTTTACCAGCGCGTGAGTGATTTGCCCCCCATCCCGTGCCCTGTCCTTTTTCATGTTGCAGGAGTTTCAGATTCTCTCATACCCACAGGCAACCAGACAGAGACACTGGCCAATGGCTACCGATTGGATTGGTTCGCAGATCGCAGCAGCAGCAGCAGCGCCCTGGCAGTGCGTTGAACCATAAACGTCGCGTCGTGGTTAATGATCTTCTTTGCTCTTCGTTTCTGTTGCAATTGTTGTTGCTGTTGTCGCATTTCATTCTTGATTCTTCTGCTCCCCACACCTCACGCTGCCCTCCAATGTGTGTGCAACGTCATCGTCAAACATCATTATGATTATCGTCGATCGTCGTCATCGTCGTGAGTGCGAGAGAGAGAAAGAGAGAAGGAGAGGGAGAGGTAGAGAGAAAGAGTCTGGAGTCATAATCAGTTGTTTTACTTCTTCTCCTTGCTTCTTCTTCTTCTTTTGCCCATACATTTCGCAATTTTGAGGCAGTGCAACGAACGCAACGTTTTTGCTGCTGCCGTTTTTTTTTTTTTTTGTTCTTTTTTGTTGTTTTTTCGGTAAGTTATACCGACTCTTTCTGGCTGATGATGATCAGCTGTGAGTCGCTGAGGTCGATCCCTTTATTGGTCTTTGCGCTGCTATCAAAATGCAGCAGCGGTTTTATGCCGGTGCTTCACCCTTTGTACGTCCATCCGTCCGTCTGTCTGTCTGCCGTTCCATGCGTTCGTAAAGTGTCAATGCACTTGTTCTTGTTGTTTTCTTGCTGCTGTTCTTGTTGTTGCTGGTTGCTGTTGCTGCTGTTGTTGGTAGTGCGTGTGTGCTTCACTGCGTTGTCGTCGTCGTCGTCGTCGTCTTCTTCACGTGCGTTGCCTCCTGCTGCTTTTTGGGCTCTCTCTCGTTCCCCTCTCCGTCCTTCTTTTAGTTCTTCTCTTATGCTGGTTCAATCCTTTTTTGCTTTCCGTTTTTCAAGCACTGCTGTTTCTCCCCCAGCGCTGTGGCGTCGTCGTCTCCGTCTACGTCTCCCTCGTCTGCCCCCCTTTCTCTCCGGACGTTGGTTGGTTGCTTCGTTCATTCGTTTGCACTTTGGTGCATCCTTGTCTGGCGTTTGAACTTTTTGTGTTTTGTGCTGTATATTGTTGTTGTTGTTGTGTGTTTGTGTGCAATCTTTGTTCTGCAGACGTCTGGCCAGCTTTGCCCCCCTCCTACTCTCTTGTGCTTCTTCACTGTGTGTGTGTGTGTGTTTGTGTGTGCATTGGCATTTGACTCCATTTAAAGTTTGCCTTCGCTTTATTTTGCAAATAAAATTAACTCTGACGACGAAGAAGTGCAAGTGAAAATTGCATTGGCTTGGAATATGGGAAAGGGAGCAAAAAAATAAAAAAAATAATAATAATGGGAATAGGTACAGAGAGAGAGAGAGAGAGAGAGAGGAGTGTATGTGTTTGTGGTAGATGATGTTGCCCAGGGCTCTAAGAGGCAATTTTCCTTTTGCTTCTTCTCTCTACCCACTTTTCCGCTTACTTTCAGTCAGTTGTTTGCTAATGAGCTGACGGCGGCGGCGGCGACTGCAACGGATGCAGCAGAGTTACGCATACAATATAAAATAGTCTCTCCCATACATTTGGTCACACTAAAAGCGTGTGGGAGTGAGCTTAGGTGATGTGGGTTGATGATTTCGATCTTAAACTAAAACCAATTTGTAACTGATTCTCAATCGATTTGGCTAGCTCACCAGGATAAATGAATATTTCAAACTAAGGTAATTGGTTTGGCCTAAGAATCACTCTTAATGCATTTTCTTTTGGAAAATCCAATGAAAAGCTTTTGATTGAATCAATCTGTTTCGTTGCTAGCATTTTCCAGCAACGACCCCGATTCGGTAGCGTTTAACAATGATTTTAACCCACTTTAAAGTTGTCTTATGTGTTTTTTTTTCATTTTTTTTTTTTTTTGGGGCACACACACACACGCACACATTAGTCAGCCAACAACAACAACAATTCACTCTATCTTTATCTTCATCTCAATCGGATCGACAGCAACAACAGGCCTTCAACCTCAGCTTCAGCCTCGGCCGCAAACGTTAAAAGCCATCAACAGCCATTTAATAGGCTCATCAACACACACACACACACACACACACACACACACACACACTTGCACACACTCTCAGAGACATACAAGAACAACGAGATAAAGACGTCGCCACCCTAGCTTCCTCCCCTCTCCCCTGCACACTACTTTACTACTAATAGACAACTGTAAGACTACTCCAATCCTCCCCACCTTCGCTTTCCCCCCTCTTTCCCTCCTCCCTGCACCATCTTTCCCTCTTTAACTGTTAACCGACGACGGCGGCCCTGTCTATTCTATTTTATATCATTCCATTCCATTCCATTCTGTTCTGTTCTGTTTAGCACATTGAATGGAAATGGAAATGAAAATGGTAATGGAAATGGAAATACATAGAGGAGTAGCAAGTTCTTCACGAGGTTCATTCAGCACACTTCTTACCTTGTCGCTTGTCGGTTGTCGGTTGTCGGTTGTCAGTCGTCAGACGTCAACTTCCACATTTTTATGCACTTATTAAACACATATTTAGGCCCGGCTTTGTTTCTACCTCATCAACATCATCAACATAATTATGATTCTATTGTGGTTATGCTTCCTTGCACCTTGCCTCATGATTCTAGAGAAACAAAAGCCCACCACTTTCCCCTCTCCCCTCACACCTGGTCTGTCTGGTGTTTTGTATTCTTTTTCTTTCCATTTAGAGGTCACTTCTTCGTTTTTTTTTTTTTCATTTTTGTTTTCTTGTTACTAACTGCATTCGTATCTGTATCTTGGCCTGCCAATGCAGCCAAGCGTATCGCATTGTGGCGGCTGGCTGCCAGTACAAATCAAAACCAAAAACCGAAAACCAAAAACTCAAAACCGACAATACTCGAACAATAATAACAACAACAACAAAATGTCTGAAAAACTAAAACATTTTGCGGTATTATTCTTGGCACAAAAATGTCAATTATGATGAGGGCTAACAAATTTGATATACTACAAATACGAGTATATGAAAAAAATTCTTCGATTTATTCTCTTTTTGGGTGAATGGCCAGTTGCCTTCAATTTAACGAGAATTCTATTAACTTCTAGAATGTGACTGACTTAAGAAGGCGAAAACGAAAAGAGAAACTTGATTTTGTTATTTGGCTAAATCAAATTAGTTAATAACTAAAAGAATTTCAAATTTGAATTGAAGATGAAAATAAAATTCCAAGCTAACTTTAGCTTAAGCTATTTAGAAAATGTTTCAGTTCACTTTAAGTTCACTCTCGGGAGTCATGGCGAAATAATTATATCTAATTATGGATTTTATAGGAATGTATACCCTCTCCAACTATTCCACTTGAATTTGCAATATTTGAGATTAATTTCAATTGGGCAATATGAAACCCTTTATGTGATATTTCAGAGAGAGAGAGAGAATATTCGAAATTTTATTAATCTGACATCATCTAATCCTAACTGGGTTACGAACTCAACTGAAGTGTCTCTCCCCGCCCCCGCCCCGCTTCCTTCCTTCATCTCCTTGGCTGTCTGTCTCTTTATCTTTCATTCCCTTTCTAGTCGTATTTACACCCAAGGGTAAATTGTTGACACATCAAATCGAAATCGTTCAACCATATAAGTTCATTAATGTCAACCAACGAACCCGAATAATACATAAAAAAAAAAAAAGAAAACGAAAAAAAAGGAGACCAAAATAATAATAATGAATAAATAACAAGAAATACACAGAGAGAGAGAGACGCGCAGAGGCATAATCAGATACAAATGTATCTGTATCTGTATCTATGGCCATATAATGGCCACTCATACATAGAGCAAAATATGTAGGTCAATTTTGTAATAAAGTAGACAACAGCAGCAGCAGCGGCAGAGGCATCGGCAGAGGCAGCGCCAACGACAGCAGAACTTGAACTAAAGCCGGCCGGGTCCCACAGCTCTCGGGGCACACACTCTCCACTCCACTCCTCCACCCTCTTGAATGGCCATTCCCACATATGTGTGTGTGTGTTCCCAGCATAATCATCTAATGAGGAAGCGTGTGCCCGAAAAATCATTTTTCTCTTTCTCTGTTTTTTAGCTGAATTATTGCCATCATCATTATCATCGTCATCATCATCATCATCATCATCATAATCACGATCAAGTTGGCATGGAATGGAGTTGAATAGTGGAGATGGTGGGGGGGGGGGCAACTAGGAGCCAGCTGGGGCAGCAGGCAGCAGCATCTTTTGCCAGTGCCTGCTGAGCCAATTACAACCTCAAAGCCTGGGTAATTGCCCCTCTGACTTAACTGTTAACGGGGCGCTTGACTTGGCTTAACGGTAACACAGCGCCAAGTGAAGTGAAGTGAAGTGAGCGTCTCTTTTTCTCCTCTCCTCCTCTTTTTTTTTTTTTTTGGTCAATGAGCTTTTAGCCACTATCTTCCAAACTGGGCTCAGCTGTTTATATATATATGTATATGTAAAATTATATATACATTTGTTTCTTCTTCTTTTTGATGATTTTTTCCACTCGCAGGTTTTGTGCTAGTTTTTTTTTTTTTTTTTTTCGTTGGCTGGTGGGCAGATGATTTCATGCTTTTTGTGAGATTTAATTGTTATTCATTCTGTCGGTCCGCCAGTCGGTTTTGTCTGTCTCTATCTCTGTTAGTTGCTTTCATTGTTGCTGTTGTTGTTGTTGTTGTTGCTGTTGTTTGAATGTTTTAGTTTCATTTTGGCTTTGGCCAAACCTTGAACCGCACGCGTTCAGTTTATTGGCCGCTTTTTTACTACAAATACCGTTTGTTCGTTTGTTCGCTTCGCTACGTTTCAACTGGCATTTGATGGCGATGGCGATGGCAATGATGATGATGATGATGTTGATAATGAGAAACCTGACTATGTTGCCAATGTTGCCAGTCTGACATACATACAAATTTCTGATGCCATCTGAGGCCCATTGGGCATGTATCTCTAGTCAAGTCCTGTTAACACCAGATCCTGTCTCCTGTTCCCTCAATTGTTAATATAATTTATTCATTGTTCTTTCGAAAATCTCTTCAAATTGGGCGCTATTAATAATAGCTCTTGGATCTCAGATCTTCTTAATATTTTGCACTATTTCTTCTATATTAAATCTGCCACATAATTAAAATATGCATGCAAATAAAATTTCTTACGTATTACTAATTTTTTCGAAATACAAATTATCGTCTTTCGATCAATAAGAACTTGACAACTTCAGCTTTAACACATGTTCGACTAAACAGATTATAAAAGTAAATAAATAAATTATAAAACTATCTTTAAATGGGAGTTGAGATACTCTTAAATTGATAATTGCATAATGAAGAAGAAACTGAAATTTCTTATTTATCAAATGAACTTTTAATATGTTCTACTTAGGGGGCAAATTGCTATGAACTAATTCGATTTTGTGTCATTTCTAATCTAAGTCTCTAATCCAGTTATTAATATCATGGTTGATAGAGTATCTTTTAGTCTAGAAACCATTTGCATAGGCCACTAAACTTACAAGGACACAAAAATTTTAATGTTAATGAACTCAACAAACAAGTGCACATACACAAGTCTTCCCCCCCTCCCCCCTACCAGTCCCTCTCCGCCACCACCACCCTCTAAGTCTTCACACTTTTTCTCTCTATCTATCTATCTATCTATGTTCGCGAGTGTGTGTGTGTTTGTCTATCTATCTGTATCTCTATGTGTATTTAGTTTGCGAATTTGTCAACTATTTTATGCTTGGCCTCGAGGCCTACGACCCATATGTTTGTGTGTATGCAAATATTATGTACACACACACACACACACACACAAATACATACATAATAGAATCTAATTTATTCATAGTCATTTCAGACTATAAACTTACATTTGTTGTTTTTTTTTTTTTTTTTGCTGTTTTGTTTTGTTTTAGCTGTGATTTAACAAATAGTTAAATGGAAGACAGCTGCAAATGGGATTCCTTTTGGACGCACGCTCTCTGGCTGGTTGGCTGGCTGTGCACCTGTCCTGATCATTTACTTTATGTTTCCGGTTCTGATTAGACAGAGAAAGATACACAGAGAATGCATACGTATGTGTGTGTGTGTGTGTGTGTGGAGAGGGAACGAGAGAGATGCGAAGAAAGAATGCAAATGCAGCCCCAAATCAGAGAAATCAAAACACAAAACTCTTTTAACCAGTTTTCTTCTGTCAGTTGTTGTTGCTGCTGCTGTTGCTGCTTGGCCATTTAAACCAGTTTTGTTGTTGTTGTTGTTGTTAAAGGCGAAAACCAAATAGGAAGTAAAAAAAAAAAAAATTGTTGCAACAAAGACAGGAAGTTTTATGTGAATGTGAATGAACCTGAGAGAGTGAATGATTTATTAGTCATTCGAATAAGTGTGAGTGCACGGTGTGCGCTGCACGGTGCAGAGGGGAAATGTTAATTTGATTACAAACATATGATAATTTCAATTAATATCAAGTATACGCCGCGTATACGCGCATGTAAGCAAAAGGAAGCGATTTAATATGGAAACAAGCTAAATTTACCAATTCAGTCTCACACAATCTCTGTCCTGTATGCCAGGCAGAGGGCCAGGGGGCGGCTGGGGGCGGGTTGAGTTTGATGGCAGATTCGGGTCGGGCGGTCGATTTGGTTGATTTATCCAAAAATAGGCTCTACCTTATTGACGTTTGCTCCAATGGTCGTTGGCTTCTTTCGCCTTCTCAGTGTGTGTGTCTCTCTCGCTCTTTCTCCCTTTCGGTGACGTTCGAATTTCAAAAACTTCACTTAAAACTTCACAAAAAAAAAATCAAAAACCCCCCAAAAAACAAAAAAAAAAAAAAATAATAAACGAAACGTTCTGTTTTAATTTCACTGCTCTGCTTTTTTTTTGCTTTTCTCTTTTCTCTTTTGTTGTTGTTGTTGTTGTTTCTTGCGGGTGGGGGGTATATTTTTTTTTTTTTTTGGGTGACTATTTCTTCTTCACTGTCACTTACGCTGAATGACGAAAAAGAGATGATTGCTTGCTTGGTTCTTCTTCTGTTTTCCAATCGGTTTTGTAATTCAAATCGCACAATTTATGCAACAGGGTGCGACTGAGATAGCAATAGTTAAAGATTTACGATACAACACCATTTACTTGTATATATATGTACGTATATATACAAAAAACACGCATCAATTTTACGAATGAATTTAACGCACTTTTTGTATTTTTTTTTTTTTTGTTTGCTTCTTCCAGAAAAAAAACAATTTACAGCAAAAAAAAAAAAAGAATTCAGAACGACAACACAAAAATTTGATACACAAAACGTATGCGAAGCGAAATTGTTGCTTTTGTTGTTGTTTGTTTGGTTGTTTGTTTGTTTGTTTGGTTACTTTGTTGGTGTAGTTTTTGCTGTTGCTGTTGTGTTTGTTGTCGTCGTGTTTCTGGGGAGCATTCGCGTGCCGCGCGCTTCGAGCAACGAGAGACAACTGAAAACGACAGCGAAACGAAGTCAAACGTCGCTCGGTTGCTGCTGTTGCCGCTGCCACTGCTGCTGCTGTTGCTGTTGCTGTTGCTGCTGCTGCTAGTGCTGTTGCTGGCGTCAACTGCGAAAGCTTTTACAACAGCAACAGCAGCAGCAACAGCAACACCAACAGCGGCAGCATGAGAAGAATACAAGAAGCAAAACAAAGAAATAAAAAGCGGTAAAGCTGACTGAGAGAAAGACAGACCGACAGAGAGAGAGAGAGAGCTAAGTAAGAGAGCGAGCTTTTGAACAGCTGCAGTTCAGTTGCTGCTGCTGCAGCAGAACTTTCAAATTGCAGCAGGAAACGCAACGCAAGAAAAAACCAATTGAAATTGAGTAACAAGATTCGTTTCATGTTGCATGTATCTGCTGCAATCTCACATAGAAAAGCTGCTTAACCGGTGCCTATGTGTCCCATGTATGTATGCTTATATATGTATATGTATGTGTGTGTGTGTTAGATGCATTTGCATTTGTTGTTGTTGCTGCAGTTTGGCAACGTTTATTTAAACGAAAAGATGGCGTTAGCTGCTGCTGCTGGCAGTTACATAAGCCTTGATTTAACTGCTGGCTTAGATGCTGCTTATGTGTGTGTGCGTGTGTGTGTGTGTGTGTGTGTAGGTTGTGGGGCTTTGCAATAAGGAAGTAACTTTTCATGTCATGTATTTGGCAACTTGATTGCGTTTCGTTTGGTTTCGATTTTTCTTTTTTCGTTTTTTTGGTTTTTTCGCTTAAGTTGCCTCAAGGGAAACCGAAACAGGATGCCAGGCTTGACAATTTCCTGCAGCGTCAAACTGTTTTTCTCACTCGTTTTTCATTCGGCAACTTTCACAAAAACCAGCACACACACACACACGCACACACACATACTGAAAATCAAGGAAACCCAAATTGGTAAGAATTCTAATTTAATTCATTTGATTTGAGCACGAGAATATTGAAGAGAAATCACTTGTAATTAATTAACTTTTAAGCAAAACTTTTCAATGGAATTTTGATTTATTATTTGATTCAACAAATAAATTCAATTCAATAAATGTGCAAATAAATTAACATTTTGCTGGACAGAATTATAAATTTTGAATGTCAAAAACAAATATGACAGAAATTACATGATTATTCATCAATTATTTCATATATATTTTATATTTCAATAAAGGCCTGAAATATATGAAAGAGGAATCGGACAAGATACTACTAAGATACTACTAAGTTGTGGCATTTAAGAGAATTTCTATGCATTTACACTACGAATCGAGTAAAACTGCTAGACAAATATTTAGGAACTCAAATAAAGTATATATTAAAGTGATATCAAGAGGATAAATATTTCTTGGTTACATTTCCAGTCGCCTAGAAGCAACTCGCTGTCCTTTTTGGAACACAAGTTCTTATGTACTTATCTTGGACCACGTAATTGGCAGTTTAACAGGGCTAAATATGGGCGTAAATCGAGAGGTCTACTGACTGAAATTCTGAATTGGGGGCACCAGCTACCCGTTATGGTGAGTTCTCCTGCTGCTGCTGCTGCTCCTGCTGCTGCTCCTCCTACTCATCAACAACAGCAACTAATTTACAACACGCAACATTTGCAGTAAGTACATACTAAAAATTGCATTAAGCTGGTTCAGCCCTAATCATCCTCCTCCTCATTGCCATTACTACACCCATTCCAATTCCCATTCCCATTCCCCGATTCGACCCCATGCACGCGTCGTTGTCGTCGTCGTCGTCTCAAGTGGTGATTTCCTTTTGCTTTAGAGAGGTAACCCAAGACAAGAACATCCATTCCGGGCACGTTTTAACACGCTGCCAGTTTTGATTTAATTTAGTAGCAAACTACAAGAGAGAGAGAGGGAGAGGGGGAGGGGGAGAGGAGAAAAAGAGCTCAGAGCAGAGGGTAGAAAAGAGGGCAAACCATCATCGATCACGCCTGAGATCATCTCAGATCACTAAGCTCAAGCAATTTAACATGCAACCTCAACATCAGCAACAACTTCAACTTGATTAAGCAGTTAAATCAAAAGCGCAATCTGAGTTTTTCAGGCCAGCGGAGAGTGGTGAGTCAAAAGGTGTCCCAACAAGCCGTCAAAGTTGCCGCCTTCATCATGATCATCTTCATCATCGTCATCATCATCATCATCATCATCATGCTCTGTGGCCACACTTGAGAGAGCACCAGCACCTCCCTCCCCATTGCTTCTCCTCCTACCTACTCTTCGGCAAATGAAAAGGTCAACGCATTCTGCAATTGGTAAAGGGAAATGCCACACAACGGCAACAACAAAGCGGCGTGTTAATTGAAGACAGGCAGGCAACAACTACAACAACAACAGCAACAACAACAAAGTGAGTAACATCAGATTGCAGCTTGGCCAACTGGCTCCAGCTACAGCTCCATCTACATCTACAACTACAGCTGCACCTCAGCTTGGGGTGTTCAAAATCAAATGCTTCACTGGCTGCACCTTCCCTCCCCCCCTCTACATCATTGTGTCTCCTAGCAATTGGTTGCCGCAAAAAACTTTCAATTCAGTCGTAAAGTTGCTTCCTCATTTTTTCTCTCCCTCTCTCTATATCTTTGGGTGTTGCATGTGCAAACGCATAACTTGGACTTTGAAGATAGTTTTGCTCACCTCACCTCACCCCTTCCCTTCCCATCTCCTCCACCCTTCTAAAGTGTAGTCTCTTATTTGTTCATAACCATTTCGTGTTTCATTTGCAATTGAAAATGCAGTTTGTTGCAACTGCATTTTGCGAAATGTGGCGAAAAATGGTTCGCCAATATGAAGTGCAATTTGAAGAGAAAGAGTGTTGGTAAACATGACAAGATCATTCATTCATTATGTCTTTAGCCACAAGTGTTGATCATGTTAAAGACTTGGAAAACTTTAAACCTAAAGGGTTTTTAAACTCAATTGAATTTAGATCTATTTTAGAATAGATACGACTAGAATAATCATTTTGTAACTCCAATAGATTGTTACTTATAAAACTATATGAAGAAAAAGAGTGTTGGTAAAAATGGCAAGATCGTTCATTATGCCAGTGTTGGTCATGTCAATCTGAAAGTCAGCTAAAGACTCGGAAAACTTTAAACCTAAAGGGTTTTCCTCAATGGAATTGAGATCTATATTGAAACTCTAACAAATAATTACTTTTAAAACTATATAAAAACTGTTGTTAACTCTTATTTTAGAGACAATTTCTGACAGTTACTCAACGCGAATAGAATTGATTGGTTTATGGATTATGGTTTTGTCTTTATCTTATATTAATCAACAATCGGTAAACTTAAAATTAAAATTAAAGCTTAAGGCACATTAACAAATTAACAAGACTCAGGGCTGAGTGAAAGACAATGGCAATCAAGTTGATCAGGGCGAACGTTGACTTCTTAAATGTCAATCACATCACCCACCCAGCACCTACTTAGCCCACTCCTCTCTGCACTCATAGCCCGCTACCCCTCCTCGACCCCCTCCTCCTACTACACTCTGACTTGCAGTGCGCATGCAGTGCATAAATAAAATGCAAATCACAGATATAGAAGGGTGAGCGGGTACGGACTATGGAATGAAAAGAAGTTTATAAAATTAGCCACTGAGCAGAAGCGGGCACTCACTTGAGTTTGCGGTGGCTAGTGCAAAAATAAATGATTATGATGCGATGCCATTACCCGTAAGTAAACAGAAACACACGCACACTCCAGAGACACACACACACACACACACACACATAATCATAGAGGACGGGAGAGAATAGTTGACAACGCATTGCCCATAGTCAGCAGCAGCAGCAACAGCAGCAGCAATTGCCCGCACGCCTTTGGGGTTCAATGCCCAACAACGACAGCAACAGCAACGACAACGGCAACAGCAACGGCAACAACATTGTGACGCTGCTCTGAAGCACGCATTTTTCTTGGCTCGCGCTTGCTTCCGTGATTCTGTTTCTGGCCAGAGCGCATTATCATTATCAGCAGCAGCAACAAGAACAACAAAAACAAAACAGAAAATATCATAAAAAAAAAGGAGAGGAAAAGAGTCAACTGGAGTCTTGATTAAACTGCCAATAGCGTCAGTTTAGCTGCTGATGTTGATGTTGCTGCTGTTTGCTGTTGATGTTGCTGTTGCTGTTGCTGCTGGTGTTTGGCTCTGGCATTTTCATGCGTCGTTGAGTGGCATCTTCAAAATGATGGCAAAATGCCACCCGGAAGACATTTGCGTTCTCTTTAGTGTTTTCTTTAGTATTTGCTTATTTTTTTTTTTCTTTTAATTTTTTAATAAAATTATGCACCACATAAAGTAACTGAAGCGAAGAGAACTTTGCTATTATTGAAGTGTGCTTAAGAGCACTGAAAAAGAAAGCCATAGAACTCTGAACTCCCTTCTGAACTCTTCTGGAAAACTAGTTGCAAATAGTTAAGCAGAGCTTAGCATTTAAAAGTTCATCTTAATATTGGATCTATCAAAATTCGGAATAATTTAAATTCAAATATTAAAGCTGTGATTTGCTATTATTAAAAAATTCTTCTTTTAAATGAATTCTTAGGCATTCTGTTCTATTCTTTCATTTTTCTTATTTTTTTTCTTTTTATTGTTATGCCAGAGCCTCCATATGTTTCACCTTAAATTTCACATCAATCGTTGCCTTTTTGTCGCGCATTTTCAAGGTTGCTCATTAATTAAACAATGACAATTTATTTTGTATATTTTTGGTGTTTAATATTTGCCAAATTATTTGTATATCATTTTAAGTAAATAGAACAGACACAACAACAACAACAGCAATAATAACAAGAAAATAATGAATAACTGGGCATGGAAATGTACCCAAAAACAACCAAGAAACGAGTGACTGAGAGTGAGAGAGAAACAAATTGTTGCCACAGTGCAAACGACCTGCCAGCAACGCCGGCGACAACAATGAATACAGCAGCAGCAGCAAGAACAACAACGACAACAACACAAACAAACTCAAAAAATATGAATGCGAATGCCTAATGAGTCATTTTGAAATGGAAATGTTATTGCAACTGATGCAGAAATGTGCAAATTCTGTGGCAAATACAAAAAAATAACCAAAAAAAAATATGATGAAAAATAACAGCACAGAACAGAGACAGATCAGTCACAAGAAGCAGCAGAATAAGAAGAAGAAGGCATTGAACCCCGACAACAATTCTTAGTAAATGGGGGAATAAAAAGGCAAAGTGTTAAGGCAAACATTAAATGGCAACAATTGCAGTTGCCACTAACTGACGACGACGGTGACGACAACAAAAACAAGTTTCATTTGCAAATTAGTTGGCATGCTGCTGCTGTTGCTGCTGTTGTTGCTGTGGGGCGCAGGCGTAACACGGCAGCAACATAGAACAATGTGAGGCAATAACTAGCAGCAAGCTGCTTGGCATAAATTAACATTAGCAATTAGTCAAAGGAGACCATGTTGCCACATTCAGAGACACCAACAGCAACAACAATCAGAGACAGACGACAGCAACAATGTTTTACAAAGTTGACAACAGCAACAATAAGTATACAATTGAGTCATTGGCTTATACAGCAGTCAATCATCTGCAACAGGTGCTGTTGCTGTTGCTTCTTGATGTTGCTGCCGTTCACTTTGCTTTATCAAACTGTTTAATGATCTTTTTGCCTTTTGGGCTATAAAGTTTGATCATATTAATATTGAAATATTTCCAAATGTTTATAAATAAAGAACAGCAAATATATATATGTACATATATGTATAATTAACAAAATTATTTTTTATTTTGGGGTACATATATATATTTATTTATTTATTATTTTTATTGACTTTCAGTTTGCCGATTTGTTTCGCATTAAATGTCATAAACACATTTTACAGCGAGCATTGGACTTTTCGGTGGGTGTTCATTCTGAATTGGTCTCTCTCTCTCTCTCTCACGCTCTTTCTCTTTCTGTCTGAGTTTCTGGAAGAGCTAATGTCAGCGGAAGTGGCAAAAGAAGACGAGCAACCAACAAGCAGCAGAGGCAACGAGCAACGAACTGAAAGTGAAAGGCTCTTAGGGAATTTTGAGGCATGAAAGGCAACGCGAATGCCAAAGCAGGAAGTGAAAAGCAATTGCCTTTGACCCATGGGAAATTTGGAATTTGAAAATCTGTTGAGTGAACTGACATGAACTGAGAGAAGATAGCACATAGAGAGGCGGAAATAACATTTTTTTTCTTTTCAATTTTAAACTTGGAATTTAAGGTGAATTCTTCCGATTTCCATTACCATTTAAAATCAAACTTTTGCTAAATGAAAATAACAAAATCCTTCAAAAATATCTTAGCTGATTTGTAAATTGCTTGCTATAAGCTAAATTTAATAATACGGAAATAAATCATATTATAAAAAAGAGAAACACTACAATAGTAATAAAATTCATTTGAAAAATAAACAAAACGTCTCGATTAATAGTAACCAAAATTTTTGTTTTGTTTTAAGCTAACGACTTTTCAAAGAAGATAGAGATATGTTTTTTTGTAGGAGTCAAAGGCAGCAGCTCTTAAAATCTTTCTTAAGAGCGTTTTAGGCGTTTGACGTCCAGAAATAGCAAAATCATTTGGAAATTTGACTTTAGCTACTTTAATGAAAACTTTTACATATTATTTTGTACCACTTCAACAAAATGTCGTAATTTTATAGGTAAAAAACAACCTTAATGTTAAATATAAAAGAAATAAAACGTAAAAAAGGACCTCTCAGAGGTAGGATAATAAAAAGGCCTATAATTTTAAGAATTTTTCTCTAGCCGTCTTGAAATCTTAACACAATATTCTTGAAATAATTTACTAATTTAGAAAAAAGATATTTTGAATTTCCAAAACTCTACTCCTCCTCCTTCTTTAAGCTAAAAAAAATTTGTTTATTTTTATAATGTATTTTTCGTTTATAAAAAAATATCGAATCGAATCGAATCTTCTTCCCTTTCCCCATTTCATGATTTAGATTTTTATAAACATTTTCGGTTACATAAAGAAAACTGTGTTAGCTATATTCTTTTATTCTCAGTCAATTTCTATTAAAATTTTCTATGCATGAAACAATGACAAACAACAATCAACAACAACAATATATAGAAAAGAGAAAAAAAAAGAAACAAAGTCATAGCTTTGGTTAAGCTTTTATGTAGCCCAAGCAACAAAACAAAAGGCAATTGTCAAAAAAATTAAAAGCAAAATAAAACTACCACAAGCAAATTCAAAGCGAGAACAGCAACAGCAACAGCAACAACAACTACAATTCGCACATAATCAAAGTGTCTCGAATTGGTTGCTCGCTCTCCGACTGACTGTCAGTCTGTCTCTCTGTCTGTCTGTCTGACTGACCCAGTTTATGCCACAATTACAAAGTCTGTTTGTTGTGGTCTTTGTCTCTGCTCTTGCTGCTGCTGTTGCTGTTGCTGTTATTGCTTGTGGTGATGTTGTTGGCGCGCAGGCGCAGCACGACAACAACAGCGGCAATAGTTTCATTTTGCACTCGATATTTGTTGCTGAAGTTTTTTGGTTTTATTTTTTTGGTGATCTTTGTTGTTGCTGACATTTGATAGTTTTGCTTTCAAATTGTCTGCAATTGTGCCTGAGAGAGCCACAGAGCCAAATATATGTATTTTGTTGCCTTGGCAGCCGCAGCAACAGCAATAGCAACAGCAACACCAACTTTTGTGCCCATTCCCAAGCCAAGACAGAAAGAACTTTGTACGAAATCTTCTCTCACTTCTCTTGGCATTTTAATTGCAATTTGATTTGCGGGCAATTTGATTGATGGGCAGCTGGGGCACTGGGGAAAACGTGACGGCAGGGGGGATGCCAAGTAAAAGGAGAGCAAAAAGAAAAACTTTTCAATTAGCCAAGTTGTGCTAAAGCTGCTGCTCACAATAAATTTGATTAACGCCAAGAAATTTTCTACGAGTCCTACGAGAGCAAAGTTCAACTACAAAACAAACTGAAAGCCAAGTAGGCCAGAGGGAAATACACACATACATACATACATACACACATACATATATACATAGGTAGTTAGGGAGATGATATTGCTGCCGGCATTTGCCACAAAATGTGCCGCTGTTGCCGGCATGAAAAACTTTGCATCTATGTAATTCATGTTGCTACTGCCGCCGCTGCTGCTGATGCTACTGCTGCTGCTGCTGCTGTTGTGTGTACTTTATGTTTGACCCAAATTCCTGTGAAGCCAGGCAAAGTTGCTGCTGTGGTTGTTGCTGCTGTTGTTGCTGCTGTTGCTGATGATGCTGCTGCCTGCTGCAACATCTGAAATGCAATTTCTGCTTGGCAAGCGATGCGATATTTTTTCTCACTTTGTTGCCATTGCCAACAAAAGCTTTTGCAAATTAAATAAAAGTACAGCCACGCCCACACCCGCATACACTATAAGAGGCAACGAGAGTGGCAGAAAGGGGAGAGACAGAGAGAGAGGGCAACATAATTGCATTTATTTAGACTGAACTGACCCATTAAAGAAAAATAGAAAAACACAAAAAAAAAAACCAAACCAAAAAGAATTTAATTTACCGATTTGGCTTTCAACAACAATTTTTCGTTTTCAGCAACTTAATTGGAAAATCTCTCACGGCTCTGGCAATTGCCAATTGCAGCGAAAAGTCTAATTAAACCAAAGCGAGGAAAGCAAAATCAAAAGGCGCCTCAAAAGTTGCAAGTTTTGCTCAAAGATGAACACACGCCCACAGGCTGGCACACACACAAACACACACACACCCGGAAAGACACAACAAAAAGCAATTTAAGTAAATTATTGAACTTCCCTGTGCAACTATGTGCAACAAATGCAATGAGCCAAAGTAAAAGTCGTTGCAAGTAGCAGAACCAGGGGGCAAAACTCATCAAGAAAATGGCCATAAAGAAAACTATGAAAGCAAAAATCAACATATACCTTTAAATGCTCTGCGAAATAATGTTGCAAAAAATTATTTGAGATGCCTACACGAAGACCTTTGGAAAACCAATAATGAAACCTTTCTATAGGCGATCTTTATTAGTCATTAGAAGAAGAAAGAAAAAGCACAGCTTAAATGCCTCCCACTTAAAGGGTATGTTAAAAAACCAAAATTATGGCTTAGCGTTTACATTGTGTGTGTGTGTGTGTGTGTGTGTGTGGGTTTTTTCTTTCCACCAGCAGCAGCAACAAAAAGGATTGGCTGTGTCTGTGTCGTGGGCGACATTGTGGCATTCGGGTAAATTAAGGAAGTGTTTGCTTAACATTAGAGCGAGAGACAAGGAGGTACAAGGCACATGCCACATGGCATATAAGAAAAATGGGCAATAAAAATGTTGCAGGCAGGCAGGCAACAGGCAACACTGACGCACAGCCTAATAAATGTTGCACGCAGTCAACCAACTGCAACAGCAACAGCAACAACAACAACAACAACAATGACAGTGACAACCAACAAATATGTTTTGGCTTGTCACACAGTCAGCAGACAGCAAGCAAGCGGCAAGCGCAACACGCCCCCGAGAGTTGTCTACCTTTTGCCCCTTTCGACACACACAAACACACACACACACAACATTCACTTCCATCTATGTATCTATCTCTGTCTTTTTGGGCAATTAATCGTGCAACATCAAATAAATTTGCAACAGCAAAAGGCAAAAGGCATAAGGGAACTAATGTTCTTGTTGTTGTTGCTGTTGCCTCCTGCTGCTGCTGCTGCTGACAAGAGTCATAAAACGGCAAATTTCATTTTAAAGTTGGTTTACTCTTTCCGCCTTGTGGGTGGGTAAATGGACGGATGAATGGGAAATGGAATTGGAATTGGCTTGTGGGCTTGGCCTTTTGCCTTTTGGCTTTCAGCTTTAGTTTTTGGTTTTCGGTTTTCGGTTTTTGGTTTCAGTTTCTTGTTGCAGGAAGTATTTTTGCCAGTACCCACAATTTGTGGCTTGACTTGTTGGCTTATTTGTGGTTAGCCTATCCTATCCCCCCTCCCCCTCAGTCTCGCTGCGGATAATTGAAGTTGTTTATGGAATAGTTGATGGCCTTTTGTGAAAAGCGGGGAATACCTAAAAGTATGCTATAAGAAATTTTGCCCATTTTCTTTTCTTTTTTTTTTTTGGTTACATGGATCTTTAAGTGTTTCTCGACCCAACCCATTGGACTGCATGAATACTAACGAACTTATCACCGGGAAACCCTTCACTTTTGGTTGTTGTTTTTTTTTTTATGTTTGTACTTACAGTCTCGACTCATGCCCGCTGAGAGGCATTTCTTGAAGCGGCAATATTGACAGCGATTGCGATTTAGACGTATGACCAAGCACTTGCCGTCTCTGAGGCAACGATATTCAATTTGTTTTTGTATGCTGCGACGAAAGAAGCCCTGTTAACAGGAATATAATACATAGAGTTCATTTTCAGATTTAATAGATTAATTAATTAATTGACTTTTGAACTCACTTTGCAACCCTCGCAGGAGGTGACACCGTAATGATAACCCGATGCTTTGTCACCGCAAACTTTGCAGGGTACAAAAGATTTTGAGGAGACGCCGTTGTTGTTGTTGTTGCTGTTGCTAGAGTTGTTGTTGCCGCTGTTGTTGTTGTTGTTGTTGCTGGAATCGGCTAAACTAAATGCCTGCTGTTGCAGTTGCTGCTGTTGCAACTGTTGCTGTTGTTGTTGCTGTTGCTGCTGTTGTTGCTGCTGCTGTTGCTGTTGTTGCTGCTGCTGCTGCTGTTGTGTTGTTTGCTCTGCAATGATAAAATGCATTTTCTACTTTTACAATTTCATGCAATTGAAGTTTGGAAAATTGTTCAGTTATGCAATATTACTCATACGCCAGGTAAGCCGCAACATTTACTAAATAAGCATTGCTGTCGTTGTCGTTGTCGATGTTGCAAACCTGATGATGTTATGTTGCTGGCAACTATCGCTTGCTCCGAATCTCAAGTTGGTTGTCTCATTTGTCAGCAGCATTGACAGCTGTCAGTTAACCAAAAGATACCAACAACAACAATCAAAAAAAAAAGGACCTCAAAAATGGTAAAAAGTGAAAAGAAGTAGAATACAACTTGCATGAAATATCACATATCGCAACATCGTGTGGTCAAACGAATTGCTACACAATTATTCATTAAATATTAACATTTTTTTCCAAGTAGAGATGGATACGGACATAATTTATGACAAACATGACGTTAAATAATAAGGGGGAAAACAGTTTTTCTTTTTTGAATCTATAACATTCGAAGAATATTGTATCAAAACTTCAAGCTAATCGGCGCGAAATGTACGAAGATATAGCGTTTTAAACAAGGCTCGATGGTGTTTATTCAATTAGAGTTTTAGATCAATTTTATTTGGTAGTTTTGTACTTTTTAACGATTACCATCGAATTTTACTTAAGTTCGGCATGTTTTTAATGTCTACACTCAATTTAATCAAGAAGGGACCAATTAAAGGTTTACAAATTTGTTTTTTTTTATCCATTGGCCACCGTTTAATTTAACCCCATAGGACTATTTTCTTTTTGGAGTTATTTAAAGTTAATTATCTACATTTTAACTCCTGTAAATCAACATTCTAGATTGCGCCTTGACTTAAATATGGTTAAAATCATATCATCAAATTTGCTATTCAAAAAAGTTCGTTTCTTTTATATTTAAAAAGTATATGTTTTTGTTTAAAATCAATCATAAATTGTGAAGCTCTAGAAAAAGCAACCTACCATAAGAATTCCAAACAAAACAATACCAAAATCTTTCCAATAAACCACAAGGCAGTACTATCAATTTATTTATGAATTCGAAAAGTAATTCGTTTTGGATTAAGACCTTTCAATCAAGCAAACTAATTTCTTACCCAATTTCGAGTTAAAAATAAATAAATTCAGCAAGCTGCTACAATTTTTGGTATCTATGTTTCATAAATTAGTTACGAATCTCTAAACAATAACAAATTCTTAAGATTCTCAAGATGAAAAAACAATCATCATCGTCTTAATGAAATTATGTCTGGTTAAGTAAATTAAATTTCACTACTTTGATTGGATTCATTGCGATTCTGATGTCAGTTTCTATTGCATATTAAAAAGAATTTTCGCTTGCTTCAACAGCTTTTTTTGCAGATATCACTCTGGCAAATAATTTGAAAAAGCAAAACAAAATAAAAAAAAGACTTAATTCAGAAACGAGCCATTACAGAGGGCAATCACCCCTTTTCGGTTTTCATATTTGATTTGTGTGCGATAAGGAAAAATTCCGAAAATGATGAAGAAGAAGAAGAAGCTGAACAAAATATCACGTATACGCCTACACCAACAACAACAGCAACAGCAAAACAAAAACAACTGCCAGTCACGAGGAAAACAAGGAAAACCAAAAACCAACAGCAACAACAACAACACGAGAAGCAGCCGCACAATTTTCACCAAATGAAAAATTTGCATTGCAAATTTTTGTAGAAGAAAAATAACAAAAAATAAAGGAGGCAGAAAAATTGGAGCCGCAGACAGAGACGACGACGACGCCAGCAACAACAACAACAGCAGCAACAGCGGCGGCGGCAGCAACAAATGTTTGCTTCTTGGCAATTTGTTGTTGTTGTTGTTATTGCATTTTGTTGTTTTTTTTTTTCTCATTTTCCATTTTCAATTCAATTTTCTAATGCGAAAAAAAGTGAGCGAAAGAGGCAAATGAACTAAAAGCTGGAGTTTGAACTGTAGTTACTAGTTGCAGCAGCAACAACAACAGCGGCAGCGTTGTTGCAGCAATTGGCGTTGCCACACCTCGAAAAATAAATGCGAAATGAAATTAATGTGCAACTTGCACGCGCCGACAAACAAACAAACTAACTCTATGGAGTCGCAAGCAGAGGGGAAGGGTGGGAAGGACGGTGAGGCCGGGGGAGAGGAGAAGGAAAGGGCGGAAAGTCGACGCGTTACGCGCTTGTGCAATTGTAAATTGAATTTTCAGCCACGAAAAGATGTCTGGAAAATGTCGCTGAAGTCGTTGTTGTTGTTGCTGTTGCTGTTGTTGCTCGCTGCAGTTGTCGTTGTCGTTGGCCTGAGCAGGAAAAGCAAAAGGAAATTCAAGTGCCTTCGCCTCTGTGCCTTGGCTTTTCATTTTCGCGCCGCATTCGCGTTCAAATGCAAATCATTTGGCCGCTTTTGTAAAATGACAATTTTCCAACGCCATTGTATGCGGTTGCCATAGACCAGAGAAGATCGTAGGAGTGAGAGAGATAGAGAGCAAGGGGGGAGCTAGAGGAGCGACTGGGACCCATTGCTGCTTGGCATTTCCGCGTTGTCAGACACAAGAGGCAAACGATAGATAGACAGACGACAACTCGTTGCTGTTGTCGCTGTTGTTGTTGTTGTTGTTGGTGGTGGCATATTTTTCTTTATATTTGATAAAAAAAAAAAAAAATAACAAAACCCATCGAACGGGAATGAGTGGCAATCAGAGACAGATATTCAATATATATATATATATCTTAAAATTTGATTTAATTTGCTTTGCCATTTCGCAATTTCCTGCCAGCAACATTCGCCTTTACTAATTGCAGCAATTAATTGTTGCTGTTGCTGTTGCTGCTGCTGCTGGTGTGCAAAAATTAATCCTTGCAGACAGAGACAGAGAGCCAAATGCCAATTAGAAAGTCCCCAGGTGAAAACTTGTGTTGGTTGTGGTGCAACAAGTGCTTATAGTTATTTATGGCTTGAGGGATTACCTCAAGTTACTATTGAATTGAAAACTTAAGTTATAGGCGGGTGGACTAAAGGGTTTAACTCGATGTCAGATTATTAAATAATTCACTTCAATTTATTGCTAATATTTAGCTTAAATTACTTTCATTCTAAGTTTAGCAAACACAAAAGATTTGTTCTTAGATTAATTTCACAGTCATTCATTTGAGATCCACAGCAATTCGTAACAAAATCAGTAAGCTAAAAATGAGGCAAAGTCGGGTCAAAGGACTGTAGTAATTTGAGGTAAAATGTCATTAGGAAATGCAGTGAATCTTTTGGCAATTAAGATAAAACCCAGTTTACAGACGATCAGACAAAGGTTGTTTAGATATTTATTTGCATATTAAGGAGATAATGCGAAGAAGGTTGCCCAACAATATTTGTAGTTTTTCTGTAACACCTTCAAAAATTTCTAATTCATATCCACACTTTGATAATCACTTTAGAATGGGTTAAATCGTAGATGATGGCGAATTCAAGGATTAGAAAAGGTTTACAGACATTTTTAACGCAGAAAACTATTTGAAAATAGCCATACATCGTATGAATTTTGACGTATAAAATAAATGTTGATGTCTACATTCGGAATAAATTTTTTTTTTGTTTCAGTTCCCCAATCCCCCCAAAATATGTTCCTCTAGATCCGCCCCTGATTCAGGCCTTTATGATTAAAATGTCCAAGCCAGGCTGAAGTCGTTTTTATCTAATTTCCAATAACAAGAAACTAATTAGCAGCAAAGAAAAAAAAGGAAACTTAACTATGCCTTGTTATTCCCCTATGGACTCCAATTATGACAAGCTCTGTCTAATCTCGGTTTAACACGCCTGTTCGATGCGAACTTGGGACTTTTATTACCATTTCAAATTTCCTCGATCCTTAAGATATCCGCAATCTTCATTAATGCAAGAAACACAAAACAAAATTGCAATTCCCTTTTGCTGGAATTTTTCAATTATGTATTAACTATTTTCATTCGAAGGGGGTTCGTTTTTTATGAAAATGAAAACCCAATTTGCATGGCATTCAATTGCAGTAATAGTGGCCAATATGAAAGGCAATTTTCTTTACCAACAGCAAACGACAGCAACAACGACAACGACAACATCATCATCATCATCGACAGCAACCAATTGCAATTGCAATCGCAAATGGCATTGCCAGCAACATCGACAGAAATTATATTCATTTTCACATTTTTCATGCTCAGCTTTAATAGTTTCCGTAAAAAAACAAAAAAAAAAAATACAAAGATAAAAGAAAAAATTCAAAAAGGAAAAGTCAAGAGGAAATAAATTGCCAAGATGTTGTTGCTGCAGTTGTTGCTGTCTCTGTTGTTGCCGCTGTGTATTATGCAATGGCAATGTACATTTTTTTGGCATAACTTTCAATATGGGGGAAAAAAAAACTTCATCGGCGATCTTGAAATTAAACGAATTTGAGTCTCACCTTTCTTTAGATGCGCAATAGATGAAGATGTTGCTGCTGCTGCCGCTGTTGCTGTTGCTGATGCGGATGCTGCTGCGGCTGCTGCTGCTGCGACTGCTGCAATATTACAACTGGAGCTGGAACTGACCGCTGACGAGTTTGTATAATGCTCCGAGCAAGTTGATGACGATGATGAGGAAACAGTCTGAGATGAGGATGAGGCTGAAGAACATCCGCTATCTGGTGAGGCATGGGCACCACCCGAAGATGATGTTGAGGATGAGGCGGAGGTGGAGGAAGTGGTGGAGGAAGAGGAGGCGGAGGCGGAACTGTTGTTGCTGGCCGGACCAAATTGATGCACACTGCTGATGGTGTACAAAGGACCTCCACCATTGCTTAGGGAGCAGCTTAGTTGTTGTTGTTGCTGCTGCTGTTGTTGCTGTTGTTGTTGATGAAGGGTATGAGAATGTTGCTGCAGTTGCTGCTGGTGCTGTTGATGTTGCTGCTGTTGGGTGTGGCTTACTGTCGCTGCTGTGGTTGCTGTTGCTGTTGGTGTTGCAGCTGCTGCTCTGTAAGCTCTGTAATTGTCACACTGCAGCAGCTGCAAAGGATCCGCCTCAATGGCACTTAGGCAATCCTGTAAATCTCGTTGCTGCTGCTCTTCGTCCTCTTCCTGGTCAGATTCTAGGCTAGCTGCCTCACTGTATGCACCTTGGGTAGATGAATCCTCTGGTGTATCAAAGAAATGCAAATTAAAATCCGAATTTGCATCGAAATTGACCTGGGGCAATGCTTCTGCTTCCCCCTCTTCGATATCTTCTTCTACGTCCTCCTCCTCGTCGTCCTCCACTACTTCGTCGTCTTCTTCGTGGTCGTCGTCGTCTTCCTCCCTCCCTACGTCGTCCTCGTTCTCGTCGTCGTCGACGTCGTCGTCGTCTTGGTCGACCTCGTCTCCGTCGTCGTCCTCCTCGTCGTCAAAGTCTTCGATATTGTCCTTTACCCTCGCCTGTTTCTGTTGCTCTTTGACACTCAAAGTTTCCACCAATAGATTGGTGATAGAAATTTGCGATTGATGCTGCTGCTGCTGCTGTTGCTGTTGCTGTGCTGCCTCCAGCTCTATTTGGTAACTATCCATGTTGCTGTTGCTAGCATCGCATCCATCATCATCATTGTGAAGTTGCAATCTTTTGACAGTCTCTCACTCAGCATTTTTATATGGGCACTTGGCAAAAAAAAAAAAAACAGTTCAACTCTTTTATTTGGCCTTTCTACATACAATATACACAAGACATACGAGAGATACACAAACTGACTTTCGGACTGAAATCCATCTAGAAAAGCTTTCTATTAAAGAAAGAAGAAACCGAAGCTAGAAAGAATGTCAATAGAAAGATACTGTGATAAGAAAGTAAAGTGATTTTAATTCATTAAAAAATGAAGTATTCGAAAGAATCAAGCATTTAAGCATTTGCAAGAAAATTGAATTAGAAATTATTAAGAAAGTTCGTATTGTGATCACATATGCATCTATGTATGTATGTATTGATGTAGCCAAATAGTTTGCTAGATAAGAATTGTTTTCATTCTTTCTTCTCTCTTTCAAAGATTTTCTGAAGTCCTTTAATGAACCCTCCCAGTATTATCATTATCATCATGATCATCAGCATTCTGTTTCACTTGCACTTGACACTTGAAAAACAACAACAACAAGAAAAAAAAAAAAAACAAACTAACTAACTAACTAAATGCGTAATAATATCTAAATATCATAAATTTTCAATTCACTTCCGTGTTGGTTTGCTTCCTTTGAGTCCTTTCGTATTCACTCGCGATAATTTGTTGTTTGGGAAATTGAGGTAGGTGGTGAGTTGGTGGGCGAGATGAAGGGAAATGCGGGAAAATGAAAGGAAAGCTGTGTTGTGCGATTGCGCGTATACAGAAAACTCCTCGTCTCTCGACAAGATCCAAGCGCCAACTTTGCAGCGCTCCAAATGCGCAACAGAAATTCAAACCAAACTAAAGAACCTACGACAACAACGCAGCACCAACGGCGACGACGGCGACGACGACGACGACAGCAGCGAAGACAGCAACAACATCGACGACTACGACGACGACGACTATGGAGTCCAAGAACTCAAGAGCAAGGCAAAAGAACAGAACAAGAATCAGCCATAGACGTTGTGTGTGTGTGAGTATGGGGAAAGAGCAGCAGAAATACGTAGAATGTGTGTGGCTGTGTGGCCCAATGGAGTGAGGGAAAAACTCTGCTAGAAAAACGTAGCGCCGCACGCGGCTGACTCACTAAAGCAGATATCATGGGGGAGGAGAAGGTGGCTGGGGTAGGGGAGGTGATGGTGGTGGTGATGATGGTGGGGTAAGGGTTCTACCTTACTCCCAACAAGAGTCAATGTGCTGCTGCTCTTGCCAGTTTCTTTTTTCTATCTATCTTTCTAATCTCCAACAGCAACAGCAGCAACAGCAACAACAACACGCATAGGCACTCTCGGTTGCCTGTTGGTGTTGGTGTTGCACTTTTCCATTTGTGCAAAACTCTTTTCCTGGTTGCTATTTTCAATTTCTATTACTAGGCAGCAGCAGCAGCAGCAGCAACATCAGCTGCGCAGTCAACGTCAGCTTCCAAGTGCACTCAAGATCAATTTCACACACACTATGAAAGCCAGAGAGAAAGACTAAGAGATAGAGAGAGAGAGAGAGAAAAAAAGTTAGAACCCCACCGAGAGAGAGAACCGTTACGTGCCATCCTGCTCCCTCTCTCTCTCTCGCTCTCTCTTTCTCTGGTGATGGAGCAAAAGAGCGCGCGCGCAAGTTCTACAATGCGGAAGTTAAATAATTTTTGCACTCAAATATTGTTGTTGTTGCTGTCGCTGCCACCACCTCTGCTGCTGTTGCTGCAGTTGCAGTTGCTAGGCAGTGAAACTTGCCAAAACTTGTTTATCATCTAAGATTTTTTGTGTTTTTTTTTTTTTTTGGCAAACAAAAAACTTTTTAATAATGACAAATGCAAACAATTTTTTTGATGTAGTGCTTCTTCATAAAGATGAAGGAAACTTTACTAGTTTTATAGCATCCATAAACTAATCTCGTCTGAAAACTTCAACAATTTATTAATTATACTTAAACTAATCCAATAATAAAAAAAAGTGATAAATAGTTTATAGTTACATATAAACAGATTAAGTTTATCTTCATTTATTGTTTTATCAGCTTTGAAACCGAATTCATACCCATAAGCTTGTATGGGAAATTTGGATTTGTTTTTTAAATTTTCATAAGCTTTTCTTTTAGTCAACCAAAACGAATTTGGTTTTGGTTTTTTATTAAAATATGGCCAAATATTTCATTTCATACCATTATGTCAGACGTTTCAGGCGCATTTCATTTCCTGTAATGCTGCTTCTTCACGGTCAGTGCAAGGAAAAATTGGAAAAAATTGGTAAAATTGGAAAAATGGGAAAAATAATTTTCCTGCATTTGCCGTTGCACAATTTTCCCTGACGAATGCTTTAAGCAAAAGAGAAGCAACGAAAGTCAATGATCAGCGAAGGCGGCAGCGATAGTGAGACTGCAGCAGCAACAGCAGCAGCAGCGACGCAAGCAGAGCATTTGCAGCTGGTTTGCTTTCTGCCATTTTTCCAAGGGGGCAGCGAAAGCAAACAGAAACTGTAAATAACAAGAAAAACGGCAAACGATGACGATCCTCCTCAATCCTCCCCACACGAAAGCGAAAAGTCCAACGGCAACGACAAAACCGAACCGATCGTTCAACCGACCAACCGACCAACCGACCATTCGCCCCCACCACCCCACTTCACCCCTTGATTGCAATGCGTTGATAAAACCTGATCTCCACACACACACACACACAGGGAAGTCCAGAGACGACGAACCAGGAAGAGAAAAATTGAAAATGCCGATTGTGTAATCGCTAAGCTTGTGTGCGTAACTTGAGAGAGAGAGAGAGAGAGAGAGAGCGAGCGAGCGCAATGGAGTGGAGCGCCTTGAGTGAGAGTTGTTTGATGTGTGGGGGTAAAGGGGTGGACAGCCTTTCACGTGGCTCTACTGCCGTCGCTGCTGTCTCGACTGTTGTTGCTGCTGCTGGTGTCGTTTCTTTTTTCTCCCTTTCTTCTGCAACGACTTCTTCTTTTTCTTCTTCTTCATCATTGAATTTCTATTCTTACGTACTTAACTCCCATTGCATTTCACTTATCAAAACGATTCTTCTAGCGGTCTGCTGCTGCTGCTATTCTTGCTGCTGCTGCTGTCGCTGCCATTCATTTTTTTCGCGTTTTATTTATTTTGCTATTGTTGGCGTCGCCGCCGTCGTCGTCATCTAAGTTCAATGACTTCTCATGGGCAGCAGCAGCAGCAACAAAGTGGCGCAAAATGCGTTTAGTTTTTGCTCTTTTTCTATTTATTAGCCTATTGCGAGGAATGTTTCAAAAGTTCTTGGCCTTGACAAGAAACGATTCAATTTTTCGATGGCGTTTGCTTAATACAGAAAGACGAAGAACTCGCATTGGATCAATTATTTTAGATCCTTTTTTCGCTTATATCCAGAATCTACATTTCTTTTTAAATCAAATCTATGCTTCAACTGAACGTGTCTAAATATTTTCTTGATCTTCGCCATATTTCAGTAATTCCTTTCTTATTTTACATCTTTGGTTTTGCTTAGACATTTTCTCGAGTTTGTTAAGAGAATCTTAACGATCTGCCCCAAATTTGTAACTTTTCAGAACTATCTCTTATTTTATGTTTGCTTGCCTTTTTTCTTCTCAAGCTTTAAGCAATATGTTTTGTATTTTTACAGATTTTCATTCTGTTTAGTTTAGTTACCAATTACTTGTGTGACAACCCTCGCTTGTGTTGTATTATGGCCCTGCTTTTAGATTGTAGATTCTATGAATGTTTCGGTTTCTTGTTTATTTTGCACATTCCTTTTTTGTTTTTGTGGCAGTAGCCTCCACGACGATTGTTTTTGCTGTTATTGTTGTTGTTGTTGTTGCTGCCGAGGCTTGACTGATATGATAGCATTAAAGTTGTAAACAAACTTAGAAGAAGTGGGCGTTAGAAATTATCACTTCAAATACAATAAATAGAAAGGCGGAGAAATAAATGTGAGATTGTGGAAAAATTATGGTTAAGCATGCGTAGAATCTAAAGCGATAAATAAGATTCCATAGACTCGGACCATAGCAACCGAAACACACGAAAACTGAGAATATTAATCTAGATTTCGATTAAATCTAGAACCTAGAAATTCCATTGCTAATCGATCTATTCAAATTTAAGTATCAGTCTCTTGGTATTTGTCTGTTGGTGTAGCAGGAATACCTTTGTCAGAGATGGCCACAGGGCTTAGAGGAAGCATTCGCTATATAAACGTCACATTCAGATTCAGCGACCACAAAAAGCCAACAGTAAAAGCAACAGCAACATTCTGGCACAGATTGTAAAAGGCAGCCTAAAATTCCTGGTCGACACTTGGCTCCCCCACCAATTTCCCATTTTCCTCTTTCTATCTCTCTCTCTCTCTCTGTGTGTGTGTGCAGTTTTGCAATTTCAGTTTGTGTGTGGCATCCCATTTCTGGCAATGGCAACGAAATCTAAACCAACTAGCACAATAAAAAAGAAAAAGGCCCAAAGTGGGAGCAGAGAAAAACGTTTGGCAATGTTTTCTGCCCATCGAATGTCAGCAACCTCAATAAAATGTTGCAATTTTGATGCCGCACCGAGGCATGATCTGTTTCATAGTTGGCTATAAATAAAAGCCCCCCACTCCCTCCCAAAAAAAAAAAAAAAAAAAGAGAAGGAATTTTTATTCAAAACTTACCCAGCAAGATGTCACTGCAAGTTGAAGCAGAACCGGAAACGGAACCATAGCCAGAACCACAACCAGAATGCGAGCTCAACGATGATATATGACCATCTCCTTCCGAAGGACTTTGATTTGACTCCCTTAAAGGACTGCTTGGCGTTGTTGGTGGCGTGTTAAAACCACGTGGCTGTTGGCTAGTTGCTGTTGCTGTTGCTGTTGCAGTCGATCCAGTTGGTGATTCAATATTGAAATAGCTGGCAATTACTGGCAGCCTGTGAAAAGGAAGTCAATTACAAGGATAAAACGATTACAAGGAGTATTAAATATGTAAGGAAATTATATTCAATATCAATGTCAAAGTTAATTGCTTTTAAACATTTAAAAATCCTTAACCATAAATCCATTTTGCTTTACTTTGCCTTTTCTTTTTCCTATAGCTAACTTTTTCTCTCTCCTTCGCTCTCTCTCTCTCTCTCTCTCTCTCTCTCTATTCCTGTAGCCACCATTTCTTCTTGGCAAGTAATTGATTGGAAAAATGGCCATTCATGTTAAGTGCAGGCAGTACCTCTTACAACCCCCTCCCCACCATCACCACCACCACCCCAACCATCCCTTAGCACCTCTCCACCCAACCGCCTTTCGCAGTTACGTTGGCACAATTCTTAACTCGTTTTTGCCTCGTAATTGGCCATTTTCTATAGTCAGTGTCCAGGCCGGGCGCAGACACTGAGAAATTTATTGAATATCAACAACGCTTTGTGTGGCCCCCCACAAGCCCATCACATTGATCGATAGTTTCACAATTGATGTGAAAATTTAAAGACCCTTTGCATTTTCTCTTAAAGTATGCACTAGAAATATATGAAAATTTAATCCAAAGCGTTCCTAGAAAACTCCGTATTAATCGAATCAATTATTGAATACAACAAAATTTATATCAGTAAAAGCATTTTAAATTTAAGTTAAATTTAAGGAAGACTTCTTTGTATACTCGGAAATACACGAAAATGTGTAGAAAATTTGAAAATTATTTTTGTATTTCTACATCTATTATATATCGCCTTCATATAAGTCTCCCCTCCAATGCAATGAACTTTTTTTCTAGTTCTCGTCACAATCCAAATAATAATTTCCGTATTCGGCTTTTATTAACTCTAGAAGATGTTCTTTGAGTTTCTTGACAGTTAAGGCTCGGGTAAAAGAACGATAATCAAACTTTTAAGCTATTTTGGAGCTATTATTTTGGTTTTGCCCTATGATATTCGCACAATTAATCGATTGTAAACGGACCAAGTCTCATTGGCCATAGTTAGGTATTCCAGCTTATCATAATAGTCAAAAATAATCAACACGACTCAAAAAAATTTGTGTGTTTTCGTTACACAAATTAAAAAGTTTCGCAGTCATGAGATGAAATTGAATAGGAATGTCCTTAAGAGTGCTGCTAGCCCAAGAAAAAATGAGTTCAAATGGTTCTTCATATATATGTTAGTGTAGCCAGAAGTAAAATGAGTTTAAATATCAGATAGTTTGTGCTAATTGAGTTTCCATCACTCATACGCCAAGTAAACCATCATCACCATATGACAATCTAATAAATTTGAAAATCTGTATAGGTTTTTATTTGTTCTGTTCCATCTATTACTCATAGGCGCAGTGCAGTTGTTGTTCTCCCAGAGCAAGCAAAATCAAAGAAAGTCAATCCCAGGCCCAGCATCCTTTGTCTTTGCATCCTTTTTAAAAAATCAATATACACACACGTACACACAAACACACACACACACACACACACTTTGCATGTAGCATGTAGCCTGCACCTCCTGTGGCTGCATTTACTCTTCTAACTTGCCTCATGTCTCAGCGTGGAAGTTTTTTTTTTTGGTTCGGTTTTTATTGCATTTGCTTTGTGGCCTCTCCTGGGCCATGTTTTTACTGAGTTGATGCTGATGCCAAAGCCCAAGCCCAAGCTAAGTCTCGTCCTTATGCACTTTATATGAAGAGTGCTATGGCACTCGAGATTGTTGCTGCTGCTGTTATTGTTGTTGTTGTTGCTGTTGCTGCTGTTGTCACAATATTTTCGCTTTTCAATGCGATGCTTGAAAGCACAAGTGAAGAGAATTGTAACCATGTGGCATTTGGTAGGCCGTTTTATGGCCTCCTTTAAAATGATACTTTTGATTTATGCAACTAACATCGATCGAGACAGAGAAAAGTTGAGGTGGACAAATGACAGAGAAAGAGAGAAAATCTCATCATTTGTTAGGCCCTGTCAGAATTTATAAATAATTCTTTTTTAGAGAAAAATGAGTAAAAGACTGGGGGAGAAAGAAGGAGGAGTTGGAAAAGCGGGTTGGTAAGGGGTTTAGTCATTTTCACATTTCATTTTCAGTCATCAACGCCAAATGCCTGGCTATTGTGTGGGCGTGGTATGCCGGCTTCGTTTAACAAAGGCAACCACAACAACAACAGCAGCGGCAGCAGCAGCAGCAGCAACAACATCAGCAACATCACCAAGTGCAGCAGCCACCGCATCTGCTGCGGCTTTTGTTGTATGTGGCAGAGGAAGTAGGTTAGTGGCTCACACTCGTCATAGTCAGAGCAAAATGAATGATGGAGTAACTGCAGCAAACTGTAAATGTTGCTGCTGCTGCTGTCGCAACTGCTGCTGCTGATGATGATGATGATGAGGGTCCTGGGCAATTGTATGGTTAATTGAAAAAAAGAAAAGGCGGAAAGTGAAAGGAAAAGCAGCATTCATATGGCCCCAGGTGTGGTCATTAAATGGAGCACACACGCACACACACAGAAATAGCATTTATATCACACACACACACTCATACATACAGATATATGGTATATATTTACATATAATATAGGTGTATACCTGGTTTTATTCGGGTGTTGTTGTTGTTGCTGTTGATGATTCAAACTTGTGTTTGAATACTCCATGAATAGCCGGCCCTCCCAGGGGCGGGCCTTTGTTGTACAAAGGCACTATAATACATTTAAACAGCTGGCTAAATTAGGGTTCAAGCCGAAAAAAAAATCTCTATATATATATATATATATATATATGTATATATTTTTTTTTAAATTTTCCGATAGAAAACGTTGAGTTTCACACGCTGCGCCTAAAAGATGCCAACATTTTTTTCCACTTTCACTTAAAGCTTGAATCCGTGTGAGTGTGAGTGTGAGTTTGAGTGTATGTGTGGCTTGCGACTCTGTGTGTATTTGAGTGTGTGTGTGTGTGTGTGTGTGTGTTGAAAGTTTCCTCCAAATTGTTCGTTAAAATGTTTGAAATAATATTTGGAATTTTTGCACTTGAATTTTGATATTTTTCTTAATTTTTAAATAGCGGAAATGTGTATTATTGCCGTTTGCTTAGTGACTGCAGTCATAACTGGGCATAGAGCAAAACTGTAAATCGGCTTTTTGGACACGGCTGCTGCTGCCTGCTTGCAATTTTTGCCTGTTTGTAGCCAACGAGCAGCCTCTGGGCCCGAAACAGCAACGACGACGACGACAACACAACGACCACGACGAAAAGGACGACGGCAACGGCGACAACAAAATGCAGCAAAAGCAAAGCAAAAAAAAACTTTTATATTTTCTTCTCTTTTTTTTGTGGTTCTTTCTTTTTTTTCTTTCTTTTAAGCTGCGGCACAGTCAGGCACATGCACAGGCACAGGATGTGAGAGCCAACAACAAAGCCATCACATGGTTTGGTGCAAGCTTGCCGCAGCCGCTAAAAGCAGCAGCAGCAACGACCCCAAATATAACGGCGCCGCAAAAACATAAACAGAGAGCACTCCGAAAATGCACGAGCCGGTGAGAGAAGCAAGAAAACGGTTCTTTACAAGAGTGCAAGTGAGAGTGCCGATGCGAAAATGTCACGCCAATGAATGTATTTTCATTAAAATTATCATAAACTGCATCAAGTAATTAGGAAATTCCATTTAGAATATCGATTTTTAATTACTCGCTAGACAAAAATCAGTCACATCTATTAAAAGTTTTCAAAATAAACGGCAAAACTCGGTGAGAGCTCTCTCCAAAGCTCTCACGCCGGCGCGCTTTCAATTTCAATTGCACAAAAAAGAAAGCAAAAAAAAAATTGTTTGCCTGCCCACGCGAGCTGCACAGAAATCGCGTGCACCGAGGAAAGCAGAAATCAGGTCAGGGACGTTTGGGCACAGTGGTAAAAAAAAGTCAAAAACTGAAAGCCCCACACATTACATACATATATAATCTAATCGAATCATAATTAATTAACATACATGCATAATTCTATATGGCGACTTACCACTCAGTCCTCAGTCCTCAATTGATTGTTGAAACTATGTCCATACAAATGTATGTATGTGTTATTATCCATGAATTTGTATGGTATTAGGCCTCATTATCAACTTGGTTAGTTTTTTTTTTTAGCATATTATAATGTACACTTAAATTGTCTTAATTAATGTTTACAATTCGATCACTTTGTTTTCAAACGACAAAAACTTAGCTTCTTCTTTTAACTCCAGTTCTTTATATCCTAGTGTTGGTAAATTTTAAATTCGCCCGTTATTATTAAATTATGCATGGGTGGTATTTCACACTAGTGCTAGAAAACATAATGATCGTTACATTTCAAACAAGTGTTCAAAACATCCTGCTTCAATATAAGTATATAAAAATGCTATAATAAAACAGATATAATGAAAAGGGCGTTATATTAACAGCATATATGCACAATATAATGCAACATTTGTGGCAACACAAAATGCATATACATATTATATACATATTTGAAACTAATTTTAAAAACGGCAATTTTTTATCTCCTTTGAGTTATTTTAAAAACCATTTTTATAAGCAAAATCATAGAAGTATTTCTAAATAAACCACTGTGCCTTTAGCTACATTTAACAGCTGCCTAAAAGCTGATAGAACTGAGCTTTCGCTTCTTTTGTAACGATAAGGATTTATATTCATGGCCCTTATGTAGACTCTGTACTAAGGGAAAATCGTTGCTCTACTAAAAAATTAAAAGTTTCCATGTCACGCCATAAGTTTACCACAGCAACTTTCAATTTAAAAAACAAAACGTATATGTACATAAATAGATATCAAAATATTTAAATAATAACAAACTGATCTAAAGCGATCCATTTTAGTTATATTCTGTAAAAAAGTTGCGTTTGATTTTCCTTTTTTATTTTAGGTACGTACACAATTTGTATGGTTTTTTTCGTTTTTAATTAATTAGTAACAAATATGTTTATATTTCGTTTATATAAATACAAGCTTAATAATTAAAATGGTTTCAACCAACTTAAAAAGTATAAAAAAAATATCGAGCAGCACCTTAAACGAAACATCGGAGACAAGATTAAAGAGAATGAGACACAAAAAGTATAAAACAGAGAGACTATAAAGATGTATACAAAACAGAGCTGTAAATTCATTTCTTTTTCAACATTATTAAGGCACTTTCGGCACAGTTCAATTTGTGGTTAAGTTAAGTTCAGTTAGACAAAAACAAAAAAAAAAAAAATTAGAGTTAACACACACGAAAGTAGTAAGTAAATTTATAATTAGTTGGCAAACATTTCTATGTTGACAGGCACATTTTGGCTTGGTATTTTCCATGTTCTTTCCTTAGCGCTTCATCTTCTCTAGAATTGGTACAACCATATCGAATTTGGGTCTCTTGCCAGGATCCTCGTTCATGCATATGGATATCAATTTGGCCATGTGCGAGGAAGTGCCTGGTGGTATCTTCACTCGGAGACCTTCTAGGGCAATTTTCATGCCGCATTCCATCGGCGACCATTCAGCGAAAGGAACTTCACGGGTGGTCAACTCCCAAATGAGTATAGCAAAGCTCCACATATCGCATGCCTCCCAATTGCGATCCGCTGGCTTTCGTTGCAATGTCTCTGGGGACATCCAGGCTGGCTGATGAATGCGTCCCTTCTCTTGGAACGAGAATTTACAATCGCCCATATTGATACGGGCCGTAAGATCATCATCAATCATCACATGATGACTATTCAAATGATAAGTGGGTATGATTCGTTCTAGAGAATGTAGGAAGGCCATTCCACGTGCAATGTCTAGAGCAAAACGAACTGCCTGACTGGTATCCACCACCACGCCAGTGGCTCCATGCAGCAAATTGAATAATGAAGAACGCGGCATAAACTGGAAGAGTAAGTTTAATACAGATCATTCAATCTCTTAGCAAATTTTATAGGCTTACCTGACTAATCACCACTAGATTCGGTGGCGAGTTACAGGCTCCGATAATGGGCAATATGTTTGGATGCGAGAAAATGCGCAATTTGGGAAACTCTTCATTGAAATCCCTAGAGATTCTTGGCGACCACTGACGCACAGCCAATATCTTGGCAATGACATCATTCTTCTGCCAACGTCCACGCCAGGTCTCTCCTGACGGCGTCACAGACACCTTGGTATGCAAATCCAAATCGCCCATGCTGATGCCCTTGAAACGCGACAAAGTGGCGTCTCTCGAACGGGTTTTTAAACCCAACCAGCTTTGCTCTTTGAAACTGATCACCTTCATCTCCTGCCCACTCCGTTCAGCCAAGTCTTGCAAACGCTTGCCCAAGCTAGGCTTGGCCTTGTCAATCGGCGTATGCCCATCCTTATTGGCAATGCTGACCAAAGCGCCGGCAATAAGCAAATCCTCACAGATCATGTCATACCCCCAGAAGGAGGCATAATGCAACGGGGTGTTGCCATGCTCATTTACAGCATTCACATCCGAGCGTTCACGCAAGAGCTGGAAAACAGAACCAAAGAGATAAGTAAGCAGAACAACATCAAGGAAAATTGCTTTATCTTACCATCTGAACGACATCACGATGTCCATGAGCGGCAGCCAAATGCAGGGGTATATCATCACCCATATTTGTGGCATTCACACGGGCTCCACGCTGTAGCAAAGTCTCCACCAGTTTTGCATGTCCCTCCTTGGCCACCCAGTGCAAAGGACTGAAGCCATGATCATCTCTGGAAAACGTTTAAAAAAGAAAATTGACGTATTAGTATTAGGACATCTTCGATTAATATTCAATAATATATGTACATATATAGGTCTGACTTTTAATACAATAAATTCCCATATATAATATTGCATATTGAAAAGGTTTCCAATTCTGTTGCAGTTTCAGTTTTAATACACTTTCCAAATTCTATTTCTATGGCACGTATACATTTGTATGTATATAGATACAAGTTATTGTGTGGGAAGACGACGCCCCTTCTAAATGTATATTTCAATGTACACATGTTGTTTCTGTTTATACAACACAAGAATAAATCATGACGTCATGGAGACATCATTCATAAATTTCCTGGGATACAAATTGATCGATGATTAATAGAATATTGGTTTGATTTGCTGCACAGATAGATGAGAGGAGCATTTTTAGATTGGTTTCCTAAATTAAATTACTCGTTGCATGTTTTAATATCAATTATAATAATTAATTAGATCTCAACTCTCTATTTCCAAATTATAGAGATTTACCAAGAGAGAAGTTTTCTGACGTCACAAAATTATTACCCCTTGCAGTTTTCTCTAAGGCGTAAGAGCTACCCGTTTTGTATTCACGTTATTTATGTTCGTACATATATCCAAAACACTTTTAAATCAATTTACTAAAAATTTATCATAGCAAATATCATAGATGGGGATATAAAATTGTCTTGTTCTGACGTCACAAACAACACCTGTGTACCAATCTTAATCTCTCTCTCTCTTTCTATGTTGTGCGACCTTACCCCAAATTCATATCATGTTCTGTCTCATCCAACCAAAGGCGAACTTGTATTGAATTGCCTTCACGACACCAGTGGAATATATCCTCCATATTTAAAGCTTGCACACACTTTATTATAAACTTTTTGAATATTTAGATAGAAAATCGCACTTTGTTTGCAACAAAAAACACTTAAAAAACTACAAAATGACAACAGTTGTCTGCACTATTTAGATAATTTTGTTATTGTTGCCACCTGACGCGAATTCACTTGAGGGTTGCCAGATGGATGAAATTCGGTATTTTTGCTAACAGCTGTTAATATTGTTTTTTGATACGGTTACACTGCAAAATGTGAATGGTCAATTCAAGAAGAAGAAGAAGCGGCAAAAACGTGTATTTTGTTTTGTTTAAATAAATCAAATTAATTTGGGTGAAAATCTAAAGACAAAGCCTTAAAATGAAGCTAAGCACATATAACTTTCTCACTTCTATGGCCATTAAGGGTGTCAAGGTGGGGTATCCACTAAAATTAACAGTAAGTGCGCGGCAACAAAACAATCTGCAAAATATGTTGGCAAGGGGGAAGAGACAACAATTTTATTGAAAATTAAGTTGAAAAATGTTGCATATGGGCAAGGGAAGCAAAATAAAATTTCTTATTTATTTTAAAATGAGGACAAACAGCCTTTGATTCCTTACCTTGGACTTGGGTTGCATAATAATAATACATTGATTTTATCACACATCCTTCATACCTTTGTAGATAAACAAAAAGGATGTCGTTGAAATCGAATTCAATCCGACATTTGTCGAACGCCTACTGCCCAAATTGGATTGGTCTGCTGTCTATGGAGCTGCCCAAGTGGTAAGTGGGTTTTTTAATCGTTCATTGGTAATATTCACCTGAACTAACTCTTTTGTATTCGTCCTTAGGCCGAGCTAGCCGGTGATATACCCGCAGTTCAACCCGAGAATATAGCCGAGAATGAGCTGTTACTTCAAAAGTTGCATCATTTACTTTTCGAGGTGGATGTTATTGAAGGACAATTGGAGTGTCCAGAAACAGGTCGCGTTTTTCCCATTGCCGATGGCATACCCAATATGCTTCTCAACGAAGATGAAGTCTAAAGCCCTTCCCAAATAGATATCGCAATCGTAAAACTAGGTTAGCCTGTTAGTTTTTAAATACTTTTTTAATATCAATTTGTTGTGACAAAAACAAAATCAAACAAAAAAAAAAACAATGTTTATTAATTGGAGACTGGATGGAATGTGTTAAGTTAAAGTGCGAGTAAACTCACAGACTAAGTGTATATAAGAAGAGATTACTACTACTATTTGGACCTGGGACAATACTGGAATGTAGAACATCCCTTCTAGCATTTATCTAACAAACGAGTAGATCGACTTATCCAAGACGACCAAGTACTATCCCATCTCAAACGGGGCGGGGGGTGGAGCGGTGTGGAACACGTAGAAAATGTTTAGAGCAAAAATTGTTTCACGACATATACAAAAGTAGTCAAGTCTAATTTATATGGAGGGTTGTGCATTGGGTCTCATTTTATATAGAGAGATATATATGTGTTTACTCTCTTCTTTGGCACTCTAGAGTATGAGGCTTTCGTTCACTTAATTGCATTTCGTTCCGCCTCTGACATAGATGCTGCCTTTGGCCAGATTTGCCTTGGCTCCCTTGCATAATTCGACATTTCTTCCCGCTGGCTTATAGCCACGTTCCCCGACCAATTTTGTATCAGCACCCGAAGTCGGTTGCTTTTGACATAGTGTGGTATTGGGGCCATTCCAGGTGACATAGTCGGCTCTAAAAAAGAAAAAGAAATTTCAGTTTGACGATTCCTTTTGGTAAAGTAAGTAGTACTTACAGCAAGAGATTCTCATCGGCTCCTTTGGTTAGTTGGGAATTTGGTCCCAAACTTGCCATGCGTTCAATAATTGATTGAAACTCTGATGATTCCGTATTATGAGAGTTATTTAAATTTGACAAATTATCACGATGTCTGGTTACGAAAATAAAGATAGATATAGATTTGTAGATTAAAATGTCATCAAAAATATGTGGAAACTCAAAAGCATGCCAGAGAAACTAAAAATGGTGCAAGGATATAGGAAAGCATTATTCTTTTTTTTTTTTGTTTTTAGTTTTCGTTTTTTGAGCAGATCTACAAAACGTTCCATCTACATTCTCTATTCGCATGCTTTTTAGACCAGTTAAAATAGTTAATTAGTACTTCATGCGAAATAGTTAATTTGATTTTTGTTTCGTAAACGGGGCATACTTCAGTGAATCGGTTTTGAGGCGCGAGCGATTTTCATTTGCCGTTGCCAGAGTTGAGGACGTCATTGATGATGAGGAGGAATAGGAGCTAGCATTGCTATGGTTGCAGGAGCCATGCAGGTAGCCGCTGATGCTATAGTTGTTGTTGCTGTTGTAGTAGTTTTTGTTGTTGTTGTTGGTGATGATGTTGTTGTTATTGCCGCCAAATGTACGTGCTAAAATGCCTTTGGTGGTCAGGCGTTCATAGCATTTGCTAGGCGACTGTGCAGGTGATGCATATGAATGGGATGATGATGATGATGATGATGATGATGTAGATGATGATGATGCTGATGCTGGAGGCTTCTCCTGTTTATCCTCCAAATTGGCCATGGATTGACTCAATATTATCTGGGTTGTAAATGTGCTGGGTGTGGTGACATTTATGGATGGCAAGACATGATGATGATGACGTTGCTTGTATAGAGGCTTCGCTGTAACCACCGAGTGATGGCTTTTTTTTTTTTTGGTTTTGGTTTTTTTGTAATTTTGTTTTTGTTGAAGGACATAGGCAAAAGCAAGCGGAAAAGTGTTTTGTGTTTGAGGTGTTGAGGCGCAACGCAAAAAAGTTCATCATGAAAAAATAGGCAACAAATCGATTAACAGACAGAGAAAGCCAAGGTTGGAGGACAGTAAGAGTAATGGAATTTGGAAGTTGGGGGTTATGGGTTATGGGTTATGGGGGTTTCGGGTTTGGGTGGGCACACAAAGTGTGTCGTCATTAATTAACTCACCTGTCCACAGCCTGTTGGCCATCCACTTGCTCCACACCGGCAGCAGCACCACCAACACAACCATCACCAATTAGAGCCTGTGACGATAAGTCCAGATTTTTCTTCAACTTTTGATTAGCCGATGATGCCCTTTGCTCCTCTTCGTCCTGAACAATCTGTAATATCTGCACGGCACGATCCTCCGCATAGTTGACCGATTCCAGAGCCATTAATATAATGCGTTCAGCTATCTGGGGATATTTCTCCATTAGCAACGTTTGCACTGGCGAAAAAGAAAAGAAGTAAATTAATAGATTAATCCTAAACGACATGGGCGAATGTTTTACTCACTGTTGGCCTTCTCCTCATCACTATATTCCTTGGGTCGCAGTGGTATATGTTGAACGTTCTTATCCTGCCCCGATTCCTGATCCTCCCCTGTTGTTTGTGGCGGCCGATTGTTTGGCTTATGCGGCTGTTGCATATCCCGTTTCGTATAGCCCAAGGATATCAGTTTCTCAGATGCAAATTGCACATTATTATCGGCATTTGCAAGGATATCGAGTAATAGCATTTCATCGGCCTTGGGAAATATATTTTTCATATATCTAATAAGGGAAGGGGAGAAATGAAGAGCACATTTTCAGATTCTGAAACTCAATTATTTGTACAAAAAAAAAAAAAACCAATGAGAAAACAAAAAGGAGATGTTTGTTTGTATGTATGTACATGATAAGTATAAGTAAGGAGTATCAATCCCTTCGATCTCTTTGATTCAAGCGGATGAATTCGCATCAAAGTTACCTCAATTTCATTTTGGGCGACGAGTGCGGTTTGGGTGAACTGCGCCATTGTTGCGGTGAGCCATGCAAAGCAGCACCACCACCACCAGCAGCCATGGTGGCCAAGTGACCATAGCCAGGAACTGGAGTGGCACTTTGCATGCTCATGAGACTACCAAAACGGCCGCCTGGCTGAGACTGATGGACTGCACCCAAGACCGTGGATGATGCCAATGGCAATGGACTGGCTGTACGCGATGTGCAACGACTCATGTCCAGGCGACGCGCCGGTGGTGTCATATAGAAAGCCGAATTACTATGAAATAAATGACGTTGAGCGGGAGGCGTGACAAACGGTCCTGGCATGGTGACAGGATGTTTTTCCACCTGCAGTGCGCTAATTACAACAGCCTCGCGATTATAATAGCTAAGTAGTTAGAATGTTAGTAAAAGTGTCGATGGTGGGTGGGCGGTTGATTGTGGGTGTGGAAATGAGAGTGTGTGTGAGTGTGATTAGTAAGTGCAAGCAGTAAGCGGCAGCGGCAGCGTGTGTGTATATAAAAAAAAGTAGACAGAGATTAGCCATTAAAATGAGCGTTTATATGTATATGTATGTACATATTTAGCATGGGAGCAATGCATGGATAATGAGGCAAAGGATTTATGGAGTCCTCCATTATCTAGTCAAACCGCTTACCGTTTTAATAGTAAACGTATATGATTCTCTCCAGCAGTGGGAAACATATTTTGTATCTTAGAGACCACAGCATCGGTATCAATTTGATTGCTAAACGATGTCTCCTGTATGGTCGAACGCCGTGATAAATTTGCCCCAAGTCGCGAACGTTGAAAGGGCAAAGGCGATGACATTTCCTATACAAAATGGAAAAAAAAAAAAATAATAAGTACCGCCTACTCACTCAATCAATATGCATATATTTTAAGAACTTACCACTAGATGACCTCTCGATGAAGCCGACAGCAACGGACTCGTGGATATATTGTTTAGCGTGGGCTGTTGATGGCGCTCCTGAAATGCTCGTATGGCCGTCAAATTATTACTGGGATACACATGATACGGTGAACTATTGCTGACCATAGGCTACAAAACAAATATATATAAGTATATAGTAAATAAATATCAATCAATAATCAATTTAATCAATCAGGCAGAACTCTTACCTGCAAAGCTATGGACTCGGTGGAGCAGCGTTCATTTTGCAACTGCTTGTAACTGCCCTGTCGTGGATCCTCCAACTGCATGGCCTTGGTAAAATAGTTTATATAATAACTGCAATAAAGAGATAAATACCAAAAAGGAAAAAGAGAGAGAGCAAAAACAAGAGAGAGAGAGAGAGAGAGAGAGTAAAGTAGATGACATTTCAAAGTTCTTGTACTCATTTAACTGCAAATCAAAAAGGCCACTCAAAAAGCTTCTCGAATGCAACACAGACAGACCAGAAATGACTGGGGGTTGAAAATTGCCGGCCGGTTGGATTTGTTTTGGGGTAATGGAACAGGTAGCAGGAGGGTAACAGTACCCAAATGGTTGGCACGTGCCAAGTAGCTGCCAAAAGGCTACCACATCCTCATAGACATACACATCTTTGTCGTCACAGTTTGACAGCCAATCTTGGCTGTGATTTTTGCTGCCGGCTGCTTACTGCTAACTGCTGAAGTCCTTCCAAGTGGCCACTTGTGTTTAACGTATGACAGTCAGTCAGTCAGTCAGTCAGTTGCCTGGCTTAATTGCACACAATTCTTGAAAGCCTTGAGGAAGAGTTACATGTTACTTGTATGCAAATGAAGTACTCTTCCAACAATGCGGAAATGACACAAATATTATGCATACTAGAAAAAAAGGAGGCCAATTTTGAAATTGAAGCAAAAAACGTCTACGATGGTTACTTAAAAAATTCATCTGAGAAAACTTTGTCTATATTAAAGAGGGTAGGAAAAATTCTTCATCTGGAGGGGCTTTTTAATGCTGATTGCCTCTTTCATTTGATAGTCCTTGAGCCAACAGACATAACGATGTCGCTTCTGCTTTTAGTTTTTCCCGCCAAAATGATTGACAACAAGTTCGTTTTCTACGTTTTCTTTAAATTTGAATATTTATGTTTATGGTTTTTCTTCTGACGACTCCTTAAATAGCCATTTGATATTTAAAGGTTTTAAGAAACATTATCATGGGCAATTTTACCTACTCGACGCTCATTAAATTGCAATCCCCCCCTATACATTTTTAGTACTTCCTAACGATTTGAGTCGTTTTTCTATACAGATGTATACCTTTTTTACGGCTATATACACAGAGTCGTAAAAAATAGACAATTTTTAAAGTACTTTGCCGCCATTCAAATTTTTCAAGGGTCGCCTAAAAGCAGGCAATAGAAATTTCATGCGCACTATAGAGCTGCCTGAGGCAAAGTAACTTAAAACATTTTAACATTTGATTGACAGAGTTCCCAAATCCGTGACTCCTAAGCTAAAAAAAAACACTATGTATAGCATTTAAGAACCGCCCTCGTACTTATGATTAGAGCAAGTTTTTCAAGTGATTATCAAAGCAATCAAAATTAAAGTTGACTCATTGCTCAGCTTTAGTGTATGTATGTACAGTCGTCGGTCGAACTGTACGAGCTAGAATCTCCCACACTTTGTAACATTTTTTTACTTTCAGCACTCCAGCAGCAGCACTCACGACATTTTAACTGCATAAATATTTATGACCTTTGCACTACACCCTCTGCTGCCCCGCGTTTATCATGTTGCTTACCAATTTCCCGTTGTCTGATCATATTTGCAATCCCAGCCGGGCGGCAACTTTTGATATCCACTTGCATCGCTCATTTTGCTTTAATGTTGTTTTTTTTCTTCTTTTTGTTGCTTTTCTTGTGTTATTTTTCTTGAATTTTTATAGACATTTAAAAAGGAAAATTCACAGCTTGTTTGCAACCCTCCAAAACAATGGAGCAGTGGGTGGGGAGGTGGTAAACTTCTACTTTGCTTTGCTAGTTGTTGTTGTTGTTGTTGTTGTTGGGGGTTGTTGTAAGCCACCACCAACACAAGCAAAGTTATTTTTGTTTACAAAAAAAAAAATTGAAAAAAAATGCAGTAGTATGGCGTGCCTTCAGTCAGGCTTGGGCTTGGCAATGGTGGATGGAAATTTGCTTCGTAAGCTGTAAGCGACAACCGTTCGTGGCAAGCTTTAAATGACTACTAACAGGAAAATCAGAGGAAAACAAACCACAGTTAGATGCTGCGCGTTGTGTGGCTGAGCTGTACGAGCTTTCCTGTTTTTTGGGGAGCTTGATTTGGATAAGCTTTGCTTTAGCTTTCAATTGGAGCACAATGTAACTTTTATTTGCAAGTACAGTCAGTCACACACACAATAGAATTCGAGAATTCAAATTTAACTTGATTCGTTCATATGCAAGAAAATGTCCATTATTCCGAATGCCGCAGCGGATGATGGCGCAGCGGAACCGGAAATACGCGTAACGCGTATAACCGCAAACTATTTACAGGAAATGCAAGATGAAATGGCCCGAGATGCTGAAGGATCACGTAAGCCCACCAAAGCCGAGAAAAAGGCTGCGCGCAAAGAGGCCAAACGATTGCAGAATATCGAGGACAAGAAACTGATCATGCGCGTGAGTCTCACTAATCAAGCCAAATTTGATTGGCGTTTATATTCTTTTAACTTCCGCAGGATGCCTTTGCCCGGGAACTGGAATTGGGTAAGAGCATGGAGAAACGTGGGTCGGAGGAATGGCATGAAATGTGTCAGGAGATCAAAATCCATGAATTGCGCGAAGAGATTCTCGTTTGGGGCGAGAAGGCAGCTAGAAATATAGAACGTAAGAATAATCACATTGCCATGCTGCTAGACGATATGACCCAGACGCAAGATCAACATGTCAAATGCTATAGCAAGACTGTCGAACATATCGATCATATACGCGATTGTTTTCGCACCATGTTGGACAGTGCCCGCAAGACGTATGAACAGCAGACTGAGGAATTGCTTCGCGACTATTACGAAGAGATCAAACGACGGACCGAAGAGGTCGATCACATGCACAATAACAGTGAGAATATAATCCATGCTTCGAATATTGTGACCCGCGATCAGCTGAAACAGGACTATGAGATCTTCTTGGAGCAACGTGACGATCGCATCAATACAGAAATTGAGAATCGTTTTCGCATACGTGATCAGGTGGTACGCAAAATGAATGAAATGATGACACAATTGAATGATTTTGTCGAATCGTTGCGTAACACAGAGCTAGATGCTCACAAATATGAGAGAATACGCTGGCTAACCGAACGTCAGCAGATATTCCACACTGAGTCACGCAAATTGACGGTGGAGGAGCTGAAATATCAGAATATACTAAACGATATGCATCGCGAGATGTTGCGCATCGATATCGAGAATAATGGTACGATTAATGATCTTCGTTTGGAATTTCAATATTTCTCCAATGTGCGCAAGAAGATCGAAGATGGCCAGACTATGGATGATCAGATAACGCATGAGAAGTTACGTATACTATCGGGAGAGTGTTACGAACTCGTCAAGGTATTATCATATACTACTAACTCCTACTACTACTACTACTACTACTAACAATCCACCTGCAGCACTTTGAAAAGCATGTGAAGAGCGGAGAGCTTCTTTTAGCCCTCTCAATCACCTGTCGCAAACTGCAAACAGAGTCCGAAAAGGTTATTTTGGGTGGCGAAATCTACGATCAAAGCGATTTGAGTCAAATGAATGAGAATTTCACATTGGAGACTTTGAACATGAAAGATCATGTCGATATGCATGAAAATGAGCTAGTCGAACTTAATCAAATGTTAAACAATTTCTGGCATCGTCAGGCCATGGCCCAGGCCCAGAATATACTACTACTAAAGGAGAAACAGCGTCTGACCCAGGAGAATCAGCAATACATTGACTTTATCAAATCGATGAGCGTCACAGAAAATGTCGAGGAGTTACGTTCCGCGATTAGTGTGAAGTCATGTGAGGATCAACCGATGCCGCCATTTGTTTTCGATACTCCATGTTTGGGCTACAAAATGCGCACAGTTCTCCAATCGCCGACAGCGGGCAAAGATGCCAAACACGAAGCTGAACGTATTGTTCATAGCATGACCAATTCCTACTGATTGGTTGATTGATCTTCTCTCTCACTCGCACTCGCACTCACTCAAAAACACTAGTAAAATTCGTATAGTTTATTTTATTACAAATATCATATCTATATCGTGGAGGATGGTCATTAAAAAAAAAAAAACAAATGTTAACTCTTAAACTTATCAATTAGAACGTAGATGAACACACCATTACTTGGTCCTTAGGCACTAAAAACCACATCAAATCCTTTGGTCGTAAGTGAGCAAAACAAAAAAAAATTAAACAATTTTAAAACCAAAGGCAAAACACTCGAATCCAGCATAAATATATTTGAATGGCAATGCTTTCAATAGGGTCGCGTAGGGCTTGGCCCGATTTTCCCCGCGTCAGTTAGTTTAGTTAAAGCTTAAAGGCTTGATATGCAACTTCTCGGCCAGATTGGCACAAGTCTTTAATTGATTCTCCAGATATTGAATGCCACCGACCGCATCGACAGCAGCCATATTTTGTCCCTCCTTGTCACCGGCCAACAGAACGGGCTTTGAGCTATCGGTCTGCAAAAAGATGAACAAGAGTTCACATTAAAACAAAAGAAGAAAGTTACTCTACTTGAATCTCTCAAGATGTCATCAAATATAAGATGGTTATTCATTTTCATTTTCCTTGATTTTCCAATAATATTCTATTCATTAAGTGCACATTTATAATACGGAGCAATACGTGCCCCTTTTAGGTATCCAATTATGAAGATAGCTTAGAACACAATTTGTTACACAGTTTTTCGTGTCAAATTTTAAAGCAAACTTAAACATATTAAATTTGGTAGCACTAGCTTCTAAAAATCTCCACATACGGAAAATCGATTCGGTTATAGATGCTGATGAAGAATAAGTAAACTTTAGAGGTTCGAAACGGATTCGTCATGTGGCAGGGTATAAAAATTTGTTGCTATTATGTAGATTAACTTTGACTCATGAATATTAATTGAAACACTATTCTAAACATAAAATTTACATTGAACTCAATTCTAAACATAAAATTTACATTGAACTCAATTAGTGGTCAAAATTCGAAAAAGAAAACATGTGGAATTGAAAACTGGTCTATTCCCATCGCTCACAACTCTCAAAAACAATTCTCATCGACTAATGACTGCATCGATAGCTTTCATTATATATGTATATAGTATTTAAAATTAATGGAAAATTATTTGTGAGTCAAAACAAAATAATTACAAAACATTTTAGAGAAAATTACTTTTCTTTCGTAATGTTTGAGATCCAATCAATTTAACTTTCGTTAAGTATTTTTAAAGCTAAATTTGTTTAAAAAAAAAAATGAATTTGGATCTAAATTTTGTGGTTTTCAAAAATCTACATCTACATTAAATAAATTTGAAAAAAAAAGATGTTCTAATTATTATTTGAGGCACTTATCATCTCAACTGGAGTTTTTTTTCTCTTTGAATTTCACCATGTCACAAAAATGTTATTTTAGGCAAAATTTTTAGAATGGAATAAAGACTTTCCGTCTTTTTTATGACGATTATACGAAATAATAGTTAATGAAAATAATACTCACCGGTTCTGTACCCCTCAAACGACTATTGAAATCACTCATGCGTTCCTCAAAGTTCGGGGCAAAGCAATTGGGATCGACGGCAATGAAGACCTGACCCAGATCAGCAGCGGAATCGGCACCGGCGTGAGTCCATTTACGAACTTGAGTGGAATAATGGGCGCCGGACATCACACCAGAGAGGATATCGACCATGGCACCAAGGCCATAGCCCTTGTAGCCCGAAGTTACTTCGGCACCACCCAAAGGCATCAGGCAGCCGGTGGAGAAGCCCAATTCGGCATCATTGGTCACATTGCCATTGGGATCCTGAGCCCAGCCATCGGGCAATGGAGCACCCTTCCTGCGCTGGATCTCGATCTTGCCAACAGCCACAGCTGTGGTGGCCATATCCAAAAGGAATTTATCACCATTTGTTGCCGGAGCGCCCAGAGATAAAGGATTGGTGCCCAAAGCAGCCTCCTTGCCCCTGGTTGGAGCCATCAGCGGCGATGTATTGGTCATTGACATGCCCACCAGGCCCTGTTCCATGGCACGAATGGCATACCAGCCGGCCATGCCGTAATGATTCGAGCCCTTGGCACAGACCCAACCGACGCCCACAGTTTTGGCCTTCTTGATGGCCAAATCCATGCAATAGTTACCCACAACAGCGCCCAGGCCATTGCGTCCATCTACCCAAGCAGTGGCTGGAGTTTCCTTCAGGATTTGGGGTATTGCACCGCCATCAGTGGAATTGATTGCCAAATCATTGATGTACATCTCCAGACGATTCATGCCATGACTGAAATGGCCACGATGATCGGCGGCCACCAGAAGATCTGCTTGGGCCTGGGCATGAGCCTCGGGCACTTTGACAGCCTTAAAGCAATCGATCATAAAGCGACGTGATTCGGCCACGGCAACCAGTTTGGGGGCAAGAGCGGATGACATATTTCTGGCAATAGTTCGAAGCGGTTCAATGTCTGCGAAACGGAAATTCAGAACAATTTCTTGCTTTAAATTAAATTTAGTATTAATTTTCTTTCGTATGTGCGTCTAGATACGCGGCGTATACGCGACTGGAGCTGCCCAAAATAATAATAATGAGTGGTAGGCTAACGCGAATAGACGCGACACAGTATACATAAGCAGTTCGGTTCTCCTCTAATTGTTCTGGCAATCTCTCGCTCTCTCTCTGTATTGACAGACCCGATCAGAACCCGGACACAGACCCATACCCAGACCCACACCCAGACCCTATGCCCAGCTGGAAACAGCCTCTCTTTCAGCAACAGGGGGTTGGTCGGTTGTTTGATTTGCTTTTCGTTTTCATTGTTCTTCTTCTTTTTTTTTGCAAACCCGAAAATTCCAAGAGTCTTTCGAGAGCGGCAGATAAATATGCTTATCAGCATAATATTTCTACCTAGAATCTTTGAGTCGTTTCAGGCGCGTGTACACTTAAAGAAACGATCGCATAGATTGGTTTATAATCAGGACTAGGATTGTTATTAGATACAGCAAAACTATTGAAACCTTTCTAAAATTTTTCATTTTTCAAATTAAGAACTATATTATTGGGCAAATGATCCTCCAAAATCTGATCGTATTGATCAATTTTCTGCAAATATATTTAGAACTTTATGAACTAACTTTTCAAATCAAAGATTATATATTGATTATTGATGATCATCTAAAATCAGAACTCTTGATCAAATTTTTACCTACGACCTGTTGAGATTACAATTTTCATATTTCATAAATAAATATTTAGCCAAGTTTTAAGCAACTTTATTTACACAAAGAATTATTTCAAGAGTTTTTCTTGGTTTCTATTCAATATTTGTTAAATAAAAAAAGTAAGATGGAAACGTTTTGCCAGTTTTCATTATAATTGAACATTTCAAGTTTAGATAGCAACCGTTCTATTTGCAGAATCTTATCTAACTGATACGAAAACCTTGATATGAGCAGAACACTAAAAAGTTGAATGTTTTCCACGGTGTAGTTAAGAACTAGCGCCATGTAACACTTAAGTTCTTAGTGTTCTCTATCACCATTTTTTGGAGAGATTTACAATACGTGGTTCCCCCTCCCGAATTCGGATCGTTTTAATCGTTTTTCGGCAAGTGTAGGAAGTTTTCGTATTTCGTATTTCTAGGGGGCTCGCAGCGTAAATACTTATAAACAAACAAGTCTGTATGTATATATACAACACGAACGTATATAATTTATGGATATAAGTATATACACACTTATATGTATATACATATGTAAAGCATTTCTAGTTTCGCTGTCGTCGTGTTTGTCGTGTCTCTTTTTGCTGTGTGTGTGGGTTGGACCTACGATATGAGTTTGTTTGTGCTTACTTGTTAATGACCTTGAACTTCACTTATCAGAATTATTTTTAATAAAGAAAACAGTTGCGTTTTTTGCTAGATTGGAGAATTAAGTGGGCATAGAAAGTGAATTGAATTACATCGATCTACAATACATGACGTACACATAATGCCAGTTGAATTGACCTTCCGCAAGATATCTTTGAGAGCGGGAGAGCGAGGGAGCCTACAATCAATTAAGCCCATAGCGTTAACGGTTTCTGTGTCTGGAGCGTTATCTAATCGGTTAAGTTTATCTAAACAACCATGGGGAATGATTTTTGTTCCACCCTGCTGTTATATAAGCTGGCAGAAATACTTAAATCCTAACAGATTTTATTTATAAACTTGCTAATTTTTTGTGATTTAGTCTAGAAAATATTTGCCAAATCAAACAAAGAGTATTATGATCAAAAATTTCTTTAGCTTTTGTATACCCTAATTTGAAAGAGAATTTTATTGTGAATCGAACTCTGATTTCCAACTTAGTAATGAAAGTTTCTGCTATTAAACTGTGCTGAAGATACACTTAAAATATAAAGAATTTCCATTTGGCAGCTGTGCAAATATGTGACAAAGAGAACCAAATGATTCTTAAAAGAATCATTTGTCAGACGAATATATCAAATCGAAAAAAATATGTTTTTTCTTTTGCTTTTTTGGCCCCCTTATCTTATCAATTTAACCTAGGTCCAAAATATATACACATGAATTTCTATACTCCGTAAAATTGGAATAAATGGTTAAATATAATATTTAATGTGTTTGTAACAGGAAGATAATACATCTTCAATTATTGCTTATACGCAGAGTTTCAAATTTTTGGTTTATATAGAGGGGAAGATCTGCCAGAAACCATCTAATGAACTGCTTAGGTTTTGACCAAGTTGGTGACTTGATAAAAATTATTATATTAAAATCTGCTTAAATAATAAATTAATGCTTTATTTTGCACTTATTTAACAACTGAGATCTCCTCTATTGAATGGAGGGAGAGTCCCCCAGCTAATATATTTGGACTCTGTGAGAGTATTCCGAAATCGTGGCCAACGGGAGTGCCAGTCGCGGCTCTAATCAATTTCAAGTGTAACCGCGGAATGGGGAAAGTGAGTGGAGTGGAGTGAATGAGCAAATAAATAATAAGTTTTATGGTCAATTTGTTGAGCTTATTAACACTTTTTTTGATAGATACGATGGATACGATGGAGATGCATTGCATGTGAAAATGAAATTCAAATTGAAATTGTTCAACATTTGTCAAGAGGTTGTTAGAACCAGTTATTATCTCTGTAATTGTCAGCAATCAAAATGCAATTAATTATTGTGAGCTTAATTCAAATTCAATATTTTAAGCGATTTCAGTTTATTCTTTGAACATTTCGAGTTAATTAAACGAAACGCCCCCTTTTATTTTGTCAATGGAATATTATAGAACTTTTCGGGTATGTGTTTGTTTATGTGTGTGTGTGCGGGTGTGTGTGGGTGACTTTTATGACAGCAGCGGCATCTGTCAAATTGAAAAGTGGAAGATCAATTTATATTATAATTTATGAAATTTGCACGCGTAATTAGCATAATTTACATGGGATGTATGTATGTGTGTATGAATGTTTATGTAAAATATAACTCACCGCACTTTGTTGTTGAATGCAAACGCCTACATTGTTGCTGCAATTGCAATTGTTGTTGGCGTCTTTGAAGTGTTTGAATTAACCGCCAATTGCCAAAGCTGGCAGCGGCAGCAGCAGCGGCGTAGGTGGTGGCGTCAGTCGACCGCAGCAGCAGCAATGTCAACGAAGTCATTTTCTACGCAAAACACACACAAATATGGCAACAACAACAATAACTACGAAACGAAAAAATCAACAAATAAAACTAGTTAAGAACTAAATAACACGTAAAAGGCACTGACTGACTGCTGACTACGTAAGGCACAATAAGAAAGAGATAGAAAGATAGCCCCCCTCCCGAGAGATGGGGAGAGAACGAGAAAGAGAGAGTGATGGGGGAAGACAAACAGCTGACGCTGTAGCTGGCTTTAGCTTCTCTGCTGGCTTCGACTGCGGCGACTGCTGCTGCTCTGCTCTGCTCCTGCTATTTGCTTGCACTTTTTTTTGCTTCTCTTCTTTATAGTTTTATTCTATAGACGGGTCGCGTGTGAATCAGTTCCACAAAGTGTTGTTGTTTTGGTTTTTCTTTTTTTTTGCGTTTTCAACCTTTATTTTTCTTTGGGAGAGTTTTAGATTCAAATAATAATTGCCCTACAAACATAAAAAAAACAACAACAACAGCAACAATTCGCGAATGTTTTTAGCACAACGGAATTTATTGCCACTAACTACACAAGTTCTACGTAAAGTATATAACAACAACAACAATAAAAAGAGAGAATACTTAATCCAATAGAGAAAACGAAAGGCAACTAAACACTAAATTTTACGTAATTCTGCTGCTGCTTTTATTTTTTATTTTTTGCACACTATTTAAACAATGCCACAACAACGACAACAACAAAAGTTACAAAAGTAACAACAACTACAACATTAGCCAAGAGAGCTTCTCCTCGTTGCCGTTCGATGAACTGCCATGAACTGAATCTCAGAACTGAAACCGAAAGATCTGAAATCGCTTTTCCACAAGGTGCCCCCTCCTTTGTGTGTGTGTGTGTGATTATTATTATTATATACTCTGTGATGAAAAGTTACGATTTAAATATATTAAATTGATTAAACCGCTCGCGCGCCATGTGTCATGCCACAAATTCAGAGCAAATGCCAATAGAAGACATGCGTAATGGAAAAGACTGTCGAGACTTTTTGTTGAAAGCTTTCGCAGTAGCAAAAAAACATCAGACACTAGACCGCAATTTATATGCCCTTTAACCTATAGAAACCCCTTTTAAAGTCCTTAGTATTTCAGCTCTAGATGTTCTAAAGGACTATTCCAATCAAAAGGAGATTCTAAGTCTTCTGAACCTAAAAAAATGCACATCTCTGTAGCTAAAATGTTATATCTTAGTTCTTCTGGATCATATACCTTTACCAAAGACAGTTTACTAAATAGTTTACTACGGCAAACAGTGAAACCTAATGCGAAAAGTATAGTGTAAATGAAAGGAGTCCTTTCTGAACTCTTGGCGTATTTACATAGAGTAAAATGAACGTCCAAAGCGATTTTCTATAATATCGAGGCTGATTTATCCCACCAAAATGTAACACTAGAACCGTCAAAGCTCTGAACTAAATTAACTCTTTTAGATCTTTTAAATAGTCTAGATTTACTAGCATATAGATAGCATATTATAGATTATATCTCCGTTAGATATAAATTTGTCTATGTACCCTGCTCTTTAAAAGTAGCCATAACTATTTGTTAGAGTATGAAAAGCTTCAATATGCCCCCCATTAGTGTGGCGCCACTATATTCAGATAGTGTTGAAAAACTCACCTAAAGAAAGGCGCCAAATATATGAAAATATAAAAAACAAAAACTGCCAAGATTTCTTGATGTTGTTGTTGTTGTAATTGTTGTTACTGGTTGTTTTTGTTTGCTTATTTAATTTCGAATTTAACTAGTCACTTAATATGGTAATTCATACGTGTGTGTGAGTAGAGGAATTTCATTTCACCTGCCATAAGGTCTAATGTATATGCATATGTGAATAATTTCAGTCATATTTATAATTATATACTTATATATGGCAAACAAATAATATCAAACCCAAGTCGATTTGACTTCACTTCACTCGACGCCCCTATTAGCACCTAAGCAGGCACCTAAACAACTGATTACCTTTGACTTTGGATTGAAAACACAAACAAAAAGCCTACGCATTACATGCCTTAATCATTAATCTATAAAACACTATCAATATGGTTATCGTGTGGTATTGTGGAAGCTAGTCTCTCTCTCTCTATCAAGCACATGTTCTTAATTGGTTAACATAGAGTGAGTAAAGATTTCGAAATGTTTCGAAAGTGACACAAGATTTTGTTGTTTTTAATACCCTTAACGAGCTGGTCATGAGCAAAATTATCACCGATTTTATGTAAATATTTATATGTATAAAGATGAACTCCCTCTAAGGCATTTATTTAGATTATTTTACTATATTCTACATCATCTGTTTAAAGATTTTACAAAGCTCAACTAATAAACGCATCTCATAATCAATTCGAGTTCTAGCATTAATTTTACTTCAAATATTGTTACGAAAATTTAAGCTCTTTATGTCATAGGAAGTACAAAGTAAAAACCTCCAACAAGGTTTAATAGATTATTGAAAAATAATTTGTTTAGGACGATTAAATATACATATATCTTTTGAGAATTATAGAGTGGAAAACTACAACCAAATTGATTAGACGATGAATTAAACGCTGAGTTCAATATACAAATTGTATCTTTTGAGAACTGTAGAGTAAACTACAATCAGATTTATTAAAAGCTTAAAAACCGTGTACTAAGCATTCTGTCACATTGAAATATATATCCTTTTAGAATTAGAGAGTGATATACTACAACCATATTGAAAAATTATGGAAAAACTTCAGTTTCAGGATTTATCAATCAATTTTTTTGAAAGAGTACAACCAGATTTATGAGATGTTCGACAAACTAAGTATATTAGATGATCGAAAAACTATAAGTGAGCGAAAAGCCTTTCAATTATTATTTACTTTGTATAATTATATCTCTAACTTACAAGACCTTATGTTAAAATGACAAAATTTTGTCAGGGTACACAATTTTGAATGATAATCAAAAAACTTGTACCTCTGGTATTTTGGTTAGTTGAAGAGGAGTCACACACGGTCACATCACCTGTCCCCCACAGACAGAGAGTCAAACAAATTAACAGTGAATTTTCGAATTCTAAACAAAAACAAACAAAGCGATAACCACACATCCACAACAACAGCAACACAGTTAAAAATACATATAGACATATGGTTTATACAAAGAACATGTCATCATCCGCAATCATCATCATCATCTTCGCGGCGACAGCCCATGGGCTGAGTCAGTCATCCATTCATCGTTGAGACCAGCTTTCTACCTACCCTTTTGGGTGACGCCCCTGACGTCAAGTTATCGTTGTCGTTGGGTTTTTGTGTTTTTTTTTTGGGGGAACTGTGTGTTCGACGCATTCCAGTGCAGAACGCCGGTTGAGATACAACCAAAAAGCGGGTCGAGTTACTTGATTAATAATCACAAAACGTTGTTATTGGTGGCAGTTTGTTATTCCGGTGGTGGTGGAAGAAAGAAAAAAAAAACAAAAAAAAGGTGACCCCGACGAGACTAAGCAGCAGCGTGACCGCGCATTTGTTCATTGGGCTTAAAATTATTGCACCCATTTTCGCGCAATGATTGTTTTACATGTAATATATGTGATACATTTACATTTTTAAATCGGTTTCGATTTTTCGTTTTGATTAAATTAATTTGAGAGAATATGCGTTCACACGACGCATTAGAAACGGGCAAAATTAACATAGATTGAGCAAATTTCGAAATATTCGAATATTTATAGCAATTATTTATATCTTTTAACTGACTCAATTCGTACCAGAATGTATCGCAATTGAGATTTTTAGTCAAAAGCATTTTAACCATGTCGTCAGTTTTCATTGTTCGATACTCATTGTTAATTATTTGTGGATTATTGACAAAATCGGGAAAGCGTTCATATAGCTTGAACAACGATTGACAATTTTGATTATTAAAATCATTTGGATCCAAAAAACTTAACATTTTCAGAAAGTTATCTTGTAATGGCAATCTTTTTTTTAGTTGTACGCATAACTCGATTAAAAATAACTGGCTAAATACTACTAAATACCTATATACCTATATTCTCGGTTCGCCCCCAAGTGCAAAAAGAAAACAAGCAAACAAAACAAACTAAGCTTAATTTATACAAAAAGTTGAGAGTTTTTGGTGTTATTTTCGAACAAAACGGCGACCTCGTCGTGAAAGTTTCGTTTTGTTATTCTTTTTTTTTTTTTTGGCTGCGTGCTGGTAAGTTTTAGCTAATCATTTTTGGCATTGAAATGCGAAAACGAAAAATAATTTTCATTTTAATTGCAGTTTGCTGCTCTCATTGGTACAAAATGGCCGCCACAAATGTTAAAATCGTTGAGTCGAAACTTGATATATTCCAAGTGCCACAAACCTATGCACTGGGCCATGCCGTTGAGTCATCATTCTCGCCTGCTCCGCGAGGCACTTTGGACTGGCAATTTAGCCTAATCTTTGGCGATATGGATACACTGCGTCAGAGACGTGTCACACGAGGCAACTGTGCCGTGTTGGAGCATAATTCAAGATTTGTCCACTACTTGGTAATCAAATCAAATATCTACGATTCGGCTTCATACGATGATGTGCAAGCCGCATTGTTTTGTATGCGAGAATATATGGTAAGTAAGTTCAGTGAGTGAGTGAGTGACTGGGGACAGTAGCGAGACCCCATGTAGAGGGAATAATAAAGTATCTTTCTCTACCTTAGCTGGGTAATGGGCCAACATAAGGAACCAAGAATACAGTTTTGTTCAGTATGATGATTGTCGTATGCCAGTTTATTCAGATTGCAAATTCTGTTTTTATTGCATCAATTTTTTGCATATTAATTAGATTGGAACACAAAAGGTGAGCAGGTGCTAAAGACAGGTTATACCAAATCCTCAACGCTAAAACTAGTTGAAAATTACAACTAAGTGATATAAATTGAAGTATTATTCATTTAATTACCCAACTTAGATTGAGAAAAATGTTTTTCAACACCAAATTGGAATATTATAAAATTAGTTGAACTCTTTTTTGAGTTTCTCAGATAACTTAGGATTGAAATGAATCTATGAAAGGATCGCTAAGAGTTCGTATCTTATGATCTTATAAGGGGGTCATAGCTTCTATCAATTTGAGATACAATTTTTTAAGATGCGTTTCGAAAGAGCATATTAAGTGCGACTTTGGAGTCGATGGAAATCTTTTCTTCGTTTTTCATTTTATGGCTTTTTGTCAATTTACAGTTAATTTATTTGTACCATAAAATATTTCTGCCTCCGTTTCCTCCCTATCACTGCTCTCTCTCTCTCTCTCTCTGTCTGTCTGTCTCCCCCGCTCTCCACTCTGCTCTCTGGTATCCAGCGCATTCATAATATCACCAAAGTGGCCATGACACGAATTGGTTGTGGCAATGATGGTCTCGTTTGGAAGAATGTGAAACGCATCATGGAAAGTATCTTTGCCTATAGCGAGTATCCCACCGAGATATTGATCTGTGAGCACAACGATATGGCAAAGGAGGTAAGTGCAGTGAAAGAAAGGGAGAAGAAATTTATTGCCAAAGTTTGTCAATTTCAATCAATCGCACAGCTTGCCGCACCTAAGTGTCAGATAACCGAAGCCAAGGGTAATCTCTTTAGTGCTCCCGATAATTTTGCTTTGGTTCATTCGGTTAGTGCCGATTTTGCCATGTGTGCGGGCATCAATTTGCAATTTCGTTGCAAATTTGGGCAAGTCGATGATTTGAAGGAACAACACAAGCATACGGGAAATGTTGCCGTTTTGGAACAGGGCGGCAGATATATATATAATCTGGTTACCAAAGAGCGCAGCCATGAGAAATCTACATATCCGGCTCTCTATTATGCCCTGCTAGCCATGCGGGAACATATGGTGAGTTGGGAGCGCTTGAAATTACGATTTGAATAACGATTTCTTTTCTATCAATCTATCAGAGGGAGCATAATGTCACCAAATTTGCTATACCATGTCTGGGCTGTGGCATTGATCGTTTGGATTGGCTTCGTGTACGAAGTCTATTGGAATTGGTATTTGCCACCGATGCCGTGGATATTATTGCCTTTTTCTATCAGCCACCCAGCATGGTGGGGGATAACATTCAGATTGTCTGTCCCACATGTCATAAAATGAAGACCTTGAATGTACCGCGACATGTTAGCCGTTCCATACAGTCGCTCTACAGAGAGAAGAGTCCATTTTAAAAATGGCATTTACTTACTATAAAGTATTATAGTACTTTGTATATACTACATATACCTACATATATTGTAACACTCGAAATTATTTTTCTATAGCACCAAAATGCACATTTTACTTATTTTAGTTTCTTAAGAAGGTATTGTAAAAATTATTATATTATTTTTTTTCGTTGATGGGTATTTATGTTGTACAGAAAAAATAAAATAAAACCTACTGCTTACTATCGCTTTTGCTTATGCCATATTATTTTATCTGCATTTTATGTGATATATAACATATATAATAGAAATTTAAACACACATTATAGCTGGGTGTCGCTAGGGTGTTGATAGAGGGATATGAAAATGAGGGAGATAGCATGCAACTTAGAAAAATTCATTCACAACTCGATGGCAAATTGGAATTTCTGCATTTCTACATTCATGCTTGGTAAACAATATTTCAATAAAATGTTTATTATTCGAAAAAGGCTTTTAAACTTTTAGAAAACATGCAGCCATTTAAAAATTTGCATCTCAAACCACTACAAAATTCTATTTCATTAAATTTTAAGTAAATAATGTGATAGAAATTTGGGATTTAAAATTTAGTATGAATATAAAGTGTTTTCTTTATTGGATTTCCTGGCATAAAGCTGCATTTCAATTCTTCAAACATTATATTAAGTTCTTAACACAATTTGAATACCCTTTCAAGGCAAGTAATATAAAACTAGAGTTCTCATAAACAAATTAAATGACATTTCAAAAAAGGATTTTTTTACGTGTGTGAGAATATGTAAAATAGTAATTTCTCTGACTATTTATTCAAAAACTATTTCATTCAATTTACGAAATGTATTCTTCCAAACTTCTAGAACTACGTCAGGCATTTCGACGAGCTTTTGTTGTGGGCATGGCTAGTCAGAGCAATTTCAAAATCGTTGAAGTTGGGGGCGATCTCTTTTCGGCGCCTAAAACGCATTCGCTGGCCCATTGTGTGGGTGCGGATTTGGCCATGGCGGCGGGCATTGCTGTGAAATTTAAACAAGTCTATGGCAAAGTGGATGAATTGCGCTCCCAGAAGGCAGCCAGCGGAGATGTTGCCATATTGAAAGATGAGGAACGTTATATCTACTATTTGGTTACAAAAGCACAAAGTTATGGCAAACCTACATATGCCTCACTTCAAGCATCATTGGAACAGATGCGCGAGCACATGGTGAGCCCCAGGACAATTGATAACTTACAACTATTTAAACTATATTTTCATAACTTGTTTATGTACTTGCAGCGTAAGAATAATGTGGAAAAGTTGGCCATTCCGCGGATTGGCTGTGGCATTGATGGCTTGGAATGGGACAAGGTCAGTGCGCTGCTGGAGCAAGTCTTTGAGTGTGAACGCCTGGAGATTGTGGTTTACAACTTTGTGCCGCCATCGCAATAACTTTAATTGATTATACATACATATATTTTACTTCTTCTCTGGTTTGTAATTATATACGATCAATTCAACATCATCTTGCCCAAAGAGCTCAGAGAGCATGTCTTTTACTTTTGACCAACTGAGGCCATCCAAACCGCATCCTATACGGGGCAAAGCCAATTTGGTAACATTGTGTTCAATCTAGGAAGGAAAAGATGGTGATGGGGATGGAAGGGGATATACAACTTACATCTACAACTAGAACTTACCATGTGCTGCCGCATGGCTGTTAAGCTGCTGTTCATCAATTGATATGTGGGTTTGCCCCAGCTACTTTGTTTGGTCACCAAATTGTAGATATAACGCTCCTGGTCTTTTATCGTAGCTACACCTCCGGGATAAACATTTTGCTGTCGCAGGAATTCCAATTGGCCAAATTCATTGCTAACAGAACAAAGATACATACATACATATATAACTGTAAATCAAAGCAAATATGCAAAGACAAAGCTTACCGAAATTTGACGGCAATTCCTTTGCCCATAAGCAAATCAGCAGCCACACAGTGGCACATGGAGTATTCTTTGCCGGCACTAAACAAATCTCCAGTCACCTCACGTATACTAAACATTGACATTTTCATCAAATTTCATATATTTTGTGCGTATTTTTCACTTATTATTTTCACTTATGCTTCGCGGTAAATGGCAAACTTAACACATCTGGTGACCAGTGTTGAATAATGTGTAATTCACAATTCCAAAGATTATAAAATAGAGTGGCAACGTTAAATTAAAATTTAAAATATTCAATTAATTTGTTTACCAATTAAATAGTTTTACCCGACTATAATTGAAAAACAATGATGGTTTTCTACAAACTTAATTTTTCATTTCTTTTCTTTTACTATATAATGTATATTCCAAAATCGATTTTATTTTCCATCACATAATGTGGAATATTTAATTATTTTAACTGCGTTATTCCATTACAAAATATTATTCGAATACTGTGGCTACTGTATACTGTTGTTGTTCTGTTGAATTTTGCTAGTGAATTGCATTCGATATACATTTTTAGTTTTCTTTGTTAGATTTTTAAATATCTTGTTGCCGCTCATCCACTAGTCAGCTGATTAATTTTCTGTTTACCAATACTGCACAAATTCTTCACCTAATTTTATGGCATTTTGTGATTACAACAAATGAGTTTTATTTTTAAATTTTTTGCAACATTTGTGCGCAAAATGCTGGAACTTCTGCAATTTGGCGGCAAAACCCTGACACACACCTTGAGCATCTATGTGAAGACGAATACAGGACGCACACTGTCGGTGAATCTGGAGCCACAATGGGACATTAAGAATGTAAAGGAATTAGTGGCACCTCAGCTCGGGCTGCAGCCGGATGAGGTAAAGATCATATTTGCCGGCAAAGAATTAAGCGATGCCACTACCATAGAGGTGGGTTCCATATACCATTTATAAAAAAAAATATATAAAAACAATATATATTGAAATGTAATCCCAATCCTTAGTAGCAATGCGATCTTGGCCAGCAGAGTATATTACATGCCATACGCATGAGGCCACCATCGCAAAGGGAGAAGCAAATACCCTCTACCACACTCGAAGAAGAAGAATTAAGCCTGGGAGAAGAACCGTCGAGACCTTTAAATGAAACTTTACTCGATTTGCAGTTGGAGAGTGAAGAACGTCTCAATATAACCGATGAAGGTGGGAACACAAACACACACATTCACATGTAACTGCCATTAATTCCTAATCCTTTGACCAGAACGCGTACGTGCCAAGGCTCACTTTTTTGTTCACTGCGTCCAATGTGATAAGTTGAGCAATGGCAAACTCCGTGTGCGTTGCTCTCTTTGCAAGGGCGGAGCCTTTACTGTTCACCGGGATCCAGAGTGCTGGGATGATGTCCTAAAGTCAAGACGCATACGCGGTCACTGTGAGAGTCTCGAAGTTGCCTGTGTGGACACTGCAGCTGGTGATCCACCATTTGCTGAATTCTATTTCAAGTGCGCCGAACATGTTTCGGGCGGAGAAACGGATTTTGCTGTTCCATTGAACTTGATTAAGAACAACATCAAAGATGTGCCATGTCTGGCTTGCACGGACATTAGGTAAGGCGCGAAACTAAGTGTTTTCAAAAACTAAGTGTTTCAAATATCGTATAACATAATCTTATCATTATTTTTCTTTTATTTTTATTTGTTTGCTTATAAAGTGAAACAGTTTTGGTTTTTCCATGTGCCTCGCAGCATGTCACATGCATCGACTGTTTTCGTCACTATTGTCGATCACGGCTGAGTGAACGCCAGTTTATGCCACATCCGGATTTTGGTTATACACTACCATGTCCTGCTGGCTGTGAGCATTCATTTATAGAAGAGATACATCATTTCAAGTTGCTGACACGTGATGAATACGAGCGTTATCAGCGTTTTGCCACCGAGGAATATGTGCTGCAGGCAGGTGGTGTGTTATGCCCCCAACCAGGCTGTGGCATGGGCTTGCTGGTGGAACCAGATTGCCGCAAGGTGACTTGTCAAAATGGTTGTGGTTATGTGTTTTGTCGCAATTGCCGTCAGGGCTATCACATTGGCGAATGTTTGCCAGAAGGCGAGCATAATACCAACCAAAATTCATGTGAATATACTGTGGATCCAAATGTGAGTCTCATCATACCTGTCATGCCTTTAGAAATGCTGAAATTAAAATCTTATATGTTTTTTCTTCATGTATTTTTAGCGCGCTGCCGAGGCTCGTTGGGAGGAGGCCACCAATGTAACCATTAAAGTTAGCACCAAGCCCTGCCCCAAATGTCGCACACCCACTGAGCGGGATGGTAAGTTGAGCATTTTCCGAATGTTGCCCCATTGCCATTCCATCTCACAAATGTTTCGTTGCAGGTGGCTGCATGCACATGGTCTGTACACGTTCTGGCTGCGGCTTTGAATGGTGTTGGGTTTGTCAAACGGAATGGACACGCGACTGCATGGGTGCTCATTGGTTTGGTTAAGGCTGAAACTCTTTTTATTTTGGTTATTTTATTGTTGACTATTATGTAAAATGTTTAAATTGTTAGTTTTACCCACAGTAAATTCACCCAGAAAACTAACTAAAAACAACACCCTGTATTATGTCTATATAGCAATCAATAATCAATTTTAAGGAATTCGACTTACTTTCTACCCTGAATATATTCTATATATCGAATATCTATTGAGTCAGTAGATTTGGATTATCAAAACGTTCAAAATTAGTGGATATCCGAAGTAATGCTTGTTATTTAGGGGGAGAGAGGTTTAAAATATATCGAATATAAACGTCATTTAAAAAATTGCGGTAGGAATTTGGGGTTTTCAGGAAATTCACAGTTAATCTGAATCATTATTTCCACCGGTTTCTTCATTAGTTGCAGAAAAAATCAAATACCTCACAGTTTTTTAATGGCGTTAAAAAGTAAGTGATATTATAATAAAGTAAGTAAGTCGCCGGGCCGAAACTCGATCTGCCTGCAGAGCAAACGGGTCTACATGCCAAGTTTGGTAGCTCTAGCTCTTATAGTCTCATACGGACAGACGGACATGTCTCAATCGACTCGGCTATTGATACTGATCAAGAATATATATACTTTATAGGGTCGGAGAAGCTTCCTTCTCCCTGTTACATACATTTTGGCGACTTTAATATACCATTTCATTCTATGAATGCATGGTATAAAAACCAAAATTCTAGATGTAGTAGTTTAATATTCATATATACTATTTGAACAAAGAAACATGGCATTTCAAAATTCCAGTCAGTTTAATGAAAATCGATGGCAATATGTTGGGGCTAGCGTCGTTTCTGCCAAGTTAATATGCCAAGCGGAGAGGTTGGGGAAAAAACACCCTTGAGTTGGCGGGAGTTTCGGGTTCCTACCCCACTATATTCATGCGTTGCGTGCGCAAGCTTTGTTTACGTTTTTTTTCCTTTTTTTTTTGGCTAAGTTTATGCGAAAACCGCAACAAACACGTGCACCGAATGGTCCTAGTGCGCAGGGAGAATAGCGAGATATAAATTGAGCGAACGCATAAGAGAGAAGGAGAGAGATCTGACGCAGCGCTCTCCCAGATTTAATCAATATGAAATATGTGTGCAAGTGCGGTTGTAGATGCGGGTGGTTTTGGGGGTGCGGGTGTAGTTGTGTGTTTACCTTTCCGGTTTGCCTTTAGGCTTATCGGTCACCTGGCATATGTCACAAGTTCATTGACCAATATCAATATAAAAAATAATTTTAAAAATTTTGAATTACATTCTCAGCTTTTAGTTTGCAAGGAAAAGTCGCTGAAATGTATGCTATAGTTTTTTGTTGTTGTTCAAATTCCTAGCCCGGATATCAATAAATTTTGGGGAAACCCCCAAGAGGAAGCTCTTCTCTCTTTCGCTCGCTCTCTCTCTCACTTTGTCGCTCTAGATTTGCTTGTTGGCCTGGCGGAGCTCTCTGTTTTTGTTTGATTTCTGTTTTGTGCTCTAATTCGTAAGCAAAGTGTATTTAATCAAATGCTATGCGAGACAACGAATAAGAGAGGGAGAGCGAGAGACAGGATGACAGTGAGAGAGAGAGCGAGAAATTGCAAAATGCATGCCTCTCTATTTCTTCTGTGGCTGGCCAAATGACAGTAAGTACGAGAGAGTTTGAGTGCGTGGGCGAGGGACGAATGGAGAGTGAGGTGAAGTATGAGAGAGAGTGCAAAATGCATCCCTCTCTCTGTTTTGTGTTTTTTGGCCAAAGCTTTCGCTCGCGTCCATCAAATCGGGTCACATTGGATTCCCCAGTGCAGCAGGCTGAGCTGTTCTGTTTTCCTTCTGGCTTTTCTCTATTGCCGTCTTTTGCCAGTTTTCTTCTTCTTCCTTCATCGTTGTCGTCGTCGTTGTCGTTGTCGTCGTCGTCGGCAATGGGTATTGGGTAGGGTAGGGATTGTGGGGCGATATGGATGAGATGGGTTGATGGTGCGGTACGGCATAGTGGGGGGGCATGCTTGGGGGTGGTAGGTATGGGTGCGCTGCCGTGTTGAGGCTTTCGGTGTATAAATGGTAGCATGCCAGTTGTATCACATTTCAGTCTACATCGGACTTTTGCGCGCGCTGCACACACGCTGCTGCCTAGCTGGCTGGGCGTCGGTATTAACCGTTAATAAATAAATGACATTTACATGGTGTCAACGGCAGAGGCAGAACAGAAGCAGCAGCAGCACCAACACAAACACTAACCAAAAGCAGAACACCAACCAGTGCTGTCGTCAGAATATTCTGTGTGTTCTGTTGATCGTTACGCTCTTCAATTTTCATCTGCCAGCGATTGCGATTGCCAAAGAGAGCCCCAAAAAAGAGCGTGAATGGAAAAGAGCAGTGCAAGAATCGGGAGAAGATTGTGTGTGTGTGTGTGTAAACAGTTAGCTGGTTCGTCTGGGCCACTGTAAACCGTTTTTTTGTCTGTTGTTTCTAGTTCAAAAAGTAACGGAAATTTATGAAAAATTTTCGAAATTTAGTGCATTTTTTTGGCAAAAGAATTTAGAAAGACAATTAATAGTTTAAGCCAAAGTAATAACAAATAAACTAAGAAAAATAAACAAAAAACAATTTTAAATTACATTGAAAAACTGTAATCCATTTGATGAATTAATCAATATTGTTAACTGCAGGTAACTATATGTATCTAATATGTGTTATTAAGAAGGATTTTAAATGCAATTTATGTCAACATTCTCGTTAACAACAACAATAAACAATTTATGCTTAAATTCAAAAGAATATTTTTAAAAATCTCCTTACCACAATATATATAAAATATTTGCAAATAGCTTGCAGAAATCCTGATATATAGAATTCTGGGATTTCTTTTTTTTCTTTTGATTGCTTTATAAGCTTATGGAAAAAGAGGATCTGTCAAGCAAAAATTAAAGAGAAGAATAAAGAACTATGTATTTAAAAAAAAAACAATAAAGTGCAAATTAAAAAATCTTTGTTCGACAAAAGTTAGAAGTTGTTCCAATTAAATTGCTTCGATTTTTAATCAGTTTCTTTTCGTTATAATATTTGTTTATGACAGTAGATCGTTTGCAAAAAAAAACAAAAACTCTTTTATTTCTTTTGGTTGAGTCTTTCAGCACAAATTTTTGTTTTATGTTTTTTTGTCTTTGTCAATTAAAATTGAATTATGCGTGCATTATTAATGAAATATATATTTCAACATTGATTTCAACTGGTCATAAAATATTACAAACATTCTTTGCAGTCCAATATTTGCCCCAATTATTCAGAATCAACATCATTATCATGGTGGCGCCTCTCGATTAAAATCCCAACAAAAATCTGCTGCATACATTCAGGGGCTGTCAATATTTTGCAAACGTTCAAGTGCTGCTCGTTGGCCCGTTGCACATACGCAGCGTATGACGTGAGTGGCAGGAGTGGGTGTATGTGTATGTTGCTGTTGTGTGTGCTGTTATGTGTATGTGCCTGGAGCTGGCGAACAGGCAGGCGGTTCGAGAGCGGAGAGTGGGGTGAATGGTATGTGGTTTGGGGTAGGAGAAGAGGTCCTGGACGACTCTGGGCAGAACTATGCGCGGCAGCCAAAAGCTAAAAATGCGTTGTCGTCTCGGTCTGAGGCTGCTGTTTTTATTGATTTATATACAAACATACAACACATACATATATTTATTTTACCGTTACAACAGGGCGGCTGTTGCTCACACACACCAACAGTAGCAGCAGCAGCAGCATCAGCATCTCGCCATTTACATTGCCTACACACACACACACACACTCAACTTCCGTTTCCTTTTTGGCAAGCAAAGAGAGCGCTCGCGAGGGCAACTGAGAGAGCGAGAGAAAGAGAGAAAGTTTGTGTGTGTGTTGGCGAGATTGCAATGGCTCAAAACCTTTTTCGCTTGGGTCATTTCATTTACAGTGTTTCAATTCACATTATTTTTCGGTTGTGTGGTTTCTTTACGTTTTTGCATTCATAACCCTTGCCAGAAAAGCTCTGGCTCTTGCTCTCTTTTTACTTTGCTCTCTGCTTAACTTTGCTCTCTCTCGCTCTTTGTCTTGCTCTTCTTTCTTCATTGTGTGCGTGTGACACTGTTAAGCTTTGACTCTCTCTTTTGACTCAGGCCGGCATGTTTACATTGATTATGTTAACCCCCCTTCCCCTTCCAGCCCCTCATACACCACCCATATTTGACTTCGCTAATAGAGTTGCTTACTTTGCTAATTTAATGCCCGTAAAGGGAAATCATCATCATCATCTTCATCTTCATCATTATCATTATTATCACTCACCTCTCGTCACTTGGCGCTGCCAATCAATAAAAAACAAAAAAAAAAAAAGGAAATACAAAAAATTTGTTGACTAGTTTTCAAGGCGGCGCTCCCTTTTAGTCAATTATGTATATGTGTGTGGGTGGGTATAAGTGTGGGCGGGTGTGTGACTTTTATTTTTTCTCTTGTTTTTTTTTTTTGTTTTTTGCAAAAACCAAAAACGAGAAAAAGAAAAGGTTTATTAATCAATAAACGCACAAGGCAAGCGCAAACTCAACTCATCAGAATCCTTAGACCAGAGGTTGCTGAAAAAGACATTTCCCTGAAGCCTTACTGCCCTCTACCCCTCGCCCACTTCCCCTGAAACCCAGCCACCTCTTATCAATCTTCTCTTATTTCACTCACTCAATCTCTTGCTATAGCTCTCCCTCTCTCTCTCTCTTTCTCTCTTGCTCTGTCTCTCTCGCTGCTCGACTTGGTTTGGATCTGCTCTGTGTGTGCACATTTGTGGCTCATTAATGGTTTTGCATGTGGCCAAAATGCATGCGGTTATTCATTCAATGTATGCATGTGGTCTTTGTATGCATATGTATGTGTATGGTTGTGCCCCTTGTTGCCCATGTATGTGGGTGTATGTGTGTGTGATACGCTCGATAAGTTGAAGTGGCTGCTATTGCAGCTGCTGCGGCTGCTGTGCGTGAGTGCAAAACAAACATAAACATCATTTTGCGCATGGCCTCCCTTCTTATAACTCACACCACCTACACCATCCATCCCATACCTCTCATCGCCACACTTGCCACTTAACTGGCATCATCAACATCAGCATCGTCACATTCATATTGTGCAAGTGCAACCACATGCTGCACTTGCTCGCAATAAACTTGATGGCACTGGCATATTTTGGCCAATGATTGGAGCTCTTCTCATTAGCATCATTTTTCAAAATGGCTCAGTGTCAATGGGCAAGTCATAGAATTTATGCATCTATCCACTTGCATTTGTCTGCATGACCTCAAATATAGTTAGTCAGTTGATGGTTACGCTAGATGGCCAAGTTGAATGCCAGTTCACAAATCCTTCAGTTTAATTCTACTTATAAGTATTCATACATTTCTTCAAATTCACAACAAGAAACTCTACAATATAATCGTTCTACGCCTAGAAATAGGGTGTCTCGAAGAACTTTTTAAATATTCTTTTGAAGCCTCTTTAGTTTTGCCGCTGACATTGTAATTATGACCTATTATTATTTTAATGCAGCTCTAAAGAAGAGTAAGGCAATAAACACAATAGTTTCTTAAATATATACTTGAGCTATTTGATTACATTTTAATTTCCGACCCTTAAAAATCAACAGATTTTTGTTTTATTTAATTATTTGATTTTAGAAACATAACTCGATGTTAAAAATATGTAGGACTTTCTTTAATTATTTGATTTGAAGGCAAAATATTAATTATATTATTATACTAATGTTATTAAAAGTTATAAGGATTCAACCAACAATTTATAGATTTTTTATTTAATTTTTTGCCGTCTGCAATTTTTTTAATGTGGCAAAAAATCTGTGTAAAACAAAGGCCATAATACGCTGCACCTGTTGATATCTTTTCTTGAACTCCTTGTTGGAATTTCATGCGAGACTTTTTAAATAGTCTGCAGTTTTGTTAAGTTGGTTTTTTGTATTTTTTAAAAATTATTTTAATATTAAGATATTTTAGGGTTTTTTGCATTGAAACTTACAAAAATGTTTCCAATTGTGAGTTAAATTTTTTTGAATTGTAAGCAAAAAAAGAAAGTGAATATTTCGCTGATTATTTGCTTTAAAATAAGTTCATAACAATGACAAGCATTTTATTGCTGACTGAATTTTATTTGAATAATTTATTTGCGGTTTGCTGGCTTGGCAGAAAAATACGAAACGCAACAATTTCATTGCCTACTTTTCTGGGCTGGAGGAAGTTTTACCCGTGGCCATTCACACCTCCTGCTGGACAATTGCCGCAAGGCCCATAAGCATAAAATGTTATTGACTTGAATGTTAATTGAATTGTCTAGATGTGTCATAGAGTCCGGCATAGGGATCAGGATTACCAATTTGATAATAAAGCAACTTCTCTTCTCTTTCCTCTCACCCTCCCCCGTTTGTAGGCAAAAAAAAAAAAACTGCAAAAGTGGCAAAAAAAACAAAGAAGAGTACGAAATACACTCACATTTAGACCACAAACCAAACAAAAACAACAACAACAAACAAAAAAAAACGAAGAAAAAGCGAGGAATAAATAAAAGGCAACCAAGCGGGTAGCGGCCAGACAAGGACACATTACGACAAGAGCCGCAACAACAAGAACAACAATTGGCTAGTGAGAATAGGAATCGAAATAACAGGGTTGCCCCGGCTAGGATAAGGCGATTGGTTGAAGGAAAATCAATAATAGACATATGTAAGAGGATATCGGCATAAGGAAAGGAAGAAGCCGCCGCCGCCGCCGCCGAGGATGGGTCAATTTACTTTCTTAGCGAAGGTTTGAGCATTGCCCAACCATAGCAGAGAGCAGAGCAGAGCGCAGTCATGTCGGACAGATATCCAGGAGCGGGAGCAGGATATTACGAGCACCAGCAGCAATCGGCTCAGGCTGCCATGTCTCACCATTACCCACCGCAGCCATATAGAACGGGCTATGGCTATCATCATCCTGGCTATGGTCAAGGCTATGGTTATGGCTCATATATGTCCAGCTATTATCGTTATGCTCCATATGCCTCGCCTCACTATAGTCAAACGCCTCCACCACCACCGCCACCGCCTCCTCCGCCGCCGCCGTCACATCATCATAATCATCATCAGCAGCATCATCATCATCAGGGATTGTTTACGCCCGCTGGCCAGCAATTGATACCATCCAGTGTCCTGCATTACCCGCCCAGGAATCAGCAACAACAACAACAGCAGCAGCTGCCGCAGTCGCAGCATCTTCATCATCATCAGTCCAGCTATCACCAGCAACAACAACAACAACAGCAGCAGCAGCAGCAACAACACCAACAACTACCACCCATCAGCAACCACTATGAGCCGCCACCAACTTCAATTTTCTGTGCTTCCTCTGCCCCATCACCATCGCCCTCGCCATCACCCTATGCCCAGTCGAGGGGTTTTAGCTCGTATCATCCTCCTGCCGGACGTTCTTCTACCCCAGCGCCAAATCGAACCGTTTTGCCGCCCAACTATTTGGAACCGCTGCGAAACTATGCAGAGCAACATCACACGCAAATGTCTCGTTCCACACCCAAACTGGAAGATTCTCATTTGCCCATGGGCATAAATGATCTGCAGGAGGCGGGGGAAACGGCGACGACAGCATCATCATCATCATCACCACCCCAAAGGCTGCTCACATCGCCACCATTGATCAGTGCCACGGGCACAGACAGTGGGATCAGTAATTGCAGCACTCGGGCCAGAAGTGATAGTAGTCAGAGTACTCCAGTCTATAGTGGCGAATATCCAGTCAATATGTCTGTGGAGTCAGCCTCGTGTGTGTCATATCATTGTCCGGCCGATGGCAGGGAATACGAAGAAGAGCAGCAGCAACAGCAACACCAGCAACAGCAACAACAGCAGCAACACCAGCAGCAACAGCATCAACATCGTCAACAACAGCAACAAGAGCAGCACCAGCAACAACAAGATGAGCAGCAGCAACATCGTCAACAGCAGCAACAAGAGCAGCACCAGCAACAACAAGATGAGCAGCAGCAACATCGTCAACAGCAGCAACAAGAGCAGCACCAGCAACAACAAGATGAGCAACAGCAGCAGCAGCATCAACAAGAGCAGCAGCAACAACAACAGCAACACAAGCAGCAACAAGAGCAGCAAAACGAGCAGCAACAAGATGAGCAGCAGCAGCAGCAGCCACCACAACAACAACAAGACCAATCGACATCGGAGTCTTTGGAAAAGGAAGAGGCAGTAACGGCAACATCAGCAGCAGCAGCAGCACCTCCACTCGATATTCCTGGTAAGTTGGCAGGTCTTTCTCAATTTATTTTACACTCTATTTAATTTGCAATTATGCGAGGAGCTGGTGTTGGGTGGAAAATGGGGAATGGGGGGTATTGGGCTTATGAAATTTATGCAAACATATGTCAGAGTGGATTATGTAACAAGTCGCTAAAATTAACAAGGGGCCATACAACATACAGTGGGACAAACTGTTGGTGATCAGTGAATTAAAAAAAAAAGGTACCCACACATATTAACTAATTCTAAACAAAATCTGACTAGAATAGAAAATTTAAATGCAATTTCAAGTTACTAGTCAAATCAAGATATGTATCTATGAAAACTAAACCACTGTGCCTTCTTGACTTCTGATTCCTGTTTCCTGATTCTGCATGCAAATTAATGCAGAGCAAAAAAAAAAAGAAAACGAAAAAAGAACCAACAACCAACTGTCCATTTGCGTTGCCATCAACGTTGTCAGAGCGCGTTGGCTGCCTCTGCTGGCTTGTCATGCGAATGTCCGTTAGATTTTTAAGCTCCTACAATCCTCTCTCTCTCTCTCTCTCTCTCTCGCTCTCTTTCTCGCTCTCTAACAAACACTCAACCAATCAGCGTTGGTTAACAAGTGAAATACTTCCGTTAGTTCCTGTCAAGCGCTTTCTTGCTTCATGGAGAGATAGCGGCGGAGCGGTGTAGGTGGGCGGTAAATTGTAAATGGGTTGGACGGCAGATGCCAGCCAAAAGAAATAGGGAGAGAGTGAGAGAGAGAGAGTGAGTGAGTGGGAGAAACAGAGAGAAGTGTCAAGCCTATGTCATGGGGCTTTAAAGAACTTCAAAAATTAGCTGTCTATTTAGGCACGCGACAGAGTCAGCGAGAGTTTGACTCTTGATGAGACGAAATTTGTTAGCTGTTTTTCGAAAAATGGCAAGGCGTCGGGGGGGTTAAGAGGGGGGCGTACATACATACATGTGTGCAAATCAATAAGTTAACTTTTTGTAATGTTGGCCAGGTGCAAAAAGGGACCACCTTTAGTCCACCCAAAATACGGACATATGTCAGTATTTCGTAATGCATACGAACCTCCATTTGAGTGTAAGAATGTGTGTGTGTGTGTGGGGGAGAGTGTTTAGAGCTTCAACGTTATCAATGGGCGTTTGACTTACACACACACATACAATTTTATTCATACATATTCATCAGGGGTGTTTGCTATTTTGTCTCCCTGTGTATGTGTATGCGTAAAATGTCATCACAGAGCCAGCATGTAAATGAACTTTACAGTGTAATGTGGTGGTTGTTGTTAGTGTTGTTCTTGCTGCACACACACAGCGACACACGGCGACACCCTAAGGCAAAAAAAAAAAAAATCAATGTCCGTTATGTCAAATAAATTGACGCAAAAAACGCACACCCACACTACTCACATATGAAATGTCATATTCAAGTTATAAAGGTGACTTTAGCTTTTAGGTAAACTAACTTAAAAATGATATTGAGTTCTCTTATGAAAAGTGACATATGTATGTATGCTTTCAAATATTCTGTGGATATTATTTAACTGTTTAAACAGGTGAATCGTTACTTTTACTGGTACTTAATCTGAGGTAATTAAAATGCAACGGGCAAGATTCAAGGAGCTTATCATATATGCGTTTCTTATTCATCTTTCTGCTTTTCAAAAGAAACTCATTAGCAAGAAACATATGTTGCGCACACACAGTGTGTTTACAGGACAAGTCTCGATTGACATTATATTACTTGGCAATTTATTATATTCTACATTAATTTGGCAATGATATGAGTACCTTTCCCTTCTATTTTTCTCATCGTCATCGTCGTCATAATTGATTTATTGCCGCGCAAATTGCCAAGAGCAGTAAATGCAATACACGAAAATTGCAGGCAACAACAACAACAGTAACAACACAAATACGTAAACAGTCGCATGCGCTGAAAAGCATGCTACGAATATTTTGTTGTCATGCTGCTCACGCAAACTTGGACACACACACACACAAAGGGAGATACACAGACAAGTAGACACATGTACATGGGGAAACACACGTTCAACAAGTGCATGACTCTCACGGTCTCCAGCTCTCTTGCTCACACTCTTCATCTGTCTGTGACCCTCTGGTCTCTCTCTCTCTCTCGTTCTTTCTGTCTCTCACTCCCTCTCTTGTCTGATAAGCGGGTGCGAAAAAAAATATATATATGTATATATATATAAAATAGGGAAGAAAGCCCTTGTGCCTGGGCCTGCTCTGCTTTTTAACCCTTGATTGCTTTTTGCACGCATGACAAAATAATTAGAAAGACCCAAAAATCAAAAAACCAAATATAAATAAGAGACAACAAAAAAAAACCAAAAATAATAGGGGGGCAAAATAAAGACCTGATGAAGGAGAAAAGGAGGAAGAAAAAGAAGCGTTAAATCTAATTTTTTGTTTATCTATATTGATTTTGTTGCCCGGTCTTGCTTATTTTCCAGATGACATAAGCCCCTCAGTTGCGAAATCAGCGCCAGCAGAGCAACCATTAGAGGCAGCTTCAGTTCCAGTTACAGCTACAGCTCCAGCTACAGCTCCAGTTTCATCTTCAGCTGCAGATCCACTGCCCAGCCTTGATAAGAACGAAGTAACGGATGTGGAAATCAATTTGACGAAACCCCACAAGGAGGCAGCATGTACAGCAGTTACAGCGACGCCGCCGCAGGATGCTGACGAGTCGCCCACGTCTAATCTAATAATAAGCGAACATGCCGAGACAGAGCCGGAACCAGAGGGGGTAAGAATGAAATTGCAGAAACAGCCAAGCTACACACACACACACACACACACACAAACACACAATGAGAATGAGCATAGAAAGCGAAAGAGAGCAAAACTGCAGCAGCATCCCGGCGGCTGATTATGAACAAGCTTAGAGCATAAATTAGGCCAAACGTAACCGAAAACCGAGCAAAAGCCTGATAATGACACAGACTCAACAATGAGCACCCCCGCTCAATCGGTTCACCAACCCCCCCCCCCCCCCCCGTACCGCCCACCCAGCAGCTCAAGCCAAAATCCTTTACGCAAAAACAAGTAAGCAAGCAAGCAACAAAAAAAAAGAGCCAAGAGAAGACCAAAAGCAAAAATGCGTTTAGCTCCATCGACCGGCTTTCTAGGCAGCAACAGAGAGAGAGATAGAGAGAAAGAAAGAGAGAGCGAGCTTCAAAAAGCTCAGACAGATAGAAAGAGAGAGAGAGAGAGAGCGTGAAAGAGCAGCAATTGCCTTTAGCCGGAAACCATTTTACAGGGTGTCCAAACAAAAAACAACAAAAAATGAAGAAAAAAGTAAAGAAGCATTTAGGTAGTGCTGCAGAGTGGGGGGTGGTAAGGGAACTGGCAGCCTATTGATTTTTGGGGGCGCTTACGTTGAACTTCACCCGGCTGGCAGGAGCTACTGCCAGAGGGGAGTGGGCCAGGGAAGATGGATGGAGGCTCCTTTATGGGGTTGCCTGGTAACATGAGCGCCTGGGTTTGACTGGGTGCCACTTGAGCAGAAGCAACTGTTTTTTTTTTTCTGTTCCTTTCATTTTGCTCCTCTAAAAACTAAATCGATTTTTATTTTTTTTTTCTCTCCCTCTCTCTCTATTTTTGCTTTTAGTCAACGTCAAACTGGAGTCCCTCAAACCGACGACCACTGACTCCTCCCGTGCCACAGAATTCGCCTGTAGGCTATGGCCAATCTACAGCAGCTTTGACGAATCCCATAAACCCTTTAATGCAATTGCAACAGCAGCAACATCATGCTACAAATAGTAGCAGCCACAGCGGCAGCAACACCTCAAAACGTTCTGCCAAACATCGAAGCGGTCACAGTCACAACAGTGGCAACAGCAACAGCAACAACATCAGCAGCAACAGCAACAGCAGCAACACCAATAATAATCGCATCATTGAATGCGATCTCATACCGAGCAAGAAATCAAAACGTAAAACAAGCAAAAAGGAAAACGCAAATGCGAACGGAGAAGTCCATGAGCAATCGGAAAATGTTGAAAATTCGGTGAGAGAGCAAATAAGGGTAAGTGCAAAATATGATTCTTAATTTGTTTCCAGTCAATTGATCAGTTTAACAAGTGACAGAATCGAAAAGTTGCTTCTAATTTGTTCTTCCAATCTTACAAAAGAAGTGAAATATTTTTCTTTACAAATTCATATTAATATTTTATTTAGTTTATATTTAAAAGCCATCTAGGCTCATAAAATCTTTGCTGATCTTTTGAATCGATTCCAATTGCTTATGTGTCGATTTTTTGGATCGATAAAAGCTATAGAAGATATAGTCTTAATAACAATAATTTCTGAACCACATTTAATTTAAAACTAGAAGATAAAAGGGGAAAAAGGAAAAATGTAGAAGTGTTATTTAAGTAAATTGTTATTTCTGTTTTGCTTTTTCAGGACATAAAGCCATTGCCTGGTTTTCTTCAAGCTTTTGGCTCCACCGAAATTGGACGTTTCTCGGAGAGATTTCTGCAAACAACTGAAAGTTTTGTGGAACATTTGGCCGAGGAATATGCAGCATTTGCGGCAGCAGCAGCAGCCAATGCTAATCAGAGTCACAGTGGAAACAGTTTGTCAACGTCCTACAACTATAACTATGAGCCAACTTCATCCTCATCAGCATCGGCAACGGCAGCGGCAGCAGCAGCAGCAGCGGCGGCCGCAGCAGCAGCGGCAGCAGCAATAACACCACCACCACCACCGCCACCTCCTCCTCCACCTCCGGCTTCTTCATCCCAAAGCTATTATCATCAGCATTATGAAGAGCACAACAACAACAACCACCACCACCACAGCAGCAGCATTAGCAACAACAACTATTATGGCCATCATCCAATGATGACGGTAAGAAATCCGAGAATGCGTAGTGGCTATGGTGGATATGGTGGCTATGGTGGTGCTGGAGCTGGGAGCTACGGCGGTGGCTATGGCTATCAATATCAAATGCCCGACTACATGGCGTATGAGCGATATGCCGGCGGCTATGGCACAGGACCAGGACGAAATCGTCATCATTATCGCCATGGGGAAATTCGTTGCAATGGCTATTAAAGAATCTAAACGAAATCTAATAAACCATTTACTAAATTTATACATATATATATACATACAAATTAGATATGTATGTATTTAGACTTGTTGTTGTCATTTCAAGCAAACAAAAACCAAAACCAAAACAAAACAAAAAAAGAAAATTCTCTGTGTGTGCCTTTTTCGGTCAACAAAATGCAACAAAAAAACAAAAAAAGAAAATAATAATAATAATTTACCAACAAAACAAAAAACACAAAGCCAAAATATTGTTAGAAATGCAAGTTGCATGTAAATTGAAAAAAAAAAACAAACCAAACAGTTTATTAATTAAGTAGTTGAATGTAATTTTTAAAACACAACACAAAACGAAAAACAGAAAAATCTCCCACTGTACATAGAGTTAAATGCATTTCATCTAATGTAAGTCTAAGAAGAATGTTTAAAACCAAACAAAACAAAACAAACAAAACAGAAAATCGTACTATATGCAATTTATTGTGTGGTTGAAATTGTAAAAGTTTTTTCTCTCTTCTTCACGGAATCTATATACAAAATACACGATCTTACGATAGATGTTTATACACACACACACACACACATACACAACAAGTTTATAGCCCAAAAAAAAAAATGCGTATACATAAACCGAATGATATAGATCGGTGAATCACCGATCATTTTCTTCCATATGCTATATACCCTTGCAGTTTAATTTGATTTTCTATCTAATATACAGTGGTCTGATTGATATATACAAATATAGTCCCGATCTAAACTGCATTTTCGATCGAAAAATAGTAGAGCAAACCAAATTTCGAGCCATCTCTTACACATACATATATACATAGTATGTATTACAAAGTGGATAACATAATGTATTATGGGACCATTCAGATTTAAGATGTTTTCCAAGATGGTATCATAAATTTGATGTTAAGTTTTGTGACTCGATCTGAAAAGCTTAATTCAAATATATGGGACTGATCCAAATTTTCTAGTAACGATTTTAAAGAAAGTTCTGACCTAAAGCAATTCAATTCAAATCTCTATAAATGTCCAAATGTCTGCCAGGGTATATAAAATATGAAAACCAAGTAAATAGAGAATGTGCCATTACGAAAAAAATGTTTATATAGGTTTTTATTTGTTCATATCAAGTGTAAATTACTTTCAACCAATCACATTTTCTATTATATATATTATATTATATACATATATATATATATATATATATGTATTACCAAAAAAAAAAAAAAAGATTCAAGTTGTAAAAATGAAGTTAGACTCTACAAAACAAAACAAAAAAATGAAAGAAAACACCAAAAGAGAAAAGCAAAACAAATTAAACCACCGCACTCTAAATCTTATTTCAATTTTTTTATCCCCATCATTTTTGAGGTTTTTGTACTTTTGACCAACTTATTTTCTATAATAGAGTTTTTTGTTTAGGTTTTAGTTTTATTTTTAAGTGCCTTAATTTATATATGTTTTAAGTTCTTTGAAAAATCGAAGAATTTTTTAAACGACTTTTCCCTTGTAGTGAATAACCCAAAAAAAAAAACAAGAAATAAATAAGGACAACACAATCCCGAGTTCAGGTTTCAAAAAAAGTGGGCCCAAAATGACAAAAACAAAAAAATAAAAAACACAAAAAAAGAAATCAACCAAAAAACCAGACCTTATACACACACAAATAAACACACACACATCGAGAGCATTATTCAAAAAGAAGAGCGCAAGAAAATCTAGTTGAATAGCGATTAAATATTAGTTAAAGAACTTAGTTAAAATTTAAGAGAAAATCACATTGAGTCCCCCTCTCCCCACAGTTCCCCCTCCTTATCCTCTTTCACTCACATGAACTTTCTAGCAAATATGCGAGGGTTAAACTAAAAGTTGCCAAAATAAATGTAATAAAGATTGTGAGGTTAAGTTTAAAAAATCTTTCTAGCTAACTTACATACACATATTTTTTTAAAACCCTGCATCGTCATTTCAGTTTCAGTTTTCCTTCTGAATAATGCTTGATTCTTACAAAACATACATGCTTTAACCGATGAACGACCTGAATTTTGGAAGCATCGTACTTAATAAAGCAAACAAAAATCGATTGATTAATGTTCATAAGTTTGAGCGCACATCACGAAATTTTTGCTTTGTTCACAGCTCAAATTCGACAACAAAATGGAAATCATAGAAATCATTAGAACTGATTTGTGTGATTCACTATTGTTTGAATTTAAGCGCCCTTTAAATTGTACAAAATGCACTAAAAAAGCAAACAAAAAATAACATAAATAGACACAAAGCTAGCTTAGCACAATTGATTTACTAACCAAACCAATCGATTTGTTCAAGAACTTTAAATATTTCCTTAACTTTTAGATTGATCCTCGCAAGAAAGAAAATCTAAGTACATATATATATAAAAATATATATAAAATCGATGTAAATACAAAACAAATAATTCAAAAACCCCAAAAACTTTGACAATTTTAACAAAATACAAAAAAAAAAAAAGGAACACGAAAAAATCTTAGCAAAAAAAAAAAAAAAAACTGAAAATAATAAAAAGACGTTGATAAAAAGAAAGAAAAAAACAATGCCTTGTTTGTTTTTATTTTTGTTTTATATATATTTCGGGTTCTGTTTAACTGTTGATTTTTATTCATTTTGTTGTTGTTTGTTTTTGTTTTTTTTTTAATTACTTTATAAATATTATTATATATAACCTAGAAATTGTTTTTTGTTTTGTTGTGTTGTGATTTGTTTTAAATTAATTACAAAAATAGTTCAGTTGTAAGTAAAAATTAGAATTTAGTTGAGCGGCAAAAGGTGGAAGGGAGCAGGGTGGGGGCTAAACAACAAAAAAAAAAAAATAATAATAAAAAGTAGGAAAGTAGAAGAAGCAAAAAGTTAAGTTGAAGCTAAAATAACAAAACAAAAATAGAAGCAAAAAACACATTGAGTTAGAAATAATTTGTTCAACAAAAAAGAGATAGACTTATATTTTAATTATGTTTTAAACAATTTAGAGGGGATAAAGTTTAAGGGCAAAAGGGTCCAAGGGTAGTGTTAAAAGCAAAAACAATTAGTGAGGGGAGCGGGGAACTTACTGAGGTGTTGGCTATAGTTTTTATAATAATTTCTCTTCTCTCTCTTATCATCATCATCATCATCATCACCATCATCTATTCATTACAATCAGTTACAATTTGTTATAAATAATTTCTTCTCGTTCTTCTTATTAGTTCTTATTTTCGTTCTTAGAGGAAGGGGGGGTGTTTTTTTGGGTAGGGGGTGAGATGGTGTTGGGGGATGGGAATTTAAACAAATACACAATCATTTCATGTTTTAATCTGTTTTCTTTTCGTTCGCTTTACTTGTTTTTTTTTGTTTGTTTTTTTTTTTTGCATTTTAGATGACTAAATAATTTGTTAATTGTATTAAATATATTTTTTGTCAAATTTTATATATATATATAGCATTAAATGTCTGTATCCTTCCTTTTTTTGTTATTCTGATTTTTTGTTTGTTTTTTGTATTGTTGCCTATTTTCGTCCTAAGCTAACGCCTGACAATGGATCACGTTCACGATCGCGATCGCCGAAGGTGTCTTTGTATGAATAATGGCGTCCTGGAGATATGCCCCTTAATCATGATGATGAGGCTGCTGAGGAGTTCTTGGTTGATGATCCGCCGCCGTTGCCGCCCATTGGGTTTTGCTTCTGCTTCTCTATATAGACATTGAGCAAACGCACTTTGCTCGGATTTAATACGGATAGCTTCGGTTTGACCTTCTCCTCGCCGAGAACGATGTACAGTTTGACTATACAAAAAACGGCCGCTTTGCGTACCATTGACTGTTGATCGTCGGCCGATCGTGCCAAATTTGGGAATACCATATCCAAATGTGCATCTGTGATATCGGCCCCATGATGTTCGGTTACCTCCAATAGCAATTTAATGGCGCACAAATTGGCTGGAAACTGGCCAGTGGCAATAACCGGATTCACAATATTAATGGATAGATCTAAAGGCAATGCTGGTGCAATGCGCGGTATCATGTTATCGATTTCGCGCAAAGCCTCTTTACTGTGCTGATAGCATTGTATGATCTTCAATAGGATCAATTCCAAAAAGTTCATCCAATGATGACGCATCTTATCACTGCGCATTATTTTGCTTAGCACATTGAGACCGGCTATAACGACATCGGTATCATCTGCTTCTAGGATATTGAGTAGCATGCGCATTATCGAACGGAAATGTTTATTTGGCAATTCACAATTTCCTCCACGAATGCAAATGGCCAAATTGGAGAGAGTTGTGCATAATTGATCGTTTGGCTGATCTTTGGTTAGGGTCAATGCCTGACGTATAACTTCACTTTCTGGCAACTCGTTGGGCAATATTAATTCACCATTGACACCGATGCGTAGGGATATCGATATTTTATCCTCGCCAGAACCCGATCCAGCTGAGCCCGATTGCGGTGGCGGTGATTTATTTCGATCCAGATTATCTAATCTCATTGTTGCCGATTCGGGTGTATTTGACTGTGTGGTATTTGCCGATGATTGTGTTTTCGAATTCGAGGAGAGTGATGCACACGAATCCTGTTGCTGCATCTGTTGATGATGATCATTGTTATATTGCAAATGGCCGTTCCCAAAACCATTTGGCGCCAACGAATGATATTGCTGACCAAAGCAGGAACGTATTTCCTCTGATGTTTTTTGTATATTATGCTGGACGACCTCCAATTCGGATGAGAAGAGCATATCTTGCTCCACCGATGATTGACGTGACCGTGGACTAGTTGTTGTTGCTATTGTTGCTGCCGATGCTAATGTTGTTATTGATGAATTCAATTGAAGCGAACTAAATGGGCCAACGGATGGACTCTGCAACGGCTTCGGACTGCTACTACTCAATGGCGATGATGTAGGTGAATTTCCACCAGAATTACCCGTACTCTGACGACGCATATGCGATTGTATGCACAATCTGGCCGAATCCTGATAGCCCTTGGGTAAATTGGCCAACAGTTTTGTCATTTGTGGGGTATTTAGATTATACAATGCCACCAAACAGTTACGCGCCTGCGAACGCAACTCAATCGATTTCTGATCGGATGATAATTGAGCCAATTTCAATACGGTACGCTCGCACGCTTGATGATTTTGTTCGTTTGGAAAATCGCTTGATTTACAATATGTATTAGCCAAATCGGTTAGGAATTTCAATATAGCTATTCTCGTCTTTGTGGTGGGCGTTTGCGTTGAATCGGAAATGATGCGGAAGAGCTCTTTTAATTGCAATTGTGTTGGAAAATATTCGTGGACCACTTGCAATGTTTTCCAAATTTTACTATGCATCGAATTTAATAGATCGGTGCCCAATTTATTAAACAATCGTGTCAATAATATGAATAGCCAATCATGCAAATCGTGCGAATGATTCAATATCAATTCGGTTACAGTATCCAAAAATAATGAATAGACTTTCGTATGCGTATCCATGAACATCTTACGAAACATATCCAAAACGCATTGCAATTGCTGTTGTGTCAACTCTTTGCCATCGGCCAGATATTGGGTGAGACTGATGAGGCCATCCTTACGCTCGGACCAATGATTGGAGGCGCAATACTGGATAATCGTTTCAATATCATCGAAGGGCGCCCTCTGTGTACTCCAATCGAGACGGGTGCGTGAACCGCTTAATGAATAACTGGAATTATTGCCACGCGTATGGCTTGAATCGAAGGACCGCTCAGAGCATACAGAACTGGCCTCCGAATCAATATCATCGGACTCATCGCGTCCCAACAGTTTGCGTCCCATGCGCATACCACCCGAACGCATATAGTCCCCAGATACATAATCAATCTGACCGCCACCATCATCCGCACCCAAGGTGTGTTCAGCTTCGCGTGATTGAGCCAATAGACGGGCCGCTGCCAACGGTCGTTGCGGATTATTACGTTCGGGTGTTCTCCGTGATCCAGAGCCAACGGAATATAAGCTACGTTTCATTAGATTGCCACCACCGCCTGTCGATCTAGTGGGACTTGTCTCTCTGGAGCTTGCCGTACTGCGCGGTATGCCCGATGCTTTTTTGGGTATGGCTCCAGTTGCTCCACCACTGCCGCCACCACCACGATAATAGGCACCAACATAATGATCTCTTAGCTTGGTGCTGGGTGATGTAGATCTGGAACCTGGCTGAGATTGACTAACACCACTTCTCCCTCGTGTTCGTGGCGTCACCGTGCCCGGTGTTGTGACCGGCGTTGCTCCGCTCTGTGAATTTAATCTTGGCCTTGGCAATGAACCATTATTTGCTGCTGCAGTTAAAGAGTTCATAGCTCCCAGAGGTTTCTTTTGCTGCTGCCTGGTATAGAGGGTATATTGGGCCCGGGCTTTGGCCCTTTGAGCAGCGGCCGTATCCACAGCCGAAATTGATCTCATATTGGGTGTGGCCTTTTGTAAACTGGAGCCGAGTGTTCGTCCCAAACGACTGGCAGTACGACGTGTCTCTGGTGGTGCAGTGCCGCCACCACCACCGCCACCATCTCTCTCCTTTTCCAATGCCCTTTGGGCAGCTATATCGAGGGAACCATAAATTTGATCAGCTAAATCAGGAAAATGTCGACGAAATATCCAATATGCACATCTCGAATGCTTTCGGGCATCGCAATCAGCATCGCTTAAAGATTTCTTCAATGTGTCCCTTAAGACTAGCGAATGCCTTTCCAGCGCTTTGGTCTGCCATTCCTCAAATAGTAAGACCATCAATTCACATAGCGTGGAACGTATATCTTTCGATTTCGATTGCTGCAACGTATCCGTATAGATTTTTAACAATTTCGGTGAATGGGTATACTTGATGATATACTTTAGGGCCAATGTGGATGCCGATGCAATAACCTTGGCACTGTTCTGTATTAAATTGATCAATTGCTCCAATATGCTGTAACAGAAGCCATCCAATTTTTGCCTCAACACCTTCGACATGTAGGCAATTGTAATGCACGCCTCGCGTATAACCTGCGATCGCAGTTCTTCCTTAAGTATATCCAAGAAACTCAGGGATAACTCTTTTAATTGTACGACCACAAATTGGGTTTGAGTCTGATGATAATTGAGTACGAGTAGAGCTCGAACTTTTCTTAATGCCTCCACACGTTTCTCCCAATCGACATTCTTATCGGTTAATACAAGTAAAACTTGCTTATATATATCATCCATATCCTTTGCATGAAAGATGGTCAATTGTGGTACTAATTCAAAACTGGCCTCAAATATATCCATTGTCACTGCTCCAGCATCACCGCTAATATCCGTAATACTTGGCTTTGATCTTAATGTGGCCACAGCCGAATTGAGTTGCCTTTTCACTATCCTTGTTGGCCTCTCTCGTATGCCAATGTTATCGGCCTCATCCAGGCCATTGCCATTGCCATTACCATTTTTCACAGCCGATGGTAGTAGAAGTCCCTCGATTTTGGCCTGATCGAATTTCTGTTCAAGTAGAGCTAATTTCGAATTTGGCATATCATCCATGCGTCTGAGATCGGGTCTCAGGCGATCGCCGACATGTTTATAGATCTCCACTAGCGTCTGTATGGCTGCCTCTCTCACATTAACTGTGGGATCACCGAGCAGGGAGCATACTGGTGGTATATATGTCCTAACGCTCAGCTGTTGGGTGCCATATTCATTCAGTGCATTAACAATTGTCTGCAGGAACTCTTCCCGTACCTTTGAATTCTTATGCTTAAAGCAACTTGTGGCCAATTTATCGATTAGTCCTTGAGGTGTTAGCACTTTGTGCTCCATTAAATCCCGCAATAGCAATTGAGCCTTCTCCCTCACTGTATCTCGATTATCACCCAATCGATCAATCACATGGGGTAAAACTGTCGCTGTATATGCATTGAAATCATTACCCAAACGTTTAATCAACTCCGAGAAGGCTTCCAGTGATTTTTGTGCTATCTTGAAATGACTACCAGTGAGCCAGGGCATAAGGCCATCAATGAGGAAGCCCATATCAGTGCATTGTATCGAATTGGTATCATCACTAAGAAATGTAACCAAATCTTCAGCCAATTGAACTTTAACTCGCATATCCGCTTTGGGCATCTGTTGAATGAAGCCATCCAAATCGCTAGGTTTTCTGTAGGCCATCTTGTTCCTGCTTTCTGTATGTGTGTGTTTATGTGTGTGGGTATGTGTGTGTGTGTGTTTGTGTGTGGGTATGTGTGTCTGTGTATGATGCTGTATTGGTGTGTGTGTAGTCTAGTGGATAGGGGGGGAGGGCGTGGCCCGCCCTATTAAGACAGCTCTCTGTTACGGCTACCTCTTTTATATATTATTTATCCAATGATTTCTTCACGCAGCAACTAAAAAAAATAAAAGAGAAGTAGAAAAAATTAACAAAATTATTCAATGAATTATTTAATTTTTTACAATATTATAGAAGAAGAGCAGAGCACAGTGGCACTTTTAATTTAACTGCATCCTGCTGCAGTGACCATAAAATCCACAAGATTCGTCTCTTGATTAGAAAATCAAACCGAGAGTCATAAAATTAAACAATTGAAAGGAAAAATCCTTTAAGACGGGATGACTCAGAGACTAAAACGTTTGCCGAGACAAACAGACATCATACCCTATAGATCTTCGGCCGAGTCCAAACATTATTTTGTTCTACTAACGCATCTGTAAATTTCGTTGTTTTTTTTCTTTAATCTGTACTTGTTAAAAATAGTCTTACTAAATAAAAATAAATAAATTTTGCGTTCTTTTTTCTGGAGGAAAGTGACATATTTTTCAGCTGTCCCCTTTTTAAGTTTTTAATAGTCAGGAAAAAGATATCATTGCTGTCATATATTGAAAACCTATGAACATATACCCTACAATCATCATTACTTGCTTCACTAGAAGATGTGATTACTTACACCCCACTTTGGTGGGTGGGTGTTTGTGTAGGTGGCCAATATTTTTTTAGGAACTATAGAAACCTAGTCCAACTTCACATACAATACAAATCTAGGTACAATTGTGAGCGGATATCAAAACGTAACCGTTTCCTGGCCATCGGGCTTAAATATCAATCGGGCTGCTTATTAAGAATTGTATAAACTTTGGCCTAATCGCGATATATACAGGGTATGCACAAACATATAGTACATATAGCAATTTGTTTGTTCTGCGCGCGCGCATAACCAAAAAAAAAATAATAATAATAAAAAAAAAACTCCTAAAGTGGGCAACAATTTTTGCATGGAGAATGAAGTCACAGAATGTATAGAAATGTAGGTGAATAGCTATGCGGGTGGGTATGGGCATGTCTCTCTCTCTCTCTCTCTGTGAGTAACAGGAGAGAACAAGACAGTGAGCTGGCTTGGGAGTGAAGATAAAGATGAAGAAGCAGAAAGGGAGATGAGTGGCAAAGGAGTGGAAGTGGGAATGGGATCGGGGAGGTGTTTTTGGGAAGGTGTGTGTATTACATGCACATACAAATATGAATCATCTCATGGACGGCGGCGCGCCTGAGAGCGTGACGAAGCCATCCGTTTTTAGTGGGTGGGTGGGCCAGGAAACTAACTTTAGCTCAGCTCAGTACAAAACAGAAGAGACAACGTGCGCGTTTGTCTATTCTTGTTTGTTGTTTTTTTGGCCGACAGCGCTGCCAAAGTCAACGTCAAGCCGTCTATGGTTGAGAGACAGACAGAGGACAGAAATGAGATAATATACAGAAACAATAATTACTATTACTAAGCAACAACAGCGACTTGTTGAGAGAGAGAGCACTAAAGTGACAGAGATAGGGAGAGGAAAAGAGCGAGGGAGTTAATGGAATGAATAAAGAGCGAGAAAGAGCGAGAGAGAGAGATAAATTAGCATTGCATACGCAATTTTCTATTTATATACAAAAAACATCAACAAAACTTCAAATCAATGCCACCACTGGTAGAGAATCGTGTGGAGCGTGGGGGAAGGGGAAAGGGAAAGGGAAGGTTAGCACCTGCTTTCGTAACTAAATTTTTGTCCGAACCTTGGGGCTACGTTTAAATTTATATCTCTAGTCGATAAGATATGAAGGAAAATAAAGGTTGATGCTGATTACAATTTAACGGTATAATTTAAGAACAGCTGCGAATGATGATGTGTTTTGTACATATGTATATGTATGTATACATTTTTTTGGTTAATTAAACACACACACACATACACGGATAGAGGCGAACATTTCAAATGTTTAGTTGCCGGCTATGCGCTGCTCTGCTGCCTCTGCCGACGCTGCTGCTGCCGACGACGACGTCATTCACTGGCTAAATGTCACATGCGTTAGAGGGACAAAACGGCAGAAAGAGAGGGAGAGAGAGGCAGAGGTAGAGGTAGAGCAAAATATAACGGAAACAGTTTAGCCAAATTGTTAGCAAAAGATCTTTATTTAAAACAATCGTTTTGCATATACATATGTATATCTGAGATACGCACTCGTACATACACACATACACGCATACCAATTTGATTTGCAAATATCTTGACGTTGGCTTCGCTGTTGCCAGTTCTTCTTCTTCTTTCGCTGCTGCTTCTTGTCGCTCTCGTTCTCTCTGCAATATTGTTTTGGGTTGGGCTGTCGCTGTCACTTTTGGTCTTAAACAACTGCTTCGTATTCGCCTTAAAAATTGATTTTCCAGTTACCGTTTGAACAAACAATTTGCTATGCTCACAAATACACATATTAAATAAACTAAATTTATTTTCAACCACAACCAATTGAACAATTTGCCCTCTTTATTGCTCGACATGGGAGAGTGATAGAGAGAGCGAGATAGAAGGAGAATGAGAGCGTCAGATCACAGTATTGCTCTTCTTATTGTCATTGTTGTTGCTGCTGTTTGTTATGAAGGAATAGACGAAGCGGGGGTGGTGAAGGGCGCCTAGTTAAAGTTTCACTTTGTCATTTGTTGCAGCAGCAGTAGAAAAAAAAAACAACAAAAAAACACTAAACACACTCTCGTACACACACACGCACGCACACGGAATTCCGACGTAGTCCGTCGTCTTCACTCACTTCTCTTTCGGTGAACTTTTTTCTCAGTGGAGTAGGTGACGCTCTGGGGTCGGTCAATAGGCGAGGAGGCGGAGGCAAATAGCAGCACAACTTTCTTTGCTCTTTCAATATTTTTGAGGGACCGAGAGTTCGCTGAGCTCAGACAAACCTCACATCTTGCTACGCGTTTGCTATAGTTGCATTGGTTGTGTAAATTTATTTAATGATTTTTAAACTTTTTGCTTAATATTAACAAACGATTTCTGCCCGTTCCGTTGCGAAAAATAAAGCCAGTGTGGCCACATCTGCTTTGCGTGAGAATAACGAGCTAAAAACGTACATATTGGTATGGCGCTGAAAATACTAGAAAATACCAATTATCTACATTGTAAATAGTTTGCCATTATTGACACGAAATATGTGAAATTTACACATTGCCGGTGCCGCCAACCTAAATTGAATTCAAAATAAATAAACAATTATAAGCAGATGCATCATTTTAAGAATTATTTGAGTGTTTCATATCTTATAATAAATATAAATTAAAGAAACATTTTATAGTCAATACAAAAGCTAGAGACCTAGAGAATTATTTGAGTGTTTCATATCTTATAATAAATATAAATTAAAGAAAAATTTTATAGTCAATACAAAAGCTAGAGACCTAATAACAGACTAAAAACTGATAAGGTGGCAGATCTTATTTTAATACATATATGTAAGTAAATATATACATATGTATTTGGTTCCAAATGTTTGCTTTAACTGAACATCAAGATAAACAATTCTGATTGATGGAATTGATTGGTTCTGATAATTGGCTTTAATTTCCGTTCGCCAATGGGTTATATTAAATGTTCATGATTGCTGTCAATCGGTTTGCCTGACAGACAGATCGGGCTCCACACGTGCCCCCCACAGCAGGCAGATGGACTGGAGAGAGATGAGGCGATAGGCGGCTAGAATTGCAGTGTCGTTAATATTTAAATGAAATTGAAAACGTGCCAATTAAAACTACAAATATATTTTAAATAGGAATATGCATTGAATGAAAACATATGTACTTATATACATACATACATATGTATAAGCTTGCGTTAGCAATTTTACAATATAAATATTTAAATATTACAATATATGCATCGACTTATCAACTTAAAATATGATATTCCCGGCAGAAATGTGTGAAATTCGAGACATTTGGTTACTTGATAATCAAGTCAGTCTTTATTGTTTTGATGAACAGCTTGTGCCCTGCCAGAGGGATCTTCCGGACAGCCCCAATCTAGACGTGGCACCCATTTCACAACTGTTTGGGCAGCCGATTCACCTGGGAACTGTTGCTCGAAGATTTCACGATAGTAGTATGCCTCTTTCGTTGTTGGAGTGTTGTGGGGATATCTTATGTGGGCTTGCGCGAAATCCTCATCGCTGACATGATCGGTGGCCACTTGACGTATGGTATTGATCCACAAATAGCCAACGCCATCGGAAAACTGCTCCTTCTGACGCCACAGAACCTCATGGGGTAGATAATCTTCGGCAAAAGCGGCTCGTAGCACATATTTCTCCAGTTCTTTGTTATGCAAAGTTTTATCACCGCAGAATTTATTAAGTTTACCAGGTATCTTATCCTCAGGTCTTATAGACATGACCATGTTGACAAACCCTGTGTCCAGAAATGGTACACGCAGTTCCACACCCTTGGCCATGGCCACTTTGTTGGCCCGAAGACAGTCGGAGTTATGCAGCTGGTGGACACGTTTCACTAGCTCCCAATGGAACTCCTCCGTTGAGGGGGCTTTGTGAAAGTAAAGATAACCACCAAATATCTCGTCGGCTCCTTCACCAGACAGAATCATCTTAATACCAGTGCTTTTGATATATCTGGTTAGGAACAACATAGGTAAACTGCATCGGACAGTGGTAACATCATAGGTCTCCAAATGATAGATTATATCGTGTATGCCATCCAAAGCCTCATCGATTTCAAAAATTAATTCCTTGTGATCACTGTCAATATATTTGGCGACTTTTAGAGCAGCCGCAAAATCGGGAGCATCACGTAGACCCACAGAGAAGGTCTTCAGGCGATAGTTGGGATTAGTTTCTCGCATTATCTTAGTTGCTATCGAGGCTATAAGACTGGAATCAACGCCACCAGAGAGTAGAGCACCAAAATGCACATCGCAATGAAGATGAGTTCTCACAGCCGATTCCAATTGAGAACGCATCAGACTCAAATCGCACTTAAGTGTTGGTATAGCTTTCTGCCAAGGCTCATCAAAGAATTGCATGGTCTGTAAATCATTTGCCGGTCCATATTGCGCTTTTCCGGGTGGAAAGACCCAAACACTTTTACAGCATTCCACAAGGCATTTCATTTCTGAGGCAACCCAAAGATTCCCATCTGTATCCTTGCCACAATACATGGGTATAATGCCAAAGGGATCGCGCGCAATCAAAACTGCCTGTTTTTTTTTATCATACAAGGCAAAGGCAAACATTCCAGTTATACGTTTAAGTAAATCAATACCATATTCTTGATACAATTCCAGAATGATGTGGCAATCACTTTTCGGCTTATATTGTCGAGTCTTGGCTATTTCCGAAGAAAGCTCCATGTAGTTGTAAATCTCTCCGTTGGCCACCACAATGACGTTGCCGTCGTCTGAAACGAAGGGCTGATCACCATCTTCCACCCCAACAATACGAAGACGTTCATGTACCATGGCAACGCCATGTTGATCAATTATCTTGACACCTGTAGAGTCGGGACCACGATGCCGCTGGCGTCCACTTTGACGATAGGCCAGTTCACGCAGTGTCAGCTTACTCCTTCCCTTATAAATTCGAGGTTTAATGGATTTACCGTTGGCGGAGAATATTGCAAAAATTCCGCACATGTTTCTTAGTTTTTGCAACTGTTTTGTATTTTTTTTTTTTTTTTTGTGAGAACTTATTGAAGGTTCCTTTCAGCTCAGTAAACAAATTCGGTATGTGATGACTAAATCGATTTCATCTCTTTTTAAAGCAGCACCTCTCTCGCATTTGCTCGCTTCGAGGGCTCCGCTCTCAAGCCAAACTGCTGATGCCGATACGTTTCGATATGTCATCATATATTTCCCGCATACATACATACATATGTACATAGTATGTAGTTGCTTCAATAAAACTGCACATACGACTGTTCCAAAAGAAATGCTTAGGATTTTCTAGAGCTATACATGCATGTACAATGCCTACATGCAAAATTCAGTTAATACAGACAGGCGGGCATGTCCATATGAATTCGTGTTATCATGCTGCTGTTATATGGCCGGAGCGGCTTCCTTTTAAGCGTTGCAAACTTCTGACCAAAATGAATATACTAATTTTTTTGTAGAGAATAAAACAGCTTTTTGTTGAGCTTTTATTATTCTCAATTTGCTCTTGGTCGCCACGTTTTTCGTATACATATGTGCATACATACATATGTACATATGTATACCTATATGCACAATCGGTACAAATAATTAATTTAGTGGGTTAAACTTATACATTCATACATATGTATGTCTGCTATGTACATATTTACATACATATGTATGTATGTATGACACATATGTACGTATGTGTGTACGTAACATAGGCAACCGATTTTGATCAAATTTTACAGAATTATTGATAAATACATATGTACATACATATGTTTATGTATGTATTTTTTCGTTCAAGATTAATTATAATAGGTATATGTATGTACATACATATGTATGAGTTTAATAAATGTCATTTTTCATTTACTTGTACATACATACATATGTATGTAGCTGTGTTTAAAAAAAAGTTACAGTACTTAGAAGTTTGATTTCAAGTGTGCCAATATGTTTTTGACTCACTGTACATACATACATACATATGTATGTATGTATTTCTGTACATTCTTTCAATCGCGACGCAGGAACATCGCCGGCCGGCACATAAGCAAAAACAACCCTTATTTTATACTTATGTATGTACATATGTACTTTGTTGTTGCGATCTCGAGACGAAACCGTTATGTATGACCCGTTATAAAACTCATCTGTGGCAAGCGCTCAGCTCCTATACAGTGGTGGCCAATTATTTGGCACATATGTATGTATATACATATGTACATATGTATTTTTTTCCGTTGTTCAGTTCAGATTTTCTCGAGTGTTAAACAATTTTATTAAACAACTTTTTTTGCATTGTGTTTGTCCATATTTTGAGATGATGCACCGTAAATTTTGTTAAGTTAGGTTTAGCCGTTTTTTTCCAGGTACATTTGATTGGAAAAACCCCCCTTTTTTTCTGGACAAATATTTGGCACACTTTTCCAGAATCGTTAATATTAAAGATACACCTTTGGACCCTAAGAAGAAGTTAAAGAACTAGTAAAACTAAGAAAAACTGCAGACCAGAAATTTTCAATTTATCCCCAAATTGAGTTTTGGAGCCAGTTGAAGTTGCGATTGTTGCTCCTAAATTTGGGTCTATTCGCTTGGCGCCGTTTTACGGCACTTATTAATGCTAAAATACTATTTCCTTCTATTTCCTTCTACTATAGAGGAGATAAAATTTCCCGTCCAATGAGATATTTTGCATTAAAATCGGATGACGAATTAATAAATGACTCGCCTCGCAATAAGTGTATTTTTTATGCGAAATGCCTTATGTACATATGTACATACATATGTATGTATGTACATGAGCTTTGCGTTTTATCTTTGCTCTAACAAGCATACATACATACATATGTACATACGTATGTTTGTAAATATGTAAAAGGCACTTGAGTACTTACATACATACATATGTACAATATGTACATACATATGTATGTATGTCCTTCAATAGAAAGTTTGTGAAAAAATAATCGAGTTTTTTATGTACATATGTATGTATGTACATATGTACGTTCATTCATATGTACCTTTATATGTATGTATGTACATATGTACATACATTTTTGTATTTATCTTTGTACATGAAAAGCAAGACCGCCAAAAACATTACATATATACATACATACATACATATCTACATATGTATATGTACATATGTAGGTATGTATGTATGTATGCAAGTGGCTGGCTCAGACAGAAGCACTCAAAAAACAGTTCTTGTTATGTCAAACTTGTTGCCCAAAATGAATGAAAACTTGTTTATATACTTTATTTATATACATATACATATGTACATATGTATATACATTTTTGTATTTATATACATATGTATGTACATGTACAGGAAGACCGCCAAAAACATTACATATTTACATACATACATACATATCTACATATACATATGTAGGTATGTATGCATGTGGCTGCCTCAGACAGAAGCACTCAAAAAACAGTTCTTGTTATGTAAGACTTGTTTATGCGTTCCTCAAAATGAATGGAAACTGTCTTATACATATACATATGTATGTACATACATATGTACATATGTACAGTGGCTCACAGCTTATTTCGTGCAGAGCAATTAATCTCAAAAATTGTTCTCAAAATAAGCTGTGAGCCACTGTAGATTAATCTAAAAAGGAGAATATTATCAATATTCTACTAAGATAGTTTCTATACATATCAAAATCACGATGCAATAAGTATAAGATAGTCTCGTCCCGAACCTTAAAGTATGTAGTTATCGTCTAAGCCGAAGGCCATAGTTGCTAGTGCTTGTAAAAAAATGTTAGGTTGATAGTTTACAACTATATCCTATACTAAATAAATAAATTAAATAAATATATATACATACATTTATACCTAATCTGTCAATCTGATAATTGTACAGAAACTAGATACATACATATGTTGAAACTGATGTGGAAATGAAAGTGAGTGAGATAGCAGAAGAAGCTTAAAGTAAATTGTGAAGTAATTGATCTAATTGTTAATGTTGTTTGCCTTAGGAATTTTATATACATACATACATATAATTTGACTACCAAAATAATCAATAAGACATTTCTAAATATAAACATATTAAATCGCTCCACTCTGGGCATATACATAGTTAACAATCAATTCCTTTAAATATTTCATTGAGGATTTGAAAGGGTTTGACTGTTGTTTACTTAAATTAAAACCATTTAAATATTCTGTTCAACATTGAATTTGTTTTATTTTATTTCCGATGGAATAAGCTATACAATAGCGTTTCGTTTTATATATGTATATATACAAATAAAAAAAATTAAAACAGAAAAACAATACAAAGGCGGGAAAATTTTTAGCTACAAAATTTCAAATTTCGCTAGCCTAGAATGCAATTGAAATAATAATAATGTGATCTAGCTGTGTATAAGCTTCTGTTGTACAATGATGATGCTCGATGATCAGTTTTGGAATCAGACAATTAATTGCTACCTAGATTTAAACTTTGATTGTCCACTGGTCTTAACCACCAGCCAGGATTTGGTGGGTAAATCTTGCAGATATAAAATCCATTTGCGTACTATTAGCAACCAAATGATACCATAGATGACACAAAGAAAGGCCTCCAGATAATAGCCATCGAATGAGATCTCACATTGACCTTTTGAGGAGGAACATGCCTGCAAACAAATTTCGTGAAGATTATTTTAGCAAAATATTTATGGATAAATAAAATATAAATGTAATGCCTACCTGCTCTTCTGTTTTATCCAGGCAGAGATTATCCTTTAGGGTTGAACATTGCTTCCAGGTAAGGACATCGACAAGCCATAGAACGACAGTGTTGGGCCAATTCCCACCCAGGTTACACAGTGTATTCAGGAATGTCATATAAGTACCGCCCACTGCTGGATCCGAGATCTTGGCAAAAAATGCCATGGCTGCCACAAACATGGAGTAAAGGAATACCTGGTAGCAGCCATAACTGGTTATAAGTAGAACATAATAATAGATGGGGACTTCACCATCCTTGGATATCATATAGGGCGTAAGATAAGCTATTATAGTGGCCACAGTGGCCAGGCAAATTCGATAGGGAATGGCTTTTAAATAGACATCCATCGGTCGGGGACCATTTGTATATCGTCCTACTACTAGAGGAAGAATTAGCTGCAGAGGAATAACTGGTATGGCCAATAGGGCCAACTTATCCTTGGGTACACCGGCATCGATGAGTTTTAAACTAGTCACAGCATCTGAGGCAGCAAAGGTCACTTTAACTGTAAGCAAGATTCCAGCCAATATCTGTACTGGACGCATGCGAACCATTTCCCATAAGATTTGATAGCTCTCACGAATATTCAATTCGTGTTCCTCATTATAACGTGATTCCATATGGGCATCTTCTATATCATTTTCCTTCTTGAAAATAGCCACCAATGTGGTGGCTACCATAAACGTGATGCCCCAGAACCATAGAAATTTTGGCAGTGTGATCATGCCCTCGTCAGAGGGTATATCCCTTAGATAGGAGTTGCAAAAATCTTTCGATTCGAGGGCTATGAAAAGAACATAGCCTAGAAAATATCCAGCCGTTTGTCCCACACTATTGCACGTCGAGGCATAGCCGACATTGCAACGTTTCAGCATAGTTAAAGCCCAACCATCCACGGCTATGTCCTGGGTGGCAGCCAAAAAGTTGAGTAAAAAGAATAGTAATGTCAACAAAGGCACATTTGGTTCCAATCCCTTGCCGCCCAGCCAACGATCCACATGTTGCGACAGCAGCAACATAAAGGCACCCAATAGATATTGGACGGGTACTAGCCATGATTTGCGCCGCCCAAATCGACGTATATACAATGAATCCACTATAGGAGCCCATAGTAGTTTTATACTAAATGGCCAATATGCGAAGGAGAACTCCGCCTGCTGCTTATAACTGGCTCCACGATTCTGTAAAAGCATTGGTATGGCCGCTATAAGGCCAATTGGGATTCCTTGCAGTATATAGAGAAACAAAAGAATGGCTATATTTCTCCTGTCACCACGTATATCTGGTTTTTCCTCTTTCCCCCCAAATGCATCACCGTCAATAAGCAATTGGCTATCATCTTCTTCGGGGCCATCGTACACCTGCTGACGTCTTCGTGTGGTCGACATGCTGGCAATTTATTAAACAATTGATCAAACTTGTGAAATTTTAAAAACAAATTTCCCTTAGCTCAGCTGCTGCTCACCTGTCACAATAACAACAACAATAAATACATCCACGTCAGTAGAATTGATTTTGTTGTTGTAGCCGCAATAGATGCAGATGCTACGTCCGCTGCACTAATTTTGTTTCGTTCTGATCTTTTCACTATTTAATTCATCATTGATCCCTGTGCCCTAATGTCCTTGTTTTAATTCGTATTTTGTTCAACTAAATGTAACAATAAATAAAATGAATGTATTTCTTTTTTGTTGACGTTCCAAATTGACCGACTCGAAATATTAGTATGACCAGACAAAAACGTAGAAAATGAATCCTAAAAAATACACTACACAAAAAAATATCAATCTAATAATTTAAAAATGTAATAAAAATGTAGTTAATGCCCTTTGATTCGTGATGATTAGTAGTTGCCTGCAGAATAAATTATATGTATTTAAATTAGTTTTCATTAAATGCTAACTGCATCAAAAATACTGGACAAAATACTTTGGTCACATTAAAAAGCCACTTGAATTCAAACCTAACGGACAAATTCAAAAACCACAAAATCAAAACTAAATGAAACTCGTTGATAACGAACTTAATTTCTTTGGCTTCTTAGAACTTGTATGATTACGATTTCAATTGCCATAAACTTCAAATGGTTTATATTCACATGTTCTTTACATAGATAACACAGATACAAGACACAAACACCAGCATACATACATACATACTGAATAAATGTTCACTTCCCACGCAGACACACACGCCAATCATTAAGAAATTCTTTTTGATTTGCAAATTGCGTTTCGTATTAATTTTTTATTTATAATAATAATAAAGTGAATTGGCTGAGGGCATTTTCTGTTAATCTGTTTGTTTTGCGAACACATTTAGAATATTGTTTGATAATTAAAAGTAATTACTGATTGACTGGTTGGCTGACTGAGCGACCAACAACTGACTAATACCAGACAGGCTCCAAGCATAATTACATACATCCATATAATATACGCAGAGCATATCTTCGATAGGCTCGCCTATGTACATATGTATGTATGTATAACAATATCAAATTCAATTACAGTTTCTCGACTTTAGATAAATTCATATTACAAATATTAAAATGGAAACTGGTTTACCAAGCGCCAACTTCAAGTTTCACTCTTCTCATGCCTTCGGCTTAAATACTAAGTACAATGTATTGAATTTGATCAATTGAAATTGATTGAGTAAATTTGAAAAATCGAGTTGGAAGGCCGTTTTGCTTTAGCTCTTTTAATATATGTAATTGTTTAAGTTTTTTTTCTGACTTCAATTTGCTGTTGTTTGCCTTTATTTGGCTGGCGATGATGAGCCAAAAATAGGCTCCTCCCATTTATGATGGACTTCGGGCGTCAAATTGCTAATCTGCACATGAACGGCCTGATGTTTCTCATATTTTGGTGGAATGGCGCATAGACGATATTTGACCTCATCTCCTGGCATGGGTACATATTCACCTTCAATGCTATAAAAAAAAAGGAAAATTAAAAAAAAAAATGTAGAAAAATATGGCAATTTTGTATGTGGGGTGAACGGAGAACGGATGGTAGATGGGTGGAAGCAGCAGTATAAAGATGGATATGCATAATTCATAAACTTACTCTGAAACATGACAGAAAACATCTTCGCCCCCGGCCTTGGGGGTTATAAAGCCATGTCCTTTGGTGCGGCTAAAGGATTTCACCACACCAGTGACCATGGGGTTTTCCATAGCACGAGCCGACCTACAACACAAAATCAATGTTAAACAATGAGAGGAGAAGGTGGCAAGAGCTAGAGATGGAGGTTAGCAAGGATGTAGGCGACTTACGTCGAGGCCGTGCGTGTGCGCCGCGTAATAATTGGACTGGGCAGCTGCAGTGAAGCATTTGGACTATGGCTATTTTGATGATGGAATACTGGCGGCTTGGCTGAAAGCATTTTTTCTGGTGTTTTTGGCTCGGCCATTTTATATTTTCGCTGCTGCTTATTGGCGTTGGCGGCTGCTGCTGATACTGTTTGCTGCTGAAGCTACTCTGCTGCTTTTGTTATTAGAAAGAAGCGGCTTTTTTCTTTGCTTGTTTGTATGTGTATGTGTTGTGTTGTGTGTGGAAATGGACAGTAGCCAAGGTTGGGTTGTCGATTCTGCTGTTTTTATTTTTTTTTTGCAAATATAAGTTCAAGGACAATTGGTTTAGTCATTTATTTTATTCCGTTTCGAGAGAGTTCGTACTTACTTATACTTCAATTAGCTGTAAAACAAATGAATTTTTGTCTGCCTTCTTTCTTAGCGGTCTCTCTTTCGCTTTTGCTCTCTTTCTCTCTCGCACACTGATGCAAGTTTTTTTTTTGCCGCTAATAACTGTCGATAACTGCCGACGCTTAATGTGCGCCTATCGATAAATCTACATTGTATTTGGCGCCTATCGATAATTATACATTGTATATTTCTCGCCTTTTGGGATTTTTGGCGTTTTTTAATACCAAAAATACCATTATAATGCTGTCAAAAAATATGGGTTATTTTGGTCATATAATTTTAGTGCCGTTCGGTCTCACTTTTCCCCCATTATTTTTCCGCATCGGTCGTCCATTTTTCATACGACTCTGAAAGGAAAATAAGTTTGTAAATTTGAATATTAAAAAATATCAAATCCCTGCAATCGGGACACCATTATCAAAAAGTAAAAGCTAAGAACTCACGACAGTGCATTTCAGTGGCCTTTGAAAATACTGCTCAAACAAATACTAAGCAATACTATAATAATTTTACGATTCGCTTCATATTAAAACTGAAAAAGCTCATATCTCGTAGAATAAAACAAAAGTAAATAAAGTGAATGTGAAGTGGTGCAGAAACTGAACGGAAATACGTATATACCCAGTTAATATGTAAGTGCAATAGCGTAAAAAAAAACTCGCGTAGTGGCTAAGATTGCTGCCCTGTGCCTAATGATATGCGTTTTCGACCATTTTTAAAATTTCATGAAATCAACATTCCAACTCATAGTTGCTTGCCATTGATATGTGCCGTGTGCTAGAGTGAGACAACCATTGTGAACAGCACATACTAAGCTGCTGTCATTCTGTTTTCTTTGAAACAATCTTTTTTAGCATGGGTGTTTTTGTCACGTAAAACGCAATAATCGCTTAGAATGAAAAACTAGAAAAGAGCAAAAATTAAGTGAACATTAAACTGCACGAACGCACAACACCGCATCTTTACACACCTATATGTGATGCACTCGCACACACGTGTTGCAAATTGATTTCGGTTATTAATTGATACCCAACCTCAATGCAAATCAAAAGTGCGTGCATATGCAAGTGTGCGTGCGTTTGTGTGTCTTTCTCTTTCTCGCTCTCTTCCTCTTTCTCTCAGTGCATGTGTGTGTGTGTGTGTGTTTGAAAACAGCTGGTACAGCTGCCTTTCCTTCCATGTATGCCGCCGCTACCCAAGTTAGTTTTAAAGGAAGGATTTTATGATACGCATTTATGACCAATGTGTGTATGCGTTCTTGGTGGTGGTTGTTATTCCCTGGCATTGGGTTACAGTTTTGTTTTCTTTCCCAATAGTTCCTTGCATTGCTATGCAGCACAACTTCACTCCACTCCTTTTAATTGCGCATCGCAGCAACTTCGTTCTCTTTTTTTTTATATTTTATTTTATGCCCTCGCCCTTTTATGCAGCAGCTGGCAAAAGGCAACAGTGTTGCCGCATACACTTAGAAGGAAAACAAGCTAAATTTTCATTACCGGAAAGTCATTAACACTCGTAACAGAAAAATTTCCATTCGAGTTCTCGTAAAAATTGTAATTTTTTATGAAAGCAAAGTAAACTGTAAAGTAAATGGTTTTTTTTTTTTTATAATGCTTATGAATGAATAATACTTGAATGGTTACTCAGCAATTATCAAACTGATGGGCATAAATAATTCATTAATTAAAATAAATAATAATCAGCAATCGGGCAATTTCATTCTTTAATGAGTCATAAAATAATTAAAATTTGGCCAAAAACTAGCCGACTTGCCACCACTGACAGGGCAGGCCATAAATCGCTGCACCGTTTTCTTTTATTTGTTGTGCGTTCTACTCTTCTGTATGTGTGTGTGTGTGTGTGTCAGGTGAATCCTGTTTTGTCTTGTTCGTTTTTTTTCTCTCTTTTTCCTGGAAACCAGTTTTCTACTCCTCGGATAGTGGCCCTGTGTGTTCCTCCAGTCGGTGCATTTTTATTCATTCATTCTTTCTTTTGCCTTTGCCACTTACAGTCGTTGTCGTCGTCAAAGTTTCAAGAACTAGAAAAGATAATCATAGCTATGGCCTGTGCAACACTTAAACGTGCCCTGGACTGGGAATCGATGAACCAGCGACCTAGCAAACGTCGTCGCTGCAATCCTTTCGGTCAGTCGGCAGGCAGCGGTTCGCCATCTCGCGATCGTGATGGACCAAGCACATCATTGGGTATGCCCCATACGCCGAGCAATCGTTTTGCCAAAGATAGCACGGAGCCAAGCCCCTTCTCAGAGGTTGCTTTGGCTAAAATGTCGCCAGGTAAAGATTCAGACCGCATTATCCATTTAATGAAATTTAATAAATCCATATTCTTTTTTCGACAGACAAAATGGCCGAGAATTTGTGCAATGAAATCAAAAGACTGCACAAACGCAAACAATTGCCCGTCACAGGGGCCGCATTGGAGCACATGCAAGACTCGGAATCAAGCGGCTCCGAAATGGGTCCAGAGAGTCCACGTCGGCCGGACAGCCCACCGAATCTTATGCTGCGTCCACATGGCGAGAAGGCTCTGTTCACATTTAAACAGGTGCAGCTCATATGCGAGAACATGATCAAGGAGCGGGAGAATAAGCTACGCGAGCGCTATGAGTCTGTGCTGACCACAAAACTGGCTGAGCAATATGATGCCTTTGTTAAATTCACATATGATCAGATACAACGACGCTATGAGGCAGCGCCTAGCTGTAAGTTGCTTAACAGAAAAAATTTACGAGTGTGGAACCCAAGAATCAGTAGTTTTAGGAAGATCTATTATCTTATTACCAGAAATCGTTTTGCTATATAGTGAAATATCTTTTGCTATATAGTGTCTGAGTTCTCGCATATTCAATCAATCGAGTTTTGTGAGTGTCCGATTTTTAAGAAAATCTTAGAATTGCTGTACGAAGAATTAATTATTTGGCTTGGGCGATTACTGCATAGTGTGAAACGAGAAGTAAATTGCAATTATCTCATAAAAGCCCGAATTAAATATAAATAACTTGCTCCACAAGAAAAAAGAACCATACCATCTATATTATAATTATTCGACATAGTCCTAACGACTTATTCAACTATTATGCAACTTTTACGACTTCTTATACTTGTTTCTATGGTGAATACGGGACGGTTTTTTCCATTTTGTCCACACTCGTGCATTTATAATCTTTGCATAATAATTGGTTTAACTTTTCTATTTACTTTACAGATTTGTCGTAAGGCTTATAAAAAAAACACAAAAATAAAAAAACAACTGCAACAACAAACAACTACGATCTTATGTGACGGTAGAGCTACCGCAACAGCAACAACAACAGCCCTCATTTAAACTAAACAAAAAAAAAAAGCAAAAAAAACAACAAACAAAAAACAAAACACAAAAAAAAAGAACTACATGCATTATGTTTATTATATATTTTGAAATAAATCAGACAAGTTATAGTTTACAGTTAGAATTACATATTCTTGTATGCATATATGTATTTATATATACATATACACATTTATATGTATGTGCATATGTGAAAAAAGGAGAAAAAAAACCGCTTACAATCTTGTTAAACATTTACGTTTTCACACCAACAAAAATTCTAAATAAAAATGACAAATATCGAAAGTATATATACATATATATATATAAATATATATAGAGAGAGATGAATGAAATGAAAAAAAGCAAACTAAGTATATAGAGACACACTGCAGAACAGGGTGCCCAAAGGGCTAATCGCCCGGCACATGCAAACCGTTAAACATGAATAATATTAATGCAATTCAAATGAAACCTCAAAACAATAGCTTAGCATAACGATCACATAAAGCATACCGACAAATTGCTAGATATATATATATATATCTGTACGTATATATATATATATATGTTAGGTACCACATCTTAGGCATATAAGGCAAGTTGTAATTATAAAACAACGTATCAAACTATATATATATATATATATATATGCACACACACAAACACACATACATATATACACGACACAAGAAGAAAATGATTTGTTTTTCATTAGTTAAGTTGTTGTTTAACTAAAATAGAAGAAAATGATGCAAATGTATGAATGGAAGAAGGAGAGAAGCAAACGAATGCAACAACAAAAAACAAAACAGAAACACAAACTCACTCACTCATGAATTAAATTTTTTCATAGTTTATTTTTGCATATTATAGTTTTACTGATTGAAGAAGAGCGAGCGCCAAAAGCGATAAGTTACAACAATTGTAAACATGTGGAAAAACTTTCGTTTCGTTAGTTTGTTATAAATTGTATCTTTCTTCGAGATGTCACACAGCAGGGTGAACTAATGAAAACGACAAACGATGACGAGAGAATCAAATGAAACTGAAATATATTTGATTTGCTTTAACATTAGAAAGTTTAAAAGAAAAAACACAAACACAAAAAGAGTATAGAAAGAAAAAAAAAAACAATAAAAATATGAGGCACAGATGAGAGAAAGAAAGAAAAAAAGATGAAATAAAAATGTTATAATTTAGATTAACTTTTGAACGCTTTCATGTAATAGTAGTATGTGCATTAGGGTGCTTCACTTTATACCTTACCCAGCTCTTACGTTCTCCGAATCGTTGTTATGTAGAAGAGAAATATATATATTTATATATACACCTATAAATACATGTATATGCCAAAATTTCAAAGAGATTGATTGCTGTGTAAAACTGAACGATCGGAGCGTAAGCGGAGTCAGCTGGATATCACATATATTGGATAAGTGAAACATCCTACTATTATTATTACATATATATAGGATATATATATATATATGTTCATTTCAAATAATTTTTTCACACATCTTGGAAATATATATATATATATATATACACATACACACAGACACCAACAACAAAGTATATATACGATTTATATATATATATTTTTTTTTTCAATCATACATACTTTACCTTAGTAATTTAAACATAATATTAGTAAAGAAATGCCATTTTTATATTAAAAAAAAAAACAAAAAGAAACAACAACAAAAAAGAAACCAACAACAAAAGATGAAAAGAAAAAACACAAGAATAAAACAATGAATTATAGAAGCAATGTGTGTTTCTTTTGTTCATTTTTTTTTTAAATTGCAAATATATAATGAATAAAGGGAATGGGATGCATTTAAAATAAGGTTCTCATCCGCAATCTATGGTGATAAGGAAACAACTATATGTATGAGGAGCTGAGGCCTCGTCTTATCTGCACGTTAGCTGGATCGGATTGCTATAGATTTTGTGATTATCTGACATATAATGGTTAAAATTGTGCTTTTTTTGCACTCTTCTACACTTCTAAATAATTCAATTTCATAAAAATGGGTTGTTTATATCATATAGCTAATAGTTTTGTTAAGAATTGGGTTGTTTCAACTAAATTTTAGTTTCGTTGATTTCAATAGTTGAATCACATTAAAGTCATACTTCAATCTGTGAGTTTTTCTTCTAAGAAATTGTTAACATTATTAAGTTATATTCAATCACATCACACATCGCATCAATAATATATACTATAAACTTCTTATTTATTGATTTCTCCTTGAATTTGGGTTTCTTTATGCCCATATCTGCGAAATTGAAAAATTGGCAGTTAAAGATTAGATAAGGAATATTTGTAAAGTAATCAATGGTTTGAGGTGATCAATACTCACATTGATTAAATTATTGAATTTCATATTTTTCATGGTTTTTAAACAAAGAAGCTAAAAAGTTGACAAATTGGTTGGCATGTAAATGGAAACAGTTTTATTCAATTTTAATTTTTGAAATTGTTTCATTCGATGCGAATTTCAAATTCATGTTCATTTTGCTATACAAGAAGAAAGGGTTCAGATTCAGACCATAGACTTTCAATCGGCTTTTAGGTCATTTTTGTTTTATTTTATTAATGTTATGGCTTATTGTTTATATGAATCCAACTTCAAAGGATATATATATTTTTATTTAAATAAATTTATTTAGGAATTTTATTTATTTTTCTAATACTTTTGAACAAGCTTTTGCCTAAAACAAAGAACAAAATCCTCTTAAACATATCTTTCAGATTAAGCGAACTGATATTGTACAGTTTTCCGAAGAGGTTTTTTCTTCGAGAAGATAGAAAAAAAAAACTCTACAGTATCAACCCGAGAAAGATGGAGATTGTGTTGTGCGAACTCCTCGCACTTGCTGAAATATTAATATATTTAGGTGGAAAATTAGTAGCAAACCTTTTTTTTTTGGGCTAAGTATGCTATATGGATATCTCTCTATCGAAAAAAAGGAATTTTGGATTCCATATTCGGTTATTTAATAGCCGATATAAATGATCTTGTTTATTACTAAATAATATATTTCACATATTTGTTTTGGTTTTTCAAGTTTTTGCTAACCATTTTGATTTATTTCAATCTATTTTTTGTGCGTTGAAGAACAACAAAACAAAAAATGTTTAAACTTATCACTAAATAACTTAATTGTAACTTGTTTCGCATGCTCACTTACAATTATATAATAATAATGTAGTTAAAAGTCTTTGATAATAAATACACATAGTTCAAAAACTTAACTGAACGGAATGAGAGAGGAGGGATATGGGATACATACATATATAGGTATATAATAGAGATGTACTTATATATATATATTTACATATACATATAGTAAGTAGTTGTAGTAATAATCATCATTGTTATCATCATTAAATAGCCGACCAGCATATGTAAATTAAATGTAGGAATATATTGGAGAAGCTGGCTACCCGGAAGGCACTACGAATTATGGTATATGCATGGAATGGGGAGGCGGCGGCGGCGGCGGTGGCGGTGTTAATACAGATCGATGCTATATCGGATGGAAATCGATTTCGATATGAATTAAAAATTTGGAAAATAAAAATATCAGTCGGTAAATTGTATTTAATTAGTTTCATTTGCTGCTGCCTTCGGCATCGGATGACATGCGGGAGTAATCAAAGTAATTTCTTCTCCTTCACTAAGACATCTTTCTTATTGGGTGAAAGAGATTGTCCTGATTGACTGTTGGTATAGGGATCAACGGCAGCATCTTTAACAGATCGCTTATGTGGTTTGGGTGGCGAAGTGGAAGCACTACGAGGAGATTGCTTTTGCTGGTGACTTTGTGTGGCCACTGCTGCTGTGGATGTTGGCATGGCCATGGTCGTAGACGCATCGGCAGTCTGATTGTGCATATTGGTATGACTATGCTGATTGTTCACACCGTTAATTGCCGATTGATGTGGACTGAAATAATTGGAAGCGACGGCAGCAGCAGCGGCGGTGGCATGAACACAATGATCCGAATCGTTGTCAAAGAATTGCATAGACGATTTCCCTTGAAGACCATTGGGTCGCTCCAGCCAATAGCGATGTGCAGTATTAAATACTTGATCCTTGACTTTAATTATCTGATAAAGCAGGCCATCAATTAAGGTACCGGGTGTATCGAATTCATTAGGTATTATGCCATCCATAGAGCTCTCAAAGTAACTAAACATGGGAAACCAAATGCGTGTACGTTTCGAATCGCTTTGCATGAGAGCCTAAAGATGCAGATGAACATGAAGATAAGAACCGAGATAAGTCATTGAAATCGTTGAGTTTAAGCCAACATACCCGATTATTGGCCAGCGTGTGATAATAAAGAAATAGACGTGACGTTATATAGAAGGCTACGAAAACATCTATTGAATAGTGCTCATGGGCTGCCAGTATAAAGAAGATGCCAAACATATTCAATAGCCAGGTGAGCGTGTGCAGGAAGTAAAGATTACGCGGCGTGTCTGAAAAAAAAAGACAAGAAAAACAAATTGATATTTTTACATGCATCATGTCTGTATATCCCAATCACACTTACATTCGGTTATGAAAAAGTTAAGAAGAGTTAAGGCGACTGTATGGCCACTAAACATATAATCGCCACAAGTTCGCACACCCTGTATGGACATGCCCAAGCCGCTCCAGATGCGATAGGCACGCGTCATACGCAATAGCAGAGCTCCAATCATATCCACATTCGGATCATCGATAGCAAAATCCTTCTGATTGCACTGCAAGTGGGTGCCCGGCACACTTAACGATGTTATCAGCATGGTGACACATCGCAGCAGGAATACAGTGCCAGCCAAGGCAAAGAATCGACGCAATAATACCATACGATATTTATGGAAAGTCAATACAATTAGCCAAACGGTGAAGAGCAGCGAACCGGTTATCTCGCACATATTGAACGCCCAGGGTATATGCGGCACATTATCGAGAAATATATCCGGAAGCGGTGGATAACGTTTCATATCGGGCACACGCTCATGCACAATCACCATAACAAACGATGTGATCCATGTGACAACGAACGAGTAACCTGCAAAAGTTTAAACAAAGGCGCGGTGCGACGATTAGTTACAAAATGTGTTACTAGGCGAACTGAATCTTTATTTGTGATATGATATGAAGGCTGCTCAAATGAATAACATGTACTACTATCTACACTTCTCCTCCATTGACTTCTGGGATACACTTCTCTCCACTTAAATAAGAACACCCCCCAAACAAGTCAAAATTTTGCAGCCTGAAATTGATTTCAAATTATTGTTTTATTAATTTACTACGAAACGATTAAATAAATATGAAAAATATATTAACAAAAGTTTAAAATTTAATCGTTTTTTGTAACTGAAGTGTTTGGAAAGAAGCATTTGGAAGTGATCTCTATCTTAACTGTAATTATCATTATTATTCTCGCACTAAAGGATTCCTTCTATTAAAAGGAGGATTCATACGTTTTGGGAAGGTGGGGATATTTCAAAAATTATGTCCTTCTCTCTGTCTTTAATTAACATCTGGTTTTGCTAATGATTTTTTAATGACTATTGAAAATTCTTCTTGGTAAAAGCTGTTCCCCTGCTATAGGTAAGACCTTAGGGCTATACCAAAGGTTTGTTATTTAATATAGTATGATTTAAATATCGAAAACCATATTTCTCTTATCGTAAAGATTATGTCTTGTAGACTATCGCTCGAAAAACAGCTGCACAATCATTTTTCCAAACGATTGAAAAGATTGTTCTTGAATCGATCGACCAAATGGGCAACAATGTCTTGAGTTTCTACATTAAAAGTTATTTGTATGCATATTTGTTTGTTTGTCTTACAATTCTCTTTGATATAACCCTCATATAAACAAAGACCGAAAGCGAAACAGTGGCGTCATTAATTTTATACACCCTTTGCTTTGAAGGGTATTATAATTTTACTGAGAAGCTTATATATGTACATATATTTGTTGAATTAGCTTTATCGTGAAGTATAAATTAAAACACGTTAATTGTAAACAAGAAGCAATTTGTTAAAGCGAAAGTTCTTTCTCGATTTTGGTTTAGACTTGACTACTTCATACGTTAGAATCTAATGTATATAATGATTAGATCATTAGGAAAGATATTTATGAGAGATCCAGGGATCGTTTCTTTAGCAAATATACATAAGTTGTGATATATATCAGCTTGGGGTCATTAGGACAGCTAAGATCGTTCAAACAGCTGATAAATAGACGTTTGATTAAAGCAGATTTATCATAAAAAAGATCCAGGACGATAACCAAAGACAAAGTCATATTATAGTCCTTAGATTATATTTATCAAGTCTAAGCAAATATATTTTAAGACGTCATAGAAATGTAGGCTGCACGATGAGGAACTAGTATAGGGTTTAGATTTACTTTTGATGACATTCTTATTTCTTTTCAATCAATGAATCGATCAAACGATCGATGTGGGGCGATGGCGGCGTCATGTGTGGCTAGTTTATGTTTCTTGTTTAATTTAAATCTAATACTCGATAGTTTACCCACTTCATGTGAAGAGTATCAGTGTATAAACAAAAGCAAACAAATAGGCATATTTAACAAATTAATGCACGCAAAGTTACACAAATATCAAACGTATGGAATAAAAATACCAAGAGGTCGAGATTTATTGAGCGGAGAGGAGGGATGGGGTGGGGTGATGACAGCAAGTGGCGGGGTGGATGGCTAACAGACTATTTATATTTGTTAACCTCCAAAATGTACACAAAATTGGTAGAAAACGCGTCACTTGGGTAATAAAACAATAACTAAATTTATAATTAAAGTGACGTACGTACACACATGCACGTGTGTGTGACTGTGTGTGTGTGTGTACGCACTGAACTTTGATAGGCTTACACTTATGACTAAAAACGACAACTGATAAGGGACAACAACAAGGGAATGGCCGATAGTTGAAAATGTTTAATCAATGGAACAATTGCCCTTCACAATTAACATAAATATATGTATATATATATATAAGTATATAAGTCGGGGGATGGGGTTTTTGGGTTGAGGGATCTTTGTTGCTATTGTCTCACCTAAGCTAATTGCCGTCTTGAAATATTCCGGAGCCACCGAACGTTTACCCTTACGTTGAAAGGTTTCACAATCTGATGCATAACTGGGGCATTCCTGTGGGCAAGGACACGCTGATTGTACTGGAACAATGCCAGCTCCATTACCAGCTCCATTTCCACCGGTAGATGAGGCGGCGGCAGCGGCGGCAGCTATAGCTGTGGCATTCGACATTGTGGTGAATGGCATAAATATATTGCCAGCTGTTGTTGAGTGGGCCAAGTGTCCCGTTATGCCCATTATCATGGGAGCAGCAGCCGCATCCAAGGGATTTTTTTGCATTTGCTGCTGCTGCAATTTCATGACGGCAAGCCAGAACTTCTTGAGTTCACCAAAGGTCAATTTATAGCCCAATTTATAGCGTATATCACGCACATCATTTTCGCTGAGAGAGAGCAACACAGTGCCATCGATGGCTTCCAATCGCAGGCATTCGAATAGGGAACGTGAGAAATGCTCCGTATTGGCGGCCCAATTGTACACATCCTCCACTTGCCAATTGGATACATCAACTCCACCGATGGTGAATGATGGTGATCTGTTTAAGCGAAATGTTTTCGGTTGGAGCTTCTGATCTTGACGAGCATCGGTTTCCCCCGTCTCTTCCGGCTGTTCTTGTTGCTGCTGCTGAGTCATGGGTTCGCCAATTTCACCGTCGCACATTTTTAAAGCTTTCTTTTTTTCGGTTTTTTTGTTCTTGTTGGGTCTGCTGCCAATTTTTTCCCCCGCTTGATTACAATTTATTTGTTTCTCTTGCTTAAATTTTGTGCACCATTGCCAAACTCAGCTGTGTGTTTCAACAACAACTACAGCACATTATTATTATTGCACGATTTTCATTTGTTGGCAGTTGTTGTTGTTGTTAATTTAGTAACTTTTTTCTTAAAAATTTCCCACCGAGTCCGGCAACAGCACCAATAAACACAACCAGCACACTAACACTCAGCGCGCGAGGAAGGGAGCAACGAGAATGAATATGAATATAAATTTGCTTTATTATTCGTTGCTTTCTTGCTTACTTTTTCCGAAATAACTTGTCGTTTTTTCGTTGTTATATATTTCTTTCTCATTTACAAAAAAAAAAAAAACAAAAAATAAGCGTTCTCACTAAGCACTCACGACGTCCCGCTCGCTTGAAAACAAAAACAACAATGAGAAAGAGACAACAACAACAGTATTACCCAATAAACATTATTTGTAGAATTCATTATTATGATGATTATTTTAATCATTGCCACCTTTTCATGCACCTTGAATACCGTTAATTTAAGAACTACTGACATCTGTCTCTGCAAAATAATAATAGGCATAGATCTTGCTTAACTATAATTTTATCAGCTATATTTGTTACAAGTAAATTAACCGAGAATGACAAATTTGCCATTGAAGTTTTAAATATTTGAATTTCGATAACTTTTCGCTTAGGTGGTAACGCTTTGCTAATGCGACTGCGAATGTGTGAATGGGTACCTCATCTTTACTATATGACGACGGCGGCGTCGTTTCATTTTGGTTTGCATTTTTGCCGCTTGTCAGTGAATTATTCTCGTGTGGATTTTACATTTAATTGAATCTCCATACAGATTATGAAGAAAGCAAAGCCACTGTTACACGACCGTCTGATAACGATACGCGTTAAGAAGGTAAGTTATTTTTTGGATTATTATTACAACACTCTCAGCCGGTGCGACACCGCCACAGAAAAACAATTTGGCGCTGCTGCAGGGGCGGCAGGCGGCTGACAGGCAAAAACAAGGTTAGGTCCGCATATGCACTGCACTGTAAACTAATTGTGGGTTTTTCTTTTTTCTCTCGGTTTCCTTTTTTCTTTCGCTATTTGTAGTATCTCGAGGAGCACATTGGCGAGACGTATTTGGATGTGAAGCAGATGACCAAGGAGTTAATGCAAAAATATCCAGATTACTCGCGTCGTAAATTCGGACCATTCAGACAATTGGTGCATCAAGGTATTTTACACTTACACAGTTACAATTACATTTAAGTTGAATAGATTCCTGGAAGATACATATGCAGACATGTATATAAATGAATGGATAATGATGCGCACGGTGTTTTCTTTTTTGTTTTTCTTCCGTTTAGCATTTTCTATTATTTCGGACAGTTATAATTTGGATAAAGTCAGCAGTTCCGAGGACGAGGAGTATTTGAGTGACGAGTTCGAAGTGCCGCCCTCTGCCCGAAAAAGTGTGATGAACAACATGATGAACAGTTTGTATGGTAGCAGCCAATCGCCAGCTAAAAAATCATTGCCATCATCAACATCAACGACATCGACATCAAAGCCCACAATCAATGAGCCAATTGACATTTCCAGTGGCGATGAGAACGATGATGAATCGACCACCAAAAACTCAAATGGGGCGCCACTTGTCCCATCAGCTCCACAAAAGCGTTCGGCCGAATGCTTACAGCAAGACTCAACTGCAGCTGTAGCTAGTAAGAAAGGTAAGTGTCTCCACCTCTCAGTATCCCCCATAATTGTCATTAAAAATTGATTAATATTTACAATTTTTTTTGTTTTATTCTTTAGCAGCTAAACCAAATGTAAGTTCGTTTCAAAGTGGACGGCAGGGTAGCCAGTCGAGCAGCTCCAATTCTGGCTCGGGTATATCTAATGCCAAGAAATGTAAGTGTGAGGATCGCTTAGGTTTATTTGTTATTTTTTTCACGCATTTATCTCATTTTTGTTTTAGTCTTGGCCGGTGGGACTGGCTCCGGTGGTGCTGGTGGCGAAGGTCGAGATAAAGACCATCATGGTCCACCACTATCATATCAGCAACAACAACAGCAGCAGCAACAGATGCATCATCATCATCGTGACTATATGGATAGGCCGCCACCAGCCCATATGCGTCCACGTAAATATAAAAAGGAGTTGGAAGTTCAACGTCCAACTGAAATTTTCCGTGACATTGGTGGCATGGATAGCACTTTGAAAGAGCTTTGCGAAATGCTTATTCACATAAAGTCGCCCGAATTCTATTTCCAATTGGGTTTACTGCCATCGCGTGGCCTACTTCTGCATGGACCACCCGGTTGTGGAAAAACCTATTTGGCTCGTGCCATTGGTGGTCAGTTGAAGATGCCATTGCTGGAGGTTCCGGCCACTGAGCTAATTGGCGGCATATCCGGTGAGAGTGAGGAACGCATACGCGATGTCTTTGAGCAGGCCATTGATAATTCGCCATGCGTTTTGTTTATTGATGAAATCGATGCCATCGGAGGCAATCGTCAGTGGGCAGCCAAAGATATGGAACGTCGCGTTGTTTCGCAGCTGATAAGCAGTTTGGATAATCTAAAAGCCACCGAATTTGGGCAATCAGTGGTAGTAATTGGGGCCACAACACGTCCTGATGTACTCGATCCCGGACTGCGACGCATTGGACGTTTCGATCATGAGATTGCTATACATATACCATCGCGCAAGGAACGCCGTGAGATTCTACGCATCCAATGCGAGGGTTTATCGATTGATCCAAAGATTAACTACGATAAGATAGCCGAACTGACGCCTGGTTATGTTGGTGCTGATCTCATGGCTCTTGTCTCACGTGCAGCTGCCATAGCTGTCAAGCGTAGATCGATGAAAAAATTCTGCGAGCTGCATGCAGCCAGCGAAATGAATATGACCACAGTCACTCTCGACGATGACGATCCCACTGAAGATGGTGCCAGTAGCAAGGCCACCGAACCAGAAAAGGAAAAGAAAGATCAGCCAGATGCCAAGGACAGCGAGAAACAGAGCGATGGGGCGGAAGGGGAGGAGGAAGAGTCAACAAATGGCGTGAACTCCGAATCAATGGACGTGGATGATAATAATAAAACAAAAGATGATGAGAAAAACCCACCAACGCAGACAGGGCAGGACTTGGAATCGAAAGAAGAGGAAAAAGAGCTAAAGGGAAAGGCAAAGATCGTACCGGCGAATGATTACTATGAGCCCACTTTGGCTGAGTTAACCAATTTCCTGGATAATCCACCAGAAGAATTCGCCGATCCAAATTTTTGTCTCACTCTCGATGATTTTACAGCTGCTATTGCTGTGATGCAGCCTTCAGCGAAGCGTGAGGGATTCATAACTGTTCCCGATACCACTTGGGATGATATTGGCGCGCTTACCGATATCCGTGATGAATTGAAATTGGCCGTATTGGCACCGGTTAAATATCCAGAGAAACTGGAGCGTCTTGGCCTGACTGCACCATCAGGGGTCCTCCTTTGTGGTCCACCAGGTTGCGGCAAGACTCTGCTGGCCAAGGCAATTGCCAATGAGGCGGGCATTAATTTCATATCCGTTAAGGGTCCAGAGCTTATGAATATGGTAAGTGTTATACATATATACACTTATGCTCTGTACTTTTCTTAACCGATTTCTATTTTCTTTCTCTTTCCATTCCAGTATGTGGGCGAGAGTGAGCGTGCTGTGCGCGCCTGTTTCCAACGCGCTAGAAATTCAGCGCCCTGTGTCATCTTCTTTGATGAGTTTGACTCGCTTTGTCCGAAGCGTTCTGATAGCGGTGATGGCAATAGTTCAGGTACTCGCATTGTTAATCAATTGCTTACCGAAATGGATGGTGTTGAGGACCGTAAAGGTGTCTACATTTTGGCTGCCACAAATCGACCCGATATCATTGATCCAGCCATATTGCGTCCAGGACGTTTGGATACCATTTTGTATGTCGGCTTGCCAGAAAAGAGCGAACGTGTCGAAATACTCAATGCTACCACCAAGGTAAGCTTTCTCATTAAGAATTATGCATTTACATTTGACTCAATTTGCGCATTCATTTTTATAGAGTGGCACTCGTCCGGTTTTGGCAGATGATGTGAATATTGCTGACTTGGCTGAATCAACTGAGGGCTATACGGGAGCCGATCTGGCTGGCCTTATCAAGCGCGCATCCATGTTTGCTTTGCGTGAATCGCTGAACGATGTCGATGCCAATCTAGAGGATTTGTGTGTACGAAATCATCATTTCAAGGAGGCTTTGGAACAGTTACGACCCTCAGTTAGTGAGCAGGTAAGAAGTGGAACCGGACTAAGCCAATAATGATAATAATATATCAAGGCTCTATGAAATAGTCTCGAGTGGTTCTTAAGAATCACTCAACAATATTGTCCCAAATAAGATAACAGACTATCTATCTATCTATCTATTGTTTTATACACTTTCATAGTAAATGCTTTCATTCTTGTGTAATAAGTACTTAGGTAATTCTGTACACTGTAAATCAGTAGTCCTCTTGAATTCTACGCTATCTTTCAATCACATTATATCAGACAAATAAGGTATAACTATCTGAAATACTGTTTATCGGATTACTGTAGAAAATCTGTTAATTTGTAGGGTATTCAAACATTTGCCATACAGACTATTTTTATACCATGCATCCATAGGATGAAATGGTATATTAAAGTCGCCAAAATGTATGTAACAGGGAGAAGGAAGCTTTTCCGACCCTATAAAGTATATATATTCTTGATCAGCATGAGAAGAGAAATTGATAGAGCCATGTCCGTCTGTCCGTCTGTCCGTCCGTCCGTCTGTCCGTCTGTCCGTCCGTAAGAGTGCAGAGATCTCAGCAACTATAAATGATAGAGCTACCAAATTTAGAATGTAGACTCGTGTAGTCTTGGCGCAGACCAAGTTTATGTTTTTTTTTTGCCACGCCCCCTTCCGCCTCCGGAATTTAATAAAAAGTGATTTTCTCCCGTAATATTTATCGTATCGTAATTTAATTTGGCACACTCATAGATCTTATGAGTATCTATCATTCCACCAAATTTTTTTTGCCACGCCCCCTTCCGCCTCCGGAATTTAATAAAAAGTGATTTTCTCCCGCAATAATTATCGTATCGGAATTTAATTCGGCACACATATATATGTTATGGACATCTATCATTCCACCAAATTTGATAAAAATCGGAATACATAAGAATGAGCGAGATAGCATATGTTAGAAATCGCGCATACGAAAGAAATTTAATATATGAAATAAGTTTTATAAACTCAAGGAAATTTGTTTTCCCCTGATGCATGGTATATCCAAGTCGGCCCGGCGACTTACTTACTTTATTTTTCTTTTTAGTTTAGAGTAAATGATAATCTACAAAGCACTTATTACGAATTAGTGCAGATAATAATAATATGATAAGACATTTGACAAAGATTCTCCTAAATACTATTTATTTATTTTTCATCAGATAGTTTAGTTTTTTGTCTTGTTACCAACTTATTTTTCGTTTTAATCTAATCCGTATTTGTATTGTTCGTTATAGGATCGCAAAGTTTATGAAAAGTTGCGTCAAAAGTATGCCGCGCCACGGGCAAAGGCGAGTCCAAATACGGAGTCCAGCAGCGGGGATTCGAAATGAAGAAAACTTCGCATATTCCTTTCCAAAATGTACAAATCAAAACGAAAACGAATCATGTTATCCCATTTGGCATAATTACATACAACAAATCACACACACACACACACTAACATATAATATATATACATATGTAAACATTTAGGTAATATCTATATCTATAATACCTATGGACAAAAATAAGTAATAAATAAAACAAACCATAAATGGAATACAGTAATTAATGCCCAACAAAACCAAAAAGCATTTCTCACTCGCTTTTGACCAATTTCGAATACACATTTAATTTATCTGCAATCTAAGGAATTAAAATACAAAAAAAAAAAGAGAAAACTAAATTTTCCCACTGAACGCGTTTGACAGACTAGAGGAATACACCCAACGGCATGAAGGTGGCTTGAGCGGCGTGAGGTTTTCCACGCACAGACAATGGCCCATCTCCATTATCAGCACGAGGTGGAAGATTTGCCGTCGATGATATGGCACCAACACCACCACCACGCCCTACTCCTACTGCCGCCGATGGTGGTGCCGATTTGGTGGCCAACAAACGTTTTTGCGATGCTCCTGCTGCAGCTGCTGGTCTCTTGATATGGCGTTGCTGCATTTCCACGATCGCTCCATGTTGTATGGTGCGCGATCTTTTAATGCGCCTCTTACCCTTTTTTGGTGTGGTCTTTGTTCGCTTGTCGGCATTGTCGCCACCGGCATCGGGTGCATTGCCAATACTGTTCGACTGAATGGTTGCAATAACAGATTCATTATCACCAATACCGCCAGCATCCCCAGCGGCGGTGGCAGTGGCGGCGGCCACCATTTCCCGTGCTGGTCTTGGTATTTTCGGTTCTGTATTCCGATTGATTTGATTACGCAAATCGTAGGCTCGCTTGCACATCTCGCGTATGCCGAACCAACTCTCATGACCAATTTGACTGATATTCTCCATGGGCGGCTGAAAGCCCAAATCCCTCGACGGTAGCTCCATAACCAAGGCCAACGGTGTGCGTAGAACACCATAGACATAATCGACCACAGAACCGGATATCGTCCGTTTGGTCAGACAGCTAATGCTTCCCGTGCGATATTCACGTCCGTTGTACGATTTAATTGCTGTCCGACCACATGTGGCCAGAGTGTGGAGTTCGCGCCAGAAGTACGGCGGCTCACGTGTATAGCCCCATGGATACATAATGCTCTGGCCATACGAGTGCAGCGATAGGAAGAACAATAAATTCGATTCCAGGCGATCCAATAGATTGCGCATGGCACGCGTCTCTGGCTCAGAGAATGGTCGTTCGCCCTTATAGGTATTCCGATTCATTTTACTGGTGCCGCTGTCCCAGAATATATCATAATTCCGATTGCAATCGGTGCCCACAAATTTGGTCGATTTGTGTGAACGACGATTCTTACGCCAATTGGGATTCTAGAAGAAGAAGAAACATATCTCTATCGAGGATCTAACGAGATCACAAGTGCAATTGGACTAACCTTAGTGCGGGAATACTCGTAGCCATCGGGATTGACCAGTGGCACAATGATGAAGCGTAGCTTACGTAAAATCTCAATGTTACGGGTATAACGTTCTGTCACCTGATATATACAATTCAATGCCGTGGTTATGCTTATCCATTCGCGTCCATGTGTCCCAGCCTCAATGAACACAATATTGCGAGAGTTTTCACCCTTGGAAACAACTGGTCCGACAGTTTGTCCCCGTTGTGCGCCGCCGCTGCTATTATGTCCCATTTGGGGCATCGATTCCAGATTCTCGGAACTCAACCAGTTGACATCCAGGGCACGAATCTCACGACGCTCCGCCGACAAGCCGAGCGTATAGACTTTAACGAATTTCGGATAACGATTTGCCAAATACTCCAGATACTGATTGATCTGCTTATACTCCAGATAGTTGTGCAGAATATCGGGTCGCGGTATGACAATCCGACGTGCCGGGGTGGCAGTCAGAGCAGCATGAGCCCACATCCTTTGCGCCTCGCGACCCTTCGTCTTGGTGGTCTTTTTGGAACGTTTCGTTTTAGTCGTTTGCATGGCGAGCAAAAAAAAAATAATGAAAAACAATCCGGAAGCAAATTTGTAAAAAGAAAAAAGAAAAAAATATTGGATACTTGAAATTTGTTGATCAGATTCCAATATTTTTACTAAATTCCTACAAATATAAATGGATACTGAGATTTGGTTGGGGGCCACTGACTAGCCTTTTGAAGATTACAAACGAAAAAAGCACAGCCTGCTGCTGGGATACTCACCTGGCATTCTATTTTCAGGATTTGCTCGACAACGACGAGAGCGAGTCGTGTGCTCTGTTTGGGCTTGGCTGCCATTGTGCGGGCCAATGGCACTAGCAGTCAGAGTTTTGTACCACGAAATGGCATAGATATCCATAGATATACAGACGGGGGTCGGTCTCTGCCAGTTGTGGGAGTTGGGAATCCACCAAAAAAAAAAAAAAAAACAACCTGAACCTGGGCGCAAAAGAGTTCGCATTTGGTAAATGGGACAGCGACAACGTTTAATAAGTTGGGCACGGTAGCATGTAATGCGGAATTGGATTTGGATTCGCCTCCCCCATTTACTAGGCTGCAGCTTGTGCTGCTGCTGCTGCTGCTGCTGCTCTGTTGCTGCCACAAAACGCAAATATGCTAAATGTCAGACAGGACGATGGGAAACGGTCATAGAGAAGAGGCAACGACTGGGGACTAGGACTCAGCTTGAGTTTGGCCAAAAGCGCAGGCACACGTACTATGCAAATAAATAAGGAAGGAACAGCCCGCCTACAACCAGCTCGAACTTCTTTTCTCTCTCCCTTTCCCATCCAATCCAACTACAACTCCGAGGCTGGCGTGCGGCTAGAAAATGAGGCAGGAGCAGGAGCAGGCCTTCAAGCGTTTTACAAAGGAATTCATTTGGAGATTTTTACTTCCTGCCTTTAAAGGACACTGGGCAACATTGTTTTCATTTGATTGAAACCAAATTCATATTGCAAATATACCAATATTTAGTCAGGATTTCCAGATCAATTGGGACCAAAATAAAATGTTTACAGTCAAAAGATAAATTATATTTTAAAAAATCCGCATAACCTTTGATTGAAATCCGTATAATTGAACATTTGCTATAAGGATGCTTTTTGGTGTTAGTTTTGTAGAATTTTTTTAATAAATGTATAAATGATTGTCTAATTTTATATTTTCTTTAACAATAAACCAGTTTATTTATGTGATATATTTTAAATATTTTCCATGCATACCTTTAATATTTATATTGGTACATTTAAAATAGTTACCCAAGATCATCTATTTTTCTAGAATTCTTCGATTTTCTTTCAAAAATAAATAAAGTACCAATAATAAATGATGTTGAGTATTTTGAGAACTTTTAGAAAATGATTTCCATCTCAAACACAAAAAAAAAAACATAACAAAAGGGGTAAAATAAGAAATTAATAAATTCATTTCACTCAATTTTCCAGTTGCACAGTGTAGATAATTCTTTTTATTGCCTGGCAAATGTCATGTCAACGCAAAAGTCAAAAGTGCGGGGTCGCAACAGACATATGTATGTATAGCTGTAGTACCTATATATATACATATATATGTATAGATTGTGCTATATACATATGTCTGCATGTATAGTAGCATCAGAAACGCAACCAGTTGATTTATACAGAACAATGTTCGTGTTGATTTTCATTTAACGGTCTTTTAGTCAACTTCCTGACACAGTGACTTCCATATATTTACGTCTGGCAATGTCTACATAATACAACATTGTTACTGCTTTCCTTTCCTATTCAGTTTTAGATATACCCCTTAGTTTTGAAATCAACTGGTTGTGGCTATATTGGAATCAAATTATATATAAATATATACAAATTATGATATTACCTATTAAATTAAAAATCCATCATGATTTTATTAATTTAACTAACAGCAAATCATGTAATATATATTTTCAAAATGTTAAAAATTGTAATAAATTACTTGAAAAGAAAAATAAAATAGACTTTCAAAACTTATCCATTAATGATTTGTTTTTTTTTTGTAAATATGACGAATTTGTACACAAATTTTAAAAAGGCTTTAACCATTATTCGATTCGATTTGATCTATTATTAGCCAGATATTTATTTTGAATATATAATATAAATTATTACTTTGTTTTTCATTAGCCTTTATGAAAGATTTAAAAATGTTAATCATTTTTTGTGGAAATACGGTTTTTGGTTTTTCAAAATCATGCTTAAGTATATTAAATTAAATATATTAATATATATACAATATTTTCTAGTCGTTGCTTTATTAAACAAATTTTTGAAAAATATTTCCCATCATTTATTTTTTTATTTTTATATTTTTTTTTATGTTTTGTATTACACAAAGTAGACACGCAAAGGTACAGAAGGGCAGAAGTTTGCATATTCCAGTCAGTCTGTCTGCCTGAATAGTCAGCTAGTGAAAAAGAAGCGGGGCGGGGATTTTTGAAGTATGCACATTATGTCATTAGCATGTTGGCAAATCAAACAAGAAAAAAAGGACAAAAACTTTTGGTATTTGGGTGAAAGTTTTTCCCCCAGTTCTGATGAAATGTAATGTAGCATAAAACTGGCTACAAATTAACGAAATTCCAAACAATTATGACCAAACAAATAAATGTGGGTTAAAGGAGCCAAGTTGTTGGCAGGGCTAAGTTGTTCAATTCAGTTCAGTTTCGTTACGCCCCAACAAAGGACAACATGGTTATTTTTTGTTTTGTGTACATAATTTGATTGGTTTAACCATCTTGCCACATTTATGGAAATGAGACAGATTTAAAAATTAGGCCTAGATAAGAAAAAAGCACAGCAAAACAAAACAACAACCAAATTGTCATAACTAATAAACACTCTATTAAGATATGATGTTGTATAGCGATTAGTTGCATGGCGTAAAGATTTCATGGTTAAGGTCGTCAGTGGCTTTTCATATGCTAATTACAATGGAGATGGTCATGAGATAGAAAACATCATTATATAGGTATATAGCTACATATATATATATATATATATATATATTGATCCATGTGGGAAACTAATAAAATTGCCAACATTTACATTATAAGTATATGTATACGATTGTTGTTGTTTTTTTTGAAGTTGAATGCCCCCGTGTGTGTTGTGGAAGATGAAGATTTTTTTTCTTCTCGATGAATTAGAACACAAATCATGATTTAGCAGAGACTAAGCAGATTGTCTAATTTTATATGCAAATAGATAAACTAGTTTGATTGGATCACCGGAAATATTTGGTTATTTAATAGATTAAGCCACGAGACTCATTTGTTCTAGTTGAAGATGAAATTAAACAAATTTATATTAAATATTATTATATGTATGTTTCTCGATCGATCGATTTGGTGGAAGCGGAAGTGCCCAAAGCGATAGCCAAGTGTTATAATTACAGACAAAAGCGCAAAAACCGAAAGCAAAGCCAAACATAAATATCATTCAAAATCGATGCTTCTGTGAATGTGAATGAAGATCGAAGTAACACACACACACACACACACACATAGACAGAAAACTCTTTAAGTTTTAATGAACTCATATCACGCACGAGATGATCACAAAACATCATGAAGGTGAGAGATGGAGATGAAGATGATGATGAAGATGGCTCCTCTGTGGGTTAAACTAACTGTAATGAGACGAATCGCAAGTGTCTTTTGAAGTGGTTATTTCTATTACTTGGTTATAGCTCAACTTCCGGCTCTATGATGGCTTAGCCTTGTCTCTTTCGCATCGAAAATCGAAAGTTCAAAGCCCAAGAAACCAAAAATTAAGCCACATGGAGCATCTTGAACTTTCAAAATTTTAGTAGAACATAGACACACATATGTATACACCACATACCCCATCACCCTCCCCCCTCCCTCTACATCATACCAATACAACTAACTTGAAAACACAATACAAGTTCCTCTATAAAAACCAGAAAATAAACAAGTAACAATCAGAATCAATTTAAGACTTGCCATATGCGGATGCAAAACTAAAAGAGATAGACATCGAGAGAGAGAGAGGGAAAGAAATAAGAAAAAAGTGTTCAAGACAAAATTAAACCAAAAAACAAGTTTAAACCAAAAAAAAAAAAAAATCCATCCACCAAGAAATCAAAAATCCATAAAAATACAATTCCACAAAAGTTCATAGTTAAAAAATCAATTTAGGCTTAAACCAAAAACAACAAGAAAAATAAGAAAAAAGGCTTCTTGAAATAAAAAATAAATCATGCATAAATTATGCAAAATTAATTGAAATGGCTTTAAAGTTCTAATCAGGCGCAAAGAAAAAAATATCCAATTTTACAGACGCGTGCCGCAAAATCCCTAAAGTGCCTCAACTTGTCTCGTGACGAAGCATTTCGTTGGTTTCTTAGGCTTGGATTCGGTTTTTCGGTAACTGGTCGTCGTCGTTGATATTGACCTTGACACTCACTTTTCTAAACAATAAGCAGACCGATCTTTTATTTTTTGGCCAACACACAGACACAGCTCGTCGTCTTCTTTCTTAGCCGCATTTCGAACCGTTCGACAGTCAGCCGCCGATATCGTTATGAAACGCATGGTTTGCCACCAGCGTCTCAAGATTTAAGGTTTTCGTTTTTTTTTTCTGTTGTCTCTACCGGATCGCATCGTACTGAACCGGGTTTCTCTGTTGGTGCATTTTCATATTTAATTGCATAACTTTTCAAGTGCAACGTGCAACACAAAACTAAACAAAACAAAACAATTTGAAAACAAAAGTGAATAGTTAATCAAATTTTGCATGTCCATGCAATTGCATATTTTAATACATAATTGCCCAGATAAGACTACAACAATAATAATAACAACAACGAAAACAAAAACAAATCAGTGCTTGGAAAAGCACCTGCTGCTGCTGCCCATAGTCATCCATCCCAGCCGATTGAATCCAATCCAACATGTGCCATAAAATCGTGTGCAACTTGTTGCCGCTGCTCATCGCTTTGAGCAGTTGCCTTGTCAGTGTTAGCCTGGCTAACAATCTGGCCGGCTATGAAGGGTAATAAAAACGAATTTATTAATTATAAATTTAATTTACTACTTTACTATATTTTAATTTTTTGTTTTTTGTTCGTTATTTTGCTCATCATCTACATACATCAATCAAGTGCGGGCAAAGAAATTAATGTTATTTTTTTTTTTGTTTTAATGGTTTTACATTTTAATGAGCTACCGGCTACCGAAGTTGGTTAAACTGGTTATCCGATCTGAGTTTTGACTTTTAGTCCCCCATTCCCATGATTGAGAGTGCAACGTGGCCCTTTTACATACCCATCTTACTTATAGTTGAAGTCTCCTTTAATTAAAATATTGTTTCATACATTATGCAAGTATAATGAAATTGTCCTGTCTACATGTCAGGGTCGAATCCGTTATGGCCAAAATGAACAAGGCCCTTAGATACCACTTAAAAAGAAAGCATGCAACTTTTGGAATTCCATTTGCGATAACTATAACTATCAACTAATATAGTTAATTTTAATGGTTTTAATTTGTCATAGTTGATATAGTTAATTTTAATGGTTTTAACGCTAAAACTAGATGAGAATTGCAAATAAAATAGGGGAAAAATATAGGAGAATTGATATCTTGTTGATATCTATGGTAAATAAAGAGCTTGGAACCAAGTAAGTTACACTAAAAGTCTAATCAAGCTTCTAAGTCTTTCATTTCAACATGAAATCACTTTTCTATACTTTAGTTTTTCAATAAGTTGTTAATGAATATAGATTACATGGATAATATTGTATGCTCGTTTCTTAAATACAATTCTAAATAAATGGAAGTATACATTTTTTAGTAACTCTCCAATATTTATTTTGATTAATTTATATTGGTAGTGGTACTATAGTTAATAAAAAACAAAACAGAACAGAAATTTAGTTAAATTCTTTGAGATTATAGCACGCTCAGATTTAGTTTTGTATATAAATAAACTTGGTGAATTTTTATTCATGTGGCTATATTTAAAACAGAATAAAACAACTAATCAAAAATTCCTTAAGTAAAGACAAAAAACGAGACAACTTAATACTGGTTATTTGTTTGAAATGGTTTTTTGGCATAGAAAGTTATTAATTAATGGCTAACTTAAATAGAATAGAAAGAGTTTGACTTTTAGTCAATCCATTTTATGCTAAAACTTTCAAATCAAAGTTTATTGACAATTATTTGCCATAATTTCTTTAACAATTCTTTCTTTAAAGCTTGTAAATAGAATAACTAATTAAAATATTATTTTTTAGATAGAGAAACGAAGCTGATAGCTGAATAATAAATGCAAGTTTATAAACTTTTAATCTAAATGTTTCTTTTAGCCACTTATATATTTATTTATTTAAAACCCAACATAATTTCTTTTCTAAATCTAATTCTTGACCTATAAAAAATTGAATATTGACTTAAAATTATTCTTTGGCTGATTATGATTCCTGTTTTTAGAATTAATGATTTTTTTTTAATGGCATTTCTAGATCATGTTTTTTAGGTCTTTTCAATGTTTCCTTTTGTGCTTTGTGGTCACATTTCAAGTTCAAGGTTAGCCAATTTCAATTGTGTATGTAGCTACAAGTGTGCATAAGTATGTCTAACGATTAGCACTATTTGTCGGTCTTGTTTTCGTATGAATAGTTTGTTGTACAAATAGCAAATGCCATTAATGATTAGCTAGCTCAATGCCAGTGACCTAAAGCGACGATGACTACAACGTCATGTAATTGCCAAGCGATCGAAGAACAAATGTTTGCCAAACAAGTAAACAAGCAAATTGCCAGACACCAAACAACATTGGCCCATGCGGCGTATGAGTGATGATAGTTGAACGAGTGAGAGAGAGCGAGACAAAACTTGAAAACGGTCAATACAAATGCAGCTTAGTTAATAAGCCAAAATTGTTGCTTCCTTCCGCAGCAGCAGCTTTTGTGATAATAGTCATTTACGTTTTCATTTTGCCTAGAGGCCGGGCTTGGCATATACATACTATAGTCAGATCGATAGATCGGCAGATGTTTCAATTTCAAAACACAACACAAATAACAAAAATATAAAAAAAATATATATAAAAAAAAAAAAAAAATAGATGCTAAACATTAACACATGCATAGATTATTAGATTCTACAAGGCCGACCGCATCAACATGAATTGTGAGAGACTTGAAAAAAAAAAAACACCCAACAATGGCTCTTCATTTGGCCATCTAATGGTCATCTATCTATCTGTATGAAACAAATAAATTCCCTAATCGAAATGTTAACAATTCACCATTATGTAAAAATGAAAAATGAGCTCTTTAATGCCTTTTCATATTTCATCCCAAATGGTGTTTCAATTAAATTATCATCGAATAGCCATTCTGGCCGATGCTGCACATGATGAATATGCATAGATTTTCAAATATTTTGTAGGCAGCTTGTTGCTTCATTATTCCGTCTACTTATTCCGTTGTGGAATTTTACGAAATGATAAATTGGCCACAAATTCATGCGAGGTGGCAAAAAGCCAACTAACTGACGACGGCACCGACAACTGAGATGATTGGGCCAAGATCTGTCTGTCTATCTAGTCTCTCTGTCTCTGTCTGTGTTCCTCTCTGTGTCTCTATGTTTCTTTGGGCATCCAAATTTATGAATCAACAACTCATTTTGACGCCAGGCGAGGGTGAGCGATAAATTAATTTGTTATCCAATTAGTAAAAAGACATAATTTGCTTGCAATATTTTTTCTTTTGCTTCTGGGATTTTCCCTGTTTTCCCAATTTACAGTTTCGATCTAATTGGATTTGAGTTCATCTAAGTTGCAGAAGAAGTTATTATAGTTTAAATTTTTGTGCTATTTATTTTTCCGAATGCTTGGAGTTTAGAGAATTTAACAAATTATTAAATCCGCATTTTGTTTTAGCTTTCAATTGTCGCTTTTCTTGTGTTTTTTAATTCGCACAAATGTTTCAAGTGAACTTAATTTTATAGTGAAATTTGCATCATTTTTTGTAGTATTGGAAATATTTTTAAACGTTTTCAAAATGAGCTTAGAATTATTTAAGTGGTTTGAAAAAGGGTTTATAATTTCTTAGAGAAAATGGATAACAATAAATAAATTGATTTTAAAATATATTAAAGCAGGCTTGAGGTCAAAATAGGTCCCTAAAAATTGTCAAAAATTAATTTCATTTTAATTCAAGAACTCCAATATTGAAACTTAAAGATGTTTGGGATTTTTTTGCAATTAATTTAAACTTGTTTAAAATATTTTCTATTTATTTATCTATTATTTTAAATAGTTATTAATTATGTTTGTTATGATCTAAACTTTAGACTTTAGAGTTAAAGTCTAAATTTTTAATAAGATGTTCTAACTCGAATAATTGTTTGAAAAAATTCCCAATTGCAGATATACCAAATACACTGTCCAACATGGCAATGAGGATGCTTTTCGAGCCATGGTTGATATGCAAACAAATGATGCCGATCTGGACTTTTGGCTACTCACCCGCAACATGTCCGTTCTGACAGTGAGCCCCAAGCGGAAGACACAATTCGAGTCGCGTCTCTCGAATCTGGGTGTCAGCTATGATGTGCAACCGTTGATGGAATTGATGGAAATGCTTGAGGCTAATAGCACATACTCTGACGAGGATCAGTATCTATCGGAAGAGGAGGAGGAGGAATGCCAGCAGGGAGATTGTGAGTCACAGCGTCCACATCGTCGCAGTCGGCGTCAGGCACGTGGTTTCTTTTCGCATTATCCACGCTACAATGAGATTCTAAGTTTCATGAGCGGACTGGCCACACGTTATCCACAGTATTGCCGGTACGAGTCGATTGGTCGCTCCAACGAGGGTCGCCATATAGCCGCATTGTCCATTTCCCTGAATACCCGTACTCGTCCACGTCGTGTGGCCTATATACAGGCGGCGGCACATGGCAGAGAATGGATCACCACACAGACGGTTCTCTATTTGGCCTATGAACTGTTGAGTAACCTGCGTGCCTTTCAACGTGTTCTAGCCGATGTTGAGGTATTCCTTGTGCCCCTGGTGAATCCCGATGGCTATGAATACACACACTCCACGGTGAGTTAATGTTTAAAAGACAAAACTAATCAAACTAATGTGTGAATCTTTTGTATTTTTAGGATCGATTCTGGCGTAAGAATCGTCATCGTTATTCTGGTCATGCCTGTGCCGGAGTCGATATCAATCGTAATTTTGGCAATCATTGGAATTATCAGGGTGCCAGTCAGAATGTAAGCAACTAGTTGCCGCCGCCGCCGCCAGTTAACATTGACTTTGACCTTCAACACTTGAAACTCCAATCTCTTTTTTAATCCCCTCGATAGCTCTGCTCGGAGGTCTATTCGGGGACAGCACCCAACTCCGAGCCCGAAACATCGGCCGTTGTACGCTATTTGGAATTCAATCGTAATCGTGTGAAACTCAGCCTGGATGTTCACTCATTCGGCAAATTCATTTTTTATCCCTACGGATATGCGAGGTGAGTGTGTATAGTATATGTATGTAGTATGCTTTGCTTGCCAATGGAAAATTCAATTTACTTTTTCAATTATTTGCTAAAAGCAATTAAACCGGAATATTTCTGGCACTGTGTAACAATTTTAAACCATTCACGTTGTCCTTCGTTCGTTCGTTATTCGTTCATTCTGTGCACCCACATTGATATCCTTTTCTATATGTAGAAACACTGTTCCACCCACTGTTGGCACATTGCGTTCGGTGGCTTTGAGGGCTGCCAACCAAATCGGAAAATATCGCGGTACTCGCTATACCATCGGTACCTCAGCCTCCATTTTATACGAGGCCTCCGGCAGTCTGGATGACTTTGCCTATGGCAATTTGGGTATACCCTTGTCCTATACGCTTGAGCTGCCCGGTGAGGAATTCCATGTGGCCTCGTCGGACATAATACACGTCTGCAAGGAGACATTTGCCGGCTTCATCGAATTCATTCGCCATGTTAGTCTTTATTAAGAACAAAAAAATATTACTATGGAGAAGCTCTAAACTAAACACACACAAACACACACACACACACACACACACACACACACACAGACACACACACATTTTTTATGCCGCCTCTTTAGCATTTAAGGCAATTGAATTTATTTTTTTTGTTAATTAAACTAATTAGTATCGTTGTCGTTGTTAGTCATTAAAGTGAAATAAAAATTGTGTACAATAATTATTTAATGTCCTTTGCAATTAATTGAATTTCAGGGATAGAGCTAATGCCATTTCAGATCGATTTTTCAGATATCTACTCTTGATATAAAAATTTACGAATTTTCAATTATAGAAATTTTTATCATAACTTTCCATTAACAGTGAATAAAAAAAGAAATTATTTATATTTTTAATCATTGGAAAATATAGAGAAATTCATTTTGAATAAAGCAAAGTGTGCTAATATGATGACTTCATTTAAATGGTAAATATTTTATTTGATTTCGAAATATAAAAAACTTTAATTTTTGATTTATTTAATTATCTCGACAATTTTTTTTACAAATTTATCTATTTTAGTTTTAATATAAATGAGCAAAAACTATGAAAAACAGTGGTATAAACAGGGTTTTTGGTAACCTAAGACACATAAAAATAATAATAATAATAATAATAATTTTTTTTTAGCTTTAAAAACTACTTTTTTATAGAAAAGTGCCTTACAAATGGTGATGATTAAATTGGTCAAAACTTTTTTAGGTTCTTTCATTGCCTATAACACTAGTTATCATATATATATATATATATATAATTTCTTTATCCAACCCTGAGTTTTTAGCTATAAGGGGAATTACTTTTGTATTTAGATGGCCATGCCATAAACGGAAGCAAATAAACAATGTTCGACGTGTCGGCAATTTGTCCAATAAATCGATAAATTGAGATATTACCTCGACTAGCAAATGGCAAATTCGTTGGATTAGTCTGCGCTGAAAATTGAACAACAAATGATGTCGTCTGTGGCAAGTAACGGTGCTTGCTGGCTGCTGCTGCTTTTGCTGCTAGTGTTGCAGTCAGCTAAAATTCTATTAGCCATACAGGATTATAAGGACTACAAAGTTTATCAGCTGCAGCCACAGAAGGCAAGAGATACGCAAATGCTACTGCAATTGGCTAGCAATCAATGGGAATTATTGCCTGGATGGGGTGGAAAATATCGAAATGAAAGCGGACTTAAGGCTCTAGTGTCCTCGGAAGATTCGGAGAGATTTGTGAATCTTTTGGCCAAACATCACATAGAGCATCAGCTACTTATCGATGATCTGTCGCCGTTGGTGACGGCCCAAAGAGCTGAGAATTTGCGTAGTAAGGCACGCTTCCAGGTGCCGCATATTGATGTACTCGGAGCCTTCTATACCCACGAGGAGATCAATAGCTATTTGGATAGTTTGCCAGAGCGTTATCCGAAACGTGTCCAGATTCGGCATGTGGGCTGGAGTTATGAGCGACGTCCACTAAAAGCCCTAACCATTAGCAATGGCGATGGTCGACGAAATAAACCAGTGATCCTTATCGATGGAACGGTCCATGCACGCGAATGGATTTCCACGTCCATGGCTCTGTATATAATCCAACAGCTATTGGACAATTATGCTGAAAATATGGAATTACTGGAGAATTACGACTGGGTCATTATGCCGGTGGTCAATGCCGATGGCTATGAATATACGCATACGGATTCGCGATATTGGCGCAAGACCCGTAAACCCACCGATAATCCGGAGTGCGTTGGCACCGATATCAATCGGAATTTTGGCCACGAATGGGGCCATGAGGAGGGCTCCTCATCGGACTCCTGCAATGAGACTTATCGCGGCGAAAGTCCGTTCGATCAACCCGAATCCCAAGTCCTGCGTGATTTGCTCTTAAGCTATAGTGGACGTTTGTCTTGGTATCTATCGTTGCATTCATATGGCAATTATTTTCTACTGCCCTGGGGATATACAAGGTTAGTTCAATTCATCTGAATTCTTTATTTATTAATATTTATTAATATTCGGAAATGTTCAACAAAAATCAATTTAACAAAATTTCGTCTTATGCAAATGAGTTGATTATTAATCTGACTTGAATTAATTTATCTATAAATATTGATTAGTTTGCAATTAATTTCATAATGTTTCTTCACTATTAAGGTGCGATTAAAATAGATTTTAAAATGTTTAGCAGCTCATTTTAAAAGCCAAATGCTGAAATTAACAAAATTAAAGCAGCCTCTTAGCTATTTATATTATCGCAATGAAATAATAATAATTTGATGCGAAAAAAGGTAATTCTAATTAGTAGGAATTTCTTTTTATCCCTCTAATTCCCTCTAGTTCTTTCCCAATTATTAATCCACTGCAAAGAATTTAATATTGCAATCAAATACAAGGTTCGTTTTATATTTAAAAGACACTTAAGTTTTTAAAGACATATTCCAACTTAATCGTTTCTTAAACTCATAAAATTATTATATAAAAAAATAATAAACTAAAGTCGATTTTCTGCCGTTCCATAATTTTAAGACACTTTGGCTTTTCTATAGCATTCTTAAAAATCAAATCCATTTTGAAATTTATTCATTTAAAATATAATTGAAAAATCCCTTCTTTAGATTTGGCTTAGACTTAGACACAATATGCTTTAATTCAATTTTAAAATGATTACATTCCATGGTTTCAATAAACATTTATTTTCAAGATATCGCCGGGCAAACTCTGCCTTTATAAGAAATAGATTTGCACCTTTATACCAAATTATATTTAGATAGCACAACTTTTGTCATACATATAGCTATCATAGAAGTAAAGTGTCAAAATTTGGACCTGGTGGAGGAAACCTTTTTTTTCTCAAGCTATCAACGAGTTTTTAATAAGTCCAGATCGGAATCCTATATCAAATATGTTTTTATTTTTGTACTTCTGCTTATTTTGCTTTGTTCTCTAACTTCATTGTATAGATTTTTGCAATATAATTTTATTTTGTTTTTGTGATTGGATTTTGTTGTATTTGAATAATTTCTTTGCTATATAATTTATTATTTCAAATACGTTTTTAGGCTGAGAAATTCTTTGTGCATTTTATATGAAAATCTTCGCAAAAACTAGATTTTTTTAAGGGACTCAACAAAAAATTCGTTCTTTTGGGTTTTTTCTTTTTAACGAAGTTCGTTATATCGAATTTGTTGTATTTGAATAATTTCTTTGCTATATAGTTTATTATTTCATTTAAGTTTTTTAGGCTGAGAAATTCTTTGTGCATTTTATATGAAAATCTTCACAAAAACTAGATTTTTTTAAGGGACTCAACAAAAAATTCGTTCTTTTGGGTTTCTCTTTTTAGGTTTCACTGTATTAATTATTGGTTGTAATAGAAAAAGATGAATTTGAATATATTTACAGAGACTTTCCGGATAACTACTATGAGATGTTGGATGTGGCCACTGTCGGAGCTATGGCCATAGTTCATGCAACAAATGGCATCTACACGGCGGGCAGCACACATCATGTGCTATATGCCACTTCCGGCGATACGGCGGACTATGCCAAAGGAGTGGCCAATGCCACTGTGGCCATGACCATGGAGTTACCTGCTGGAGGTTTTTTTGGATTCGATCCCTGGGTATCCCACATTGAGGGCATTGTGACCGAAAGCTGGGTGGGCGTGCGTGCTATGGCCGACGATGTGATAAGACGTTACCCAAACGTACGATAATCATGGTCGTAAATAAAAGACATGTTTTCAAGACTGGGAATTGCTGGAAAACTTTGATTTGTGCTGTAGTAGTTACTAACTAACTAATATGTGATTTATGGTGGATGTGTGTTTAGCGCAATGATTAGATATAGGAAAGGGAAGTGTGTGTATTTAAGTGGTGTAGTCAGGGCACTCATGTGCTTAGTAATTATGTCGCTGTCCATACTGTTGGTTCTAGCTGCCGTGGCAGTCGCTTTGGCTAACGCCGATGGCCTAGATCATGGCTACAAAGGGTAAGACTGGCCAAGGAGACAGAGAGGCAAAGAGCGAAATCAATTCTGGATTTATTCACAGTTACCATATCTATGAGGTTACACCAAGCACTTTGGGCCAATCGCAATTGTTGCATCAGCTTAGTTTGGATGGTTACGATTTCATAAGCGAGGGTCGCCTCCTGGGACGTCCGTCTCGTGTGATCGTTAGTCCCGAGCAGCTTGAACGTTTCGATGAGCTGGTGAAGAGTCAAAAGATTGCGCACACTCTGCTCAATGAGAATCTGGGTGCCAGCATCGATGAGGAATTGGCCTCACTGCGATTGCAGCGTCGCCTTAGCCCCATTACGGGCAAAGGTCGTCTCAGCACGGAGCGTTATTATACCCATGAGGAGATCCTTAACTATATTGAGGATCTGGCCGAACGTTATCCGCGACGTGTGTTTGTCAAGACAGTGGGTTGGTCCTATGAGAGACGTGCCCTGAAGACCATTACCATCACCAATGGCGATGGCCGCCGTGGCAAGAAATTGATCTTCGTGGACGGTGGCTTCCATGCACGCGAATGGATCTCACCGGCAGCGGTGCTCTATGTCATTGACCAATTGGTGGAACAATTTGAACAGAATGCAGATCTACTTGAGGACTACGACTGGGTCATTCTGCCAGTGGTCAATCCCGATGGCTATGAGCACACCCAGACGGGCACATTGGCTCGCATGTGGCGTAAGACACGCCAACCCTATGGCACTTGCTACGGAGCCGATCCCAATCGCAATTTCGACTTCCATTGGAATGAGGAGGGCGCCTCGTCCTCTGCGTGTGCCGATACATATGCCGGTCCCACAGCCTTCTCGGAGCCGGAAACCGTGGTCGTACGCGATTTGATGCACTCGCTCTCGGATCGTGGTGTCATGTATTTGACTCTTCATTCGTATGGCAATTATTTGCTCTATCCTTGGGGCTGGACCAGGTGAGCAGCTCTCGCACACACTCGCACAATTTGTGGTTATTTATTTTGTGTGTCTTTCCGTTGCAGTGATCTACCCGATACGTGGGAGGATCTGGATGAGGTGGCACGCACGGGAGCCGAGGCCATTGAGAATGCCACTGGAACCATCTACACGTATGGCTCATCGACCAATGTCCTGTATATTGCAGCCGGAGCTAGCGATGATTATGGTTTCTATGCTGGCTTCAATGTGTCCATGACCATGGAACTGCCTGGTGCTGGCAGCATTGGATTCAATCCCCCAGTGACCCGTATCGAAGAGTTTGTGACCGAAACATGGATTGGCATTCGAGCCATGGCCGAGAAGATTATTGAAAAGTATTAGAGAAATGTACAGAAATGTGAATAAACAATGTGGTTTTTCTCTCAGTGTGGCCGCTATCGCTCGCTCGCCTATATAGTGTGTGATCGAAATAAATGTTTACAACCCAATTGTATTGATTAGTTAGGAAATTTCTCACCCACGATCGATGTTATCAATCAAGACAATCGAGATTGTCGATTTCTTGACAAATTTCAGTTTCATTTGAGATCGCAAAGTGAAAAGATGATTGCAGGGAATCGGAGAATTGGACTATTACTGTTGATCAGTTGGTATTCTTGTCTGGCCATCTCGCAGGCAAACATCTACGAAGGGTGAGAGAGGAACAAAGAGAGAGTTAAAGTAATCCTAATCCCCAATCTTCTTTAGCTACAAGGTCTACGAGGTGACCACAAGAAAACAACGCTCTGCCAATTTGGATTTGTTGTTCAATCAATTGGCCGACAATAGAACCTACTATGACATCTATTCCCAGGGCACGACAAAGCGCATTATGGTGCATCCGGAGGCACAATCGCAATTTGTGGCTCTCATGAATGAGCAAACTGTTGGCTATAAATTAATAAATCGCAATGTTGGCCTCACATTGCGTCGCGAATTCGAAGAGAATCGTATGTTGCGCAATTGGTATCCATTTACGGGTCGTTTGGGCACTGAACGTTATTATACCCACGACGAGATCAATCAGTATATTGAGAATTTGGCCGAACAATATCCGGAACGTGTCTCCATACGCACCGTGGGCAGGACCTACGAAGGACGCTGGCTGAAAACCATACGTATAACGAACGGCGATCGACGTCGTAATAAAAATGTGATCCTTATGGATGGTGGTTTTCATGCCCGCGAATGGATATCACCGGCCGCTGTGATCTATGCCATTGGCCAGTTGGTTGAGAGCTATGAGAACTATGCTGATCTCCTGCTGGACTACGATTGGATCATTTTGCCGGTGGTCAATGCCGATGGCTATGTCTATACACATTTGTCCGAGGAGACACGCATGTGGCGCAAGACACGCCAACCGAGTAGCGACAATTGCATTGGCACCGATCCCAATCGGAATTTCGATTTCCATTGGAATGGAGAGGGAGCCGATGATAATCCATGCAGCGATACATATGCCGGGGCCAGAGCCTTCTCCGAACCCGAAGCTGTAGTTGTACGCGATCTAATCCACAGCTATGCCAATTTGGGTAAAATGTATCTAACCCTTCACTCCTATGGACCATATATACTCTATCCCTGGGGCTGGAGTCTGTAAGTTGTAAGTCTCTTTCTCCCATTCATCGTGTTATAATGTTTCTATTTTTAGGGAAGTAGCCGATAATGTAGAGGATCTTCATGAGGTGGCCCAGGCTGGCTATGAGGCCATTCTAAATGACACAGGCACCGAGTATGAGATTGGACAATCCACGGCTGTTCTCTATGCGGCTGCTGGTGCTAGTGATGATTATGCCTTCAATGCCGGTTTTCCCATATCATTCACCATGGAATTGCCACCCGGAGGGGCTCAGCTCTTCGATCCGCCAGCTTCTGATATCGATAGGCTGGTCAAGGAGACATGGACTGGCATTTTGGCCATGGCACGCAAAGTTATCGCAAAATATCCATTGGCATAGAAAATTATCCAACTAACTTTTTATCGTAAAATAAATTAATCAATTTCGCTTATCGTATATAGTAGTTCAAAGTTTTTGCCATAAAATGGCCACATATACATATCTATAAAGTATCCACATATAGACACGTCCATCTGGCTAGATCCATACTGCCAACAGCTAAACCAATGGAATAGTTAGATTTACTTACTAACTTTATTTCAATTTGATTACGTTAAAAATTGCATGAGTAATTCTCCTCTTTTTCTTGGAATTATGTGGGCAAAGGGGGGCGTGGTAATTAACCAGTGTACTTGAGTTCGCCTATAAAATTTTATAGCTCAAATTTTTATTAGTGGATCAAGAATGTATATTCTATGTACATTTTGGCGATAGGTAACATAGCATTTGCAGGGTATAAAAAGATTAAATCAAATTCTATTTGGTAAAACACAAAAAACATGGCGAAAACTGATTCGTTTTTATACCGTTTGCAAAAAGGGTATATTAATTTTGGTCAGAAATGTGTAACGGACAGAAGGAAGCATTTCCGACCATATATTGTATATACATATATTCTTGATCAGCATGACAAGACGAATTCATATAGCCATGTGCGTCTGTCCGTCCGTCTGGATCAACAGAAAATCCCATCGAAATAGACCCAAATGGAATAATTCAATTAACTTGATTCGAATATTCGGCATTTTCCAATACAAGTACTCGGTTTTGTATTGAAAAGACATATTTTTATGTATAAAAAAGGTCCTGCATAGTGAGTGCCCTGAAACTATTGTTTGGTTTGTGCAGTGTTTTACTCTATCTGGAATGATTGTTATCTATTTTGAAGTTTTTCTATTAATTTTGATTTTCTTAAACTATTATACTATGATCCTAATTCTGTATTATTTAGACGAGTAAGCTGCGATAATCGGAATCGTTTGCTTCCATCTGAGTAGAACCTACAGGCACTTGTAGTCCATTATATTGTCCTATTTTAAGAACTTTTATTCTAACTTATTTAGCTTGTACTTGAGACTAATATGAGTCTATATCTTTGGTAAGCCTTTTCTATTGAATTTCAAAAGTATTATCCACTTAAAATGCATTGATAAGAGCCCTCAATTGTAGCCATTAGAGTGAAAAAAAAAAATACTGGTGGCGATAACACTTGAAAATGAAGTGTCACCACTTTAGGGTAAACCTTAAGCCGAATTGTGTCAATGATTGCAACTGCTCCGGAACCCCATGGATACAATATAGTTGGGGTCACACATGAGTTGAATTAAGAAAAAAACAAAAAAAAAAAAAACGAAGGCAGTTACGTTCCAGTGAATATATAAGTATACAAAATATCGTTGGAGTTTATTGCACCCGCCGTTTAGTAGTTCTTAATGACCTCTTGGGCCATGGCTTTGATGCCCAGCCATGTCTCGGCGACATAGGATTGAATTTGTGCGGTAGTGGGATCGAATCCGGTGCCACCAGCTGGCAGTTCCATGGTAATGGAGATGGGGAATTCGGCCACAGCGAAGGCATAGTCATCACTGCCACCGGCGGCGGCATACAGAACATTGGTGGAGCTGCCCACAGTGTATTTGGTACCAGTGCCATCCTTAATGGCAGTAGCACCAGCCTGAGCCACTGCATCGATGTCGCGCCAAGTGGTGGGCAGGGAACTAAGAGAGAGAGAGAGGAGTGAGAGAGCGAAAAATTGCTTTTGTTAAGTCATTTACCTGGTCCAGCCATAGGGATAAAGCAAATAGTTGCCATACGAGTGCAGGGTCAGATAGAATTTGCCAGTGCCCTTGTAGCTAAGGAGAAGATCGCGAACCAGCTGTGTCTCTGGCTCAGAGAAGGCAGTCTCACCCTTGAAGGTATCGGCACACGAATAGCTGGAGGCACCAACCTCGCCCCAATGATAGTCAAAGTTACGATTGGCATCGGTGCCAAAGCAGGATGAGCTAACTGGCTTGCGGGTCTTGCGCCACATACGGGTACTGGTGTGGGTATATTCATAGCCATCGGGATTCACCACTGGCAGAATGACCCAATCGTAATCCTTGAGCAGAGCGGAATTGGCAGCGAAATTCTCCACCAACTGATAGATCACATAGAGAGCACCTGCGGGAGCGATCCATTCACGAGCATGAATGCCAGCGTCCAGGAAGATGACTTTCTTTCCGGTCTTGCCATCGCCATTGGAGATGGTAATCAATTTAATGTCACGCTCCTCATACGATTTACCGGGCGTGGTGACAGTGACACGGCTCGGATATGCCTTGGTCAGCTCATCCAAATAGGCATTGATCTCGGCATGACGATGGAATGCCGTGAAGCTAATGCTACGCGAGGTCGAACGCTGGGTGATCAGACGTTGGCTCTGATTCTCCAGCTGCTCTTGCCTCAGCGAGTCACCCAAATTCTCATTGATCACAGCATATTCCAGGCGGAATTTCTGCAACAGCTGCTCGAATTCAGCTTGATCCTTGGGCTGGACCATGACGCGAGTGGCAGCATCTAAGGCACGCGGCATATCGAAGAAATCGTAGTCCATATTATTGGATAGACGTAGCAATACTTGCTTTTCGAATGCATTGCTTGCATTGATGTCATAGATCTTGTAGCTAAAAAGAGCGAGAGAGTGTGGGAAAGTGGCAGAGAGAGAGAGCGAGAGAGATGTGAATCATACTCGATCACACTTACCCATCGTAGCTATCGGCTGCCAAGGCGGCAGCACTGCACAATAGCAGCACACTGAAGGCTTTTAGCAACATTTTTAGTAAATTGTTTGGACTCCCGCTTTTTGTAGTTCCGTTCCGTTCCGTTGGGCTCTAATGGAGGGCGTCTATTAAATCGTATTACCCTCGTCAGCTGGCTATTTATACCAGAACCACTTGACGTATGTTTCTCTTATCGGAAGGCAAAGTCGATGCCCGCGACAATTGCAGATAGAACATTTGATCAGACAAAAACTTATCAGTCGAATCACACACAAATGTGGGCAGGCAGGCAGGTGAACGGGCGTGGCACGCGTTACTCTTCTATTTCTATTTTCTGTCGTTATTGTTTTCGTTGCTGCTGTCAAATGTTTTGAGAAATTCATAGTAAAATCTCTGAAAATTTACGATTAAATACGAGTACGTATCAATGACAAAAAGGTGACATAGCCATTTTTGATATACAAGTTGATAAAAATCTAAAAACCGAATGTCATGCGACTTATGAAAGTGATGTCTCACTAAAGTCACTTAAGACTTGAGAAAATGTTGTAACATCTTTCAATTGCATTTACTTGGAAATATAAAAAGAATAAAAATTATTTCAAAATATTCCATCACCTTGATTTGATCTCTTTCCTTACAATTCAAATTCTTTAAATTCAAATCATGAAAAGCCATGTTTTGATTTGATTTCAAATTCCTCAAAATTTCTCCATTTCAAGTCATTTCAATAAAGTTGACAATCGAAATGTTGCTAAACACAAAAATGTTGCCAGCCTGCCATGTTGCTTGAGATTCAAAAAAGTTGCTTCCACACTAATAAAGTTCTGTAAATGGCAACAAAAAGGATGTTTGAAATGTTCACCTGAGATAAAAGTAAATAAAATATATGTAAAATTTGATTTCTCTACTTGAAATATCGAAGTATTTAAAATTGAATAGAAATGGCATCAATTTAGATAATTTTCAATATTCAGTGAGGTATTCAGCTGGGTTAATCTATGATTAAACTTATATAAATAATTTAAAGGTAACAATTCATTAATTAAAAAACGCATTCTCTTTGTTTCATTAATTTTACAAAAATGAATTCGGCAATGTAACTTATTCAATTAACTAAAACTTTAATATTTTGTTGTTGAAGTGCATTAAAAAAAATATTTTGATTAACTTTCCCTTTTAATCATGATAGACTTTTGGGTAAATAAAATATTTTATAAGTTTTTCCTCATAACTTGGGTATTTTAACAATTAAATTAAACCATTGCAGACTTAATTTACCTATGATTAATCTATTAATCTATAATAACAAAATCTTTTCTACATAAATAATTTACAAAATAACTTAAGCAAACATCAACAAATTTGAGTAGTCACTTTAAAAATTTAGTTTTCTAGTCAATTTTTATTATCTATTTCATTGGGAAATTTCCACATATACAACGGGTCGTATGAGTGATTAAATAGTTTTGTTATATTTATTATTCTTTACATAACTTTTGAAACAAAAATAGTCTGTCTGGGCCTTCGAATAAAATATGTGGTAATAGTAGTAACGAATTTTGATTTGTATTTGTTGGAAATTAAGTAATTAATTAAATTAATTTGAAGGACAACCCTTGCATATCATATTTGTGTTGGTATTAAAGCTTTGCGCTATATCACGTGCCCCATTCACCAACGATATCTTGAGAATTATTTTTGGCCTGATTTTTTTTTACTGAATTAGTTGACCCATTCGTCATAAATTTTCCGATTTGAGCTGGCGCAATAACCATTGTTGATTTATGTGGTCTCTCTCTCTGTCTCTTTGGCTTTAAGTAAGTTTCAGTTTTTTGATTGTTTGGCAAAATGGCGCTTTATCGGCACATTTATCTGTATGACTGTCAGACTGGCCAAAACTGACTGACTGTGTGCACCCAAGAAAAAAGTGTAAAAACTAAAAATGGGAACTTTGCTATTTAAAAACAATGAAACGTAAAGTGAAAAGGGAATCAACAAACAAACCAGACCAACTCTTGCATCTCACACACACACACACACACACACACACACACAAAAATATATTTGAAAATTTATTGCATTTCATGCGTTTTTCCATATTTGTCTGCATTTGTAGGCAGAGTTTTCTGGCCCAGCAAACTTTTCGCGGCTACTGCACAAAACAATAATAACAACAACAACAACAACAACAAGAACAAAGAGGAAGTTGCTTACTTAAAACTGACAATGAGCGCATGGAAATGACAAAAAACACTGCGGAAACTGTTGGCTCGTAATTTTGAATGGCCCATTGGACGCGACAGCTACCAAAAACTGTCTGCCTGGACCGAAAAATTCATATTGCCACCCCGGTCATACCTCCTCCCCCCTCTCTCTCTCTCACTCTCTATATTACCATCACCGCCTAAGCCACAGTTTGGGAAAGTTTTTATATAGATTCCCCATAGAGAATCAAGGGTATAATAGTTTCTTAATTGATTTGTTTTGTTGGCTAAGAGTTAAGAGCTTAGCCAATAAAAAGTTGCGATTCGTTATGAGGAAGCGTTGTGAATTGAAATTATATGAAACGAAAATGAGAACGAAAACGATAATAACTCGAAATTTTGGGTGATAATTGTCATAATAATTAAGTTGCAAGAACAGATATCAATCAGGCCTGATCAGTGGCGGATTCAGGGGATGGGAGCAGCGGGAGAGGGAGAGGGAAACCCTATCTTTTTACGTGTGATTACTACATTAAATTTTTCATCGTATTAATGTTTAATGTATAAAAGTGATGATGATTGCAATAAATATTTTTTCTATTTACAAATACAAATAAAACATTATATTTTCAAGGGGCCCCAAAAAAATGTCCCTCTGGGCCTGATAATTAGTTGAATAACGTTTTATTGAAGACAAACGCACTTCACGTATCCTTTGGAATTTTCTTTTGCTTATTTCGTAGCATTTACATAAAGGAAAGACTAATAATTGAAGGGAATTTTAATGGTCGATCTGCCGATGGTTATTTTTTTTTCTGGATATAAGCGTTTTTTGTGTTGTTCGGTCTCTGCACGTGACTGCCCAGCAATGATGTGTGTGTGTGTGTGTGTGTGTGTGTGTGAGTGCAGCAGTTGCTTTTCTTTTTGTAAGGAAAAACTTTTGGTAAAACTTTTCAAGCTTCGTTTTATTTGCATTGACAGCAAGAACAACAACAACAACAACAAGAATATCTAAAGACAAAACGGCATTGTTTCGTTACATATTCGATTGTAAATTATGCCAAATTATGTATTTGCTAAGCACTTCATTATGATCCAGCCAGTATAGAATAACGATAATGATAATGATTTTAAAGTCATTAGCTTTAATTGAAATTAATTGAGATGGAATGAGAGAATTTTGGGCAAATTGAAAGTAGTTTTCGAAATTCATTAGTCTCATTCAGCATTCAGCATTAATCAAGCAAAAAAAAAAAAAACTGAAAAAGAAAAACTTTTGCGGCTGTTTAATTTTCATTTTGCATAAATTAAAATACTGCCGCAGTGACTAAGCCCACCAAAAAACAAAGAAGCGAAAAGCAAAAGAGTGAAAGCGAAGGGGGTGGAGATGGGGGTGGTGATGGGGGTTGGGGAAAGCTATTCACGCCATGGCCATGCCATGAACTTGCGGCTTTTATTGCTCTATTAACAAAGCGCTCAACCCCTTTTTTAGTTATGTAGTTGCTTGCAGAAGACGAAGGAGGCGGATGGATGGGAGTGTCAAAAAAGTTGGGTTGACTCGAGTTACTTCCAGAGGGCAGATTTTAATTAAAATTCATCTTCACATTTAATCAAATCATGGCCAGGCATCGTCTCTGACATCGACACTCGCTTCTAATTAAGTGCGAAAAATCGTTAAATGTAAAATCAAATCGTGCAAAAAGTAATTGGAAGAAGTTGAAAATCAACGAGAAACGAAAGCACCAAAAGGGCCAGGAGAAGGGGAGACAGGAGGAGGGTGGAGGGTGGTGTTGAGTGGGGAATGGTGGAAACCCAACACAACAACTTAACCCCATTTACATGCCCTCAATTCCTCTCCTCACCGCCGTCTCTGGATCTGTTTTTTGTAGGCAGGCTTCAGCGAAAGTTGTAAATTGTGTAAAGTGTTTTTTTTTTTTTTGCTGGTGTTGTAATTGTGTCTGGATTAAGGCCACAACAATGCCAAACCAATGGACGAGAACAACAATTGTGAGTGGGTGGATGGGTGGGTGGTTGTAGGCGGAAGGGGGCATTGGTTAAGATGGTGTCAAATATTTACAATCTATTACGTATTTGTTGTTAGGTGTTAAGGCCAGCCAAATGGCTAATTAAAACAAACAATTATGCTGCTGCTGCTGCTGTTTGGCCAATTTTCTTAATTGCTCAACGGAAATTCAAGCAGAGAGTTTTATGCCCCCCTCCCACACGCCACAACCCCACCCTCACGTACATCTGATTTGGACTTTTAGTCGTACTTAAATTTAGAAAACAATTCCATCAGCTGGTCTTTGTTTTTTTTTTGTTATTTGTTGTTGTTTCTCTCAAGGCTGACTGGCCGGAACAAGCTGGAAGTGCAGTTTGTATATAAAAACACACCTCAATTGTCATTTGACAGTCATTACAAAGATGAAACTCCAACTCGCTGTGTTTGCTTTGCTCTGTTCGTTGTCGCTGCTCTTTGGTCAGACGATCTTCGATAATGTGAATCCAAGTCTCATCGGCATTACTCCAACCAAGGAACCCAACAATGACAGAAGTGATTCGCTAATAACCCACACAGCAACAGTGGGTGGACGCAATTTGGATAGTTTACGCGGCTTGGGATAGAATTAACGACTTTAATGTGTTAAGCTACTTTTTTTTTTGTATTATTTATTAATTAAACAAACACAAACAAAAACAAAAACCGAAAAGTGCATTTCATCATACAAAATTTTTATTGTGCATGTTCACTAAGTATTAAAAAAATTGTGGCAAATCTAAAGAAAAGTTTAAAATTCTTGGAACTGAAGTTGAATACTTATTCAATATTTCCCATTGTACTTGAAAAAGAGTTTCAAAAGTGTAGAAAGGAAAATTTATAGCTTCAAAAACATATTTTTGAGCATGTTTTTTTAATTTCTAATAAGTTTTACTAAATCTTTGGATTACTTGGAAGGAAGGTTTATTTAATAAATGGGCATTTCCGCGAAAAGGTCCCGAGAAAATTACGTAAGATCTTGTATATTATTTAGAAGTATTAAAATTTTGTATTTTTGAGTACAAAAAGTAAATAAAAAGCGAAGTTGAGTTATATTGCTTCCGAAAGTCATGTGAGTGACCGCGGAAATAAATACAAATCAATTTTATTTTTGATTACCAAACAAAATGAAACAAATTCAATAATAATACTTGATTAAAAACATAGCATTTCAATGTATAAACAAATTTTTATGTATTGTTATGACGTGACACTTTTTTTCTACCAAATTTACGTTTTGAACTTGACTTGATCTTATTCAAGGCAAGTAAAGTTCCATTAACAATTATCTAAATAAAAATGCATATCACTATCTAACTTGCATTGACTCTGAGATTCAGGTTCTAGGGATTAGAAGTACTTCATATTTCAGTGCAAGTCTATATCTCTTTTCCATTGCATCGACTCTTGTTGCCAACCTACAATTTCATTCATTCATTTCTTCATCCTTTTCACCAACTTCACTCGAATTGATGAGGTCACAGGAATAACAAACGATTCGTTTCGTTTCGCTCTGTAACTGAAGGCTATATTTTGCATATGACATAGATTTCATTATTCATTGTTGAATATTCATTTCGTTTTCCTGTTTTCATTGTTTTTCTTCCTTACACGAGCAAGAGTTATTTTAGTCCTACGACAACTGGAAAGAAATTGCCACTAAATGCATTTAAAAATTCTTTGCATTTTAATTGTAATTGTCTTTCATCCGGTTTTTTTTTTTTCGTTGAGTTTATTGATCGAGGAAGAGAGTGACAGGCAGAGAGTGAGAGAGAGAGGGGGAAGGGGAAAGAGGTAAGCCAAATTGAACTTCAAGTTTCAGCTAAGACTGTCAGGCTGTCGAACAAAACTCAATTAGCTTGCTTAAGCTCATTTTGTAGCGGCAAATTTTATTTACAAAATGAAGCTTTAATTAAGCCAAGCCAAGACCAAAGCTTGCAGGTAAACCGAACAAAAGCTGCGGCAGTAATAACATTAAAAACAACAACAACAAATACCAAAAAAAAAAAAAAAATAATAAAACCAACAGCAACAAATAAAAAAGTGTGTGGAGCAAAGTGAAGAGCAAAGCAAATGCCAAACAAACAGTATACACGGCTTTTTCTCCGCCTCTCTCTCTCTCCCTCTCTCTCTCTCTGCTATTTCTCTGCCATTCGCACACATGCGTTCCCAGTCTTGAACAAAGCCAAGTAAGTCGTATTAAATTTAATTGGATTTGAGTGTTTACCAGCGGCCCAAGCCGCAAGCACCACCATCAGCAGGAGCAGCACCAGGAGCAGCAGCAGCAGCAGCAGCAACTGAAGCTGTTGGCAAAAATGCGACCCACTTTTTATTTGTATTTGTGTGTTGCATTGTCGCCCATTACCAGTGTAAGAGTGCGTGTGTGTGTATGTGTGTGGTGAGTGGCAGCAAAAATTCCATACATATCACAGGTAGCAAGAGGCTTAAACCGGATTTCATAGACTCTCCACACACAAACACTCACACACACACAAGGCAAAAGAGAATGCAAGAGTGCAAAAAAGGAAAAAAAATAGAAACGAAGAGAAAGAAAAAATGGGAAAAATGTTTCGCACAAAGCAAATATTGCGTATACGCCAAGGAACCCACAAGCCACGTGGCCAGGACTCTTGTTGTCAACGCAACCGGCTTCAAACTACATGCTAGTCGACTAAAGCACCAATTAGCGCTATAAATTCTCACCCAACCATGGTCTCCAATTTTCTTTTCTTTTCACTTCAACTTGCACACAATTTCAACTAGACAACTATAGGAAATGATGGTCAAGAATTAGTAACTTAATTGTAAAGAAAACTAACAAGTTGCTCGGACTTTAGTTAATCAAAGAGATAAAGATTTGACTTGGTAGTATCCAATATTGGAAACAACACGATACTCAAACTACATTTGATCTTTCTTTTACTCTAGAAAGAGGATCCCCATATATGTATCTCTGGCAAACAAGTTTAGTTACATACATAACAATAGCATTTTGGTGACCCCGACGTGATTATTTGATTAAATTTATATTTCGTTCAGTTTTTGTGAAAATTTTGCGGATGTTTTGCCTAGAAGTGAAAGAAATTGTTATGTAGTATGAAATTAGTGGCATGATTTGGGGATTCCCCTTGGAATATGTTAAGTCAATTATTTAAAGCATACTTTTAGGCAAACAAATTATTTTCACTGTTGTACATCAACTGCTTTACCCCGACGTAATATATTCTCTACCAAATATAACTATAACATTTTGATGACCCCGACGTGATAGTATTTGACGCAAAGCTGTGATAGAAAGGGAGATACAATAGAAATTATTATCTATAAGTTAATTTTGGAAAATAACAAGTACTTTTGGTCCTTTAACTGTTCAAAAGATGATAGATGATTTTTTGAATTTGATTAAAGGTTACTTAACAACTTAATTTTCTTTCAAAACTAGTATTAAGTGTTTCGAAAAATCTCTTAAAATCGAAGTGGACATAAACATATTGCCAAATAAAAGAAAAGTTGAGAAAAAACCTAAAACCATGTTGAGTAATTGGCGCTTATAAATTTATTTATGGGAAAATTTCGAAAAAAAAAATGATAATTGTTTCAATTCTTATGATTTGTATAACAAGGCTTAAAAGGCAGTCGGGTGTTGAATTAATTATTTAGTACACGTTCAACGGGGGGAACTCTTCAAGGGCAATTTTTTGAATCCAGACCGAGCATAAATGTTAGCATGCAAATATGATAAATCACCCGCCATTATTGGGCCATCAATCAAAATTATGCGTTCCGGCTGTGTCTGTGTCTGTGTTTGTCTGTCTGTGGGTGTCGATGTATGTGTGTGTGTCTGTGGGTGTGTGTGTGTGTGTACGAAAAGTGTCTAATTGAATAACGAAGCGTGCAAATTGAGCTGCTCTCTTTCACTCCCTCTGTCTCTCTCTCTCTCTCTCTCTCTTACTACCTCTCTCGACCTGTCTGGCTGGCTGTCTGTCTGTCCGTCTGTCTGTCTATCCAATTCCTTGTCATGGCATGCAAAAACAAAGACCAACAAAGAGTGAGGAAAAGGGAGAAGAAGAAAAAGTGAAGTTAGCCTGAGGCAGTTAACAACACATCCGTAGAGATTTATAGAGAGAGCAAGATGGAGAGAGAGAGAGAGACAGGGACAGGCTGTTGCTTTTTCTCCACAAGGTAGAAACGAGCGACACTTTCAATGTCTGCGGTTTGTCCTGAAGGCGTTTTCAGGCGTGTGTTGTTCTCCTACACATAACACACACACACACACACACATATATATACACTTACAATTGCATGTATCTTGCTCTCTCTCTTTCTCTGTGTAGTAAGTTGCTTTTAAATTCCCTCTAAATTCCGTCTAAACTCACATATTAACATAGTTTTTAGCATCAGGTATGTATGCAAATGCCGTTAGAGGTTTACGAAATGACAAGCCACAGAACAGATAGCATTCGAGTGATGGTTACGAGGGGAACGGTTGGTGTAGGTGTGGGGGAGGAGAGCGCAAAATCGGATGCCTTTACCGTTACAGTTACAGTTAGAGGTAACCGTTACACGTTGGTTTTTAATCCCGTTGCATTTTGATTGTATGCAGCTGGTCTACAAAAAAAGTAATTTACTTTGGTAAGTTCACTCCCCCCCAATTCCCCCCGCTCCTGACACCCACAACTCACAATCTCTCTCTCGCTCTCTCTCTCTTCTTTTCTATTCTGTTGCTGTTTAATTTGCAGCATGTCAAAAAAAAGCAACCATGTAGTTGTGTGTGTGTGTGTGTAAGTGAGTGAGTGTGTGTCTTTGTATGCATATAATTATTGCATTTCTCGCACGTACCGAGAGACTAAAAACCAAACCAAACCAAACCAAACTGAGAGGACCTCGACTCTCGAGTGTGTTTGCTTTGCAGTTGGCAAATGGCACATTTCCCTTCGCTTTACCCATGGCTTTCATTATATTTTGCTGCTGCTGGTTCTTCTTATTCCTTCCTTTATTTTTTTTGTTGCTGTTGTTGTTGCCTTCATTTTCCTCTTCTGTTGTGTTGTTATGCTGTAAGTATTTTTTAATGATACATAAACTAAAAAGATACACAACAACTTTTCGTGTGTGTTAGTGTGTGTGTTGGCAACTCGTCTAAATTATTTACACATCCGTTTTGCATTTTCACTGTTTGCTGTGTGTGTGTGTGTGTGTTGTTTCCACGCGTGTCCTGTCTCCCTGCCCCCTTGCCACTTCAGGCATTTCCATTTTCTATTCTTTTTTTTGCATTGTTTCCTCATTTGCAGCTCAACACTTTCCACTTTCTGTGTCATTGTGGTGGCCCGTCTGTTCTGGGGTCTGGTCTTTGGTTCATTCTCATGTTGATAGTTGGTGATGGTGGTGCACAAAACGCTTCAAGCACTAGCCTCGTTTTCCGTTGCCGCTTTGTGCCACTGCCACACATAATGAATGCAATTTTTAAGTTCCTTTTTAATTTTCCTTTTTTTATGTTTGTTTTATTCATTGAGTGGGGTTTGAGTTAGAGCTAGAGTTACCTACATACATATAATCTTCATACAGATCCGTTGTGAGGCAAGCTCTTTTCACCATTTCTAAAAATTGTTTTTACTATGTGCTGAAGGTGTCCTAAATCTCTGAATAAGCAGAAGTAATAGTTTGTAAAACCTTGTTAATTATATTGCTTTCATGTCGAAAAGGTTTCCCTCAAAAATGTTATAAGCAATTGGCAAAAATATTCCATTAAATGACTAGCCTGACTATTTCTAAGCTAATTGTGTATAAAGGGGGCCGAAAATCGATGGATCTGTCTTTGGAAATTTGGAAAAATACTAAATACTAAATTCGAAATTTGGAAATCGGTTATTATTTAACACCTGTTCTGGAAAAACGAAATTTTTGGACCAATTTTCTTTTTTTTTTCCATCATATAATATTTGCACAATATAAACCATTTTTTTCAATCAATAATAATTTTCCTATTTGCCAACATATGCACCTACAAATACCAAGCGTAATTTATTTATCTGTATTTTGATGTTTTGTTTGATTTGAAGAACAATTGGGCCAACATTTAAACCAGAAATACCTCTTGAATATTTATAAGATTTTATTATTGACAATTTTGTATGAAAATTACAGATCACCTTTTGACCTCGAGCCGGTTTTAACAAGAGTTTACGTAATTTAACAACTTATTATTGAACAAAAGACTTATTCAATTTAAGTCTTTTTTTTTGGATTGAACTGCTTCTTCAGTAACTCATTGAAAAACTTTGGAAATCTTAAACGAAGGATGTTAATATCACTCCTCTTTTTATGTCAATGTGTTTCATTAATGGATATGCAGAAGGTTTTTAGAAATTTCTATCTATCTATGGAGAGGCACAAAAAAACGAAGCTATATAAAAGACTCCATAACGTTGTCAAGTCTGAGTTATTCTGATTTCAACTCCAAATTGATTGATGATCATTTTTATGATTTTTTGTCTATTAGCCAGATTAATTTTATGCAGAGATTAAGTATTTAGATTGCCCTTATTATAATTTTTAAATTTATTTGATTAAACTTTCATTTCGTTCAGTTTTTGTGAAAATTTTGCGGATGTTTTGCCTAGAGGTGAAAGAAATTGTTATGTAGTATGCAATTAGTGGCGTGATTGGGGGATTCCCCTTGCAAGGAATATGCTAAGTCAATGATTTAAAGCATACTTTTAGGCAAACAAATTATTTTCACTGTTGTATATCAACTGCTTTTGGTTTGCTGGCTTGCTGCAGCTAACCGTAGATAAAAATTGTTACGTTAGGCGCACAAAACTAAATAACCAAGAGCAACAGCAACAACAACAACAATACCAGAAGATAGACAATGGCTTTAATTTAACTGTCGGAAGTGAAACACAATGCAAAATACGAGTTGAACTTACAAGCAATTTGCCTTATGCATTACCGCGAGTCAGGGCAAGAAGGGAAGGATTCTACCAACTCCTCTTACTTTACGCCGTAACGCCCATTCCTCACTTACACACACACACACACACACACGTTGTCGGGTTGCACACACATAAATCTCCGCCGACAAAAACTGAATCGCAGCTCCGTTGCACGCATAGACAAAACGTTGGGTGGCAGAAGGAGGCGTGCCCATGCCCTGACTGTGTTGAGTTGCCTGGTTCTTGTTTTTTTCGCCTTTTGACTTTTTGCCTTTGGTATGTTCATTATTTTTATCTTTCGCAATGAATGCAAAACTACGAAACGAAACAAAAACAGCAGCAAAAGCAAAAGCAACTTGGACTCGGACTCGGTTTTCGCAGCTTGGTTGGAGCTTGGAGCGCAAATATGCAAAGCAGTTAAAGGATTCATGGTGAGCTACACAAAAAAAAATACAAAAAAAAAAAAAAAGAAGAAAAATCTAGGCGTATAGTGTGAATAACGCATAGCAATGTGAATGAGCTGAGGCAGGGCATTGAGTTAGAGTTAGAGACAGAGTGCAAGGAGGGAGGTCTAGGGTTAGGGTTAGGTTTTGTAGGAGAGGTAGAGAGAGAGAGGGAATGCAATCAGCGGAATTGTAATTTAGCGTAAAAGGAAGTTGCGGCAGAGCAAATTGAGGTTTTTTGTGTTTTTGTTTTGTCTTCTTCTTCTTCCAAATATCAACAAGAGCAAAAACCTTTTGTAAACAACTTCCGCTAGATAATGGCCAAATACCAGAGATGAATACAGGAAACAGTATTTGTCTGTGTGTGTGTGTGTGTGTGTGTGTATGGGGAGCTTAGTCATATAGCCATCATGGCAATCCTTTTCAGCCCTAGCCAGCCAGCCAGCCAGTCAGCCAACGTCATGTTAAATGCTCTGCAAAATTGCATTAAATACGCACGCTTGTCACTTTTTGATAAGGGAATTAAATTTTGCGGTTTAACGCCAACGGCGCCCAGTACCAACACCAACAACAACAACAACGTCACAAAAACTCCCCAAACTCAAGCTCTGGCATCTGACTCCTGGGACTTGGTCTGGTAGCTGGGTAACTGGGATCCGCCGTCGCCGTAGCAGCAGCATTCTGACGACATTGGCCGTGTTTATGGCTTGCAACTTCAGCCAGGCTGTCAACACTGTAAACGAGACGTCGTCATCGCCATCGTCATCATCATCATCGTCGTCGTCGCAGGGCTTTCATTATTCAATTTAGACCGCTTGGCTGGCAAGGGGCAACCCACCAGCTAGAAACAAAGCAAAATCCATGGCCTGATTTGTGGTCTAAAAAAAAAAAACCAAAACTCACTCACTTTAAGCTGGCTTACAGCTTAAAGTGAACTCACTAAATCGATTCCTTCTGGGAACATACGTTTTGAAGGCACAAAACATTGCATTAGCTTTCGTATTAGTTGGGAATGCCAAACTTTTGTTTTTACACCATCACGAATACCCTTTTCAAGTGATCATATATAAGACATAGCTTCAGGCATTTAACGAATCTTTCCCCAATCCTGAAGATCCTTAATGTCGATCTGGAGAAAACGTTTTCATTTCGTGTGTCAGAAATTTTTACGATTTGTTTTATTTATTTTTTTGCGACAAACTGCGAATACTCTATAACATGTCTCCAGTGCATAAAAAAGGAGCTAAGTGGGAATGCAGGATCAGTTGATCTCTGGAACTCGACTGTTAATTCACTCCTGGAGTCCTGGATAATATGGACATACAGGTAAGCTGAAATCAATTGAAATACGTATATAGAAATCTAAGAGAATCTATAGGTATATATAGAAATCTAAGAGAATCTATAGGTATATATAGAAATCTATTGGACCATATAGAAATATGTGAGAATATAGAAAAATCTATGAAAATATATAGAAATCTATGGGATTATATAGAAATATGTAGGAATATATAAAAATCTATGAAAATATATAGAAATCTATGGGATTATGTAGGAATATATAAAAATCTATGAAAATATATATAAATCTATATAAATTTATGGGGATATATAGAAATATATAGATATAGAAGTTTATGGAAATATATAGAAATTTATATTAATATAAATATATACATATAATAACGCATGTGTTAGCAAAGGGAAAAAAACCTTTGAGATTTGAATGAGCTTGAAAACCAAAAATGATCTATGTAACATTTTTGGAAAACTTTCGTCTGGCATCTAAGTAAACTTTATATCAGTTTGTATAGTGTGCTAAATATAGAGTAATTGCTTTAAAGTAGCATTTGCATTTCGATTCTCCTTCCGCTTAGATAAATTCTCCATTCATGCAAACGCATTCGCATTCGCATTCGCACAAGTCGGCAGTAGGCCGAGCATAATTACCAGAGAAACCGCAATACACAGTTTGCTGCCACAACTGACTAACTGGCATTAAGTAGGACGTACTATACTATACAATGGATGTATGTACATAAAGTTTTCTCACAGAATTAATAGCCATGTGGCACGCACAAATAACGCCCAAAAAAAAAAAAAGAGAGAACGTAGGTAAATGCCGCTTAAGTTCTATCTATTTAAAAGGTAATTTCAAAAGGCGTTGCTGCACTGCGTCAAAGTTTAATGAAAATTTGATTAATTTGATTAATTGCTGGGGCTAATATAACTCATTAATTATATGCAGCATATTATTGGTTTCATTGAGGCAAGCCACATACTCAGAGAGACACACACACACACACACACACAGACACACACAGAGAGTTAATGTCGTCAAGCCAAAGAAATCTCTCTCCAGTACAACATTTGACAAATGGCATTTTGGTTGCCTTGGCATGCCGCTGAGCTTTTGGCTAAATATTTTCGTAATTACATTTTCACGTAGAGTAATTAATTTTCTCTCGGTTTTGGGCTGCTCCTGCTGCTGCTGCTGCGCTGCCTCCCCTCTGTTGCTGCTCTCCTCTCTCTCACTCTCTCTCTCTCTGCTGTTGTTGACATTTGCCATTATATGTTGCATACTTCTAAGCGTTTTTCTTCAGCTTGGCCTTTTGGCTTAGGTTGCTTGGTGCAACAATCCCCTTACTCGCTTACTCTTTTTGCCTTATTATTATTATTATTATGTTTTATGTTTTTATGTGGCCAAAATGTGTCACACTTTTCATGTAATTTTCTTGACTTAAATCTGTTTTATTGCCAACTCTTGGGGGACCGACCACACACACATACACTCAGTACACTCAGCATTCTCACACACGTAGACTTTGGCCCATAAAAAACTTTTTCTGGCTACTTAAGCCGTTAGACCATCTAAAATTGTGACTTAAATTATGCAACCAGGTGGCCATAAAATGCTACTACCAAACTGTAGTCCTTGCCATGTCACACGGCAACAAGGCATATGTGTAATTAAGCATATAATGAACGGCCAGGCCAGTCTGATGGCATTAAAGCTCTTTATCACAAAGTGAAACCTAAAATTAAATTACAAAACGGAAGCAAAGAGTTCTGAGAAACTTGTCAAAAGGGTGAAAGAAACATTTTTAAATCAAAACACATACTTAAGTAACTACAGCATTCACCATGATCACGAGACATTTAGAGAGAGTCTTAATACTCTAGAAAATAAGCTAGTTTTCACTTTCTAATGAATGATTTAAATTCACTTGGAAAGCTTACAAATTATTCCATGTTCTAATACAAGCATTAGATAATTCATTGCTTTGTTTAATTGCTCATTTAATTCAAATTTAATTCATTTAATTCAAATTCAAACCTACGCAGACATTTGGCAAAAAGGCAATTTGCGGAGGACACTTTTTCTCAGCATTGGATAATGTAAAGTCAAAAAGTTTTTATTAGGTAATCACTTGTCCCTGGTAAGTACGTCGAGTTTTTATTCTTTTACATTTTTTTGTTAATTTTTTATAATATTTATGACATATAAAGTAAAAATTCGATTCGACAACAAATCACAAACTATTATTTATTAAAAATGATTAAAATTAAAAGCAAACCAAACAAATTTTACGTGGTTACCTCGATAATTATTTATAAAAATTGTGTGCAAAGTTTCAGGAGGATCAGTTCATTAGATTCTAAGAAAAAGTTTCCACTGTCTTTAAAAAGATCGTTTTCCAGAACAACGATTTAAAACCGAGGCAAAATACATTGATTTTCTAAAATAATAAAAATCGTTTAAGCGAAACAAAAATGGTTTAAAAAACTATCTAATATATGTGAATATATATGAAAATATTTAATTATGCACTTGAAATAATTTAATACCTTGGCCTTAAAACTACACACACACACACACACACACACACATATACAGTGACAAAGATCTGTATTTTCGTTCATGTGCAACAACATAATTTGCTGTTAATGTACTCAACTTTCTCTCTGGTGTGTGTCCGTCTGTCTCAATGTCTCTCGAGTTGACACATACGTACTATATAATATAATGTAATGTACATACCTTGGGCAGCCGCTGGCTGACATTTTTAAGGTCCAGGCGACACATAATTAACCCAATTAGAATGTGTCTCTATGTATGTATGTATGTATGCGTGTGTCAACGCTAAGCTAAATTTATGTGAATTTTTAATTATGCCGGACAAACAGAAGCAGTAGCAGCAACAGCGACACCTTACTTCTTGTTGTTGCTGTTGCTGCTACTGTTGTACGTTGGCAACCAACCACAAACCAAACAGCAAACAGCAAACGGCAAACAGCAGCCAGCAACATCAGAACAAACGACCTGAACCGGAGGAGCACAAGACCCTAGGATGGCTAGGATGGTTGGTTAAATGAAAAACGTAGTAAACTGTGCGCAAAACACCTGAGGATTCACCATGGCGACCAAGCGGCGACCAACAATGAGTGGCCAAGTGGCTGCTGCTTCTGTGGCAGCCAGTTGGTTGCTGTTGTTGCTCTTCTTGTTGTTGTTGTAGACAAGCAGCTTTGCCATTTCCGGGCGTGCCTTTTGTTAGCTCGATTTTCCACTTGCTGCTGCTGCTACTGCTGCTGCTTGTGTTGGTTTTTAACTGCATTGTTCCTTGTGACTTTTTGTCTGCAACCGCAAATAGAAAGCAGTCCCCCATAAACATACCTACCAGATAGAGGAAAAGCGGGAGGACAAAGGGAGATGGGAGTAGGGTGAAGTCGGCCAGATGGCAAACTGGGTGAAAGTTTTAAGCAAATGTTGCCAAGTGTTTAACATTTTGTACGGTGTCAGTGGCTCTGTGTCCTGTGTGTCCTGTCCTATGCGTGTGCAAGTCACCTGAGGGAATCACCGCCACCCATTCCAGTAAACAGACTAGCTCACAGCCCATTCAAATGAACTTTACCCGGGCAGGCTAAACGTGTGGATAAATGTAAATTAAACTATGCTTAAAGGGGTCTCTCTAGCTCTCTCTGGGATTGCGATTGGGATTGGAATTGGGGGCGGAGGCAGTCTGTGTTGGTTTTTAACTGGCGTTGATTTTTGGCACACCCAAGTGACTTGTTGAAACTCAATCCGCAAGCTCACCCTTTCCCCATCCCATCACTGCAAAATGTGTTTGATTAAGGCCAGAAATCAAACGAATTGCATACTTTAAGAGGTTTCAAAATGGAAATGTTAATTAGCTTTTATGGAATTATTTAGTTTGCAGCATAAAGTGAAAAATATTTTCTATATTAAAGCAGCGAAAATGATATCTTAAAATTTAAGATCTGTGGGTTACGTTACTTATATCATACAGGAATTATACAAACGATTAGTTGCAAAACAATTGTTTCAGTTAGAGCATTTTTTATTTTTCTTGTTGTTTACGACAAATATTATTGTTAATTACGACAAATTTCAGTTAGATCAGCTAAATGTTTAATTATTTTTTCTTGAAATAAGATGTTCTTAATTTAGAAATTGCACTAACAGTTATAATATACTTATCTATAATGTAGTTTTCCGATCCTCATGATTGTTTAAAAATTTTAATGGCGCCATTCAAATTGCAACCGTCGCTTAGCTTTCAGTGCTGGTATTTTTAGCTGCTAAATTGAAATTTAGCGTATTTCAGCTAGATCCGGCTCATTTTGGCCAGAGCGACAGATCTAGTTTCAATTTCTGGCAGCGCTGCCAGTTATATTTTCTGTGTGCTTGCAAATTGTCAATTAATTGTGTTTTTTAGTGTGTTTAAATTGCTTTTAAATATAAACAAAATAGTCGCGGCATCATGTAGATACGATCAGCGTTGAAAATATTTAATTCGCATTGAAATCGGTTCGTCGGTTCTTCAAATTTGTAGAATGTTTTTATTTTGGCCAGGCAGGGGCTCCTGCGGCCGCCGCACAATATGTGGACAGCTCCGCGGGAGGCGGAAAGAACGCACAAGCGAAAGAGAGATGGCATATATGGAAATAGAGTCAACAGCAGTGAAATGGAAAAACGAAGATGGTTAAGGTAAGCAAATCTTGAATTTAAGTTACATAACATCTAATAATTATGTATGTATTTATGTACATATATGGGCAGCAATGTTACTGGGCAAATCAAACTCTGATGAGTGGCAGCAAATCAAGATCCGAGTCTTTTGCTTATTTCGTACCTCAAATAATTTGATCGTACATATACGATTTTTTTTGTTTGGCTACCTACATGTGACCAGATTCAGATTCTTAGAGAAAGGGAATCGTTTATTTTTAATTGAAAGCCAAATTTAATCTCTACTCTTAGTAGAGGACTGCAGTCTTCAGGCTGGCCATAAAGCTTTCAGTTAGTTAAAGTTGTCACCTGGTTGCATTTGCAGCAAATGTCGCATGTGTCTCAGAATGTTGGTCAAGAGCGAATAAGTTTGAATAATTCATTTGTAATCTTGTTAAGGTGTCATAACTTTGATTACATCTACTGAGTGGAGTGGTGATGGTGGAGGGGGTTTTGGGGACTCACCCTGTGGCTGACTGACAATAAGTCATTTATGGAATTTCATTAAAATTTTGTATGAAATAGTTTTAGACACCGGCTTGGGGTTGATCCTTTAAGGACCGGGACAACATTGCATGTGTTGGTCGAATAAACTTTTACACAAACGATAAGAAAAAATAAATTTTGATGAGACAAATCCTTGGACAAAATGCAGAGCATTAATTTTTATACACAAAGAAAGTCAAAAGGTTGTGTGTGTTAAGGATGGTTAGCCGCAGACAAAGGAGGCGTGTGGACGGGGAATGCTGTGTCTCTGTCTCTTTCTCTCTCTTGAAATTTTTGGTTCAAGGATAATAATCCAACATCGCGTGCTGTTGAAATTTAAGGAGTGTATGTGATTTTTATCATGCAAACAGCCGGAAAATGACCGAACCCACCCCCATCTAACCCTCCGTCCCCGTGGATTCCCATTTTATTCATACACAAAGAACATGGACAGAATAGGGAAAAAAACAGAAATGAAATGTGCTAAATGAGTAAGGTAAATGAAATTACCTGAGTGAACACACCTCAAAAATTGGACCTAAATGACTCTCTGTGTGTGTGTGTGTCTGTGACCAATGTCCAGCTATGCGTGTGTGGGTCTTTGCCTCCCACCCCGTCCTTTTATTTTTTTACCCGTTTTTTTTGTTGCTTGTGTTGCTTGTTATTAAAGAGCGGAAATTACAAATTTGTTTGCAGCTAATGGATTTCCATTTGAAATTGCCTTGGCTTTGGTGTCAAATTGAAAACTGTTTAAGCTGCGAATTAGCTAACAAATTTATGCACCAAAAATGTAGCACAAAAAATGTTGTGCGAAAATTTAATTTTCGCTATATTTTTTGGCCAGAGTAGGAGTTCTTCTTTGGGCGACGTCGTCGTCCTTGCCACAAAACGCTAACGACTACAAAATTGCAAGAAAATTACCCGTTAATGTCCAACATTTATGTCTGGTACTAGCAAAAGACGCTGAACAAGGCGTCGGCACCCGGCATCGGCATCGGCATTGGGACGGCCTTTGGTTGTCTGGCTTTTGGGCTCCTTTACCCATACATATGCATAAATACACTGCCATGCAATTAAATAGGGACATCATTTTTCGTTTCATATTTCATTAACATTAAAACATTGTTCAATGACAGAATTTTAATAAAATTCAGTAATTTTGATCTTTTTAAAACTCAACTTTGGATTTTATATTTAAATTGAACTCAATTTTGTCTTCTCAAACTAAAATTAAATCGTTAAAAAAGGGGGGTTTAAGTACGTTCTGGGAAAGATACTTTTTTAAAAATATATATTTCTATTCGGAAATATAATTTGAGAATGAAGTACACATATCCCAAAATAAATTAAAGTATTATCTATGAAGGAAAAATTAATTAGATTTATATATTAGCTTCAATTATTGTCTCTATACACTTGCATGGCAGTGTACATAAGCTTAAGAATTTTTAGGCGAAATACTTGGGGCCATAGAGTAGGGAGTAGGGAGAAAAATAAAAAAAAGAAAACGAGAAGAAAATATAAAATGGAGAATAACTGGCAAAACTATTATGGCCCTTGTGCTTATTACTGGCTGACATGCAAACACTTGGTCGGTTGCCCATCTCCACCCGCACACCCACACCCTCACCTACACCCATTACTTTACTTACTCCACCCACCCACAAGTTACATTACCACACTACCTCTCCACTCACCTCTGGTTCTCTCCTAGTCTGTGGACTACCAAGGACAAGGACAATGTAGGAAAACTTTCAACTCACGTGACTTTAAGAAGAAAGACAGAGAGAGAGAGAGAGAAAGAGAGTGGAGAGAGGAGCTACTGAAGAACTAACATTAAATATTTAACATATTTTGGCATTTAATTTGCAACACACAATAAATAATAACATGACACATAAACGAGTGGGGATAAGGAGGGTACAGAGAGAGGGGGGGCAAGCTTGTAATTTATAAGCACACAAATCGAAAATCAACAACAACGAAAAGAGAGAAAAAAAAAAAGTAAATAAAATTGCTTTTCAACAAAACTTAGCGAACCTGACACACATGTCGAAAAGTCATTAATAATGTAGGTAGCTAGGACGCCAGACAAGAGTCAAGTGGGTAGAGTCACCCACACCCATACCCCACACATACCACTCCACACCACTCCCTCCCTCCCTCTGTCATCCTGACATTGCAATGAAAATCGACAGGGCTCGAAAGGAAAAGGAACAAAAAAAAAAAAAAAAACCAAACCAAACTCCAAGCGAAATGTCAAACGTGCCGCTTGCGACTGTCAAAGTAAATTTATGCCCCCATCCCCCCTACCCACCACACAGCAAACTGGAAGGGGGAAACGAACATTATTGCGGCGATGGGGTAACTAAAAGTATTTTGTAGTTACTCAGAGATCTTAGATACAAATCACCCTCTCAAACTCCCAACTCTCTGCGCCCCGGAGGATTCGATATATATTGTGGCCTGACTTTTGTCTGTTTTGTGGTGTCTGCAACTAATTTCAATATCATCAAAAATTAATTTCACTAATTCGATTAGAGGCACTACGTCGCTTAAAGCTTACTTTGTTTAGGGGAGCGAGAGCTTCATTAATTTTAGTCAGACCTCTATCTATATATTTGCGTTTTCTTTAAGATGGTAAATTTTTTGGGGCAATGGCGTGTGTTTGGTTAATAATGTTCACACATATTCCGTTTGCTGCCATTTTCTAGGGGGCTTTCGAGTGGGGTTAACTGATAATATATGATCCATGCCGCTACGATAATTAGTAAGCTCATTTTGTGGGGCAGGCTAATTGTGCAAATGTAATGGCATTATCCAGTGATATCGGTTACTGCCTCGTTAGAAGAAAAAAACTAGTCAAACAATATTTTGGAAACTGCGTAATACAGAATTTTCAAGAATTTCTAATGAAAAAATATCTGGTCTGGTCTTCTTTTGTACCTGTATTACCATAAATTCAGTGTTGACAATAAAAGAAAATCTAATTCAAGCAAAAACAGAAGCTAAGACATGAAGAGTGTACGTCGATGTAGGGTTTGTGTGTGTGTGTATATATGTATATGTATTTACCATATCCATGCACACACCATTTTCAAGTCCCACAATCCCTTAATCGCCGTTTTAAAGCATCTTGGAAAAACGTTGCGTCATTTACCCCAATCTTGCCCTCTTCTCTCTGCTGTGGCATTTAATTAGGTCTCACTGAGTCAACTTTATGCAACATTCAAAAAACGCAAATGGCAAATTACACACAACATTTGAGAATCATTTGGGTTGCCATTTTTTGTTTCGTTCTCATTTTTATTCTTTGTGAGACATGCTCAGGAAAATTAAATCTCCAAAGTCAAAGACTTTTCGTCCTCCCATCCCTTTGCCAAGCAAAGTGTCGAGTGTGTGTATAAGGAGGATTGGTGTGTGTGTGTGTTTTTCTTCTTTATTTAATTTCGTTTTATGGCTGTTGCCGCACCTTTTTTCATTTTCATTTTCATGTTCTCCTTTTTTTTGTTTCCTGGCACAAACAAAGAGTCAAACTCTCATTGTGCAAATAACAAAAAATTATATTCATGTGTGAAAAGGCTCTTGGAAATTATAAAGCAAAGATTTAGACTATTTGCTAATGTCACGCATTGTACAATACCCTTTAAAAAGCCAAAAGAGTTTGGAAAAGGGACCATGGAATATCGAAAGATTAAACGATTTGAAGTCGCCCAAATAAGTAAACTATAATTCTAGTTTAGATACTTTTTAATTGAAATAAATTAATTAAAATCAATAAATAAATTATGCAGATTGTTTGTTGACCGATTAATCATCATATTGTTTATATTTTGTATATATATGGCTTCGCATGATGCTGAGATCGATTAAAGTGCGGAAATACTCTTTTAAGAAAAAAGTATAAAACGATATGAAGTTACGCGATATGATTGGTAGTTGCATGACTATAAGCATCGACTTTAAGATACCCTGTATCTAATATGGGTGGATATCCATGCCCTCTGGCTTGCCTTTATCAAATCTATCAAGATGAAAATTACTATGTTTTTCGAGATTTGCAGATTTGCAATTAATAGGTAGCTTACGATCTTAGTGATTAGGTATCGAGGCACAAATATGAAATATTTTATAATTAAAAGAAATCAAAGATATTAGATAAGTATATTCTTCTGACATTTGAAGAAGCAATTTTGTTTAATTTTCAATGTCACTCTTAATTCGTTTTTATTAGTCAATTTAAGAAAGAAAATTGAATTTTGAAAGCTTTCTGCCTGTTACATAAGTAAATATACCCATTTTCCCCCTACATATATATGTAGAATTTGCAGGGTATTTAAAGCGGTGACTAAGAAGATGTAGAAAGAAGCCAAACATATCCACATGAAGCGCCAAAAGTCACGAAGTAGGACACGGCCAGGATGAGAAGGCGAATGTGCGTTTGCCTTTCCACTAATTGTCTTTGCTGTGCGTGCGTGCGTTTAGGGCGTGTGTCTGGCAAGGGGGAGGGGCAGTGAGAGGTGTGTGGAGAATGCTAGGAGAAGGAGGAGGATGAGATGGTGAAGGTGGTGAGGAGGCTGCATATATTTTACGGTTGTTTAGCTACACGTATGCGGCAGTTGCCTTTTATGACTGTCGTTTCCTTCAAAATGGAAGCAACAGCAGCAGCAGCAGACACGAACAATTTTTGAAGTAAATGAAATGCAAATTCATTTTTGGCATTGTTTGGTGGTGCACCTGAACAATTTTTCCTCCCTCTATATATAGATCATAGACACACCAACACAGATATTTGGCTTAAATTCACTTAATGATCAAAAATACATTTGAATAATGCCAGCGCTCTGTCCCTGCTTTGTGATTTGCACTTCCGTTCATTCAGTTGACTCATCAGAAAATTTCATGAAATGTATCGCATAAATACATTTAATTTCTATCTACTATATACATTTGTATGTATGTATGTATGTATGTATGTATCTATGTAGAACATTTGGAATTGTTGTGGGCATGTCAATCAAAAATCTCCAGCTGTTTCACTGTTATTGTCCTTGTCATTCTTTATTTGAACTTCTGCGTTTCTGTGAATTCCCAATGCCAATTAAATGTTCCATTCACATTGTCATCCTTGGCGCACAGAGTGGAACAGGACTTTCCATATGACAATGTTGCAAACGGTAATGAGCAGGACATGAAGGACACGCAGCTAACCACCAGTAGTTCAACCACACACCGACACCCACCCACCCTCCGGATACACAGGATAAGTCACTCAACTCACTCAATTGGGCTCAAGACTCAGCATGCGCTCGCATGTCTTGCCAAAGTAAATTAATTGCAGGAACCCTCACCGTCGCCCTCACCCACACCCTCCCCCTACCGACTCCCTCTCGCGCTCGCACACTTTTGACCTGCTCTTATTTTGTTCTCTCCCTCCCACTCTCTCTCTCTATATCACCGTTATTATTCTTGCTTGCCTATTGCAGGAATCAACCCCCTCCCCTCTCTTACTCCTGACCTGCTCTCACTCTCTCTCTCTCTCCACTTTTTTTTTGGCTTGCCTATGTGCAAATTAACATTATCATCAAGATGATGAGAAGGGGAAGGGAGGGGAGGAGAGAAAACTTGCGTAGATTAATCGAGCTGATTAACCACACGCAGCTCTCTCTCTCTCCCTCTGACTAAGTATTTTGCCGGCATGCCTATTCATTATGCAATTATTTTGAATGACTTTTGGTAAGTGATATTTCCGTGAAAAGGGAAATGCATTTATGTCCTTACATACTTACATAGATATATCCTTAAGTAAGAAAAAGCGTTATTAAGACATTTCCCCTTTAAGCCAACAGTAGCACAATGACGAATTTTTTGGCCAACTTTGAATGAATGAAGAAACTAAATATATAAAGAGGGGGAAAGTTGCACCATAAAGTTAGCAGTCGGCAGTACCCAAGTTTTTATACCCTTGCGACTTCTTATTGTACTACCTGAATCTATACAAAGTAAACCGTTTTTATATTAAATTGGGCAGAGATTTGAAGAATTTAATTATACACTGAATTTGGGAACATATTTGATAGATAGTGAAAGATTTGAATAGTTAAATACTTAGTTAGATAGATAGACAATGGATAAAAGAGGAGATAAAGGATATCTCATACGTTTTCACATGGTCCTAAGACCCATCAACTTTTGCCCCAAAAGTATACTACATGGAAATCCCTTTAGGTCAATGGGATAAGTGATGGTGCGAAGGGACGGGGGGAGAAACAAAAATTGAGTTTCGTGTGAAACATTTAATTGATGTAGATAAAAGACAGATTTATGGTTTTAGCTCTTGTGGCTTGTGATATTTATGGTAAATATTTATGGATAGCTTGCTGGAGTTGGGCCAGGTGTAAGTGCTTAGCTGTTTGTTATGCTTGTTGTCTTATTTTGGACGCTCTAGCATAATGTAATTAATGGGCAACGCGGCCCAGAACAACAATAAACAACAACAAAGAGAGAGGCCAACTAAATAAATTCTTGGGAATGTGCATAAAAAATTATTTGCTCGCACGCCTCAACGCAGTCCAATTGAAGACTTACGCAGATTTTTGCCATATACATATACTCATGTATGTAGATACATATACATACATAGGTACATATATGCTGCTGATGCTGCTGCTGCCGTTCGACTATTTGGCAATGAACCAAAAATAAGCACCGACACCAACAACAACAACAACAGCAGCAACAAAAACAACAACTGATTTGTACAGGTGCGAAAACTCTGTGATCAGTTGCCGTTGGCAAATGTCTTGGCTCATCCTTACTCTCTGCCCTTTTCTTGAGAGTGCCTCTGCCAGCGGCGCCTTCTCTCTGACCCCATGAGAAAAAATCTCAAATTTATATATGAACATTTATAGTTTCTTTGAAACTTTACGTTCTCAGTAACGTGTTTTTTTTTTTGGGGCGACCTGTTAGACATTCCCTGAGTAGCACGATACCCTGCCAAACCATAGGGTTAAAGGGTATACTTAGCCGATTTATTTTTGTAGCCAAAACTTTTGGCCTAGCTTAGGAAAAGCAAAAGAATTTGTTATAAAGTCGTTAAAAGACTTTTTCTCAAAAATTTTATCTAAAAATCAAAAATTATTCCTGAGAAATAAATAAAATAAAAACCTCAGAGTTATATATTTTCGTAAGAACTTTTCCATTGAAGACTTTTTTTGAAGAATCTTTGTCAAATAATAATTATTATCGGACCTAAAGAAGTCTGATGGTTTTAATAAAAGTTAGTGGTTTTATGGGTTTGAGATTTGGGATAAAGAGTACCTGATAGTTGGATTTTTTTTTGCTTTTAGTATTGGGCATTTTTCAATACTAATTTTTATTTATTTTTTGTTCTCTTTTTGCCTATTATTGTTTTTGCGCGTATATAATGCGCGTCTCATCCGCTTGTTTATTTGCCAAGCGTCTTTGTAATTTCTTTTCTTTTTTTTTTTGTTGCTATTTGTTCAATTTTCTCGTTTCTTATTTTGTTAGGAGTATATTTTTAGTGGAGAGGCAGGGGTCGGCTATGGTGTGTGCGGTGGGGGAGGGGAGATAGGGGGTGTGGCAGCGACGTCTGCTAATTTTGTTTTTGTTGGATATTCCGCTTATTTTGTAATTGGACTGTGCAACATAACAAATGTTTGTCTCTAGTTAGGTATATGTATAGTACATACATATGTGGAGATTTTTAAGATGAGGACAGCCAGTCAACTGAAAATAGCAGAACGAATGAAGTCAACTTTATAGATACCCTATTCACAGTATTATCACTCTCAAACTTTTAAATGTAGTGTGAAATTTGATAATTAATCTGCAAAAACTTTTATTTACCTTTCGAGAGTCTTTATTAGGGGCTATACAAATATATAAGACATTTCCCATCCAGCTATGGTCGAGAAGTGGATGTTTAAATGTTTATATTTTCACAGTTTACCTGTTTCTGTAATAAGTTTTAGAAAAGTTTTGAATTACTAAACCGTCGAGCATCATTATGGACAAATTCTTCGGTAATCCCAGAGACAAGATATTGAGCCTTTCAATTTAAAGAAACTGATAGCCTTATGTATCACAAATTTTAAGTATACATAAATACATAATTAATTATTTAAAAATCAAATCCTATTTTTATTCAATTATTTGAGTCAAATACAATGTATAAAACTGCAGCATAAAAATTATTTCTTAATTCGTTGATAATTAAATGGAGATTTTTATCTTAATTCAACTTTAATACACAATTGTGGGAATAAAATCAGAAGGTACCCTCTACGTGAATTATGAATACCCTTGTTTAGTACACGGAATGTAAAATTTAATTGAAAGAATAAGAATTCCAAAGTCAAGTGGAAATACTTGGCTTATTGTACATATAACTGAAAACATGCTGAAAAGCAGACTACAGTAAATTTACTAACTATCTAGCAATAATTTGCAAGAGAAAATGGCATTCCTTTTGGGACTTGATCAATCATGGCTTTTTTTCTGCTCTCCCTTTGGAGTGCGAAAGATAACTTGTTGGAGATTGCTTAACGCACGCACCGCGTTGGCCACGCCCACAGTGTGTCAAACACGCTAATTTACTGTTACATTATTTACATGTACACTCACACACACACACACAGATGCTCGCATACAAATATATGTGTGCGTGTGCGTGTATATAGAACGCAAAAGCAACCGATAAAACTGAAAGGTTGTCACTTTGGCAGCACCGTTAGGCGGTCGGACGTTCGTGTTTGGTTGGGATAGGCAAAGAAACAAGTCGTTGGGGCAACAACGTTGGCAGGAGGGGGGGAAAAAATACATCAAAACGAACGAACAGCCAGTGGGATAACAGGGCGCATGAGCAATATGCACGAGCAACATTTATTGATGCAACATGTTGCCAATGTGGATTCTATAACTGATGGAATTGTGTGAAAAACCCATGAAAATGCATACAAATTTCAAATATTTTTAATGCTTAATTACATTATGCAAACGAGGTAAATGATCAGTTGTCTTTAATTAAATGTTAAGCTTTCGTTTATATGTAACAATGATTCAACCATTGAATGAGATCCACAAAATTTCCCGCCAATTGCAGGCCAAGCCGAAGTGTACACAAACACACAGACACACACACATACAGACATTGGTCTAACAACCCCAAAAAGCCACAAAGCAAACAAAAGTGTGGAAGTGGCATAGAAGAATCGTTGTCCTCCAGGGGGGCGGAGAGGACGGCGGTTGGCAAAAGAGAAATGTGTAGATGGGGGGGGGAAGGAGTGCGGTTACGGGGGGGCCATTCGGTTGCCATTTTCATACGGTAAAAGCGTAAAATCTGCAAAGCTCCCAAAAAACCAACAAAAATATCAACAACAATACTGAAACCAAAAGCCGGCTGTTGAAGCTGCCCATCCCCGCAACAATGCTTCATACCCCCCTAACCATCCGATCAACACTTTAACAAACACACACAACTGTTATTTACATTTTGTTTTGCCGGCTTTTCCTACACCACGACGACGACGACGCCGCCGAAGATGACGACGACAATGACGAACTTCGGCCGAATGGACGAACTACTGAAACATTGGATTCGTGTGTGCCGTTACAATTTGTATTCGTTTAATCGCATTCGCCTGTTTCAGTTGGCATCGGCCCACACGCTGATACGGACGTGTTTTTATTGCGTGCTCCTTGAATCCCCTCGCTTTCACATAAAGATTCAGTTAGCAAAAACTTGTGAATATTCTTTAAGTGAGTGTTGTTGTTAGGAGGTATTCTTCTTAATATTATAATTATTATTATTATTAGAAGTAGTATTCAAAGAGAAAAATAGACAGAGACGGAGAGAGTGTGTGTATGTGTTATTTCAGTTATCGCGATTGCCACAAAAGTGCAATTAGTATAGCCGCATATATACAATTTTTTTGTTTTTTATGTTCAATGAATTGCATCTAACTGAATGTGTGTGAGTTTGTGTGATTGTTTGTTTGTATGACATGATGAACAACATTTCCATTTGATTAACAGAGTGAGTGATCCTCTCCAGCTGATAACATACGTACATATATAAAAAAAAAAAAGAAAACACTGATCTATACACTAGGTAAGTGCCATTTAAATGGACGGTTGGATAGATGGGTGGATGGATGAATGGATGATGGTCCCCCTTTCATCTAACGTCAGAAACTAAAAATATGTCTCTGTCTGTCCGGTTGGACTGTTGGTGACACAAACCAAAACCGTTGCGCATGTTAATTAAGATAGAAAAAGCCAAAATACCAGGCCAACCATGTTGTATGGAAGTGTGGTACAAGAGGCCATTGCCAATCCATCCATCACTCAATTGACTGTACGAAAATCAGATTTGTTTTTGCTGCTGTGACATGAAAAATTAGCTTTGCCTGCTACACACCAAAAAAAAAAAAACAAAAAACGAAGAAGAACAAAAAACAAATGTGCATTAATTATACCCTGCACATCGTTGGGGTATATAGTACAACCATGCCTCTGCGTCCTAGATCGCCAAATCTATTAAAGTTAGAGCCAACAAGTTTGGCTAGTATACAGATCAAGAAAACTTACGTATCCATGATGAAACTTCTCTTGAAATCTCTTAGGACATTAAAATATCATAAAAACCGTAACCGAATGCCTAGCGTGCTGGCACTTTAATTTTCGAGTTTTAATTTTTCCAACTTTGCTGCCTAGTGCAGGGTATATCCAAGTCTGTGCGACAACTTACTTATTACTTCATTTTCCATTTCATTTCGCTTTTGGGAAAAAATTAAGACCATAAGAAATTCACAAAAAAATGCCTGTTTTAAATCTTTGGCTCATTTGCGTCAGGTTTTTTTTTTTTGTTGTTTCTAAGCCATAAATTACCAGTTGGCCATAAATATTTATGCAACTGGATTCACTTGTTGGCTGGTTTGGGGCATTATTAATTTTGTATACCCCAGTCGCAGTCGCAGTCTCGGTTTACATCGAATTTGCTTATTTCATAAATGAATTTGTTTATTGTTTATGCAATTTACTCAGCTCAGCCCCTCTCCATCCCGACCACGCCTTCTCAATTAAAAAAAGTAAAGACGAATGAACGTTTGGGGGGCACAGACAGGTTAATTTTGTACCACCGACTGTAAGGAGGGAGTTAGTCGCAAAATCATCCTGCCCCATTGTTTTGATGTTATCAGCTGAGAGACTGAGACTGAGAGACTGGAACCAGGGACGACACCGCGAACTGTAGGTCGGTGGGACTGAAACTGGGACTGGGGGACCGTTTTGTTGCATGTTGGCTAACAAAATAATTGACAAAACAAATCATTTACGTGGTGGCAAAAGTTTTCAGGCCTCCTCCTCCCTGTCATTGCCTTTGCCTCAGTTTGTTTCCTTCCTTCTGTTGCCCTCCGGTTAAATTGCACACGGCGGCAAAACACGCAACATGTTTGATGACACAAAAAAACAAAAACAAAAAATAACCAGAAGCCACATACAACAAAAAATTTTGTGAAAATGCAGAGGGCAGAGAAATAAATATAAATAACAGCATAATAATGAGGCATCAGGCCAAGTGAGTGAATGAGTGAATGAATGAGTGAGTGGCTAGAAAGTGAGAGAACAATGAAAATGTTGCAATGTATGGACGAGAGACTGGGCAATGAATACAAAAAGAATATATATAGTTAATACTATCAAGTTACATCAGAGTTCACTTAACAAAAGAATAGATTCGACTTTGAATTCGACATAAAATACGAAACAATGATCTATGATCTCTTAAATATATCAATTAACGACTAGCAATCATTTTCAACTACTTTTAAAAAGCAATTACTGATCCTGTTTCCATTGAATGTTAGTCACAGTTATTATATTTTTGCTTCAATTAAAAAATACATGGTTGGAATATTTGCTTCAAATCGTTTAAATTTAATTCCATTTCATTCAAGCTAAATTTTTCCAAAATATTAAAAGTGAAATCTCTTAGTTTGTCAATTGTGTTTTAATTTTTCAAATTAAATTTTAAAAAATGTTTTAAATATTCGACTGAAGATGACCTCCGAGATAATGATAATAAGGAATTTTAATGAAATAAGTTTAAACTCTTCAGGTCTAACTTTAATTGGTATACAAATCCATTTCAATTTCCATGCGATTTACATCTACTTACAATTGATTATACGAATTGTTTTGCAATTTCTTGTTTACAAATTGTGTATTAAATTATAAATTGTTGAATTTGTTAAAGAGTGTGACGGGGCCATATATCTCGTTAATGTTTGGAAGCACTGATTGCTTATCTGAAACCTGTTCCTGTTCCTGCACACACACACAGCTCACAAATGTTAAATGATATGAGGAGTGAAAAAGGTCGATTTTTCCCTTTCCAACCTCTCTGAATATCAAAATAAATGCAAACGGCATTTAACCACAAGTTAAATCATATTATGGTAGCCAAAAACCGCAAAAAGGCCGCATCTGGGGTCGAGGGGGTTTAACGTGAAGGGCGGCGGGTAGGAGGTGGAGGGGGAGAGGGAAATGTCAAGGGTGTTTATTTGGTTTGTGGCTCACAGTCGATTGCCTGATTTACAGACACACATCCACACCCATACCCACACCTACACCTACACCTACACACACACACACATATGGGAACACCCACACTTATGCAAAAATCTCATTGCAACAGTCAACATGTTAACATGTTGGCAAACACACACACATACACACAAAAACACACAGTGAAATTTTTACGGCCTATTTTGTCGGGGTAAAAATCCCCAACATTTATTGCTATTACTTAGTTTTTGGCGTTGTTAGTGCCGATGAATGGCACGATAACATGAGAGGGAGAGTCGGTAGTGATGGCTGAAGGGCGGGGAGGGGTGGCGTGGGCAGTAAAATGGTAACGACAAATACCAATTCAAATGCCGTTTACCGAGACTTTTGTTTATTAAAAACGAATTCATTCATTTTGAGGCCCCCAACAGTAGGCAACGGTTTTTATGACCCCCCCACGCACTTCTCCTATTCCTTATTATAATGATCATTGGGTGCTATATATACATATGTATGTATGTACATATATAAACAGAAACACGTTTGTCCTTGAGTCTGAGTTCTAAGGCATGTGTGCTTTTCAGGCGACGATTGCACAAATAAATAGTCTTTTCCCCCCATATAGTTTATAGTTTCTTTTTAGATAGTTTATGCTCTCTCACGGTGGCAGGGGAGGTGGCGCCGCGTGAAAAACTTTATTGCGTTTTAATTGCTTCAACTTGTTGTATTTCCTCATATTATTAGCCAATATAATACTTAAATATATGCAGATCGAGGCCAACATATGCCATCTGACGCCATTTGAGTCGATTTACGGATCAAAGAAAGATAATCGGGCCTGTTCTCGTTTCCGATTTCGAAATGAATTTGTCGAAAACAAGATTGGACACCTGATCTCGTCTTCCGATTCCCCCAAATTACTTTATTTAGTTTTTCAATTTTTAAAATCACAATTTCCAAAGTCCATATATTAATAAATATAAATGTCAAGCATTTAAAAAATATACAATTTATTGAAAACAACTATTTGTGAAGGGATAAAGTTTAAACAATTTAATTTTACAAAACAAATAGTACAAAAAAAGGTCGAAATCGTTTAAAAAACATTTTAAATGCGGAATTATCAACCATTTATTAGTAAATCATAACAACAACTATATAAAATTGACTCTTTTATACGGTTTTTCAATTTGCCCTAAATATAAGCATTTTGCTTATGCGAAAAGTGTTACGATTGAGATTAATATTCAAGATAGATTATTATGAAATATAAAACAGCAAACAAAGAAGAGATAAATACAAAAAGATAGATAAATTTCATGTATTTGCTCTACCATATGCATATCGTGTACTATAAATTTCTATGAGCTATATCATCAATTAATTCTCGCTGTGAATCGCTGTGAATGTTTACTAAGTAAATGACTCAACCAGCACGAACTGGTTCCAAACACACACGAAAAATGAACTGGATTCAGTCAACACTATTTATCGCAATGATCAAGAAGTGGATGGATACTCGTGAGCTAAAATGTTTATTTATATGAGACTAATTTATACGATTATTTCTAGTATTCTTAGTCTTCGGGCTACGGGCCATTGTAATAATAATATAAAAATTTCAACAACTTTGTCATCGTCACCCCCCGATGCGTTCTCGGCATGTGTTCCGATAGTTCCTAAGATAGGGAAAAAGTGGGGAAAAAAGAATTGTATTCGAAATTGGAATTTCGAGTTCGATGCGCATTTTACACACCTGAAATGGCTCACTTTTGATACAAAAATTTCCACCTTTCAATCGTCCTACCTCTCCCTCATCGCGCTCTCCTTCTCTTATCCTCTCTCTCTCTGTCTCTCACAGTTTTTGCATCCGCCGCATCAAAGGCTATAGCCGTCGTATTAACTTTTCATCTAAATAGCCAAAAGAAAATGAAAAATACTTTTCTTTATACTTATTTCTGTTGTTTTCTTAGCCTAGGAACTGCAGCTATTAAAATGTTTCCAGTCAAAATCAAATATCTTTATTTATGCGGTGTGCATTGTGAGGGGATAGGATAGTGGGGTTTTGGGTCGATGTGTGTGTGTGTGTGTGCGTGTGCTGAATTGAGAATTCCAATTTCAATTCCAAAGCCTATCAAAATCATTTGGCAATGCAATTCGCCAAGGTGTTGATATGCCTTCTAATTTATGAGCTGTGTGCATTGTGGGTTAATGTAACTGCAAATTGCCAAATTGAGTTAAACAAGATGGCCCACATCTTGCAGGCCAAAACAACAGTAGCAAGGTCGTTTGCCCAAGAAAAGGGTGAAGCCATGAGCGTAGATTTCTGAAGGGGTTTCCCCTTCAAATTGATTGAGACAAACATGCAAATGGGTTATCTGTCTAATTGTCCCATCAACCATAGGCACAGTGGCATTGTTTGACAAGAAAACTCTGCTAAAATTAATGTAGAAAGCCTTCGATTTTGGAATGCATTAAAATTAAGAAATAACAAGTATCTTGTGTTTTATTTTTAGTAGTTTTGAATTTTTAAAGTCGCATCCTTATAAGATCCAGCAAGAGTTATGACTTCTAGCCAATGAGCCACTGTGCGTCGTCGTTCTACTCGGTGGCATTTGCAGCACGCTCCAATTAGCAGTAATGAGGAAACGAAAACGAATTGAATTGAGGGCTTAGTGAACAAAATCCAATTCGATTTCCATGGTGGGGGTTTTGGGGGTTTCGAGGGGTAAGTCGATAGTTTCATTTCTCGGGCTTCCAGTTCGATGATTAGCATGCCTTTGTGGGACAATTTTGCAACAGCTGTTCAGGTGTTTTTTTTCCTTTTTCTCCCTTTATTTTGTTTCCTTCCATGTCCATTCCATTCCATTTGATGAAATCGAAATTGAAATACATGCATATATATGTATATACATATCAACGAACGGAAACAGCTTACAAAATTTTCTTTTTATATAATTTTTCGCTTATATTTTACTTTACCATATACTTAACAAATTGATTAAAGTTAAAGCTGTTTTTAACCTTTTCGAATTAGTTAAAACCAAAATAAGAGCACATGCTAAAACTTATGAACGTAAGAGCATTTTTTATGTCTTTCTGTGAAGTATATATATTCCCGATCAATGTGACAATGACTCTTTTAGTGTTTTCCTTAACTGCATTCTGTATATATGTACATATGTATGTGAGAACCATTTAAATGGGATGACTATATCATTTAATTTCCATAAAAAACCAGCTGTCAGGAGTAAGTTGAATCATTCTCACGTGATCGTATTAAATTTTCATATTTGTCAGTTCGATATATGTGCTTTTAGACAATTTCTTCAAGTTTTTTCAAACTCGGACTATTATATTACACAACTATCAAACTATACTATTATATACAGAAACAATGAGTCCAATATACATATCGTTTTATATTGTTTCATCTTTAGACATTGACGACAAAGTATTATAATTTATTGAAATATTTACAACATGAAAAACATGTCAAAAATGTTCCCAATAAAATTCTTGACTTAACAAGCCTCTAACTCGCTTATTTCTTTAAGACGGTTTCAAAATTTAATTTGTAGTTTTATTTCTGATGTTCAATTGGCAATTAACCAAATTTTTAATGTAGTTTTTTTCAATTCTTCATTAATTACTATCAGGACTTGGTCATGCTAACTTAATCTTAATCTAAATAATCCAAATTTTTAATGTAGTTTTCTCAATTCTTCATTAATTACTATCAGGACTTGGTCATGCTAACTTAATCTATTCTCAATTGATAAATATTTAAATTTTTTCGAGCGAAATGGAAAAATTTTGCTAGGAAAAAGATAAGAATAGCGTAAGAAAGTTAAGACACATTTATTTTGTAAGGGAATTTGAAACTTTGGCAATGTACGAGCGAAACATATCTAGCCATAGGTTATAATATTGCTATATGTATGTATGTAATGTTAATTTGTTATTATAATAAATGGCTTAAATATTAAGTATGTTGAAGTCTACGTCATCCACATGCAAGTATTTTCATCTGATTGATGTCTTCCTGCCAGGAAATCGTTTTGCCAATGGCGTGAAATTTACTCTCACTCGTTTCGATTGTTGTTGGCTGTTGGCTTTTGTTAGGGGTTTACGTGTTTGGTTTCATGTGCCACGGATTTTGCCTGATTTGGTTTTATTGATTCCATTCATCCCTCTCCCCGCCTCCCCTTTGAACCACTTAACAGTGCAGCAAGCGAAAGCAAAAGCAAATGCTGAAATAATTAGCAAGCAACTCGTAAACTCAAGCAATAAATTCCAATGCTGACATTTCGTGTCAAGGCTCAACGGTAAATCGATTGATAAATTAATCAAAATCAAAGGCCTTGAGAGAGAGAGAGAGAGAGTACACGAGGGAGACAAAGAGAAAGTGCATAATAAATATTTATAACATAAGTACATGAATTCGTGTATCCTGTAAAAAACAAAACAAAGCAAAAGTGGAACGATCCTTGTCTGCCTGCCGCCTCATGGTCTTGGTAGAAAAATTTTCAATTTCAACTGCAATTTAAACGTCCATCAATAACATGGACAGAATGAAAATCGGAGTGTGGAATTGTGGATGGGACTTGGTCGCGGGGTGTCGGGAAAAAACAAAGATTAAAGTGTAGTAGACCCGGCCATATTTCATGCTATCCGATATAAAGCCAGCGTCTGACAATGAAGCCACTTAAATAAGCCAACTTGCGAGGCACTGTGACTCGACGATTTGTGACTCAACTCAACTCAACTCAACTCGACGCGACTTGGCTTACGGGCTTCATGGCTCCGTGGCTCCATGGCTCCATGGCTGGTGGGTGGCTGACAAATGAAGACTGACATTTACAAAACAGTTGAAAAACAGAAAGAAAGCAACAGAAAAAAAGAAGAAAAAAAAAAAATTAAACGAAACGAAATTATTCGCTTACAACTGTCGCGACAGTTGAGTTTTTAAAAGCAACTTGTTGTCATAAAGCAGCAGCAGCAGCAGTCTCTGCTTGTTTCTATACCCTGCACTTATATTAGATAAAAGAGTATATTCAAGACATCAAAGTGTATGTTACAGGCAGGATAAAGGATTTTCTCCTTCTGTCCTAGAATCTCGAAGCCTTTGAGAGCATGAGATGCTATTAAATTAGTCTGTAGGATGTTTGTTTGCCCCTGATTCAAGGAAATAAATTACTCCCGCTGAGAAATCTGCAGGATATCAATATCTAACAGGGTTCCAAATTCAATAAAAATCGAAAGAAAAATAGCCGAGGGCAGAATGGAACGCTAGGTGCGCTAAAGTGCCAGTTTAAGTTGCTGGGTATATCGAAGTCGTCGTTACTTCTCACTTACTTCATTTTCCTTTTTGTATGTTGCAGTTTGGTTTTTTGTTTTTTGAAATTTTCTTGTTTTTTTTTTTTTCTGTGTGAATTCTCCGTTCGGTGTCTACGTGAAAGATTTAAAATAAAACCACTTAACAGCATCAACGACAGCAGAGGCAGCAGCAGCAGAGGCGTACGCGTTTTCATTTCTCGTCAATTGTTAAAGCCACTCGAGGCTTGGGGCTTTGGGTTCCGAAAACGACAAAACACCAAAAAAAAAAAAATGTGATGAAGTATCCTTAGAGAATTAACACTGTGTCAAACACATCCACAACACTTGCCATAGTTAGAACAATAGAACGCGAAAAATCATCTCAGATTCCCCCACACATATGAAGGTATAAACAATATTTGTTTCAATTAGTTAAAAGTTTTATGAACATTTACATCAAAAAGCCCTGAGATACTAGAAAAAACGACTATAAAAAAAGTATGTATATATCATATAGGTACACCCAAGTTAAATGATGATTCCAGACATTCATTGCTATAATTTGAAAAATATATAAAAGATATATTGTAGATATATATAACAATTCCAGTACGCGAACTTATGTTAGTTGATGATTTTGAACATTTATAGACATTTAACGATAATGTAAATTCAATAGTTTATGAGAAAGAATTAAGTGTTACTTGTGTTAATTTTATTGACCTGTTTTAGATGATGGGTATTTGATTGTCCTCAGCAAATTGATTTCATATAGGAGCAAATTTCCACAATTCTCGAAAAATTGATTGTTTATTGTACATACATACATACATACCTACATAGGTACATTTGGTTTTTCCCATAATCTATTCGAAGAAAAGCAAAATACTCAACCTTCAATTTTCCATTTTCCATTTGCAATTTTAGTGTATATATATATATTATTTACATTACTCACAATCTTATAAATCTTTTGCCTGCAGTTCAATAAAATTAGGAATACTTCAGGTGGTGGAAAAAAAGAAATGTTTCTATCAAGAATTTCAAATGAATTTCGCTCAAATACTATTCTATTTATATGTGGAATCATTTCAATTAAGACAATTAATGTCAATCTACGCCATTTCTATATAAATACACATCGCAGCTAGTTGGTACTATATACATATTTATGCTAAGAATTATAATCTAATCTCAAATGATTATATTTCATTTGATTTCATTTGGCTTTTCCTCAATGCCAGTGAGCATTTGTTTACTCTTGCCAAACCTGAGTATATTCAGTGCAACTTTCGATGTGGACTGTGGATTGTTCAGTTATTTAATTTAAACGCTTTTAGAATTATTTATTTTTAAGATATTCTTCTTGGAATGAGGATTTTTATAATTTGATCTTATTTTAATTTATAAATTATTTTTAAAACTAATCAATCGCTTATGGTTTTATTATATTATCTTTCGTACATTAAAAATCCATCGAATTATAAATAATAATTAAATATATTGTATGGGTATATATTATTTAAAATCATTTAGAAAGTGTTTCTTCAACATATTTTTACTGAATCTAGAAATGAATGTTTTGAATCCTTTCGAAATGTGTTTTTTGTAATAAGGAAAAATTGACAGCTTGAAGATTTTTAAAAAGAGAAACGATTAAATTGAGATCTTATGTTTCAAACATTAAAAATCGCTCAATTGATGATCAATTTATTGGCTCTGCCATTTGTTGCTGTTACTATACGATCGAGGGTATAGCAACTTCGGTACAGTGAGTCCAAATTGCACTCTCCTCCCTAATGCCCCACTGTTGTTGTTTGCTTAAGTTTAGATTTTGTTATATTTATGGCACATTTATTTAATGCAAGTATAAATAAAATAAAACCAGAAGACGAAAGGCATGAAAAAAAAAACAAAAGAAAACAAAAAGAATATGTTTTCTAATGTTATTTAAATATTTACAAAAAGGGGGAAAGCTAAAAGCACAAAATGGTCATAAAATAGAAGAAATACTTGAACTGTGTAATATAAGAGTGGGTGGGCGAGCGGGCGGGAGGTCTCTTGGTCGTGGGGGTGGGAGGCATAAAAATAGAGTGGCAACCGAAACCACAACAAAAACAAAAATGTAAGAAAAATTGCTTTCTGGTTGTCATTATTTTGGTTGAGAAGGTGCGATGGCTGCATATACATACATATGTGTGTACCATATACCTGGGGCGCTTCTAAGTGGATCAGGCGTCATTGGTCTCGTCTCGTCATGGGTCGGGCTTTCATTTCATGCCATGGGCTTGTATTTTTAGTGCAATTTTCATTATTATTAACTAGAAAACTTGACAGTTGGACATGTAATTGTATTTAATTGAAAATGAAAAGAAGTCTCACACACGAAAACCTTCACACACACACCGACAAACATACATACCTACATATATATATATAGACAGTTAGATAGATGGAGGAATACCTGGTTGCACCTGCATTGGATTTGAATGTCAGGCTGGCAAGTTTGTCAGAACGGAAATTTCAGCATGTTCAAAAAAAAAAAAAAAATAAAATCGTTTGCAGCATCAGCAACAAGTTGTCCGCCAACAACAAAATGGCGGAAACATGTTGCTGTCGACGTCACTTGAATCAAAAGTTTCTTAAGAGTAGCAGCAGGACAGGAACCAGAACGAGGACCACGACCACGACCAGGACGAGGACCAGGACGAGGACTGTAGTAGATGGGCTGTAAATTTATGAAATGAATTTTTAAACGCAACTTTAAACTTTTTTATTGCTTTGAGAGTTGTCTGTCTGTGTTTGCGTGTGTGTGTGTGTGTATGCTGCAGATGCAGCATCAGTATCCGCATCCTAATTGTGGCAAACTTTTGCACACGCTTCATATCCTGCCAGTTGGCCAAGCCTGCTGATAGTTTGCCTTACCAGTCTGAGCCGCCTGTCGCACATTGTCCCAGGTCCCGAGTCCCTGTTCATTGACTTTGGCATCCACAACGATGAGAATGTTGAGTGGGAAGCATGCACAGGACATGCACCCACACAGGACACACACACACACACACACACACACACATATGTGGTACGCAGCATTGTGACTTTGTTTTTAATACACTCCGCCGCTCGTCGCCGCATCGATCGTTTGGACAAACAAGGCGACTTTTTCTCCTACTCTCTCTGTCTGTCTCTCTGTCTGTCTGGCCGCCTCAGTTCATTACTCCTCCATAGTCCTGTGGCCAGGCTAGCCGGTTGGCTGGCTGGCTGCCTGGGTGACTTTTCATGCCATGTGGCATGCAACATAGTCCTTGCCTTCGTTATCCTTTTTGCCCACTGCAGCGGCAGCGGCAGCGACAGCCTCCATTGCCACGTCCAAGCCATGACAAAGATTATCAATAACAAGCCGAAAAGATGACATGTTGTCCTTGCTGCGGATATTGGCTGCGTTTCAAAACTTGTTGCCATGTCCTGGCCAAAACGAACAGGCCCCAATAGTCAGTCCATATCAATTACCATATCTTTTCGAATGATAGCTGCATATATAGATATATATGTTTCACTTCGCTCCTCTTGATCCATCGATCAATCGAAATGGAGTTACAGAAAATAGGCAAAATGAGATCCCATCAATTTCCAAACCTTTTTTTTGGTTTATTAGCTTGTGATGAAGCATTTAAAATTGAAAAATATATCTTTTGGTTAACAAACTCGGCATTTGTTTATTTTCGAGATCTTACTTAACTTTATTTGAAAATTTCCCATAGAAATGATTAACATTGAATTCTCTGTATTTGTTTCTTTTCTATATTATTTTCTCTTCCTTTCACACTTGAATAAACTATTTCTTTAACTAAATGTTAATAGGATAGTTGACATGTGTTTTATGCCAGAAGCAAAGGTCACAGGACCTTCCCATGGTCCTCGCTTATGACCGTATATATTCTAGTCTTCTCTTCCTTTTTTTTTTTTGCCCAACTGTTTTGGCTTTTGGCTCTCTGCTTATATCATAATTTTGCATAGCAGGAAATGTGTGTGTGTGTGTGTGTGTGTGCGCTGCAAAATATGTTGAAACACAACATAGACATGGCCAGAATGGGGCACAGAAGAAAAAAGATAGAAAAAAAAGGTAGCAGACCATGGCCAACCTTGTCATATCCTGTTGACGTCGTCTCTGACAGAGACGCGCCAAAAACTCTATGCGGGGTTCTCAGGTGAGAGAGAGAGAGAGGTCTTCAGTCTCAGGTCTCAGCTGCATGGTGGCGGAAGTGTGAAATATTTTTAGCTTGAGGGAGTAGAGAGAAATAGAGACAGCAAGAGGGGGAGAGAGAGAGATGCAGGGGGGACGCACTTCTGGCCTTCTTGTTGATATTCAAATGGAATTTTTCGTTGGAGCGTATTTTATTGGCATTTTGTAGGAAATTTGTGGCCAGCTATGAAAATGCTAGGAATTGTATGGATATATATTTATATATATATATATTGTATATATATAAGGCAGTTTGTGTCTGCGTGTGTCTGTGTGTGTGTACTTCATTTTTGGCCCAGCAATTTTCGTATTAAATTTTTGCCAAAGCTGCCGCTGCTACTACGCCATGCCCTCCCCCCTCCCCCCGCCCAATAGCCATTCCCATGTTCCCTGGAAATCTCAATTAAGCTGAAAAATTGTGAAAATTCGTGTGTGCGTCGTGCGTATAATTGATTTAGCCAAATTGTTAAACGAATGAAAGTCGTCAAATTGCGCGTGCGACTAATGTGCAGTTTAGTACGAAATGCAATACAATTTGCAGGACATGGTAGCATGGTGGCATTGCGACCACCAACACCATAACCACCTAGCGGCACTACCAGGGGAGCCTTTTAGTTTTACGCACGCATTGCATAAATTTGCCATTTACCATTTCGGCATAATTAAACGACAGTTGTCAATGAATTCGCGCAAAAATTTGCATAGGCCAGCAGCAATTTGAGTTTTTGCATGGCAAGTTAATACACTTTGATTTCGAAACCAATTTTAAAGAACATCATTAAGAAATGGAAATTTTAAAGAGGGAAAATAGAGCAAAATATAATTTATTAATGGGGAGGCCATATGGATATACATATGTAGATTTGAGATTTCTATTAATTTTTTTGCTCCCAAAAGTATGCAAACCACTTTTGCTATGCTTTTGCTGTATGCTTTCAACCATATAAATAATATATTTACATGCATATATCATTTAGTCAAGAGAAAGAGATCATAGAAAATCCCATCTCAAGACAGATACAGAGATTTGTATTTTGTCACAGAAATGAAGATTTAATTTAGCTGGTCACGGTCTCAAGCCCTTTTTTTTTGAAAATATAAATAGATAGAATGATGAAACAAAGGCAATTCGAGATAAAATACTCCAAAGCAGGTCTAAAACGACTTAATGTGGTTTAGAAATTGCAGTAGCCTCGAGATGATGAGATCGTCTGCCTTGGACAAGTCTCTTAGTTGATGTCCTCCGAGAAATCTTATCTTCAGCGAAACTCCGGAAAAGCTATAAAAAGAAATTACGTTTCCTGTGAACATCTTAGGAGGATAAAGGATCATATGAAAAACAAAAATCAAATGCTTCTCAAAGCTAAGAGTTATGCCGTGGCTTGCGTTTTATTTTTCAAAGTGAAAAATTATATTTTAATGAATTTTTGTTTATAAAAAAATCAATTATTTGCCTTCTGTGTAGAATCAGTCTGAAGGAGTTAAAAGGGATCGGTCCAGGGAATTTTCTTTATCGACTTGAAAAATTATGTTTGCCAGAAAATCGATTTACAAATTTCTTATGCTTGAGCATCTAGCCTTGGGGCAGGTCATTTGACACGCTTTATCTGCTTTAGCTTTGCTTGAAGTTTTTATGCAACATTCTTTTAGTTTCAGAAAACAAAAACCTTTTAAAGTCTTACACCTTAATAATCAAGAAAAAGGCGTATTTTTGTTGTTTGAAATTGCCACCCAAGTGGCAAGTATGTAAATTTTGCTCACATGTGAGTGTCGCTGTTGGTGGGCAGCGGGAATAAGTATTCTGTGAAATTGTTGTGCATACCCTCTGAAGGGAGATGTCAGTTTTGCAAGTAGATATACATACATAAATTTGAACAATTAGACAAATTCCAAGAAAGAACATGTGGCATCAAAAAAGAATAAATACCAAAAATTTAAATAAGCAACACAAATATTTGTGGCAGAAATCGGCGCCTGTCAACGCCGCCTCATTCAACGCCATCATCATCATCAGCAGCAGCAGCAGCAGCGACAAGTACTTGTACTTGCTGTAACTGTACTTTTGTTAAAGCGAATGTGTGTGTGTGGCATGCACCTTGCCGCACACACACGCACAATATTTCTTATTTTATGAACAATTTTATGTTTATGCTAATTAAATTGACTAAAATTACAGTTGTATGTGTGTGTATTTTGTCTGCAATTTCTCTATGAAATTTGGGTCAATTATGCGATTTGTCGCGTCTACAAAGCGAATAGAATACCAACAGAGAGAAATAAAGAGAGATAGAGCGAGAGGGAGAAGGAGAAGAAGAGGGCAAGGGAGAAGATACATACATCCATCCATCAGTTGCCGCCACGTACATGTCACTGCCATTGAATCGACACCCAGGGAATGTTTGTGGGTGGTGCGGGGTGTGTGTGTGTGTGTTGGGGTGGGGGCGGGAATTGGCGGAGACTCAGCAGGTTGCCGCCTTTTTGTGTAATTATTTGTCAAATTCACACTGAAGAGATAGCCCAGACCCAGCCCAGGCCACTAACGAGCTACTGATGTTAGGCCCATCATCTCTTCGATATGGCAATCAATCATTAGATACACATATATGTATATCAATTTATTTGCCCAACATTTTTGTTTATTGCTTAGTCAACTTTTATATCCAGAACTTCCGCTCAACCGTCGCATTGCCGCTGCCCGGCAATCGGAAATAATTATCAAAATTCTGTGACAAATTGTGACTACAGGCCAACACAAAAATAGAATAGAAACATATAATTTCAGAGATAAGATTAAAGTTTTTCTCTATATAGAGTAGATGAATTTCATGCCCAGCCTGAAAGTATGCAATGTCATGCGAGAATATCCACCCAAGCTCAACCCCAAAGTCCTCCCCCCCCGCAACCGACCCCAATGCAATGCTGGGCTGCATTATTACTCTTGTTATTGTTGTATTGCAACTGGCGGCGATTGGAGGCTTTCAGCATTGTCATAATTCTCATTAGCGCCATAAATCTTCATTGTGCACTTTTCGGCCATGTGTCATCTGTTGAGGGGAGTGAGGGATTGGGGCTGGTGTGAGGGAAAGCCAAAAATGCCACACACAAAATAATTCAAATTTTTCATTATACACTTACGGGGTAACGGGTACATTTAATTTTGTCGCTTGATGGGAGATGAGTTCACACATGTAATCTCGATCCCCATCCCCTATGCCCCCTCCACCGTTTTAGTTTTTAAGTTTTATCAGCTAAGTGCGTTCTGCCGGATGTGTTCAAAATCAGACAGACGGATGAGCAATATAGTTTACATAGGATGATTTACGAATTCTATCGTTTAGATTGTTGGCCCACTGACTTTCGAAAGTTCCATCTTCAATTCTAAAAGAGGTTGACTATATATGTATCTATCTATGTAGGATTTTTTACAGTAGAAATAACGAACAATCAGTATATTTGTTGCTGTGGAGAACATAAAAAATATTTCTTAAATTATAGTGCGTCTGGTTTTTTTTTTTTTTTTTGTGAACTCACTTATAGATTAGATCGGAAGTATAGAAGAGTATTGAGACTTCCGGTGCTTGCTCCACCATTATAGTAATTTGGATTTTTATTGCATTTTGTGTTTTTTTTATGTTCCATTTAAAATGTTTTTTGTTGTGTGTTAATATAAATAGGTTTTTATTTGATATTAAAAAAAAAATCGTTTACAAAATTTATGCATTAATTAATGTATATAAATATATATATATATATATGTATATATATATATATAGTATAAGTATATATAAATTAACATTTAGTATACAATTAAATAAATTAAAAATCTACGCTCATCCGGGCAAATGCAAGGTTAACACAAACAAACAAACAATTTTCTTCTTTTTTTTTATACAACAAATTTTGGAACTTAAACTATATATTTTGTTCTTTTTTTTTTTTTTTTTTTTTTCTTGTTGATTTGAAGTTGAAATCGATAAGCGGGGCCTTTTCCCTATAAAGTTAGTTAGTTGTCAGCTAGCTGGGCTCCTTATCTCAGACACATACATACATACATAGCTGAGTGGCTGTTGGTTGATTAGTTGGTTGCTTGCAGGCGGCAGTTCAGTTTTTTGTTTTTTTTTTTTTTTTTTAAATCGTCTAGATTTATTTACAATTAATATTATTTATTTCAATAAATTTGTCATAGATTTTGCTGGCTAGAACATAGGAGCACAGATACCTTAATACACTGAAAGAAAATCAGAGACTATCCTGCTAAATAAATTGACTCACCGGGTAAATGTCAGATGCACGAGTCATTGATATTTGGGTTCAATTTGGTTATGTCTCTCTGTGAGTAATTCAGCACATTATTAAAGACCACAATCAATTCATTAACTTTCTGAATAATATGATGCGATTGTTTTCGTCAAAACAAAAAAAAAAGATATAATAGATTTGCAGATATTGCATTTTTGAAGAGTTAAATTACTTAAACAACAGCATAAATGTTTTATACTAGGTCAAGATATTAATTTGATGATACGAATTTCTATTTTGGATCATATATTTTTCTCTCAGTGTATGCATATGTATTTCTGTGCACCATACAAAGACGGCCGCAACCCGACAAACTGAATAATGCGCTCAATGTTTTTGCCCCCACTCTACCCCATACCCCCTAACATAAAGCAGACAACAAAAAAAAAAAAAAATACTAACTCTCACACGCTCTTGCACGCATACATACACACACATACTGATTCTCCCACACAAACACACTAACACAGGCATACGACACACACTCATAATAACTGTAACTGTAACGCAGCAAAGCGAACAAATATGAATTTTTTTGTTTTCGTTTGTTGTTTTTTTTTTTTTTTTGCAAAAAAATCTGCTCTTTGTTCTCTCTTTTCACTCTTTTTCTACCCCAACCCCACCCCCCCTTCTTCTCATGACATCTGTTTTGGGGGGTCCTACAGTAGTGAGCATTTCTTAGGCCCCTTGCCGCGTATAACGGGGCAAAGAACGGAACGTATTGCCTCATCGAATACCGTTTTTAAACCCTTTTGGGTCAATGCCGAACACTCCAGATACTTGACAGCGGCAATCTCCTTGGCCATGGCCAGACCCTGCGGATATGTGATCGGTGTTAATTTCTTGTCCTTTAGCTTCTCGATGGTCTGCTTATCGTCACGCAAATCCAGTTTAGTGCCCACCAGAATGATGGGTACATTGGGGCAATGATGACGCACCTCCGGAAACCATTTGGCACGCACATTCTCAAACGAGGCCGGATTCACCAGCGAGAAACAGATGAGAAAAACATCGGTCTGCGGATAGGATAGTGGACGCAAACGATCATAATCCTCTTGTCCGGCTGTATCCCATAGTCCCAGATTGATGGGCTTAGCGTCAACCATCACATTGGCCGAGTAGTTGTCAAACACCGTGGGTATATATTCGCCCGGAAAGGCATTTGTTGTATAGCTGATCAGAAGGCAGGTCTTACCCACGGCGCCATCGCCAACTACAACACACTTGATTGCCTGCATGACGTAGTCTCAGAGTAGCAGAACTCAGTCTTTCTTCTTTAGGTAGTTTTTTTTTTTTTTTTTTTTATTATTATTAATTTATACAAAGTTAACGAACGGGTGGCGGTAGGGCGAGGGCGAGAGCAGCTGGCACTGTTGTTGTTGTTCGCGATTTTGGCGTTCAACAAGTTTCTCGTATTCGTTTTCGTACTCGCGCTGCGGTGGCGGTGGCAGTGGCGGTGGCGGTAACGGTGGCGTTGGCGTTTTTGGCGATTATACAACAATTTGCTCACGCACTCACACAGATGCTGTCAATACACACACACACACACGAACACGTATGCATACAGAACGATAAGAGTATCTTTCGGATTCCTTTTTACTATTGCTTGCAGTTCTCGATTTGCCCTTTAGTTTCTTTTCCGTTTGCTTGATTACTGCTGATTGATGGTAAAATATATAACCCGCATATGGGTGGAATTTGATTGTTTCATATAACAAACAACAACAAAAAAAAAATTATAAAACACCAGCGACAGCAACAAATCGGACACCTCCAAACACAGCGATCGTTGTAAAAAAACTGACGAAAAAAAAAAACCTCTGTTAATACAAAACACACCATCATTTGGGAGTCTGCTAACTAACAGATTGCTCATTTTTTGAGTCTGCTACCAAGAAAACTGATGGAGCAGTGGTGCCATCTCTTTTACTCGCCAGACCCCCAAGCACTTGCGCCAAGTATGCCGCGCACGCTCCCACACAAAGTGGAGAGCGAACACGCCACAAACATAAAGAGAGCGAGCGAGAAAAGAGAGATCGGGAGCCCGAGAGAGCAACAGTCAATGTGAGTCATCGACATCTGGTGACGTTGAACGTTGGACCCCACAGTGTGGCAGATTTAAAATTAAGACGTTCGTATAATGTAAAAATAATGTCTTATCTCTGAACAACATGTTCCACTAAAGTTGTTTCGAAGAAAATAGAATTTATAATGGAATATGTAACTAGAGAAATTTAAATTTATTTCATTTTATTTCCATATATAAAATCCATTTGAAATTATTATAATCTTTATTATAGTATCTACCTGTGTTTACTGAAAAATTGCCCCAGTGTGTACGGTCACTTGACCTTGCTTTGGTCTTTTTTGTAGAGATTTTTCTTTCTATATTTGTACCGTCGCTTTTCCATGAATTTTCCTGGTAGTTTGCTGTTGTTGTTGTGGTTGTTGTCGCTGTGTGTTGCTTGCGTGAGCCAATTTCCACAAAATTAGTTACAATACAATGTCATAGCTATTGGATAGCTGTGGATAGAGGAGCTATGTATAGTATGTGGTTATGTACGTATGGCCGCTTTAATGGACCACAAAAATGCGTGTGTTGGCAAAAAGGCATATCGAACAAACGGCAAAAGGCAAACGGTAACAGCAACGGCGACGACAACAACAACAACAATGGCAATATAGACGGTTTGTGGTCAAACCCAAAACCCGATCCCCCCCCCAATCAGCATCCGCAGTTGGCCGAAAATGATAGCCGACCCGAATCCAAACCCAACTGATGTTTGTGCTTATTTCCGCCAACAAACACTCACCGACCCAACCAATCAAACCCATTCCCCTCCCCCCCACACACACACACACACACAACTGAAAACGAAATATTTTTGAACTCAAAACATCAAAATGTTGGAATATTTTCACATTAACTTAATTTCTTTACTCCTGCTACTACTCTAGCCTGTAATTGGATAATTAAATGGGCGCCACAAATTTGTTCCATAACAATATGAATACGAAATTCAATAATAATGTTTTGCAAAAAACAAACAAGGCAAAAAAATTGGAAGAAAAAAGCAAATGAAATAAAATATCAGGAAAAAAGCATTTACCACAATTAAATCACAAATGGAGAGCTGATCAAGTGGAATAAATTAAATAATATGCGTGTGTCATTACTTCTCTTTTGATGCCCTTTACTCATACATACATACATACATATCTATAGTTAGCTGCATAGCTGCAAGCTGTTCAGAGAAATCACCATATATACATGTTATATATAGTAAATAACCGATCTCTAATCTAAGCAAGTTTTAGTCATTTCATCAAGTTTTTTACAATTTTTCTACAATCTATATTTATTATATTTACATATTATCAGCATTGCTAAACTATGAAAAGGCTATAGCAAAATTCCAAACATATGATTGCTGTAAAAGTTCCAATAAAATTATATATCGACAGGTGGATTACACATCTGTTTTAGTTTTGGTTCTCTTTTTATACAAAAACACAAGTGTTTAGATTAAATGCGTTTTTGAGCAAATTTCTCGCAATTCTAGCCACGATTACTCACTGACAATGAAATAAACATGATTCTAGGAATAGTTTAAAGTGCCATAAAAAAGAAGGATTCTGTTTCGTAATAGCTACATAATACAATACATTGAGAGCCCAGTCAATAAACAGAAGTTCCACTTCCATGATAGAAGGAGATAGAATCCATATATTATTTAGAAGAGTTTTGAAATTTTTGGAGATGATCGTATGGATTTTTTTGATTACCCGAATATTCAAGGAAGCTTTCTTAGTAAACTTAAATCTGAAGTGGCAAAAAAGGATCGAAAGACATTATTTGAAGTCCTTTTTTTCAGATAACCCTAATTTTAACTCATACAAGAACAAAGGCTTTAAAATATTTGCATTGATATCGAGTGATTTTAGTACTTACGTTTTTATATGTTATTTACATAGTTTGAAATATGTACTTCAATATTTTCTAATTTTCTTTAATTGACATGGGGTATCAAAAGGTCGATGTGAACATTTTTTAAACATTTTAGTTGGTTATTTCATTTGGCATAAGCAAATGCAGATTGATGAGAAGTCCAAATGCCGTGCGAGATTGTTTGCTTTGATTAAAAACGGAAAAATAAATGCGGATGTCACAGTTTGTTTTGTTTTTTTTTTTACGTGAATTCAATATATGTACATATATATATATATATATTCCCATCAATAAAATCACATTCATTTTTCTCACTACATTTCTGCTTGGAATTTTCCACATGTCCATTAAAAACGAGGCAAAAACAAAATATAACAGAAAAACTGAAACAGAATTGCGCAAATAATTAAAGTAGAAGAGCGAAATATATGGGATATATGACAGAAAATGCAACAATTATTTGATTACTGTCGGAGAGTTGAAAATGGGGATAGGAGGAGGGAGTTTGTGAAGGAGCCGGATAGGAGGGAGGGAGGATGGCAACGTTGCTCGTAATTGGCGAAGTGAAATATATGCTGATATGATGCCCATAACGAAAGCCCTTGCTAACCACCCACACTATATAAATGTATATATATATATATACCATCTCGCCGATCTGCCAATATGGCCACAACAGCCGCAGCTTGGGCCATTATGTGCAGAGAGTTATTCATAATTGTTGTTGCAACAAAAGTGGCAGAGAAATGCATAACAAACTGAAAAATATGCAAACCATTTTTATTGCCACACCAGACGTGCCACACACACACACACACAAACACACACAAACACACACACAGTAACGGACTATAATGAATGAATGCGCGCTAAAGAACCGCAGTCTGAACCGATGCCGACCCCAAAAAAAAACAACAACAACAACAACAAATATATGCCACATGACTGGAACTGCAACAACAGCGCGGCAGCAGCAAAGGATAAAGCAAAAGCAACAATAACATTTGCCGACCAACAATAAATTTAACACTTTAACAGTCAAGTAAACAAGGAGAGAGTGAGAAAGTCATAACAGATACAATAAGACAAAGGGTAAAAGGGAGAGAGAGAGAGAGAGAGGGAGAAAGGGAAGACATTCATTTCTACAAAGTAATAATGACATACATATACGAAATTGTCCATTCTCATGCCGAAAAGAATTTGAAATCTTAAACTTTTCCCAAAATCTACTTATCCAATTCGTTTTTAGAAGTTAATAATTATATAGCATATAAAATAATTATAATTATAGGCCCCAGTAGACTGTTGGTTTTAGAATTTAAAAATATATTCGCTTGAAATAAACCACAATTTTATTTATGTAAATATGACGCAAAAAATATATAAATTTAATAAATGTCAATTTTTGTATAATTTACATAGCAAAATTATATTAGGAAGAATTTTTAAAATCGATTTTCCAATATTTCCCGATAGCAACACTTTTTCTATACCCTTTTTTCTTAACAATGGAAGAATAGTTTTTATATAAAGATTTTTCTAGAGAAAGTGACAGATGAAACACTAATTCTTATTTATTGTATTATAATTTATACTTTATCTTTGTTGATGGCATTTGAATTTGGATTATATAGTATTTTGTGAGTGAGAAATCTATTTGAAGTACATCGATAAATTATATGTATGTTTCTTCAAAATGTTTTTAAGTATATAAACATATGTAGAGGACCAGTTTAATGCATTTTTCAAATATGCTATGGAAGGGTCTTGCCCAAGTATTGAGAGTAGTCCCCAAGCGGCAGTTCGTCTTTCCTCTTCTTGGTCATGTTACGCGATACTCCAAAAAGAATTCCATAATAAAATGAGTATATTTTTTAAAGTCAATCGATTCTCGCCACTTGGTGTCATTTAATACTTTTCCGCATTGCCATTATCCGCTTTTGGTTTCTCCCCCTCTGTCTCTCTCTCTTTCTGTTTCGTTTGGCTAGTTGTTGGGATTTTTTTGTTAATTTAATTTATTTAATGAGCAACACAATAAAATGCATTTATTGTCAAGTGATAAAATGCCATTTCAGTTTGCTTCAGCCTGCAATTTTCCTCCACTCCATTTGAATTTGTTTTTTTTTTTTTTGTTCTTTTTGGTTTTTTGTTTCCATTCACTGCATATTTTTCATTTATATGCCCACATGTCAGGAGCATTCTCCGTATAAATGCGTGTGTGTGAGTGTATGTGTTTCTTTCGTCCTTTTCAGCCTGTTGACATGCAGCAATTATTAACTTTTGTGCGGCTGCTGCCATGGCGCCGTGTGTTTGTTATTAATTTCTTGTTATTTATGCAAATAGTTGGCACTTAATACGTCTGTAAATATAAATGTATATATGTATATATTTAATAGATTGTATATATATATATTAATGTTTGTTTGTTTGTGTGTGTGTGTGTTGTTGTTGCTTTTTTTCGCAAATTGCTTTGCGCATTACAATAAATTAACAACAAACAACAACAATGGCATATTCTAGCACGTTCCGAGTTTATCGACAACGTTCCGTGTTCCTTCGTGTTCCATTCCGGCAGCTCCTGCGGAATTTAAAACTATGTAGCATACGTTGTGGGGCGTCGACTGGCTGGCTGGCTCTCGATTCTATAAACTCGACTGAGTTATCGCTGGCAGACGTGAAGTCATCTCTGGATGCAAGCAGAAGCACACACACAGAGACACACACACGCATACCAGCAAAAAAAAAAAAAAACAAGAATTCTGCCTCAGCTTCCATCGGTTTGCTGTTTGGTTTTTGCTGGGGTCACGTTTGCTTCTGCTTCTGCTCCCGTATGACTGCTTATGAATAAAGTTGTTTGCTGGCTTGTCAATACACACACACACACACACACATCGTCATCATCATCATCATTCCACCCCTTACTACCCCCCACCCCACTATCCCCATTCAATTGGGGTTATTTGTCGCTCTATGTGGCATGGTTTCGTTCCTTCATGTCCATCATGCATTCACACCCCTTACCACACCATTTATTCGCTTTGTTGACTTTTTGGCTTTTTGAATGGCCCTCGATGTCTATTCATTTCTTTTCTCGTTTTTTTTTTTTCCTTCTGTAAGGACCCCGCACACTGCCGCCAAGCAATTTGAAATGAAAAGTTGTCTACCATCTTCTCTCTAAACATATGTATGAAAATAAATAGATAAAAAATTGCGTACTTGGGTGAAAAAGGACATCGAATATGAAATACCCAGTATCAAGTTTTCCTTTCTATTTACTGGCATCTTGTATTAAATTTATCTATAAACATTATTGTATAATTTAATAGAAATTATTTCAGAAAATCGAAAATGAAAAAGAAATCAAATAAATCGTAATAAATTAGCATAGCAAATACTTTCACTTCCATTATACATACATACAAATGTACATGGATACAAATATACCCTTTTTTGTTTGCCATTTGTCAATTCAATGGGTTGAGGAAAATGAGGAAGAGGGAAAAGGAAAATGTAAAAATTGATATGTATCGCTTGTATCCGCATACGTATCCGTATCCGTATCAGTATCTGCATCTGCGTAGGCAGTAAATAGCAACAGGCATCCTGACGAAATGTGTCCTTTGACATTTGATCGTTTTGGCTGATAATCCTGGGCGACAGTCTGTTGCCTCGACGCTGGCTTTTCAACAACTCTTCTCAACCAGCTTAATGGCTTCCTGCATTATTTAACACAACTCATCGCGCGCCCGTGTGTGTGTGTGTGTGCCAATAAAATTGCTTTAACAAAAACAACAAAAAAACACCGGGAAATAGTCCACAAAGTCATTGACTTTAAGCCGTAGACAATGCAGCGTATTAAGGCATCACCCTGCAGCTGCAGCAGCTCCTCATCCAGCTCCAGCTCTAGCTCCAAAGTAATTAAACTCCCATCACGGCAAGAAATGATGACTATATGAAGGGCTTTGCCAGTCGCCAACAGGCTGACCATTCAAATGAAACCCCACACACTCCTATCTTCCTCTGTCTGATGCAATTTTCTATACTCTAATCATTTTTCAAAAATCTCTATTCAGCAAATCATCAAGCAAAAGCTTATTATCTGATAAAAAATTCTTCTTTGCTTCTCAAACTGATCCTGATCAGCAAATACAAATTTCAAAATTCTCTATATATTCTATATTGTTCTCTTATATTTGAATATCTGCTTTGTTGCTTTCGCGTAGGCTTAAAAGGATATTCCATCAAAAGCAAAGATCATATATTTATAATTTAGGTATAATTAAAAAGTGCATTTTTATACAAAACATTGGCTAGAACAAGCTCAGATAGACTTTCAGTTATTTGTAAATTTTAAAAATCAGTTGGCAACACAAAAAGTTTAGCAAGGACTATTAAGTTCTATCATCCAATTACCAATGAAAAAAAATAAGAGAAGTCTTGAATTAAACGATTAAAAGAATTAGGAAAATTTTCAAAATTATTTTTATTGTTTTGTTAGCTAAGTAAAACAAACAATAAAATGCTCAAATTAAGAATTTCATTTGCTGCAATTATTCAAATTGCAGTTTGATAAGAATCTAAGTTTATTTCTTTATTTATTTTTATGTTTCATGTGAAATTAAACAAATTGTTTTTGAGGCATCTCGACAATTGATCTCGGGTTGCTTTTTGACTATAAGTGTCTTTTTTTGTAAGCTAATTAAATTTTATAGAGTTGGCCAAATGTTTTCAGGAGGAGCCAAGAGTATCAATATCTCGGCTTTAAGCTAAGGTGGTTGCATATAAAACGCACAATTTTCCTTATTTTCTGCACTCAATTACAGAGTTCAGTTGTTAGATGACTGAGGTTAGGAAGGGAGGGTGGGAGAGGGACACATGTGCCCTTCTCTGCCTAGGTAGGTGTGTGCTGTGTGTTGGTGTTCGACGACTTTTACTTGCTGCTGCTGCTTACTTGAAGTTAAGCGTCTTAATTTACTTTTGCACTCAGGCGTCTGGAAAGAAAAAGTGCAGCCAGTGCTAAGGAAGTAGAAGACATTATTCTGGGCCTAAAACAACACCCCAAGATTCATGACGTGGGGACGGGGGGAATACAAAGAACTGCAGCAATTTCCTGAGCAATTTCTTGCGGTTGAACTTGGCTTCCAACACACAGAGAGAGAGAGAGAGAGAGAGAGAGAAAAAACTTCTCGTAGTTAATTATAATTAAGACGAGTTAACTAACCACTTGGTAGAACTGGCTAAAGAGGGATGGGGCGGGGGGAGGAGAAGGGAATCTAGGGGCCACCTGCTGCTATAAGAGCTTTAAATTGTCAACGCCTGCCTAGGCAGAGAGATGTGGTTGTTGTTGTTGTTGTTATTGTGGCTTGCTTGGTAAGAAAAATCATTAAAATGTCAGGCGCTGAAAAGTAGGCCACGGAAAATACGAAAAGAAAAAAAATTGTTGCATATTCAACGGTTTATTCAATATAGATTCCGTTGTCGCTCGTTCATGTTGTTGTTTGTGTACTATGGACTGTGTCATGTAACAATGATGATGAAATGTTGGGGGGGGATACAGTGAAACGGTGAAATTGTGGTTAGCCGTTAAGGAAGCTGCTAGCTGTTATGCAAAAGCCGCCAGCAGCAATGTTCCTTCATTTGCAAGGACAATGCGGCGAACGAGCTGCAAACAAAACACAAAATAGAAAGCGTTGAATGACTGACTGACTCAATGAATGAATGCCTGAATGCTTGAATGGGTGAATGGGCTGAATGGGTGAATGACTGAATACATCAGGGGACAGCAACCAAAGAGAGAGAGAGAGAGAGAGAGACAGAGCGAGCAGGACAGTGGCAGAAGAATGACAGGGAGGCAGGAATGCTATTATAATAAATAAAGAGACTTTTCACTCATAACTGGCGCGCACAATGCACAGCCAGCCCAACCAAAGCCATGAATATCATTTCGCCCCCCCGCACCTCTTTTGTCTATCTAGCTATCTGGTTCTCTATCTATCTATCTGTCTGTCTGTCTGTATATCCTGTTTGATTTATTCGAAACAATGCAAACACTTTTAATAAAACTGATGGCCTGGCCAGATCGATGACGTTGACTTTAATCAGCCTCAAGGCAAATGCAAAGACAACGACCCAAGCCAAAGGCTAAAAGCAAGGCAGCAGGAGCAACCAAAGTCTTTCCCAATTAACGCCACATGCTGTCGCCCATAAATATGCAATAAATAACTAAAGTGAAGAGTGTGCGAAGGTGGAGAATGGGAGTGCGATGGTGTGCGCCATGTTGCCACCACGTTGCATAAAAATCACATTAACAATTTGCTACTACAAGAGTATTTTATTTTTATTGCTGCATGTTTTATTTTTATTTCATGCGCGTCTTTGTACATTTTAATGCCACATACAACAAAGAGCCATGCAAAGCGCCCACTCACACACACACAGAGAGTGAGACACACACATACACATTCAACACACATGTTGCCAAAGAGGATGTGTGGCAGGATACTGGCAGGATGGTGCCCACTGGTGCACCACTGTTTGCCATCGAAAGCGCAATAAAAACGCTTAATTTTTCACTTTTACACGAACGTGAACAAAGTTCTCTTGTTTTTTCTTAACACCGCCCACACCCACGCCCCCGCCCTCGCCTCTTGATAAAGGAGACGACATCCTGATGTCTGATGTGCTGGGTGTTAATGTTGGTCCCAATACACACTTTCTAGAGCCATTTAAAAATTATTTAATTTAATAACACGCACAAAACATGCTCTCAAGTAAAAGCAAAATTAACATAAACAAAAATATGAGTCAGGCAAAGACCAGGACCAACATAGAGATAGGAAGGGTAAAAGACAAAGTCCTCTTCCATTTCAAATACTATTTTTTCCTTCCAAATAGAAATCAACAAATTTGGACTCTAATTTTTGACATTAAGGGATCTTAGTTCAAATCGATCTAGTTTAGTTAATTTAAGCGAGACTAAAAGTGAAAAAGTAAACTCTGAAAAACAAAATTATTTTATTTATTTATTTAGCTTTAGGATATAGTTGTAAACTATCAACCTAACAATTTTTACAAGCACTAGCAACTATGGCCATCGGCTTAGACGATAACTACATCCATACACTAGCCTGGGATTCGAACCCGGATCCTCGTTGTTCAGTTGCCTTTATGACAAGGCCACTTAGACAACTCATCTACCGAGGACTGCTGAAAAACAAAATAATTTCGAATCAATAATAAATAATACTCATTTGAAGTTTATAATAATGTGCTAACATTTAAAGATTGGATTTTGAATTTTTGTTTGGCAATGCTTTAAAATATTTTATTAGAAAATCAATCGTTAAGTTTTCGACTTTGATTAAAGACTGAACCAGTTGAGAATTACAAGAGATTATGTGTAAAAAACTTACAAAGCATAGAGGAATATATGGTAAACGAAATTAAAATGTTATTGAATATAACTTAGTTCCATTTTTTCTTTATATTCGGGTGTAATAGAAAGTTAGTTTAAATTAAACCAGAAAACAGAAACCAAATTATATGAATATTAATTTCAGTTAAATCCGCATATCATTTAAGTTGCCTAATCAATACACAGGATTAAAATGCAATCAATTTGATCAAAACTGTTTAAAAACTTTTCATATAATTATATTGAATTTCTATAATTCTTATTTTTCTACCAAAATGTTTGATGTCTATTTAAGATTCTTTTGCGTAATCCAAAAATAGAACAAAAACAAACGCGGAGAAAATGCCTTTCAATTAAAAAGGAATTTTTGCATTTTAATTGCCTGGTGATAAAGATTAAAATTCGCAGAAATAAACAAAAAATATTACGTATACGCACAGACAGCCAGCGATACGATGGCTCAATATCAGCATTTGATGTGCGATACCCATTGATATTTAAGCCCAAAAACAGAAGCTGAAAAACGCACAAACAATCGGCAGACAGACAGACCAACAACCAACAAAACAAACAAACAAAGAGCCGAAACCAACATGCAAAGCAAAAATCATTGTCAATTTTATTTATTCTGGCTGCACATTCATGGCTGTGTGTGTGTGTAACATTGCTTCTGCTCTTATTTTACAGATTTAAAAACAACAACATTCTGACAATCTGCGGCCGCTCACAGATTTGGATTCGTTAAACAAAACAAAACACACAAAAAAAAGGCGGTCCAAACAACAACAACAAAAAAAAGGAGAAAAACGCGTGGCACAACAAAAAAAAAGGAAACGAACCTGAGACCGGAGACCAAAATGCAATAAGCTGCAGTGACGCACCCAAAGCCGTAAACAAAGCCCAGTCTAAACCGCAACAAAAACAGCAACAGCAACAACAACAACAAAAGCAGCAACCAAAAGCAACAACAAGCAAAAGCAACAGCAAACAATCAACAAGAAGCAAAGAGAAACTAAACTGAACTGAACTCTCTCGTGAATTGTGCCCAAGAGTCGCCAGAATTGCTTTCTTGTACTTTGGACACACGTGCGCCGCGACTGCGCCGGTGCCCGTGCCATTGCCCGTGTCTCTGGGTCCAGGTGGAACGTCATCATTGCCAACGGCTGGCACAATGAAGCTGTCAAAACTGTCCAACCAGACGAATTCGCAGGATCCGCAGGCGGTTAACTCGCGCATCTTTGTGGGCAATCTGAATACGTTTCAATGCTCCAAAACGGATGTGGAGCGCATGTTTCAGATCTATGGTCGTCTGGCAGGTAAGATTCACTCTTCCACTTCCCTCCCCCTCTGCTTCTTTCAAAAACACAAGAAAAAAAAACAAAGAACACATCATTTTTCTTTCCTTTCCTTTCATTTCTAGGCATCTCCATGCATAAGGGCTATGCCTTTGTCCAGTTTACCAACCCGTTCGATGCGCGTAATGCCTGCCATGGCGAGGATGGTAAAACGGTTCTCAGCCAGACGCTTGGTAAGTTTTTTTTTTTTTTGGCCAAAATCAAAGGCAAAGAACCAAAAAAATATTAAAGAAAATCAGTTTCTAGAATCGAGTAGTTGAGTTTCGAAAATCTCTGTCAATTTAGTAATTAGTAGTTCATCTGCTCCTTGTATTCCTTTTTGGACTAGACATAATCTCTCCTACGATATTTCATTTAAATTTGCTCTCTTTCGTGTAGAGAGCTCTTTAAAGTAGAGCATTTCAGTTGAGTGTTTACTCTAATTCCTTTTCTGTTATGTTTTTTTCTTGCATAGACCTTAACCCTTGGCAGTTGCATGTCCTTTGTGTTCTGAAGTTACCTTATACTCGTCCTCAGGTTAATGGCCGCCAGCAGCAGGAAGTGTTGCACTAAAATCGAACAAACGTGAAATATAGTGAGACGAGGGAGGTGGAGGGGGAGTTTGGGTGTTGTAGAAGTGGGAGTTGATAATAGTAATGAAAACCGACCCCGACCCTGGCATGTGTAATAGCCATATCTTATGCCACCCTGAAACTTAACAGAACTGCAAAATGTTGTCTGAGTATTTTTGTGCAACGGAAGTCGTTGCTAGAGGCGGACTGGGACTGGGACTGGGGCTGGGTTGGGCCGATTCGCCACAACTTTAAGTGCGGCCGACATAAATCTTGGCGCGATACTTTTAATGAAATTTCAATGTTGTTGTGAGTGTGTGCGCCAGCGAGTGTGTGTGTGTGTGTGTGATGTCTGTCTGTCTGCCTGTCTACCTTCCTACCTACCTGGCAGACAGTGTCGACTGTGTTTGCCGATTTCATTTAAACGGCTAATGAAATTTTCAACGCCAGTTGCAGCTGCAATGTTAACTGAATGCGTCAAAGCGACAGCCGTTCATTCCTTGGCAATGGCAATGGCAATGCGTCAGAGTCGTCCTCATCCTCCTCATCGTCCTCGTCGTCCTCATCGTCGTCGTCGTCGTATGAAGAACAACTTAATGCACTTAGCGAGCTGTGTCATCCCATCCGTTGATCATAATGATGATAAAAAATGATGATGATGATGAAGATGATGGCATATAGCAGCACACATACATACATACATTGGCCTCATAAAAAAAATAGTATTTTTCCTTGCATTTTACTTATGCTGCTTATGCAAATAGAGAATGCTAATTCCGTTGATTAGAAAGAAAGAAAGAAAGCCAGAAGGAGAGAAAGAAAAGGCAAACAGCGAAATGTACAAAGAGCAATAACAAAAGAACAGAATTTTGAGAGTCGAGTGGGCGCGCTGCTTCTGTAATATTTCATTGCTACGCGCCATTGACTTTTAAGCGCAGCAGCAGCAGCAGTCGCAGCTCAGCAGCAGCAGTCGCAGCTCAGCAGCAGCAGTCGCAGCTCAGCAGCAGCAGTTAAACCGATTTTAGCTGGACTAACGGAATTGGGCCATGGGTATGAGAAATAAGAATGGGCATTGGGATTGGGATTGGTGAAGTAAAATGCAGAAACTTGTGGAAATCCTTCTTACGCTTTTATCCTTAATCTTAATTATAGCCTGCCAGCCGTAAAGTCAGACAGACAGACAGACAGACAGACAGACAGCGAGCAAAAGAAAATAAAAGAAGAGAAAAGGGAAAAAAATGAAATGAACAAAAAATATAGCAGCAGACGGCTAAAAAGCGAATTTCTCTCACACCCGAAATCGTTGGTGCTGCTGCTTCCCACCAATTTGTAGTTATAGCAACAACGCCCCAACGTTTCATTCCCATTCCATCGCCCTACCGCCCCCCCATCTCCTTTACCAGTCATCACTTTGGGTGAGTGGTTTGTCTTTTGGGCGCGCGCGTTCTCCTTTTCAGCTATGCCTGCGGCGACAGCGACAGAGGGCAGAGGCAGCAGGCAGCGGGCAGCGGGCGGCAGGCGGCTCAGCCATGTCCCACTTCAAACTTTGTCATGAATTATGATGAACGAGCTTGGGCATTGGCATCATCCTATCTAACGGTGCTTGTGTCGTGGAGAGCAGGGGAAGGAGACGGGGAGGGGGGGATGAAAAGGCCTCTGTCGCACCCTTTTCAGTGAAAAATGAAAACAGAAATCTTCGTGTCCTTATGGTTTGCATGTTCCACTGTAGTTTTATTAAGATTAATGATTGACCAGATTGAATTAAAAATTCTAATTCAAAAAAAATTAATCCCCGCCTCCCTCCACTGACCGCCTTTAAATTGTTTGGTTTCTTTTTTTTTTTAATCACTTAAAAGTCATTTGCATAATGAAAAGACAACAACAAACACACACACACACAGAAAAATTATCAAAATAATCAAGTGATAAAGAAAGAAAGAAAAAAAAAAGAAGATTTTATATGTATTTTCTGGGCATTGTCTTTTGTTAGCTTTGTTGATCCCCTCTATGAGATATTATTTAGAATGGACATCAAAAGCTAGAAATGGGCTTTTGTTTAGCATTTTTTGTTGTTTTATTTAGCAGATTGCCTTATTTATCTCCCTTTCTCTCTCTCTCTCTTTTGCAGATGTCAACATGGTGGCCGAGCCAAAGGCACATCAAATCGGAAGGAAACGGCAGAATGTTAGCAAAACGGGCAACGATTGGTAAGTGGGCCCATGGAAATTCCATTCTTACATTCCCCATTCCCCACATTCTATTCCATTCCTTTAAGGGTAGATCCTCTTAATGGCAAACTTTTATTTTGCAAAGCATTTTAATTTAAATATTTTAAGAAGGGCGATTTGTTGTAGTTTTTAGCACAATTTAACTTGGCCATAAGGCGTTCATTATTTTGGACTTTATTTACATATCATTTAACGGCTCAGTTTTTTGGTTGGGTTTGAGTTTGGGTTTTTACTTTTTTAGTTCCTGGCTCTCCTGGAGAGGGTGTGGGCCCAAAAAGCAAATAAATAAATAAAGGACAATTCATCAGGCCATGGCCATGGATGGAGGAAGGATGATGATGATCGTGATGATGATGATGATGATGGCGATGGCGATGGTGTCCTTTGTTTCAACGCCTGCCTGGCATAAAATATTTGGCTGTCAACTCGATGTTTCGAGTTTCGGTTACCATATTCCCCAGACCAAGGACTGTCTGGGTCAGTCAGTACTACTCGCCTTCTCCAGTGTGTGTGTATGTGTGTTCGTTCGAGTGTTGCGTCAACAAACTTGCCGCCGTTGCCCCTTTTTGGAGTAACTATCCCTGGAAAAAAACAAAAAAAAAAATAAAGTAAGTAAGTCGCCGGGCCGACTTGGATATACCATGCATTAGGTGAAGAGATATATATTAAATTTCTTTTAAATGCTATCTCGCTCACTCTTATGTGGAAACGAGCACTTTAGAGCCCCCCGACCAAATCGGTGATTTGCAGCATATGCTATCTCGCTCTTTTTCGCGTGCATCTGCCTTGCACCGCTATGAGTGAAAAACGTTTCTATGTATAACTCGGCCATTTTTATTCGGATTCTTGTGATATTTGGTGGGATGATAGATATACGTGACATGTATTAGTGTGCGAAATTAAATTACGATACGATAAATATTTCGGGTGAAAATCGAATATTTCGAATTTCGGGGGCGGAAGGGGGCGTGGCCAAAATTTAAAACAAACTTGATCTGCGTGCACACTGCACGCATCTAATGTCCAAATCCGAAATCTCTATCTTTTATAGTTCCCGAGATATGGAGGCTCAAAATATTGTTTTTCAAATAGCGGGGGCGGAAGAGGGCGTGGCAAAAAAAAAAAATAAACTTGATCAGCGTACACACCAAACGAGTCTACATGCCAAATTTGGTAGCTCTAGCTTGTATAGTTGCTGAGATCTAGGCACTCTATCGGACGGACGGACGGACGGACGGACGGACGGACGGACGGACGGACGGACGGACGGACGGACGGACGGACGGACAGACAGACGGACATGTCTCAATCGACTCGACTATTGATACTGATCAAGAATATATATACTTTATAGGGTCGGAGAAGCTTCCTTCTCCCTGTTACATACATTTTGGCGACTTTAATATACCATTTCATTCTATGAATGCATGGTATAAAAACAAGAACAAAAAATGGCCGCTCTTTTCTGTGACTGACAGTTGCAATGTATGCCATATAATGTCCTGGCTGTTGTCCTGCTCATGCTTCTGCTGTTGCTGACATGTGTGTTTGTGTGTGTGTCTGTGTGTGTGTGTTTGCACTTGTTTGTCCTGGCGCGGCCTTAATGATGACTGAGCGACATTCACAATTTATTTGGGTCTTGAGCTGCAAACTCTCCACCAGACTTGGCATTCGTGTGGAAATATTTAATTTAAGCTTAATGACGCCGAAACGAAATGCGTTAAGGCTTTAAGAGAGGACACACACAGAGAGAGAGAGAGAGAGAGAGAGAGAGAGCAGCACAGGACTGACATGGAGTTTATTGTAATTAAAACACAAACATGTCACAGCAGACAGCGACCAAGCCAAACGAAACCAAACCAAACCAAACCGAACCAAACCAAACCTGTACCTGGTGAGTCCTCTGGCCAGGTGCCCCACGTGTTTGTCATTAAACGATGGCTCCTGCTGCTGCTCTTCATATCTTTGTTGTCCCTCTCTGTGCCAACCGTTGCCAACCGCACACAAACTGACCGAAAAAGCCGCAATTGTTGCGCCACAACACACCCACCCACCCATCCATCGCCCACTTATCATCACTCTACAGTTGTTGTTGTTGTTGCTGTAGCCCCAAACAGCCTCAATATTTGACCTCAAATGGTGGTGGCTGAGAGGAAGTTGCCTTATTTGCACCAGTTTGGGCATTTGTATCAATCACTGGCAACAAAAGTGCTTCAACAGCAGCAGCAGCAGCAGCAACAGGGTGTGCGGGCTGGCTGGGGGTGGATTTTTGGGCCACAAACATAATTGCCAAATGACAATTCAAACGGCGTGCAGACAGACAGACTGTAAAAAGGGGCAGAGGGGAGGGGTAGAGGCCTAAACAAATATTAACTGACTGGCAAACTGAATGACTGACTGACAACAGGCAACAGTTGGCATCACAATTTCGTGATGAATCTATCAAAAAACAAAAAACAACACCAAGTGGGGTGATGCCAATTTGCTCACTCCTATTAGCACTTTGGCGCACATAGCGGACAAATTAACGCAACAAAACAGAATCGCCAAAATGTCCTTGATGATCCGCGTTGATTGGCATCAAAAAAAGTAGGGGTCATCTAAGGATACAAAACATGATACAATTTGTGAATTTTCCCAAGTTGTACCGGGCGGGCAACAAAATTGAAAAAAACACACAAAATCCGTAATATCTCAGTTTCTAGCAAGACTATTAGGATGTCCTTTACACAGATGATAGTCCTTGATAAATCAAATCATTTAACACTATTTCGTCCTGATCCTTCAAAGGACTCGCGAGATTTAAGCTATTTTTGTAAACACAAAAAGGTCCTTTTATCTCACCTCCCTGAAGGACTTTCCAGAATCCAATAGTGTCAATCGACGCGGGTCATCAAGGACTTCGCTCTGGCCAAAGGACATCCGGATAGTCCTTAAAATGGCTGAGAAATAAGGATATTTGTACATTTTTTGTGATTTTTTGCCATTTTTTCGACCTACCCCCTTGCAAAAATTTTTGCAAAATTTTTTGAAAGATATTTAGAATCCTTGAATGCAAATCGATAGTCTTGCTTCTAGAGGTCCTAGAAAAAGATGTCCTGGCGAAATCGGTTTATGTCCTGCGGAGTTATGGTCTCGAGAAAGTGATCCTTTTTTCGTTTTTTAGCTCCAAAATCCGCAAATCCTGCCGCATGTGTGTGTGAATATTTCCAGCCAAGGGCTATGGGGTCTAAATAGTTGTGGGAGATCGTGAGAAGGACCGAAATTGTTGTTGGACTCATACGATTTATATAGTTCGCTTTCGGCATAGCCGAAGTTAGCTTCTTTGATGTGCACATTGTCTTGAAAATCATACTGCCAACTATAAAGGCTGTAAAGTATATCAGGAACTTCTAAAGAAAAAAGTGACGACACGCGGTAATCAGGCACAAATAAATTTAAATGCACCTGCTAACAGCTATGGGGTTATGAACTTCTCAACATCGACTGCCCAGAATCCTTCCCATGTACACAGTAGCCAACCAACATATGCCCAAGTTCTTAACAATCAACCTTCTCTTACTGAAAGTGGTTCTCTGGAACGAATTGAAAAAATATTAGAAAAGCAATGTGAGCAAATAAGTAACCTACTCACAACCATAAACTTATTAATTGCCAAACTATGCAAATAGATCTCCACATTAGTATTTGGAATGCCAATGGGCTCTCAAATCACACTCACGAAATAAACTTATTTATTAAGTCAAATGATATTGATATAATGTTAATATCTGAGACACATTTTACAAACAAATCCTTTTTTAAAGTGAAAGGATATGATGTCTATTGTGCAAATCATCCGTCTGGAAGAGCCCAAGGAGGTGCTGCTCTGATTGTTAAAAGGGGAATAATATACGAAACTCTAGATTCCATTAGAGAAAACGCATTGCAAGTTGCCAGTATTAAAGTCAAATGTATGCATTACGACTTAATTATTGATGCTGTCTATTTTCCTCCAAGATTTTCTTTTAAGGAGATAGATTACAAGCAATTTTTCATAAAACTTGGTCCAAAATTTATTGCTGGTGGAGATTATAATGCGAAGCACCCTTGGTGGGGTTCGAGACTGGCAAACCCTAAAGGCAAAGAGCTCTATAAGTGCATAAGAAATAATAGTTTGAGTGCCTTATCAACTGGTAAACCGACCTATTGGCCCACTGATCCCCAAAAAATTCCCGACTTAATGGATTTTATTGTTTATAATGGAATACCACAGCAGCATCTCGCTATCTCAGAGAGTTTCGACCTCAGTTCTGATCATTCGCCTTTATTGTTGGCATATAGTACTCGAATCCAAAAAACCCAGAGGAGCCCTTACAGGATTTTAAGAGGAAAAACTGATATTGGTGAATTTAAAAATTTCTTGGACAACAAAATTGATCTAAGCATATCTTTAAAAACTGGGTTCGAGATAGATATTGCTGTGGAAAATTTAACAAATATAATTCATGAGGCCGGCTATTATAGTACACCCCCAAACGATAGCACTTATAATGACATCTTTTTTGTGCCAAATGAAATAAGACGTCAAATAAAACAAAAAAGAAAGCTTAGGAAAAAATGGCAAGAAACAAGGAGTCCAATAGATAAAATGATTTTTAATAAAGCCGCTTCAGATCTTAAAAAGAAACTCCTAGAATTAAAACAAGAGTCTCTTGCAGAGTATCTAAAAAGCTTAGATCCACATTCGCCAAATCATGAACACAATCTCTGGAGAGCTACAAAGTATCTGAAACGGCCAATTAGCAGAAACGTTCCTATAAAAGATATCAATGGAATATGGTGCAAATCGGATAAAGATAAAGTGAACGCTTTTGCTCAACATCTCCATTCAGTTTTTCAGCCAAACGAAATTCATGACGATGATATAGAAACAGAGATTAAAACATTCCTTGATTCTCCAAACCAAATGAGTCTACCAATCCGAAAAATCACCTTCGAGGAAGTCTGCGGAGAAATTAAAATGATTAATATTAAAAAATCTCCTGGGTATGACCAGATTGACGGGAACACTGCTAAGAATTTATCTCAAAAATCGATCAAACTGTTGACACTTATTTATAACGCCATTCTTCGCCTTGATCACTACCCTAGCCAGTGGAAATGTGCTGAAATAATAATGATAGCAAAGCCAAATAAACCAGAGAACTCCGTTTCCTCATACCGTCCGATTAGTTTGCTGGCTACATTCTCGAAAGTATTTGAAAAAATACTGCTGAGAAGAATGTTGCCAGTGTTGGACGAGCTTGACATCATACCCGAACATCAGTTTGGGTTTAGAAGACAGCATGGAACACATGAGCAATGCCATCGAATAATAAATGCAATCACAAACGCTCTTGAAAGCAAAGAATACTGCTCTGTAGTATTCCTTGATGTACAGCAAGCGTTTGACAGGGTATGGCACGATGGAATACTGTATAAAATAAAGAAATGGCTTCCTGCTCCTTACTATTCACTATTGAAATCATATCTTGACAATAGGCATTACTATGTTCGACAGCAAGCAGAAAATTCAAAACTCTTTACCATAAATGCAGGAGTTCCTCAAGGAAGTGTGTTAGGCCCTGTGATGTATACAATCTTTACATCTGATTTGCCTATTGCATCTAATATCAAAGTGGCAACATACGCGGATGATACGGCAATAATCGCATCAGACAGCATACCCATCAGGACAGCTGAACACTTGCAAAGAGAAATTTATTTAATTGAAAAATGGTTGCACAAATGGAAAATTAAAGTGAATTCGCAAAAGTCTGTACAAGCAACATACACTTTAAGAAGAGGTAATTGTCCAAAACTCACTTTAAATAACATTGAAATTCCTCAAAGTGAATCAGTTAAATATCTTGGAATTCATCTTGATCGAAGGCTAACCTGGAAGACGCATATTAAGGAAAAACAGAAGCAGCTGATTATTAAAACCAAAAAAATGTACTGGCTGTTGGGGCATAAGTCCCAACTTAGTCTTGAAAATAAAGTACGCCTTTACAAAGCTATATTGAAGCCTGTTTGGACCTACGCGCTGCAACTCTGGGGCACAGCGAGCCAATCGAATATTGAAATTATGCAACGTTACCAATCGAAAACCCTACGCACAATTGTTAACGCACCATGGTATGTGACCAATGTCGAAATCCATAAGGACCTTAATATACCTTTTATAAAAGATGAAATAGCGGAGGTTAGCAAGAGATATATTGAAAGACTTTATAATCATCCAAACTTGTTAGCCCTAAGCTTACTTGATAATAGCTTAACAACACGAAGACTAAAAAGAGTACATATTTTAGATCTTGCTAATGGACCTTGAATGTAATATATAAAATTGTAAATAAAATTAAACTTAGGGTCATATAAAATTTGTACATAATAATCAACTAGATTTAATGACTAACATAACTGTACAACCTAGAGTTTATATATAATAGTTTGGCTCAATGGAGCTAACTATTCCTGTTAAAATTAATGTATCTGCAAATTTACTTATTGTCCAAGGACAGATTGTAAATACAAATATATATAAAAAAAAAAAAAAAAAAAAAAAAATATTTTTAATGCAATTTGATAAATAATTATAATAATGATAATTATATATATTATCTATCTATTTATAGGGATTACTTTTATGATAGCTACTGCTCGTCGGCCTTACTTCGTGGTGGCAGCGGCGGCTCCAATGGTGTCCGTCCCAAGAAGCGCAAACGTCTAATGACGAATGGCAATAGTTTGGCTGTTGCTGTACAACAGCAACAGCAACATGGCCAACATTTGGTTGCACATCATCAGCAGCAGCAGCAGGTACAGGTACAGGTGCAACAGCAGCAGCAACAGCATCAACAGCAGCAACATCATCACCATCATCAGCAGCAAGTGGCCGCTGTTGCTATGGCGGCCATGGCCAATTTGCTGCCACAGCAGCAACTTTTGTTGCATCAGCAGAATTTACTTTCGAATGCTGCCACCGCTGCGGCAGTGGCCACCACGGCAGCAACGACATCTGCGCCAAGTGCCCTCCATTGGTCGCAATACAAACAAGAGCCACAGCAGCAGCAGCAGCAACAACAACAGCAGCAGCAGCAGCCACAGCCACAACAGTTTGGCTTCCAGTTGAAGAGCAACGTCGCTGGCCAGTCAACGACATCGCCGCAAAATGCAAAGTCAGCAATAATTGCTAATCAAACAGCGCTAGTTGAGCCATACACAGGCGGAGTTGGAGCCTTTGGAGCCCAACAGCAGCCGCCGCCGCCACATCACCAGCAACAACAGCAACAACAACAACAACAGCAGCAGCAGCAGCAATTGGGATGCTTGCTGCAGCCGTTGACTTTGGCATTGTCCCCACAGCAACCGCAGTCACATCAGGCCGCAACACCCATGCAATTGCATAGCCAATTGATGCAACATCAACAACATCAGCATCACCAACAACAACATCAGCAGCACCAGCATCAACAACATCAGCAGCAGCAGCAGCATCAACAGCAACAGCAACAACAACAGCAGCAGCAGCAACATGCACAGGAGCAATTAAGTTCACATCAGCAACATTGGGGACCATTCAAAGTCTACAGTGAGTATTGACTTGCTTACAGTTGATTTGCTTTCAGCTTTTAGCTCTCAGTGGACAAAAGAAAGAAAAAAAAAAGAAATTTCATCTTAATATTATGCGGTGACATTGCATAAATTTAAGTTTAGTTAGTCGCTAAATGAAGAGCGAAAGTTCTTTAAACTTTGCTTAGTTATTAGGAATTTCATTTCGTTACTTTTACTTTGAATACTTTTTTGGTTGCTTTGAGAATTTATTCAAAAATGTTGTTGCTGAAAGTCATTTGTGTCCGAAACTGAGAAATGTGTGAGCTTGGCACAAGAGTTGTCGCCGTTTTCGTTTGTCTTGCCATTGCCATAATATCGCCATTGCCAATACGTTCGGAATCCCTGTTGGATAGATCACATTTACGTCTGGCTCCAGCCTATGTAAACGGACTGCTCACACTGAAGGGCAGCTTGCTCTCGAATAACATTAGCCCCCATTTGGGCAGCAATCGTTATCCGAATACCAATTTGAGGCATCAGTTTCCCAGCTTGAGTTCAGCTCCAGGCAAATACGGTGGACAGCAGCAACAGGAGGAGACAGAGGCCATTCAGTTGGTAGGTGGTAGGACAGGTGGACGAGCATATAGACCACCGCTTAGCCGAACAATGATTAATATGAATTATGGCCATGAATTGGAGCAGGAAAGGACATCGGATCACAGGGATACAGAATGGGCAGACATAAATGAGCCATCATCGAAAATGTTTTCATCATTGGAATCGAATCCGAATCACTTGCTGATGGCTCCAAAACAAACGTATCAGCAATATCCGGCCATGAATATGCAACCCCAACAGGACACAGCTCCAGTGCATTATGCTCCGCCATTGGCCATGCAAACGGATCGTCAGGCGAATCGTTATATGCAAGAGTTTCCGCAGCATTTTCTCTTCCAGCCGCCATATGTGCCCATGCAGCCTCTCGAATCTTTTGCCCAACAGCAGCAACAGCAGCAGCAGCAGCAACCGCAGCAACATCAGCAGCAGCAACAACCCACAGCAGAGCAACTTCTTTTGTTGCAGCAATTGTCCGAGTTCTTTGGCCAGCGACAGCAGCAGCAACAACAGAATTTTATGCCACTTGGCCAACCCATAAACATTGCCCAATTGGCTTCAACCGAAACACCCGATGTGCTCGATGAACAGGAGCAGCAGTGTCCCAGTGATACGGATAGCTCAACCACTTACCAGCCGATGGTGGTGAAGCCAACCAAGAAATCAAAGACCACCACAACAACAGAGGAGCCAATCGCCGTGGATGTCAAACCCGATAAAGAAAAGGCAATGCCAAAAACAAAGACAAAGACAAACAAAAAGAAATTGCCATGTTGCACGAAGCCACCAAAACGGGATGGGACAGAGGAGAATCGGGAGATGCAACAACGATCGAGTCGTCATGCCATTCAACCCGATTTGCGTATTAATGCCATAACAACATTGCTCAAATATCGCAATAATAATCGCGATCCAATGGTGAATGAACAGGATGTGGCTATCAAACAGCGACGCAAAGGCAAGGCCAGGACGAGACGCCATCGAAGAGTTTTGGACAAGGATCAATTGCTTCAAGCCGAATTGAAAATATGGCCCATTAAAATCGAACGCTTAAGCATGAATTGATTTTGAAATATTATATACATATATATATATATATATTTTTTGTATTTCTACTTGTTATTATTATAAACATATTTACTTTATTTTTTTTGTTTGGTTTTTCTCTTGCATTTTTTTTTGCAGGCAATCCGGATACATTAATCTGCGGCAATTGCCGGGAATGCTTTGGCGAGCTCTCTGAGTTATTGGACCACAAGAAAAGTTATTGCAAACTGAGGTTCACATGCAAGTGCCAGGATGTTGCCTTTGCGGCAAGTGCTAGTAAGTCGAAAGTGGCAAAGCCAAAGGAAGAAGAAGGAGGAGGCGGTGGTGGTGGTGTGTCTGTCTGTCTGTCTGTTTGTTGGCAATTAATTTATGATTGTTAAACACTTTTTGCTTGACTCCCTAACAAATCCCCCACAACTCGGGTGTTTGTCTAAGGCGGCTCAAGTTGTTGCAAGTCAGCAACATCTGGCCCAATGTCTGTCAGTCTACCAGCCAGCCAGCTAGACTGCCTGTCCTTTGTCTGGGGCATATGCCATGGCTTGAGGCCTGCTAGCAAATGCATTTAAAATTGAGTTATTTATGTCCGTCGGCCTTCTGCAAATTCCAACTTAAATAACTAATTAATTCTCGCATGTTCTCTCTTACTCTGCCTCTTGCAGAGACGCCACCAACGAGCGCCAAATTGCTTTGTGCCGTTTGCAAGGATGCATTCGCCAATCCCTGGGATTTGATGGTCCACGCACAGGCCGCACACATGGTTAACATTTACGAGCTGGGCGATGAGGGTGCCAATGGCGGTGCCAACAAGAGTAACAACAACAACAACAACAACAATGGCCTAGCCACAGATGCAACAGCAGCAACAGCAACTGTAACCAACGGACATCATGGCATCATGACGTCGTCGTCGTTGTCCTTGTCGTTATCGTCGTCGTCGATGGCAGTTACGGCCTCAACAATTACCGCTGTTGCTGATGAGGCCACCACAAAGCAGATGCCAGCATCAGCAACACTTAACAAGGAGCCGAATAACAACAATAACAAAATTAGCAGCAACAGCAACAACAATGGCCAAATGTCGCCCACAGCAATTGCCACAACGGAGACCATCACAGCCATCACAGAAGGAGCCATAGTTGGAACTGGAACTGGTGCTGCTGCAACTGGAACTGCAACTGGAACTGGAAATGGGGATAATCATGTTGGCAGCGATACGGAAGCCAATTGCCTGGTGGATATCAAGTTCAGTCTTAGCCCCAAGGAGGTGCGTAAAACGAAGCCATTTAACTGGCAAAAGAAACGAGATTTTTCTCTCCGTTTGCAGGATCAACAACGTGACGATCTTTCCCTAGATGGACGACTGTCGAGCAGCTCGCAGACCCATCACTCCTCCGATGACATTAATATGAAATTACTGAACGGTGGATCGGTATCATCGCGTGGCAGTTCGCCGGGCCTTGAGACAGATGAGCCGCCGGCAACACGTGCCTGCATTGTGCGCACCTTGAGCATTGTGAGTACAATTACATAATATTAATTTTGATATAGAGAATGTTGAGTTTCATAATTTCATTTCTCTCCATTTTTTTTCGATTCTTTCAATCTCTGAGTGAAATTTTAAACAATTATTCTGATTAATATGAAATTTAAGTAGTATTAAATTAATTCAATTTGAATGTTAATCGCATTTTTAATTGAAATTTGGAACTTGAATTAGAAATTTGCTTCATTATGCATATATCCTGTAAATTTTATCCAATAATATTATTTACCGATATAAATCGAACCCTAAACAGTTCGAGTTTAGGTATTTCAATCATATAATGGGAGATAAAATATTCTAAACCACCTCATAGTTGTGATTGATAAGAAATTTAGTTTAAAATATCCCAAAATCACATGAAAGATGCAAGTTTCATGACATTTAATCTATAATTCATTATGATGTAGGAGACGTTTTTTTTTAAAGTCAAACGTGGTCTTAAAAACATAATTTTAACTGATTTATTACGAGTTTAATGCTTGTGATTTGTATACATAGTACAAATATGTTTAATTGATCCTTTTTTGATTTGATTGATAAATTGATTGGTTTTGTATTTTGTATTGCCTACTTTCAGGAGGCTACTGGCACAGCCACAGCGAATGCATTGAGCCTGATGTCGAATGGAATAACTCTGGCCCTGGCCCCCCAATAGATTTAACAAAATAAAACCGTAAGCAGCGACTAATTAGAGAATCAAAAGCGAATGCCCCATACTAAATATTTAGTTGTATTGTAGTAGGGATGCGTTTTAAACATACAGTTACAGATACAGATGCAGATGCAGATGTTAAGATGCAGTTACGGATGCAGTATTCAGAATATTGCTTTTGGCTTTGTCTTTTGTGTATTATCAAGCATACAACTTAATCGTTTAACCGATACAAGTGCAATTTATTCAGTATTTTTGTACTAGACTAACATTTTTTGGAGCCCCATTACACACTTTCGGGGGGGCGGGGCCGTTGGCTGATGATGAACAACCCAAAGAAAAAAACAAAAAACAAAGTAAACAATTGAACGTAAATTACAGCAAAACATATCATTTTAAACTAGATTCTAGGTACTATTCTATATATATATACATATATATATAGCTATATCAAAATACAACTATGCATGTGTGTTTCTGTGTGTGTGTGTGTGTGTGTGCCAGTGTATAAATGTTTGTGTGCATTGTGTTGTTTTTTTTTTTTTTTTTTTTGTGGATTCCCAATGTAGAAGAAAATGAAAAAACATAAAGTATTTTGGTTTCAAACTGCATATGTGAACGTATAGGTAAAAACCGAAAAAGAAAACTCCAAAAAAATATATATAACACGAAATTTGTATATTCGGCATGCCGAATTTTATATACCCTTGCAGCTTGTAACATTGCCTATAAGTGTATTGAAATATTTTAGCTATTTTAAGCGAAGGCCGAAATGAATTTATTATTTATAAGCCATTCGTTCTTCAAATCTACAACTAGTTGAGAATTACAACTTAATGAAGTGAAAAAGCATAAGCAAAGTTTACAATTCCAGAGTTCAGAGTTCCAGAGACTAGACAGACAAATGCTGAATAAGTATTTAATTGGAAATTATAAATAATTAAACAAAAAACACTCTGCAAGGGTTTGTAAAACTTATAATGGGGTTAAATTTCAACTAAAAAAGCTAAACAAAAAACCAAAAACAAAAAAAAAGCAAATCTAAGCTTCAAAATGTCATTATCTATACATACATATATATATCAATAGTTCATGGATAAAAAAGGGCAATTTAAATGGCATTATGTAGGACAAATGAGCTTTGTATATAGTCGAAGTATACTAACTAACTAATTACCACAACAACAACAACAACTACAAGAACAAAAATTATGAATTATGTATTATTGTTAATGCCTACAAAAACAATTAGCCTGGCAAAAGTAACCAAAACCAAAACAAAATTATATTTTATATATAAATATAACTCGTTTAACATTTAACAAGCCAACAGCAGCAACAGCAACAACAACAACAACAACAACATTAGCAAAAGCAGCAACAACAAGAAAAGAATTAAAATTAATATTAATAAACCAAAAAAAAAAAATATATATATACAATATACGTATGTACTTATGGTATATCAAATGTAGCATAGTAACAAAAGGTGTTTCAAAAACAAAGAAAAATGCTAAAAAAAACAAAAAAATGAATGGAGAAAAAAGTAAAAGTATCAGCATGAGAAACTTACTTATTATAATTATAATCAAATCAACGTATTAATATTGACATTTAATTAAACCAAAAAAAAAAAAGAAAAGAAAAGAAAACGAAACCAAAAACGGGATAAATATATGTCCCAAGTAGCAGCTATGTAAATAGTTTATAGTTACAAAACATATGTAATATCAGTAACAACATTCAATTCAATGTCCTCCAGCTAAAACCCAAAAAACAAAAAAAATTAAAGAAAAAAAGAAACAAAAATTAAACTATATAAAAGGAAAACCTTATATAAATCATCAGCAAAAAGAAATGTATTAAATAAATGAAAATGCAAAGAAAAAGTGTTTCATTTATGCCATAGAGAAATGAAAAGTTTTCTCTCCATCTCTCTGTCTCTCTCTATGTCTCTCTCAGACGCCCACTCTCTCTTTCTTGTGTTGGAAAATTTCAGTTTCGGGACTGCAGCGCATTAGAAATTCTATTTTGAAGCTCATTAAAATAAATGATGATCAACTTGTAGCAGACAATGTCAAGCGTTGCACTGTGTACAGTGTGTTGACAGCAGCAGCAGCAACAACAACAGCAGCAACAACAATGCCAAAAACGTTTGCACGATAATGAAAAGCGCCGCACAAAAGGTGAGTGCAGCAGGAGGCCAAGCTAACAACTACCTTAAAAATTTCGACACAATGCCATCCTTTGCCACATGCCACCTGCCACCTTGCCCCCTGCCCACGCCATGCAGTTAAGTTTATTAAAATGCGCAACGAAAATTGTCTCGATTGTTGTGTTTTGTTGTGTTGTGTCCTTGCCGGTAGGTAGACTTTTTAACTAACATTACCCCAGAGAGGGGTATATTAGCTAAGGCAAGCATGCAAGTATGAATCAGTGGCCATCAAGCGATTAACTGTAGGAGTGGAAACTATGCTTCTATATCCTGGTGGTAGTAGGTGCATATCAGTTGACATTAACAGAATGTAAAATTAAAAACATTTTTAATAGCTTTATTTGCTTAACAACTACATATAACTAGAAGAAAAAAGGATTCAACTCAAATTAGCATTTCAAAAACACAATAATAACTTAATACCCTTTTGTACTTAATAATTACCTTTATATGGATAAAATGTGAAATACAATTCCAAAAATAAGCTTTAATTTGTGAATTTTTCAACAAAAATATTTCATACTAATTATGAAATGTATTTACTTTTTTTTTTTGGTTATACAAGATTACAAAGATAATAAAATGAGGAGAGTAAAAACAAAAACAAACTTTAGCTATTATGTTTTCTCAGGTATCTTATATTGAAAGGTAAGAAATGGTTTAACAGTTTTCAAAATTTGCAAATTTTACCTGTCGTTATATTAGTTTCTTTCTGATTTATTTTATTTTGGTTAGTGGGAAATCAATTAATAGATTTAAAAATAAAGAAAAAGTTTGGCAAAACATCGTGAATATTATTTATTTTATTTATTTATAGTGTGATTGGGCAGTGATTGTAAATTACAGCCAATATTCTTACTAGCTATAGCTACTATTGTTATGAATATTATTATTTATCTACATAAGTCTTTTAAATTCAAAACACAAATAATGTATATACAATGAGAAAAATTAATAATGAAAGAATTCACATAAGCTTTCTGTGCCTAGGCTTCTCTGGTTTATATACTGAGTATTTTTCACTTAAATATTATGAGAATATCAACTTACTATCGAGAGGCAAGCTAGGGTATTTGCTTATTCGTTCAAAGAGAGAGCAGCATGAAGGATTTTCTTTACAGGCTCTTCAGATTCTCTTTCGCTTTGGGGAGTGTGAGAGTACCTTTGGTCCTGATGCTGGTGCTGGTCCTGGTGCTGGTTATGGCTATGGTATTTTGTGATCCTGATGCTGGTTAGATTTTTCTTTTCGAGGTCGAGTTAAGAGCCTGCGGTCTGGCCATAGAGTCTAGGATTTAAAATGCATAAGCTCCAGCACACTGAACAACAACTGAACTGAACAACTGGCGCAGTACCAAGAAGTCAGTTGGTTTTCAATTTTTTGTTTTTTTTTTGTTTTGGGGCCAACACTTTACCTGAATGTGGTCTTAACTGGCGCTCCTGGTGAATGTGTGTGTGTGTGTGTGCTTGTGTGTGTGGGGCTTGCCAACCTTTAAAAGTGCGCACTGGCTAATTAGAATGCCTCACCCAGCCGCTTGGTTGGGTAAGGTATCAAAGGTAACATTTAGCCTGGCACTTGGTCAGGGCTGACAATTATGGCTAGGTTACTGGTTTTCACTGGTCTGGGTCCTGGCCGACTGGCCCCGGGGACATCTGACTCTCGCGCGCGCAAAACTTGCAAATTACGCCAGCTTAGCAAAAATGAAGTAATTGAAAGCCACCAAGCCACCAAAAACTAAACTAAAACTATCCCAACCCCCAATTTCCTAACCATTTGCATTCGTATGCGTGATGCGTGCAAGAATTCTTTAGGGGGCAGAGACCATTGTTGCCTCCGCCGTCGCCATCGTCGCCGTTGTCGCTATTGCCACCGTATCGTTGCCCCAACGGTATCGTAAGGTTACCAACCACGCCCGATTGCGGCACTACAATAACTCCTACAATACCATTGCCAGCTCATCGCTCTACCTATATAAGACTAGAGTAGTGTGTGCTCTCTTCTGACTTAGTTAACACAATTCAAGCATACCGCATGTCGAACAATAGCACACTACAGCATACACCCAGCCATGATCTGGACAAGCCGGCTAATCCAATTGCCGGTGCCGGTGCCGGAGCCGGAGCCGGACCGATTGCTGGTTCCAATCAATGGAAACGGGCCGCTTTAATGGCACGGACAGCTTCCGCCTTCAGGGAGACCATCTCGGATGACAGCGAGGAGGAGGTGGATACCAAGCAGCAAATCAAATATGGCAGCAGATTTCAGGCCGCCAAAGCCATTGTCCATGAATATTGCGACTATACGACCATTCATGGCATACGATATCTGGGCGAGAAGAAGCGACCATTGCTGGAGCGTTTGTTCTGGGTCAGTGTGTTGGTCGTCTCCATTGTCACCTGTTGCAAGCTGACATTAAACATTTGGGACAAGTGGAATAACAATCCGGTGATTGTGAGTTTCGCTGAAAAATCAACGCCCGTATGGCAGATACCATTTCCAGCTGTCACCGTCTGTCCGGAGACCAAGTCACGCCGTGGTCTATTCAATTATACCGACTCGTATCATCAGTTGCGCGATTTTCGCAACAATGTGACCGATGTAAAGGAGTTAACTGAAAGAAAGTACGTACACTCAGATAACCAAATACCACAAAAAAACCGAAACGAAACGATCAAAAACTTCGCCGCGAATCCAACTTTTTTTTGAGTGCATTTTTTTTTTACATTTTTTTTAACTATATATACATAAAGTCATCAAGTGAAACTAAAGCAAAAGCATCAGAGAAGTCAAATTCTTAAAGAGTATCATAAAAATCGATCTATTTTGGAAATTATTTCTATATCCACTGGAAAGATGTGAAATGTGTAAAAACAAACTTTTATGGAATTCAATCAAGATCAGACTAATATATCATAGTGATTCCATGGAAACAATTGATCGAAAAATGACCCATTATCCAATTTAGCTCAATTTCACGAGCCTCCAACTTTCTTTATTATTTTATTTATTTTCGCTTCTTTAAGAAATGATTCTTTATGAATTTTTAAAGAATTTGATTGAGTTAGATCCTGGAAAATATGAAGGATTTTAGCAAGAACCTTCAAAAAAGTCCTAATTAATTCGACATGGATAATATAATTTTAAACGACTAAAGTTAGTTGCTAGATTAGTTAAAATTATTATTTTTAGATAATTAATTATTTCTATAATATGATAGTGAACCTTGTTTTTCTTTTGTAATACTCATAGAAAAGATCTTTATGGAGCTATTAGCCAAGTGTGTGACGCCCATTTGCATGACATTGACTTCGGGCACAAGGTGAGGAAGGGCATTGAGATAATTGATGCATTGAGCGAGGTCTCGCCTCTGTTTGATGACACCTATCTCAATTGCAAGTGGCGTAATACACCGATCAGGTGCAATGATGTATTCCATAAATTTGTCACCGAGGATGGCGTTTGCTATAGCTTCAATTCGCTAAGCCCAGCAGAGATCTTTAGGGCTGAGGGGTGAGTTTGTGGTGTACTTCGTTGGTTTTTGGAATAAAACTAATGGGTAATTTGTGTATTATTTTTAGCATTATACCCGATTTCATATTCCGCGAAGAGAATCGTTTGTCTATGGATTGGAATGTGGAAGATGGTTATAGTGCCAGTGCCGATACAAATACCTATCCAAATCGTGTTCTAGGTCCTGGAGCTAAAGCAGGACTCTATTTGTTTATGGGTGGCATTGAGGTGGATTTCGATGATCTATGTCGTGGACCCGTCCAGGGCTTTAAAGTAGGCGTTTGCGTTGTGGAATCAAATAAAGGGTGAAGGGGTAATTCGGATTAATGTCTTTTTTATAGATTCTACTCCATACGCCCGGTGATGTGGCTCAGGTGTCCAAACAATACTTTCGCATACCCTTCGATCAGGAAGTACTTATCTCGATTCGCCCCAAAATTATCACTACCTCGGATGGCTTGAAGCATTACGAGCCGCATAGACGTCAATGTTATTTCCAGAAGGAGCGCGATTTGCGTTATTTTAATATTTACTCGCAAAGCAATTGTGAATTGGAATGTCTGGCCAATTTTACCTATACAAAGTGCGGTTGTGTCAAATTCTCCATGCCACGTATGTGTTGCAGATCGAAAAAGAAAGGTCGCAAAAATGCAGTTTCTTTTCTGTTTTGTAATTTAGGTAATGTCAATATGCCAGTTTGCGGAGCGGCCAATATGAAGTGCTACAATGATGCCGAGGATGAGCTATTGCTGAAAGAATTCACTCAGGGATTGGCTTCCAGTGATGAGAATACTCGTGGTCATACCGATTGCAATTGCCTGCCCTCGTGCACATCCATAGCCTATGAGGCGGAAATTTCCCAGGCTGATTTCGACTACAAGACGGTGACCAATCGCGATGGACCCGAGGGCAGTGAGAAGGAAACCAAACGAGAGGGGTGAGCTTAGAATGTAAAAAATTTTAAATGGATTATGGTCTTATTCTCTTTTCTTTTAGAATGAAAATGTCACGTGTATCGATCTTCTTTAAGGAGGCACAATTCCTGACCTCGAGACGTTCGGAACTTTATGGTACTACCGATTTCCTTGCCAATTGTGGCGGCCTGTTGGGTCTATTTATGGGAGTCTCCGCATTGAGCATTGTGGAATTGATCTACTTTTGTACAGTGCGTTTAATATCGAATTTACGCATGAGATACAAGACCCGCACTGAGTTGCTGCATACACCCAATAAGGAGGCCTAAGCACTGCAGTTGACTCCACATCATTTTCTCTCACTCTCTGTCTTTGAGCGTTAAATGTTAAATGTGCAAACAATGAAAATAAAGTTGTACTCAGCATCAGCAGCAGTAGCAGCAACAGCAACAGCAGACAACACAGCAAATGAACTTCAAATTGGAATAGAAAATGATGATGATGATGATGATACGACCCGCATATTTAGCCAGGCCAAAACCTCTTATTCTACCTCGCCCCCCCCTTGTGACTCTGATTCTGACTCTGTGTGCATTTGAAATGGAATCAATTATTTTATTGTGTGATTTCCGGCTGCATACAATTCGATTTGCAAAGTCAATAGACAACGTCATCGATGGTTGAAGTCAAAGCCGCATCCTTGACTCCTTGCCTTGTCTAATATGTTATGCAAGGCCAAGCCTTTGATTTATCTTCTCTGCTGGCAGGCAATTTGATGTCTACCGATACCTTTAGCTAGACAAACATTGTGGCAGATCCTCCTTCATTCATCTCATCTCATCACATCTCATGTACATATCATCTCAATCTTGGGTTGGGCTCTAATGGAAATCCAATTGAATTAAGTTAATTATGTTGGCAAATATTTAAACAATGGCAGCAATTTATGCACTCCCCATTCAAGCACACCCGCCCCACTCGGCTGTGTGTGTGTGTGTGTGTGTGTGTGTGTTGGAGACTTTAAATTGCTGATGATGACGATGATGATGATGATGGTGATGATGCAGTTGTCATTTAGTTTAATTCAATTCACAATTCGCATGCACCACGCGCAACTAGCGGAAATTATTAACATACAATTTGAAAATGGCAGCACGCAACAGCCACAAACACTTGTGCAACAGTTGTGCAGTTGTGTGCAGTTGCAGTTGCAGCCAGGTGTTGCTGGTGGTTGCTCGTGTAAGGACAGGAACGTGACAGCAACTCCTGAAATATGTATGTATAAAGCAGGAGCAGCACTAGTTGCCGAGTTCATTATGGCAACAAGTGTCGAAATGTGTCGAAATATTGCAAATAAAGTTGACACATTTGCATACCTAATAAAATTTTCATGCACATGTGAGAAATCCACGCAACACACCAACAAAAATGAGAAAACGTTGCCATAGTGCAACAATGACGGTCGCAGCCCCCATAACGCGGTCGCGACGGCTGGCACCGGCCATAAAATCCACAAAAAAAAAAGAAGATATGTACATATACATACATACATATGTATATGAGAGAGAGTGAGACACACACACACAGACAGACAGAGGGTTTGTGTATGCGGGGGCTGGGGATGCGCTCCACTTTGGCACTTTTCCCACTTTCCTTCCACTTTCCACTTCTCAGCTGCACTCATGCATGCCAATTTGATTCATATATAAAAATAAATTTATGACAATTTTATACTGATGGCTGTCAAGGCTGTCCCCATGAGGTTTATTGATTACAGGATCAACGTGGGTGAAGTGTAAAGTTATCAAACAAAAATCTATTTAAAAATCAACATCAAAAGTTAAGTTGATTTAAACAAAATTCATCTTCAGAAGATAGAACCAAAAAGAAGCAAAAAGAAGCAAAAATCTTTCTGTTTAGAAAGTTACAGGGGAATAGAGGGGGGTAGGGACGCAAATTACCAAAAATCTGCTTACAACATACGAACCAAACAAACAACGCATAATAAAGATACACAAACAACAAAGAACCGCTATCACGCATTCCAACGCAGCTCTCTTTCGAACTCCCACTTCCACTTATTCCAAGATTCGGCTATTATCATCGAAATCTTTCTTTCGAACTCCCACTCCTTCTCACGCTCAGTCATTTCGTTTTGACGCTCGTCGCGTTCGTTTGCGTTTTCGCTTTACTCCGTTGTTGCTAGTGATTAATAATACATTATGTAATCGAATCGGCTAAAATTCAATTTAAATAATATTAAAATGTTTCTGATCGCATTGTCCAACAATATCAACTGCCAAATTAATTAATTACAATGCAGAAAGCTAATGCTGGCAATGCCGCAGTCGTTGGCGCAGTTGCAGTCGCCGTCGCCGTTGCTGCTGCGCCTGTGTGCAGTCGAAAGAGAAAATGGCAAAAGCGCAGCGAGAGAAATTGATCGGGAATGCGCGTGTGTGTGTGAGTTGACGAAGTGTTTTTTTCTGTGCATAAGAAATTTGTGTGTGTGTGTGTAAGTGTAATAATTGCAGTTGCAGTCGCCATCGCTGCTGCGCCTGTGCGCAGTCGAAAGAGAAAATGGCAAAAGCGAGAGAAATTAATCGTGAATGAGCGTGTTTGTGAGTTGACGAAGTGTTTTTTTTTCTGTGTGTAAGAAAGTGTGTGTGCAAGTGAAAAGCAAATGCGCAGAGTGATATAAAATAAAAAATTGCAGTCGCCGTCGCCATTGCTGCTGCGCAGTAAAAAGAGAAAATGGCAAAAGGGAGAGAAATTAATCGTGAATGCGCGTGTTTGTGAGTTGACGAAGTGTTTTTTTTTCTGTGTATAAGGAATTTAAGTGTATGTGAAAATCAAATGCCCTGAGCTTATCAAAAAAACGGTATTTATAAAATTTTCCTATACATATGTACATTATATACATTAATACGTTGGGATTTTAGATTTACCAAAATGGTAAATTAATTCTTTTAGGCTTATTCATTCCAAATTCCACTTCACTTTGATTTCTAAAAACACTATGTACATATTTCAGATTGACAGAAACTACAGTATAATTTATTATAATTACGAAATTTTATTTCAGTAACTCTTATTTAGTAACTCTCACTTAGAGTATCCATATTTTTCATGGATATTTCAAGGTCATTGTACTTTTTATATAATAGTTTCTTTTTTAATAAGACATTTATTTTAATTGTCTCTTTTTTTTTTGCTATGATTAATTTAGAAACTGTAATAGGCAGCAATTTAAAATTTTCATTACGCATACGCAGGGTGATCCAGCTAATGTAATTGATAAGTGCAAGAAAAAAATTAAGTTTTAATTTAGAGTAAATTCATTGTTAATGTTGATTTTATGTCAACTTGAACTGTGACCCTCGGAATGTATCTTTTAAGTGCATGTGGTTGTCTCTGTATGTGTGTGTGTGTCTGTTTTCAGAAGCGCGTAATGTGACAGCGGCTATTAAGCAGTAAAAGCAACTCGTCAACTCTGCCAATGTCAGTAATCAATTTGCAAGTAATTTCTGTTCTCTTTTCTTCAGTCCTTTTGCTGTTTCTGTTCACTTTTCTTGGCTTCTTTCCTTTTACAGTTTCTCATTCCGTTGGCCAGACATGAATAACTCCTGGATAACATGACACTTGACATTGGGGGGAGGGTTGGATTGGGACAGGCTGGCAGGCAGGCAGGGCCTAGGGCAGGTTGTGCAAGCCAAGCCAAGCAACTCCATAACAATATCAATAAAAAGTTTCTTTCACTTTTGCAGCAATTGCAAAATATTGTAATTAAACTTTCGTTTCACCTCTCTCTCTCTCTCTTTTTATTTTTGTTTTTGCACAATGCAACTCAAACTGTCCGCAGTGTCTGCGTTCTGGGCAGGAAGAAAGTAGCGACAGCGACAACAACAAAATTAACAGAATGCATAGCAACAACAAACAAGCAAGCAAAAGTCGCGGACACTCGTTTGATTTGCTTGCCATGACTTTAAATTTCCGGTTTCCGGTTTAAGAACTCGCACGTTATATCCAGCCACAGTGGTGTGAGTGTTAGGCAAAAACGAGATGATTCCATCTAAAAGATATGGTATTATCTAAAACTAAAACTAAACCAACTAAACCATCTAAACTAACACTTTAACTATGTACAAATTGCTAAAAATTTGTCCAACTATAATGAGAGTTTAATGAGTATAATGAATTTAGATCATACCAACACCAAACTCGGCTGTAATAAATTAAATTTGGATTAATTAATTAATTAAAAATACTCAATAATTCGATATACAAAAGGTAGAAAGCATTGAAATTACACCAGTTAATGAAATTTAATATTATGTCATAACGTAACTCTTTCCTTTTTTGTCAAAAACTGCCGCAGGGAATTAGCATCAGAATCTCTAAGATATATTTACATATATCATGCCCAATTTGTAATTGTCTTTCCACATCTTTTTAGCAGAAAATATATAACATTTTAAGACATATTGTACTAACATTGACGAGAGGAGAATTTCGTTAAGATATTTAAGCTCTGACTCTCTCCAAATGTTTGCAAAAATCCGGGAAGTGATTCGCCAGATAGCAAAGGGTAAAGGAAGGATCTTCGCTTTTCTTTAAACAATAAATTGGGAATCAATATTCTAAACTTTCTACACTAATTGCCTTGTTCACATTAAAAGGATCATTATATTTCGATAGCTTTGGAAATCTTTTGCCAAAACAAAATGAGTTGAATATAGAGTCATATACATATTATATATATATATTTTCGATTCTGGATATTGCCACACCAACTGTGCAACTGTGTGGCACTCGTAGCCGTTGGTGGCCAAAACAGCCGCCATGTTTGTTTGTATTTATGTCGGTTTTCTGAGAAACATTTTGCGGCATTCAAATTGCGAAGCGACAACAGAGGAGCACCAGAAGCAGCAGCAGCACGAGGCTGTCATGTCAGCTCTGATTCTGGCGTTGGTGCTGGCTCTGGTTCTGATTCAGCTGGTTCACCTGGATGGTTTGGATGGCTCTGCGTGTGCCTTTAGCTGACTGCTTAAGCGGAAATGACTTGAATGCTTTTGCTATCGCCACGTCACGTCATGGATGAGGGGGGAATGAAGGTGGATTGGGGGCGACATGGAGTCAGGCATATGTGGAATTTCGCACTCGATTGCCTGCCTGCCTGACTGCCATCCAGCCAGCCAGCCAGCCAGCTTTCTACCAACTAGTCAGCCCACCAGCCAAGTTGCTTTGAGGCAAAGTTTTGTGTAACGCGATTAGCGGTTTGCGTTTTGTTTGCTGTTGTGTCTAACTTCAAGTCGTTTTTGCCTAGAGTTTAAACGAGGTGATACCATACATACCTATATATGTATAAAGCTGAACCTGAATCGGTTGCAGTAATTGCTGTTGCTTTGCCCAACTGAAACTTCTCTCTTTCTCTGCATAGTTTGAAAAGTCATTAAAAACTTGTGCGCAACTTTGAATTAGAATTAGAATTTTTGATTAAATTGTTTGGCGCACATTTCCGCAATTTCGAGATTTTGCAATTTTTTTTTTTTTTTTTTGTGCCATTGATGCGACAAGACCGACGACAATTAATAAAAAATGCATATAAAGAAATGGCAAATCAATGTATATCGTGACATCAATTGTGAATTAATGCACAAAGCAAACCAATACAAACACCCACAGCCACACCCACATATGGCGATGGATACTATAAGGATAACGCGTATAACCATTGTCACGCAGGGATTTTGATGGTGTTGCGGTCGTGAAAGGCAGCTAAAACAAAATTTGTATGCAAACCTCGCACTAAATTAGATTTTTTTTTTTTATATATTTTACTGCAGCGAGATGCCAACATCGAACGTCATGGTGGGAAATGCTGATGCTGTAACGCTCTAGGATGTTGAGAATGTTGGCATTCTCCTTGCACTGACGATAAAATTGCGTAAGCTCGTTAAAATTGCAGGCGACGCGCCTTTTATAATAATGATGGTCGATGCCATGCCATGCCATGCCAAGCGATGCTTGATGGCTGAGACTATATTGATGGCTGATGAAAAGAGGGTGACGGGTATTGGGTATTGGGTGTTGGGGGAGCTATGCCAGCCAGCTGGATTGAGCTCGTATTGATTTGACTTCTTTTTTTTTTTTGCCATTTCCTAGAAGCATCTTGTGTAGTGCTCGATTTTGATTGTGGCTGCTGCTGATGCGAGTTCAATAGACACTTCGTCATGATGGCGATGAGGAAGATGAGTGCCGATGCCGTTAATGAGTGCGCAAAGTGGGTGCTAAATTGTGGCAATCAAGTTACATACAACATAATGCCATCTTGTAATAATGAAGCCAACTAATTTCTTAGTTAAAAGGTTTTAAGTTCATTTGAACCAGCAGGATACAGAGATGAGCTCATGGCCAATGAGGCATGGATTTTATGGCATCAGACAGAGCTCTTAGATCTTAGAACTAAATTTGGCAATCAAGCCTTAGGATAATAGTGCCAGTGTGGATTTAAATCGAAAATTGGAATATATTTCCATCGAGATAGATTCATAATTGGCATTTGGGCTTGGCTTTTCAATGAATTGCTAAACTGTTCACAACTTTATTAATTTATCTTCTTTAGCGGGAGGTTTGAGGGCTTGCAGGGCATCAATTCAGATATAAAACATAAATTGAATTCGCTCACAAATGCGCCAAGCACAAAGAAAACATTTGCTTCGCGTACTTATTATGCATTACCTAATGAAAAGTGGGCGGCAAAAGTTGTGCGCGGAATCCTGGGGGCCAGGGATCTTTGCCAGCCGCGTAAGCAAATAATATAAATAAATAAATAAACGAAAAGCGCAAATAACATTCGAGAGCCAGATTTAATTTCTAACGTTCTGAGTGCGAATATTAAAACAGGCAGACAATGGTTGGATAACAGGGAGAGGGTCGGGCCGCGTCGGCCTGGGCTGGGTATGGAATGGGGTTGGGGAGCAGACAAAAGGCAATGCCAATGACTGGGAGCAGCAAACAAAGATGATGCGGATATCACTACACTTGGCCTCCCCGTCACTCTGGATATGGTCTGTTCTCATGGTTCCTGGTGTCTGTGGAAGTGCAGCGGAAATGCGGGATTCCTGGCGTTAGTTGAGGTGGTTGCGGCTCGAGCAGGAGGTGGAGTCTCTGTAGAGAGTTTGCTGCTGTTGCGGGGTAAAAATAAACAATCGCAGCACGGGGGGCCCAGGCATGGGAGGCGGCACGGAAGGCGTAATAGAAGTTAGCGCGAATAAACAATGAATTACGGAATCATGAAAGCAAATTGACTTTAATGCAAAAATCAAATATTTACACAGCTTCACAGAAATGCGAGAGATCAGAGAGAAATCCAGAGGAGGAGAAAAGAGATAAACTCGTAAGAGTTTGGAGGCGGGACGGGTTAACTCAAAGCAATTGCATGTGCAATTTTTAAGAGATGGAGAAAGACAAAATAAAAAAAAAAACAAAGCTGCGAAATGGAAATAGAAATGAAAATGGAGATGAAGACAGAAGACAGAGATGGTAGACACAAGGGGGACAAACAAAGGCAAACGCATACAAATTGAGGTTATGTTAGGAGCTTCGAAACTTATTTCGGCAATGGAACTGGAACTTAAATGCCAATGCACACACAATGGAAAGAGAGATAGAGAGAGGGGGCAAGGAAAAGGGAGACCCACACACTCATATGCACGATATTTGGAGTCTGATTGTAAGCTTTGATGCAGGCAACAAGGGAAAATCGAGCTATAAATGGGGGCATTGGGGATGGGGGAGGGGCGTGATGATTGGGGCAAATGGGCAAATGCGGGGTTAAAAGCAAGGGTCAGCTTTAGTGCGGCAAACGGTCTGTGGCGCATCCGGTTTTCGAGTATACGTTATATTAGCTCTCAGCTGCCGTTGCCGTTGCGGCTGCGGCTTCGCTTGCTTGTCCGAATTTTACGATTTCATTCATTTTTGTGGCTGCCATTTGATGCCACAAAATATGCAACAAAATTTTATTTCGCACAAGAGAAGAAGAAGAGAGTAGTAGAAGAGCAAGAAGAAGGACAAGAACACTAGAAGACTATGAAAATGAAAATAAAAATAAAAACTATTATCTAATGTTCTGGAAATACAAATGCAAAACAAACACACACACACACCCAAAGAGAGAGAGAGAGAAATACATATTAAATAAAGCAGTATCTCTCTGAACGTTTGCTCTGACAATTTGCTAAGGAATTTTCCAATTAATATACCAAGAATAGAGCGCGTTGTCAGAACCACAGAAAAAAGATTGGAAAAAAAAAAACAACTGAGAGTGAGACAGACTGAGTGGGAATGGGAATAAAGTCAGAAGCTGAAACTGGACCGGGAACAAGCAGGAAACATCACACAAATCTGAAAACCATAAAAGTGTCGCTTTCAATTGTTTTCCAACCAGGCGACAATCGAAGCCAACAAGTGAAATTGAAACATTCAATGCCAGCGAGTCATAGGAGAAAACAAAAAAAAAACCAAAAACAAAAAAGACACAAGCAGAAGAGTGAAAATCGGCTACAGCCAGGACATGGGATAGGACACAAATTGATGATGAAGTGGACGAGCGAGAGAGGGAGAGAGAGTATTGCATGGTGGTTTTCTTTTTCTAGACACGATTTATTATGGTCAGACCAGTTTTAGACCAATGCCAATGACTATGTCATATAGTTTGCCACTGAACAAAAATATGTACTTCTTGAGAAAAAACAAATATTAGGATTATTTCAACTACCTTTTTTAAAAATTAACTAACTATAATTAAATTAATTCAAATTAAAGAAAATTTTGATTACTCCATTGTTTTTAGATATTGCTTAGATATGGACATTTCTATTAAATTAAATCTTTGAGTTCGAATTTACGTATACTTAATTTTCATAACGTAGCGACATATATTTTCCTCTCCCTCTGTCTGTAAGAGCATACAAATGTGTCATAATTGAGTAAAGATTTTTGATTTATTTTTTTGTTATATTTTTTTTTTCTTGTTCGCTAGGACTTTATTACTTTTTTGCTGGTGTTGAACCGATGGCAGCGATGATTGACGCCTTGCCAGGCAATAAATTTTTAATTTTCCAAGCATCCCCTGATAGATTGACTGAGTGACTGACTGACTGGTGGACTGAGTGACTATCTGCCTAGAACATCGTTCGCTTGATGCAAACTTGTTAAATTCAAATTAGAGTCCCGTTTGTTCCATCTACATACTCTTTACGTTTTTTTTTCTTGGTTTTGTTGCCCGCTGACAGGGAAGATAAATGACACAGCGCTGCGATCGCAACAAATTAACCTTGTTAGAGAGAGGCTGCAGGAGTCAGTCACAAGATGTGGCATAGAGAGAGAGAGAAAGGGGCGGACAAGGGGGCCGAGAGCTGCAACAGTTACAAGTGTATGTAATTTTTTATCGTCTCGATGCCAGAGAGTCTGCGTCTACGTCTACTCACCAACGAACTGACTTATGAATGCTGTGTGTGTGCGTGTGTGGGTGTGTGTGTGCGTATGTGTGTGTGTGAGGCAGGCAGTGAGTGTTGCAAAGCGTGCTAAGAAGCAGGAAGCAACGAGTCGATAAATCAGTTTGTTGTATCAAATTGAATTCACTCAGTCTGCACTTGACACCAAACATACGCACATTTATCAGTTGACTTTTACTATATGCATCCAACCCCCCCTCTACACACCCCTTCCACCTACCCTAACTAACTCCCCCACGATTGCGTTGAGAGGCAAATTGAAGGGCGGCTGCGGCACTTTAATTCAACTTTTTTTTTTTTTTTGGACAAGAAGCCACAAAATTTTAATCTCAACTAAAAGCCAGCCCAAAATGAAAAAACGAAAAACAACAAACAAACCCAACACCAACAACTTGCGCATTATAAATTATTCATTACAGGGAACGCAGCCACGCCCCCATGACTCCAACCGCCTTCTGATGCTGACGGCTGCTCGTTTGCACCTAATTTGATTTTTAGTTGTGTTGAATGGCTGCTGCGACTGCCGCTGCTGCTGGTTCCGTCGTTTTAGCCTGAAGTCTCCTCTGCTCTGGCTGGTTGGCTGACTGCGGTTTGGCTCGTGGCATTCTTTTTGTTGTTACACACAAATACACACAGCCACCCACATACACACCCACACACACACACACATGATAGCTGAAAGCTGGCACGCCTTGGCAGCGTTTTATTTCTTCTTTTCACTTGCCATCGTCTCATCGTCTTTCGCTTTTCATTCATTCTGTCCAAAAAACCAGCGAACTATGGAGAAAAAAAAGAACAAAAAATATATGTCTGTTATGTGGCTACAGAATTTTGCAGTAATTAATGGCAACTGTTTGATTAAAAAATTCCACAGATGCCCTCACAGCCACACCCTCCTTTAGCACTCAACCCATTTCCGCCCTCCATGTTGAAATCTATGCAAATACCGGAAATTGCTTACAGCTTTAACTAACTCAATTTCAACACAGTGTCATCATATATATGTATGTCAAGTATTTTTATAGGATTTTTGGCCAAATCGTAAGTGTTGAGAAATAAACTTCAATGAATTTATCTCAAAATGGATCAAGAGCAAGAATCAAATTGCTTATTGCATATGTTACGTTGGATTCTTTTTCTAATAATTGGCGTTTGTTTTGTAAGTTACCACATCATTGTGAAGTTTTGTGTCCTTTATGTGAGATAGCTTCTTTAGCTTTTCAATGGCCTCGATGTGCTGACCTATTCCAAGATGATTTCCGATTATTGGCATTGCAAGGAATGTATCTTTGTTACCTATGATTTTTGGGCATTGGCTACTACCATAGTACTTCTGATAATGCTAATTATTGCCATTCTCTTGATTATCAAGCAATCGGTTCAAGCTCTTCGGATTGTAAGTGCAATCAAACCAGATAGATATCCCAATTGCTTAGTTGGTAATTTGATTTTATGGCTCCCAAAAGCATGCTACGAAATGTGCATTTATTTTGCTTACAATTAGAGGATTAATAGAGCTAGAAAATGAAATCTACCATACTTGATTCATCTTTCTTGATAAAAATTATTTATGACTTTAAAAAAATATCGACTCTTGCAGAGAGATATTTGGACATGCTTTATGGCAAATTCCAATAACACATATCAAAAAATAACACATCTCCAAAACCAAATTTATGAACATTCACCTAAATATTTGATTTTTTTTTAGTTTATAGTTCCTTTATTTCTGGCCAGTTGGGTGCAATTTATGCTGATTATTTTAATTGTTATACAATTCCCCATTGCCAAAGAGGTGTCCAAGTTAAAACGCAATGCGGCCAGTTTATATCAGTTTGAAACCAGGGTTGGTTCGTTAAGACATTTGTAAATATAGTGCAAATAAATATATATTTTTTTAGTATTTGTGTTGCGGTGAATTTGGTCCTGATGAGTATCTTAAAAGCTCTGGCCATGTGCCCAGCAGCTGTTTCAAGGACCACACCATGAAGACCCGCGATATGCATATAGATGGATGTCTGACCAAGACAGATGATTCATCTACACCCATACGAATTGAACTGTTGACCCCCGCGTTTCAGGTAAAACGCTTGAAACTAATTGCATTACTTATTTTTTGGTTTTTTGTTTTTTTTTTTTGTGGTTTATTAGTTTATATTGGTGATTGCACTGATTTTATATCGATGGCACCTAAGGCATATAAACGCGCCCATACGCTCATTGAGATCCTTGAGAAATTTGCATCTCCATCCCTAAGCAGCAAATTGCATTTGCATTTGCCCAGTTGCCCAGACAAATTGGATGGTAGGAAAAAGACTCGACCGCTTACTAGACAGACAGACCAACATATACATATCTCATATTTCACAAGCTGTGCAATCAATAACGATAAACACTCAAGTCTGGGATTGGGATTGGGATTGAGATTGGGCTAGCATGGCATGCATATGGATGAGCCAATAAAGAAATCAACAACAAAGCATGTCAGACGATTGAAAAAGTATTGCAAATGCCAAGGGATTTGGAATTGGACACGGGACACGGGACTCGGACATGGACACTCGAAACAAAATGCAAAATGCAGTTAAGCGGCAAAAAATTCAAGGACAATCTTCAATCTCCTCCAAAGGTCTCATCCGCCAGTCTCTCTCTCTCTCTCTGACTATTTTAGAGATATTTTTTATTTTTTCTGTTGTTACTTTTGTCTCTTTTTATGTTCCATACATAAATTTTATTGTTGTCAACATTAAATTTTGGCTCGAGGAAAACAATTTTCAAGCGTTTTGAAATGCATAAAATATGCATACAAAATTGTCCGGCTGCTGAACGACCAACTTTATGGCTAAATAGTTTGCCCTGGCCCAAGCCATTAATGCTTTTTTATGCGGGTTTCTGTGCCAAATAGTAAAACAAAAAAAAACGAAAAAACACCAAGCCGAAAAGGGAAACTCTTACCAAGGAGTGAGAGTAGTAAACTTTTCTTTTTCCCTCTCTGTCTCTGTGTGTGTGTATGTGTGTGTGTGTTCCACCTTAGTCGCCTTAGCCACCCATAACCATAATAATAACAACAACACTTTGGTCAAACATCTGAAGCGAAACCCATCGCAAAGTTTATGGCGCCAACGCTAAAACTGAAAAACCGAAAGGGTCATGTGGCTCATTAAACTTTGGCCAACAATTTTTTCTAGCGCCCTTTTAGCCCCAACCTCCCCTAACCCACAAAGACAAACAAAAAGTTTTGCACTAAATATTTGCACCATTACAAAAACCAGAAAAAAAACAAAAAAACGAACCGTAAACCCAATCCCAAATAAGGTGAGTGGCCACAGTTTCCAGTGTGTGTGGGTGGGGGGGCGGTAAAGGGTTTTTTTTGTACTATACAAAATTATCTTGCTCACACATACGCCCCATTAAACGTGAGACAAATTGTGGAGACAAGTAAATAGTTAAGCAACTAAAAATGAAAGTATTTTCAAAAGGATGTTAAAAACAAAACCTGGCAAGATCATGAAACTGCAATTTATGTTAGTATCTGAAACTTCAAATTGGCAATAACTTATTAGGAATTTCAGAAAGATCTTTGATCCAAAGTTTAAAAAGAAAAGAATAGTTAAAATAAGCAATCGAAAGATTTGCCTAACGATCGTAAGCAATATTTCGGTTCCACCTTCCTTTCCTTTTTTCGGCTACTCTTATTCTTCAAGAGAAAATGTAATTTCTTAGCCAAAAATCAATCCATTTTACATATAATATAAATAATATGAGCTGAAAACATAATAATTTATGAATTTTAGTTCACTTTTTATTTGGAATTAAGATGATTAAGTGGTTTACTATAAATTAAACATTATTACATACAAAAATAACAATTCAATATTTATTTATTTTACTTTTTTTGCTATTTATTGCTGTAAAATTTTCAATTTATATTTTGGCCTGGGTGAATTGGCTTAAATGAAATGTTGTAATAATACATTTTTGATTCAATTCAAATTGAATTCAGGTAAATCAGCAAAATCAGAAATGATATACAAGTTTTTATTGAATTGATTTCACTTTATGAATTTCGTGTCATTGAAAAATGTATTTAACTTTTTTTCACAGATCTTTGTAGATCTTTTTGTAAGCACCTTGAATTTTAATAGTAAAATTTTAGTAAATTTTGGACATAATTGAAATACCCTTTACTGGTTTTAAATGATTTTATATAAAAAGGTTGCATATATTCGCTAGATTTTATTCATTTGAAATAGATTATTTTGGTTGGTAAGCTTCTTCTGATTAACCACATGCACAGAAAGAGGCAAAGACTATATCCAGACCTATTCTCTGCTGTAGCCACTTGGTTGCCCTCGCATATTTTCATTAGCGTGACATGTGTTGACATTTGCCAAGGACCAGAAAGGCCGCCCCCAACCCCCGCTTCATTCCACACCCTGTTGCGAAGTGGGACCGCTCGACGGGGTCCATTGCTTGCGTAATTAGTTAAAAGCGACAGCATGTTTTATGCAACTACTGGGTGTCTTTATTTCATGTGACAAATCAACAAAGTTTCAACAAAGAGAGAGCACACTAAAAGCGACGGGGAAAGAGAGAAAAAGAGAGGTAGAGAGTGTGTGCCGTATGATGATGGTCCGCATTAGTAGCCCCAGTGGGAGCCGAAGCCATCGAAACTGGCATGAGCCACCACGGCGGCAGGTGAGTACTTGACAAACGCAGCTGGAGCAACGGCAACTGGTGCTGGAGCGGCATAGGCAACGGGAGCTGGTGCCGCATAGACGGTCTTGGCCAGAACTGGAGCAGGAGCAGCAGCATAATGGACAGCTGGGGCAGCAGCATAAGTCTTGGCAATCACTGGAGCAGGATAGACGGTCTTGGCCACAATTGGAACTGGAGCTGGAGCAGCGGCGGCATAGATCGATTTGGTGACAACAGCGGGAGCGGAGTAAAGGGTTTTCGGTGTGTAGACATTGTTGGTGATGCGGGAATCCACTTTGCTTACACTCGAATAGGGGGTGACCACATTCTTGGAGTAGGTGGACACAGTGCCGCCAAACGAACGGACCACATTCTGTTGGGTGGTGCCAACGGCATCGAAATGTGGCTGAGCCAGCTTGGCAACCACCGGAATGGCGGGAGCAGCATAGGTGGCCACGGGAGCAGCCAAATAACCGGCATTGGATACAGCAACCAAAGCGCTGAGGGACAACAGGATGTACTTGAATGCCATGGCGAAGATTGACGATTGAAGTGAAATTGTTTCTTGGATATGCAATTGAAGCTGGACAAGCTGCTACTGATGCTGATCTCTGTGATTTCCAACCTTTTTTATAGTCGCCCAAAAACATTTGAAATTTGTATGAAACTTGTTGCCAAATTTCACGGTCACCCCCATATGTGTTTGTGTGTGTGTGTGTGTGACAGATCGACTTAGGCCTAAGCCCCTTTAACAAAACCCAAAAACTGGTTCAATGGGTCGACAAATGACTATGACTTGGCGCTAACTGAAATGGAGACTGAGACAGAGACCGAAACTGAGACTGAGACTCCAGCATCTCCTCCAATATCAACATCAACTTCAACTTCCAATTCGACTCCACCTTCAACCTCCGTAACGAAAATGAAAATGAATTATTTTGAATACTATCAGCAGCTCATAAATTTTGCCACGGGAAGAAAAACTTTTATTTGTTCGGCGTATTTTTCCATTAAATTGAGTTCAACTCAAGCAGCAAATATTCCCTCTTCCCAAACACCTTACAAAACCTCACCCCACCCCATCCCTCGAAACAAAAAAACCAATGGGGATGCGAATGAGGATGCTGTGTGTCAACTGCCTTTTGTATCTCAGCAGGTGGTGGGTGGTGCTTTCGGATGGGTGATGGGTCTTGGCGTCTTGTTTATGATTTTTGTTGTTTTTATAAGAGTTTCAAAGTTTTCTTCACATCAGAAACCAACGAAAAAAAAACAAAAGAAAATGAACTCTACTTTTCCATGTCGTTTGCCATTCGATGTCTGTTTCGAAGGTCTCACAAAATTGAACTCGAAATGGCATTGAATTCAAGTTAAAGAAGAGAATAAGTATACGCAGATCTTAAGAGATTTCTTTAGTTTTTTTTTTCCCCATTGTTTGACAGAGCATGTGAAATTCGTATTCATTTCAACTTTCATTTTCAGTGTTGTGCAAGTTTTTGGAAAATGAATTTCCCTGCTGCTGTTGCTTTTCACACAGGGGGCAGGGATAGGGGCAGGGCCGAGCCCGTGATGAATATTTATTGAAATTACCAAAGTTGACGCTGTTCCAAATTGAATTGTGTTGCCAACTTGGGATGCCTGCACTCCAAGAAAAGAAACAACAACAAAAACACAAAACAAAATATATATATATATATACTTAACTGCAGGTTATATACATATATATATATATATATATTGCTGCCTTTTTCCTGGTATTTTTTTTGTTTTTGGCAAATTGTTATTAATTTTACACTCAGGGCCCATACACGAGAGTTTCGAGTCTAAACCTAATTACGGCATTTAATTTATGTGAGTAAATTGGCTTTCAAATTGGGTGATAGAGGGAGGAACTTGACTGACAACTACCTAACATTGTGTGTGATTATGTGTGTGTGTGTGTGTGTGTGTTTGTGTGTGTCTCTGTGGGCAGTTCAATTACTAGCAAAAAAGATATTGGCACGCGTCGGTCCTAAAATATATAAAAGCCGCAACATTTTGGTCAAATCAACATCAGTCGCAGAGCAACCAGCCATCAGCCATCAGCTATCAGCTTCCCCACTCTGAATTGCCAGTCATCCAGTTTAAAAAAAAAAGAAAACCTTACGAAATGGCTTTCCGCTACCTCATCTCGTTCTGCGCTTTGTTGGCCTATGCCAATGCTGGTCTTGTGGCCGTAGCCAATCCCTCCGTGGATGCAGTGGCTGCCACTCAACAGAATGTGGTACGCTCATTTGCCGGCACTGTGTCCAGCTACTCCAAGGCCGTGGATACCCCCTACTCCAGTGTCCGTAAGACAGATACTCGCATTCAGAACAATGTCTATACACCAGCTATTGCTAAGACAACGTATGCAGCAGCTCCATTGTATACCCAAGCGACTCCAGTGCTGACCAAGACCCTGGTCCATGCTCCAGCTCCGGTCGTTGAGAAGACTCTGTATGCTGCCCCGGCTCCAGTGTACGCTGCTCAAGCTCCAGTTGTGGCCAAGACCCTCTACTCGGCTCCAGCTCCAGTGTACGCTGCTCAGGCTCCAGTTGTGGCCAAGACCATCTACTCGGCTCCAGCTCCAGTTCTCGCCAAGACAGTGTACTCTGCCCCAGCGCCAGCTGTGATTGCCAAGACATATGCCGCTCCAGCTGTCCACTATGCTGCTCCCGCTCCAGTGCTGACCAAGACTTTGTACTCTGCTCCCGCTCCAGTTGTGGCCAAGACAGTTTACGCTGCTCCCGCTCCAGTTGTGGCCAAGACTTATTACTCTTCTGCTCCCGCTCCAGTGTCGTATGCCGCTCCCGTTGCTGCCACCACCAATGTGAACTATGGTCCTGCTGCCACCACCTATTCGCACAATGCTCCCGCTCTGGGCGTCTCCAGCTATGGCAGTGCCCAGACAGTGCATTATTCACCCGCTGAGAGCGTTTCGCACATGAGCTTCGATGGCTTCGGCACCCACTGGGGTTTCTAGGTCACTCCTACCCTTTGGTACCTCCGTCGTCCCCCATCAATTGTCTGTTAAACCTTCTTGTTAATGTTATATTCGATAATAAATTAAAAAACCATTTTTTTTTACCAATTGCAAATCCAAACAAACACTGCGAAGACCTTTCTTTTGAACCAAAAACCGCAAAGTCCATTTAACAGAATCGGGTCTAAAGAGCAGTCCATGATTGTGGCCACAATGCAAACAATAAGAGGCAACAAAACGAAAAAAATACAACAAAAATTACACAAAAATATATTAAGCTCGTTTCTTCGTTGTCATTCACATCATCGGATTGAAACGCTGTGGAGCGGCCTTCGACAGTTCGCTCGGTCGTTCAGAGTTGTGATAAATTGCCAGAGAGGGTCGTGGGTGGAAGTGGAGGCGCGGTCATGTCGATTATGTATGTTTGCGCATTACATTATGGGCCTTTAATTGGATTTAATATATATATTTCGAACACCTTCTTTTTTTCTCTCTCTCTCCACCTTTTGGCCCTAAGGCCAAACAACCAAAAAAAAAAAAACAAGTAAAAATTGAAATCAATTTCATTGAAATTATTCGCTTTTGCATATTGGACCGATACGTCATGATTATGGATATTTGCACTTGTTATAAATATTGTCAGTTAATTAACGGATATTTTGATGCTGATATAACGGGACATCGATGATATTTTGCCAAAAGAAATAATAAAAGAAACAAAAAACAGAAATGCCATTACATATTAACTTGATCGAAAAATGGATTCAATAACCAGAGCAAAACCAATTACAATTGCTCCACATAGACAATGTAAATTTATATAAAGTATGTATCCATAAATAATTAAAAACCATTTGCATCTATACTCTCTCTCAATCTCTCTGTATATATATAAATAAGACAATCATACACACAGATTATATCCAAACGAGAGGACAATTAAAGAGAAAGTCATTTTCGGTACATTTTCGAAGACATTTCTGTTTGCTAATTCAAACAAAACAAATTTATTTTTGGGCCAATTTCGTAAATTTTTATTCATCGAACATAAAGAAAATAAGTTCTGGCAACAAAAGAATCGTCTCTAAAATATCTAAACGTGAAATATTCTTTGAAAATATTTTATCTTGATTTTCCATCGATTATTCTTACAGAAATTATTTTTTGAATTTAAGTATTTAAGGTAGAAAACTTAGAAAAATTATTTTAGACCCGATTTTCTAGAAAATTGTTTCTGGTAATAATAGAGTCCTAATTCACTAGGATCCTTTAGTTAATATGCAGCACATGGTACAGGGTATCGCATTAAAGGCACAATATCTTGAATGATATTGGAGGCAGATACTGCAGATGTGTGGCATCTCCAAATGGTCAACAATGGAGCAATTAAATCAATTGCTATGCCATTTAGCTCTTTCTATCATTGTCAAGAGATGAGTGCGGACTGGGAGGGGCGTAGAGGGTATGGAGTGGGCAACCTGAGGAGGCAATTCAAATTTGATGGCCTCGGACTCTGACATCGTTTAGTTCCTTTACTGTTTCCAGCCTTCCAGCTTCAGCTCCTTTAGTTCACTTTGAAAGTGTCACTAATGTGACGTGCGACAGATTTGATCAATTCCCCAGCTAATGCACGACAATAAACAATCAAATCAAATTAAATGAAAACGTGCTTGAAAAACAACAGCAGCAACAACAACAACAAGAGCGATTGAATTGGCTTCCCATACTTTTTTGGATACATTCTTTTTTTTGTTCTGATGAGTAAGAGAGAGGTGCAGCTGGTGATGGTGTGAGGTGGGAGGGAGGGACGTGGAACAAATTAGCTGCATTTGTTTGCCATTTTGATTGCGCATACGCCACATACTCCTTTCGTTCATTTGGCTTCGTTTTACATGTTCTTGTCTGTCTCGGTTGACAATTAGTCAATAATTTATTTCAATTTCATTTGGCATGCCAAACACACACACACAGACACAGATACACCCACATACACAGAGCCATATATATGGATAGTTGGCCTAACTGCACTTTAATTACATTTGCATTTTGGCTTGTGTCTTGTCGTTTTGTCCTGCGTCCCGTGTCCTTTGTCGTTTGTCGTTTTGTTCGCTTGTTTTTGCTGAAAACTGCTTGCCACAGCAGAGGGAAAAGCTCAAGCTCTCAATTGTTGCAATGAAATTTACGTAAGCGAATTTTCCATAATTTAAATAACAGCATTAAGCACGTGTGTGTGTGAGTGTGTGTGCGTTTGTGTGTATGAAAATTTCATTCTAACGGCATGGAAAAACTGCAACTCAAGAAAAATATCTATCCTGTGTCTGTTTGTCTTTATGTATGTATCGTCTGCCTGCGAATTCGTATGTCCTGGTATAATTAAATTATGAAAGGACATAAGACGCATAATAAGTCATAAATCAAATTTACCTATCCCACGAGAATGTCCTTCGCCCCATGCCCCTTCACATGGCAGAGACAAGGATGCCAAGGATACCTCAAGTCAGACGCTTAGTTGGTGGCCATTCTCTCGGCTGTGACCTGAGGTCCCGTGCCCATGCCCATGCCCATTTCCAGGTCCTGTGTCTGTAACTGTGTCTGCAATTTGATGGACATTATGACGACTCTGTCTCGACAAACAATTAGACAATTGATGCATCTGTGTGGTGTCCCTTTTTGACCATCTCTTGTTTTGGGCCATTGCAATTTTGTATTTGTGTGTATTGCGGAGTGTGTGTGTGTGTGTGTGCGGTGTGTGCGGCGTGTGTGTATGTTTCGGAAACGTGAAAAGGGCTGTCCTATTCCGGATACTGTTTTGGTTGTTTAAATGCAACTGTTTCATAACTGTGACTGCATTTTATGTTGCATTTGGCTGGTGTCAAGTCCAGCCGCCACTTCAAGTGTGCAATTGAAAAATGTCCTGTAACAGGCAAATGCAAATTTGTGCCATGCGACCATGCCGAGCCTTTCTCTGTCCCTTGTGGCAAACTGCAATATTTGCAGAGCCCCTCCTAGTTCCATGGACTCTATGAAGATTTTTGTTATTACTTACAAGCATTTGAAGCAAAAAAAAAACAATATTGTGGAATCATTAGATTACTTTAAAGTGCTGTGTCTGTATTAGGACTGTCATTGATATTGAGCCATGTTATTGTTTGAAGAGATTTTAAAGTTAAAACAAATTTTACTAACATTGAAAATTTAAAAGAATAACTTTTAAAAAAATATTGGTATTTAACGAAAGATTTTGAAAAAAAACGGTAATTTTAACAAAGCCTTTTAAAAATACTGGTAGTTTAACGAACCTTTTGAAAAATACTGGTAGTTTAACGATCTCTTTGAAAAATACTGGTATTTGCATATTCTTTTAAAAAAAATACTGGTATTTGCCAAAAATTCGGCATATTATAAATACTGGTATTTGCGCGCCACATTTAATACTGGTTTTAACCAAAATAGTGGGATTTGTGATATATAAAGGCTGCTTGTGGCCACGTCAGGATCAGTTGTGGGGCGGGTGGCCCGGCGATCGGTCGACTGGATATCAACTGCTGACGGACTTGTAAATTTGGAAATACGCTTAAATCAATTTGTAACCTATTAATATAAGTCTTTAATGTATGAACTGAGATTCTTGTATTAACTGATATTCTTTTTTGCAGGTATTATAGATTGTGAATGACATTTATTTGGAATCAAAGCAAAGCTCAGGAAAATAATGAAAAATGAGGTAAGTTTAAAACTATTTCTCACTTTAAAATATTAAGACTAATATTTCCCCTGGTAATCATGCTGCGGACTTTGCCTGCTGATGGTCTTCATAATTATTATTGTCGAATTCTACAAAAAACACTAAAAGATTATTCGAAATACTTAAACAACTTTCTATAGTTTCTATTCTTTATATAAACTTTTTTAAGCCTGATTTCAATAACAGAATTACGTATCTTGAGGTTCAGTTAAGCCTATTGAAAAATTTATATGAAAGTCGAAATTTGGAAAACATAATTGCGATAAACAGAGAATATTTAATATGAGAGCTCAAATTTCATTCGCAATTCTGTTCGTCTTAAACGTTTCTAAAACTCCAAAAGAAACCAAGCAGAAGTAGGCAAAGGCCAAGCAGCCATCATGATATCTCATCATAGTCTCTCAGCTTCACAGGACACTGGACAAAAGGACAGTCAGATCCATCCCCCGTAGAAAAAAGCAAAGAAAAAACAAAAAAAAATGCCAGCCAACTGATACTTATCATTGTAAGCTGCAGCTTGGCTGATTAAAATTTAATTTTTAATTTAAAGAATGTTTGTATTTTATTTGAGTCTTGTTGCGATACAAATACGAGGGAAAGAGAAAGCCCAAGAAATACAGAGGGGCATAAAGAGACAGAGACAGACAAACAGAGAGAGAAAGAAAGATAGAGAGAAGGGTAGCAAGTGCCTTGAAGGTCGTTTTGACTGTTGATTTATCATTACTTTATGCAAATTGACCGCTTACCTTTGCTTTTTATCTAAGCATCTGTGAAAACTTTTACCGCTTCTTTTTTCAACAATTTTCCTGTGTAATGGCACTTGTATACCCTTTACCAACCCCTCAGTAGAACGGGTATACTGAGTTTACCACAAATGAGCATATATATAAAGTGTATTTATCATGCATCTTTATTTTTTTGTTATATCCTACAATCTTCATATCTTTATTCTGTCTTCTATCAGAAATATCACATTCGACGCTGAATTAACTGTAATTTCTTTTAATTTCGACAGAAAAATTAATCCTGACTTGAAAAAATGTTGTAAAACGTCATCAAAGCCTTTACTTTGATCTATAGATAGGCAAATATAAAACTATGTTTCAGCATTTGTAGTAAAATAAATTATTAATCACTCTCTCATGATGGCTACAGTGTACAGTGTTTTTGTAATCTATTTGGAGTCCCAACATATAACATACTAATAAATATATAACTGTATCAAGATTATTTTTATATTTCAAGGACATGGTTTAATATTGATAGACTTTTTTAGGTTCTTTTACACGAAACACTTAAATACCACTAGCAAATTCAAGGAATTAAAGTGAGATTATACATTTAGTTTATATTTCCATCTTTCTCATCTTGACAATTGTTTAATGCATGAAACTGATAGTTGGCATTTAAAAAAAAGATGTTGCTCTAGCATTTTGCCTATGTAGCCATTTCTTAGTGATTTCTTAGTTCAATTACTCCAATTAAGGGTATTTAAACTTCGACCAACTAAAGTAGTTCAACTGGCAGTATTCATTTTTTATGTGTGTCTTTTTTTTGTTGTTGTATTTTGTTGCTTTTTGTGCCACGTGCAATGTCAATGCCAAGCGATTAACATTCAATTAGCTTTTGGCTTCATCAATGATTTTATCGTGGCCATTAGGAGCGAGGTGAATGGTGGATGGCTATATATATATACACATACATATATATGTATATATGTATGCGCAGTCCTGGCTGGTTTGAGTGTAAATTGTGGCAAATTATCATTAGCTTGTGGTTGTTGTTGGTTGCTTGTACTCTCTGTGTGTATGTATGTATGTGTGCCCCTAACAAGGACAACAACGACAACAACATCTTCACATCTTCAAAAGGTTTTTATGACATCAACAGCTGTCGTTGACAGATTATTGTGGCGATTATTTTAGCAGAGACGAAGGCAGACGAAGGCAAACAACAAACAGGACTCAAGCTTAGGGGAAAGGCTATACCCCAAAGCATGGAGGCACAGAGAGAGAGAGAGAAAGAGAGAGGAAGACAGAGAGATAGGAGTTGGAACTGAAGATGAAGCTGGAGCCGGGGGAGATGTCTCTGCTTTGTGCGTTCAACTGGAAATTGTCAACAATGTTGTCATTGCTGGTGGTCTCTTTGTCGATGCTTGCTGCTTGCCACATGTGTTCTGGCCACTTAAACATCTTGTGGTTTTGGCACTTGTGAATAACTAACTATGTTCCACTTGGAAAAGTTGTCACTTTACTCCCTTTTTTTCTATATACACTCCTAGACACCTAGATCGCTCAAACGAAGATCCTTTGCCGCAATGTGCATTTGCCCTCCGAGAGTTTTGCAAATCAGATAATTTTGATGATTCTATTTATTGTATGTTTTAATGGGTTTTTTGCTTATTTGGTATTTAGGTATTTTCTTGCAAAGCGGCAGATGAATTATGATGAATCCACTTTACAATTAATATATTTTGTCTGGTCATAATATTCTGCATGATTAGTATTTCCGTTTGGGGTAGATTTCTGGTTTCCTGATCCTATCACGTATGCTCAATTGAACGAGAGAAACTTGTCATTTGCTAAATATTTTGTCAACAATGTGCCTATGTCCGAGAATTGTGTTGAAAATGAGTTCATTACTCGTGATGCTCATCCTGATGGTGAGTTTAAGTTTCAGATATTCCTCTTACCTCAAATGCCTTTAGATATTCTGTGCCAGCGATATATTCCTTTCCTGCGAGAATCTCGATAAATCGGAATCAAAAGTCACAATTCTGCTCATACTATCCATTTCTGTGAACATCTGTCTTACGATTGCTCTTCTGTTTGGTTTCTATGCGGGATTTCGAAACAAGTATTTAGTATTGCAATTGGTAAGAGCTTTAACAAATTTCTTTTTTCCAATTAAACTTCCAATAATTTGCAGTTGGCTTTCGTTTTGACTGCCTTCACTCTGAGCAAATTAACACTATGGATCATTGCGGCAAATACGATTCAGCAATTGAATGCCATTGGATTGGTAACACATTTGTGGTTCAGACTTTCCATATTTACATCGGTAAAGTGATCTTGAAAATATATTTGAAAAGTTTTACTACGTTATATGTATTTTCCAGATGCTGCTTATAGTCCTTGTAACATTATATTGCCTAAGTCTTCAAGATGTCTAGAAGCTTTTCGAAAAAGTTCCAAATATTGTTTCCAGTAAATCTGCAATCCAATCTATGTACATATATTATATTGCAGTTCGTTAACTGAGTAAAGTAGATTATTTGCAAATCGCATTTCCATTATATTCTGAATATTTTGGACCGTATCGAATGGACTTTCTAGATTTGCAACATTTTAAAGTTGGGAAAAGGGTAAAATTATCAAGCTTAACAGAAATGTTGTTCAAAACTTAAATAATTTTTCATTTTATTTTAAAATATCTAGATTTTTGCATTACAAATAAACCAAAAATGATTATATTGATATATCTCTCGTTCAAATCCCAAATATTCGTATGACTTTATTTACAAACACTTTCCTTTTCGTACAAAAAAAATAATATATTCTTAATTCTTAGCTTCTATATATACAATAATGGCTAGTTCGTGTTGGAATGTTCGTTGAAATGAATCATTTTGGTTGTCACTTTAAAGGTTAATTGGCTCTACCTTAAAGTTGAGCTTTCACCTTTTCCCTCCGCCACCCCACTATTTGTATGGGTGCGTAATGCTGATGAAGTTATCGATATGGTCATGTAGATAGCACGTACCATGCCATTTTGTTGTGTGTCTGTGTGTGTGTGTGTATGTGTGTGCGTAATCAAATTACATGCGGAATTATGGACACCCGCAGGACAACAACGGCAGCCAATAAAGATGACGATGACAAGATAAGCGCAAGTTGTTAGCCCATGGTAGAGTTGGGGCGGGGGCAAATGGGCAAAGGGGCAAAAGGACACAAATGTCGTCTGCTTTTTGCTTTAAATGAAATTTAACGATAAACACAAATAATGGCATTTTGCATTTTAAAAACACTTTGGTGGCGGCAAAAATACAAAAAAAAGGGCAAAACAGGACACCACGAGAACTGTGGCGACATTGACATTCGATTGCTTGCCAGGAGTCCAGGGAGAGAGAGAGAGAGAGAGAGGAAGAGGAAGAGGAAGAGGGAGTGAGAGGGTCAGCGACTTGATGCTCATTATACGCATTTCATTTGACACTTTTATTGGCACATCTGTCCATTGCTGATATTTCACACTTTGGCGGGTGGGTAAATTAAATGTGAATGTGCTCTTCCTTTCGTTCGTTCGTTGTCCGCTCGTTTCTGGTTTATGCGGGTCATTTTATGGCCAAAACGAGAAAGAACGGATACCGATAAGGAGGCATTAAATTTGTTCCGCACTTTGGCTGGCCATAAAGTCGTTTCTGGGCATCACATCAGTCAGTCAGAGCACTCAGTCAATTACGCAAATAAAAAAAGAATATGCTCTACCCCTACACTCTTCCCCTCTTCCTCTCCATCACTTTATACCGCTTCTCCCGTATGGGGAAACGTGTCAAAGTGCTGCAAAAATGCAGCAGCAGCAGCAACAGCAGCGTTCAAGGATGTTGGTAGGTCGCTTTGGAGTGGCTCATTAGGTGTTGCCTGCCCCAAGGTGTTGTGGGTAAATTGTGTGGAAAAACGCGCACTAAACTGATACACACACACACACACACTCGACTCTCTACACTTTGGAGTGCTTCGCTGGCCGCTGGCTAAGTGAAAGAGAAAAAACTGTAGCATACTTTTCCGAGCAAGTACTAGAACAAATTTGGCAAAAAAAAAAAAGAAAAATAGGTATATATATATATATATTGTATTTTTGTCCTTTTACAATTCGCATAATTAAAGCTCAGACCAGAGCTTGAGGGCCTTCATCATCATCATCATCATGGTCATGAGAATTTTCAATTGTCGCCAAGCAGTTGGGCCAAAAAACAGCATGTCGTCGCCGTTGTCGTTGGCGTCCAGGCGCATATCCTGCGGCTGATTAAAATCTATTAGAGTCAAAGAGATGTAAGACACTGTGCAGGCGGCCTTCATGGGGGGTTGCTTGGTTGGGTGGTTGGTCGCTCGCTCGCCCACTCGCCCACCCGCTTGTTCTTGGCTGTTTTGCTGGGTGGGTGGGCCAATATGACTTGCCATGTAAATGTCGACATCAACGCAATTGAAATGCATGCGGCGGAAGCTTCCAATTTGTTAAGAATATGCCAAACGTGTCTAACGACTTTAACATCAAGTTTGCCTCCCAAATAAACATTTCACTAAAAATGAGACCAAATAATAAATGAAATATTTATTCTCCTAAAAAGAAAAGAAACTAAATAACATTTCCTTAAAAAGTCACAATATTGTAAGCGCATGAAATCCACTTGCATTCTTATTTATTTATACTCAAACTCTTTAACTTAATTGGTTCTCCTAACTATATGTAATTAAAGAAAGAATTTATAGTCATATCTATAAAACCAAAATCAAATAGTTCAACATGTTGACTAGCAAATTAAAGAAGTTCAGCTTTAATAAACATTCATCTTAACTTTGTATAACTATGCGAAATTTAATAAGCAGTTTAATTTGTAGATGTTTTATTTGTAAACTAAGATAAAGTGCTGTGAAAAGTTAATTAAAATTTTCAATTAGTTCCTTGATCCAAACAAGACTGAAAAAAAGTATAGAAATTTATATGAAAACTAGGCAATTACCCAGGGGAAAAGCTGAGCTCTTCGAATATCCAAAAAGTTTGAATTTTCATTTAATTTCATTTAAAAAAAATTTTTATAATTTGTAGTAGTAAAGAGTATTTGAATGTCAGTATAATTTGAATTTAAACATTTGGCGCCTTGTTGTTGCCGAAAGTCGCACACAAAAACTTTATTTCTATGCAAAAGTTTTCAACGGAAATTGTGCAGCTGTTTTGTGTGAGAGGAGACACACGATGTAGACTGCCACGACACTTGTTAGCTGGCTGGCTGGCTGGCCTCTACTTAAATATCTCTGCAGAATAATGCTTGTAAAAATTTGTTGAAATTTTAATTTAATGGCAACCGCATCATGGCAATGGAAAACTCATACACTTACAAACTCTTGTTAAAGCATGCGAGAGAATGAGTCGCAGTTGCTCTTTGCTCTCATTCAATATGATGTTTCATGATAAAAGCGCGTGCCGTATGCCATTTTATCGGCCAAAAGACATTTGCCGGGGTTCAATAATGATTTTCTTATAAATTATCGCCGGCAACAAATGTGTCCACACCCAACGACACAATCGTTTCGAGGAAAAGATGGAACATGCAGATGGAGACGGAGATGACGATGGAATGAGAGGCATCTCACACATTGGCACGCATGCATAATAAAGTGATTTTAAAAGGCTCTTTGCTTTTTCGTCGTGCGGATACGTAAAATTTCCATTTTCTTATATGAGCAACGAAAGGCGGGGAGAGTGGGCAACGGAGTGGCAGCAGGCTGGCACTCAACTTTATTGAAATTGAAGTGGATAGGTCCCGCCAAAAGATAATGTCTGTCTGATAAAGATCCCAAACCCTTACTTATTTAATAGACTACATACATTCATATGTATGTATGTATACTCTAACAATTGGTTATTGAGAATTGTGTAAAAATGGTGAAGAAAACAAAAGAGACTCTTCAAATAGCATTTAATTTAATGTCAATTGTAAATTATAAAGTCTTACGATCCGCCTGTTGTAGCTAATAATTGATATTTTAGCTTAAATTGCTTTTTGATTCTTGGCGGCTAAATTTAAATATTTAGTTGTAACGATTTTTTTCAAATTTAGCCCGTTTTAGCTGGAACCGATCTGTTTAGCTATCAGTGCTGTCAATTTTAATGGCTAGATTTAAATTTAGCACATTTTAGCGACATTTAGCAGATTTCATCAAAAAGAGCAGAGCTGGTATCGATTTCTGGCAACGCTGTCAACTTTTTTCTGTGCGATTTTGCAAGTTGTCATTAAATTTGGTTTTAAAAGTGTTTAATTTACTTTTAAGTGTACACGAAGTAGTCGGGGCATAAAGTCAATACGATCAACGTTGAAAATATTATATTCGCATTGAAAACACTACGTCGGTCTTTATAATTTCCGAAAAGTTTTTATTTTGGCCAGGCAGGGGCTCCAGCGGACGCCGCGAGGTGTATGTGTGTAAAAGTCCAGTGTGTATGCAAGTGTAACCAGTAGGTGCAACTAGTAAGGTACGTGAATTTTCCATTACTCTTTCAACATCTTATTCTTAAATGAGCAGAAAACAACAAAAACTTTAATAAATGCAGTCTCATGGGAGCTCCACATCTATGTATGTACATACATACATATGTATATGTATGTATGTGGTGGTCACGGAGCTCACATGTTTTGTGTGCCCATACTTTAACACTTGAGTATTAACTCATTCACTTGCAATAAGTTAATATTAATTTCGATTAAAATCTCTGCATAAATTTTACTAACTATGTGAAAGGGTATGCAAACGTCAGTATGGCTGAAGCTAGTTCAAGCTTTTTACTTTTCTTTCGGAGATTTCTAAGATTTTGGGCATTTATTTAGGATTTATTTTGATTTACATATATCTGTAATTCAGTTTTGAACGTACAATATTGGCGTTCTTGCCTCTCATTAAGTTATAACATAAAGCTAAATCGCTTGCAAACTGATGGACTAATTGACATACATAGATCAACTCGGCTATTCTTTTGCATTTTTATGTTCGTTATAAACACTTAAACAATTACATAATATCCTCTGTGCTGAAAATGCTGGTAATGCAAACGGTCGCCTGGTAACATTTTGGTCTAAGATCTTTCCGAGTCCTGGTCCCCGGGTCATATAAACAATACATCAAAAGTTTATGTATATAAATGTGTACGACGGACCAGCGTGGATGATAAGTAATCCACTTTGCTGTGCATCGTTTTCATTATTAACTGTTAGTTACAAATGTGTCAGTGGCAGGCAACAATAATAACAACAACATGAACAACAACAATGGCGCAATAACAATATTAAATGCAGTGCAAAAAGCGTCAAGTCATAAACTGCTCATCAGTCCTTGCCACTGTGCGGCGCCTTGTCTGTCGTCTTGCCGCGTATAACTGTAATTATGCGAAACGCAAGGCAAAAGTTCTATATACTATCACAACTCATTGTCTCGACTAAAAGGGATGCGGGTGAGGGTGCGAGTGGGGGTGTAGGGGCCAGGAAGTGGCAAGAGCCGGCGGCAAAACATGCCACCAGAGGAACAAAGTGTTGTCTGGGGCCTTGCCTCTTTGACGCTGATAATGCAATTTCCGCCGAATGCCACTGTCAATCCCCCCAACCGCCTTTTCCCCCTTGTAATTTACTACTATGCAATGTTTCATTTTTGTTCATTTTTAAAGCCATTGTAAGGGGAAAGGGGGCCCAACTAGGAGGAGGCCGACTAGTTGGTAGCTATTTATCTACATAAAGTTAATTGAAAACATTCAAATGCCTCGGAGATGATGATGATGACTAGAGCGAGATGACTGCAAACTGCGTGATGTGTCAACATCTTTCGTGGCCACATAATCCCCAACCCCACCTCCCACCCCTAAGCACCCCGCTGACAAAAAAAAGCAATGGCAATGACCACACTTTCTCGTTCACCTTTTTTCATTTCGTTCGCTTTTTTTTTGGGCCAAGTCTTTATTACAAATTGGTTTTCTGCACTCACTCGCTCCATTCTCCGTGAGCAATTTGAAGCTTCAAATGAATATGAAACCAAAACCAGAACCAAAAACCACTGCCCAAAAACAAAAAAAGAAATGTGCAAAACACAAAACATAAAAGAGAAAGAAAGAAGAAAAAATAGAAAAATAAATTGCATCTCTCTCGCCAAATGTGTAGGAAAAACGTGTCCCAGCTAGCTCTCTAGCCACGTTAACGAAGTGAAATCGAAAGTTTGACTGCGGTCATACGTGGGCCGAATCCACGACAGAGCCACCAGGCGCCGTGTCATTGTCTATCTGCTGCTGCTGCTGCTCCCAGTTGGCTGTCAGATTGAATGGTTTATGTGTGACACCTTTGACCGGTCGTTCGGTTGGGTCGAGTTCGAGTTTACCCTGACGATATAAATTAAAATCCAGGTGAAAGCTTTAAGCTATCATCAGCCAAAACTACAACTCGAGCTCAGACAGAAATTAACTTATTGCAATTGGAATTCAAATTTTGTATATCTCTGTTTGCCTGTCCCAATGTGCTCAGAGGGGACACAGAAATCTAAGACACAAAACTGAATTAGGTAAACTAGACACTTTATTTCTTCATATTTGTGAAATATTTTTTTTCTACTGAAATTTTCTTTAAAAAATATTCAAATTAAACCAGATAAATCCATCAATTGTAGTCATATACTAGAAAAATAAATAATTTCTTATAATTATTTGTATATATTGCAAATCGACATTTACATACATATATCCGTGTCAGTTCACATGTCTTGACTTGTCATCGTTCTGATTCTCACAACATTGATTCCATTAAAGTTAATTTTGGTTTAATTCGAGACACCACCCCACTCACCCCCGGCCCTATCCGAAAAGAAAGGAGCGCCCCCATTCGAGTAAATTCTCTTTTTTCTTTTCTATTTGTCCAACAAAAGTCACGTGGCATTCATAATTCTTAAAATGCCGCCATCAGAAATTATGTAGCAATGCTAAGTGCACCTCCCCTTCCTCTCCCGCTAGATTTCTGAGCTCTCTTCCTTACCTCTTACTACGTGACCAGCATTTGTCGCTGCCCGCTAAAGTATGCTATGATTTTTGTTCATCTCGCTTCCCACCCAGACACACACAATGGGAAAAAGGGAATTGATTTTGGGTATTTCTTTTTATATTTTTTGGGTTTTTAGGGTCCAAGAGCTGTGCAAGCTGATTATGGAATTAAAACATATTTTTGTGTGCAACTTAAAAACTTTAAGTGACAAAGGTTGTTGTTGGCTTTGTTATTATTGTTGCTGTTGTTGCTGCTGCTGCTGCTCGTAGGACGTGACATTCTTTTGCTTTTGGAGTTTATCACGTGACAAGTTTTGTAGTTGCACGCACACACACACACACACACAAAGAGGGAGACTAGCAATGCGTTCCATTTTCATTGTTGGGAAAAACTGATGACGGGGCCGGGGTGCGGTGGGGGGATAAAAAAAAACAACTTTTCGTGTGTGTGAAAAAGAAATGAATAAGCAAACGAAACTACAAAGAAGTTAACTACAAAAGCGAAACTGCGAAAGTGAACTTGGGTTACAAAGGCGTTGAATAAAAAAAAAGGAATGTAAAAACGCAGATAAATAACATTGGATGTGAAAATAAAAGAAACGAAGAGAAAAGAAGGTGCAGAAGAGGGGGGATAAGAGAAAAATAAACAATACGCCTTTTGAAATGCTAAACGTGCCACAGACTCGAACCCACACACACACAAAGAGAGAGAAGAGAGGGGAGAGGGGAGCAGAGCCTGCAGCACTCTTCACACTTCACAACCAGGAGCAGGACTTCTCGTGTGTATTTTTATTAGCCACCCATCCCATACCCCTTACCCCCTCTGTTTGCTGCTGCTGCTTCATCGGTTTATCTTTATCTTGTTACTTGCCAAAAACATTTATCTTGTCGTATTTATTTTGTAGCACATTAATTTCGTTTCATGTTTGAGCACAAATTGACTTATTTGCATTCGGAATATATACGAAAAAAAAATAACAAAAAAAGGAACTGCCATCAGCTTGGGTGGGTCGTGAGAAGCGGCTGGGAAGAAGGGTAGGAGAAAGGGCAGATCTCTGCCGTACAAGCCACAGGTGTTGCAACTGTCAAATTTTTTGTGATTGATTGATTGGAAGGCTGACAAAAACCAAAAAAAAATATAAATTATGAGATTTATTTTGGAGGGGGAAAAAAAAACAAAAGCGCCACGCCAATCATTTTAAATATTTAAGACAGATTTATATAAAAAAAAACGCTCAGAAATTAGACAAAAAGGTTTTTGGATATGGGATTTTATATCATTATTATGTATATTATTTGTGCATATCTCGTGTAAATAGAATGTGAAAAACTCCAAAAAGTTGTACCTAATATCCAGGGCTGACTTTCTGGATAACCCATTACCCGCATATGTATATAATAGATTATATTGCAAGTTATTAAGTTGGATTTATTATTATGCAAAAGCCATTCATTGACAGCAAATGTCAGAATTTTTCACAGATTGACTCAATTGGAAAAACTAGTTAAAATGCGTTAGGACATCGTTGTTTTAAATTTTCATTACATTTTCCACTTTATCAGAGTTAAATGAACTGACATTTTCAGATGACAAAATGAAATATCAACTTCAAACTAACCAATTCGAAAGCCAAATGAAGTTATATTAGGTAGCCGCAGCAGCAGGAACAGCAGACAAATGCATTTTTCATAAAGCAGACAGCGATACGTGTGTGTGTGTATGTGCAGAGAAAGGGGGGGGTGGGGTGGGGTGGTACTACTAACTACTACTACTACTAACTGCTACCTGCTACCTGCTACCTGTAGAAGTCTATCGACAGCAGCAGCAAAAGCAGCAACAACAATGGCCAAATGGCAAATGGCCAAAAGCGCACAATGTCAACTGAAATTGCGATTGCGTTAAAACTCTATAAATACCAGAGTAACATGCAACAACAACAACAACAGCAGCTATAACAAGGACAACAAGGACATGCTGATATGGCAACAACACAATCTAATCCGGTTATTGCATTTTAAATGCGCTACAAGCTTTCATTTTGTTCGCCTGTGGGTAGGCGGCAAATGGCAATGGCAATGATTTAAGAGTCGCCGCTCCTCCTTTGCTCCCAGTAGAACTCAGTCCCCTGCCCCCCTCTCCCGCCTCCCAGTCAACTATGGAAAATTTGTACCATTTTTTGTGCACTTAATTAATAAGTCAATAGTTGAGTACAAGGTGTGGCATCGTAGATATTTTTTGTTCTGCTATCGCAGCGTTGAAACATACAAAACTGTGAAAAAAGGCTGGATTTTAAATCATTGAATATATCTTATATCTAAAACGTCAAACATTTGTCTAGCAAGAAAGTTAAGCATCAGTTGCTTTTTGTGTCTTTAATAGTTGTTTTGTATCTGCAGTGTTGGAAAATATTCAGGAAACGCAACATTAAGCTTTCATGTTTTTTTATTGGTTTTTTTTTTAAATGGTTAAAAAATTTTAAATTTTGCCCATAGTCCTCTAGCCTCACACACACACACACACACACACACAATATGTATATATATAATGGCCAAGTGGCCGAGTTGGCTAGCCTTCATATTGATGCTCGTTACAGTTTTAAATTATTTGCCAGGCAATTAATGTCGACCTGTTGTGACATTGAAGCTCAGTTCAGTTCAGTTCTCAGCTCAGCATATAGCATATATAGTAGTTCAGTTCAGTACAGTTCAGTTCAGTTCGGTTATTAATTTGCTTAACAAATAAATCACCAAAGTGTGCAATTTGCAATGGTAATACGCTTATCTGGCACCACAGGCAGCCGCCAACAGTCAGCAGGAAACAGAAACCCAGGAAAACCACAAGCCAACTCTTTTCAAAATTTAATGCAATTTAACAGCATATTAAACAGCAGGAGTCTGCGGCGGCAGCCCAGCCCAGTCCAGACCACCATCCATGCATGCCTGCCTGCCTGCCTGCATCCATGTGAGTTGAGAGAGTAGAGGGAGCAAGCTGTGGAAATCCTTTTGGCAACAGTTGTGGTTATTTGCAGGAACACAGGAGCGCAGGCAGACAAAGTTTAGATAACAGTTTGCCGGAGCTGCTTGGCTGCCGCGCCACCTGCCGCCAATAAAGAGGCTAAGCAGTAGGTGCCACCTTCTCATAAGTAGTAGCTAAAAGTCAAGGTACATATGTAAGTGAGTGCCGGGTCTAGAGTTAGTTGGTTATTCATGAACTTGTAGAATGGCTAATCAATTGCGCGCACATTGAGCACAAATCAAATTACTAAATTGCCACGTCCAATGGTTTCTTCTTCTCCGATGCTCATGCTGATGCTGCTGCTCCTGCAAAACTTCCCTAAAGATCAACTTTGCTCAATTTGATTTTTCAACAAAATACCAGAAGAAGGGGGGAGAAAAAAAACTTTTATTTTTGTGCGTTTTTACCTGTCCGCCCTCTCCAATCCCCACCTATTCGCCTTGACTTGTCTTTCTTTTCTTTCTTTTTTTTTTGCCTGTCGTTAAACAAACTTATCCAATAAAAGTTTTGTCAACATTGATTTAAAGCTGAGACGAATGCATATATCTGGAATATAAGCAAAAAAAGAAAGAACTGAGTGAGAGATGAGGGGGGAGGCAGAAGAACTTGAGATTTTCTTACTTTCTTTGTTTGTCAGTCTGTGTGTGGGTGTGTGTGTGTGGGTGAGTGTGTTTTATCATACACATGTCAAAATATGTTAAGACTTGGTTAAGCGGAAGATAGGATTGCCATTACTCTTTCAAATTTACCCTGAACCAAAGGGTTCTTAAAGGGTTAAAGGTCGCAAAAACTGTCCAATACGGGCTAAAATATTTTGTCGATCATATCAAAATGTTTTAAGTAGTAACATTTACTGTTTGTGAAATTTGAAATCTCACAACAGTTCGTTGTCGCTCATGTGCTCAAAAACCTTACTCATGCACATTTATTAAGAATTTAATTACTGGCTCTAACTAAATATAGTTTTAAAAGCAAATTCCTCTATCTTTACGTCCCGTTTATTTCTCTTGATCCTGAATCTTTTGCTTCTTGATGAAATTTGGCTCTAGAGAAAAAGTATTAATGCTGGAGCATGTGTGATTATTTGGTACACGGTATTTGCAAGTCGAAATCTCGTTTTCTTAATGCACAATATTGTGAGTGACAATATGCCTGTGCAGTGGCAACCCTGCTGCCTATGCTTGGCAACCCTTTCTCTCTAATCTGACCCACTTATGCTTGGGGGAAAAGAACCCAACGCTTATTATATACTTAAGCCCAGTTCTTTTTTTCACTTCTTGCCCACAAACAGAAAGTGTTAAGCATGGCGCATAAGTAGAGACCGACCAGTCGAAAGACAAAGTTTTTCCACTGCAGCCTAGTTGCATTGTTTTGTGTGTGTGTGTGTGTTTGTGTTGGCTCCCATCGCTTGGGAAATGCATTCACTGAAGGAGCAACGGCGAAAGCGAAGGGATCTCTTTCGTCCACTCTTTGGACTTAATACTTTAATAGTTGGAAAAGTTTACTCAGCGTTGGCTTAAGTAGCTGTTACTGTTGTTTCTTATTCACTCTCTCTCTCTATCCCTGAGTGTGTGTGTGTTTGTCTCTGTAATGGGTGGATACTGTCTTTAGGTAGTACTTCAAATAACTGTAAAACTGCCAACATAAATCTAGCCACAACATCTTTTATGTTGTGGGTACTAGCGAAAAGTTAATGCTATTTGCTCAGAGAGCACAGCACGTGAACTTTTTCTTCCACCCCCAAACCCCAACCCCAACCCTGATCCCAACTCTACTCCATCTGCCCTCCACTCAGAATTGAATCTTAAAGCGCGATGGAGAAACCTTTAGCAAGATTAAAAAGTTGCGAAAAGAAAATAACAAATTTTTGATGTGTATCTTTTGCATATTGAATAAAAGTCAAATTGTGTTTGGCATACTAAACAACAAAAATCAGTCGAAAATCGAAAGCAAATCTACTTCTCTTTATCCGACCCCCCCGAAATTTACCTAACTCTCCTCCCAACTGTCTCTGTTTCTTTCTTTGTGCTCAAATCCTTGGGCTCGCTCGTGGAAAAGTGATTTTTCTTGTTGGACTTACAGCTTAGCCAGGCAGGCAATTTCCTAACATCTCCACAAACGACGACGACGACGACAAATGCTGCAGACTCGACGGATTTGACTACAAAAACAAGTAGAAAGAAAAAGAAACAAGTTGACAAAAGTTTTTTTTTTTTGGGGTATTGTCGTCAATTGTTTTGATATCGAATTGGTCATTCGTTCTTTAATTTATTCAAATGTCATGAAGAAAATAATTACATATTACATTTAAAATTCTATAAGCAACTCACAATAATTTATATCCATTTATATTGGACTCAAAGAAAGTCTAGACCTTGTCTTCGACTAATCAGTCAAAGAGATCAAACTTCTTAAAAAATTTACCAATTCTGTGGAAGATCTTTCTAAGTCAGCCATTTTCTTGTACTTTTCTTTACCCATCGTTAATTAGATTTGTAATTTTGCGAAGCATCAAAATCCTGACTATTTCAAATATTCGAAATCTAGTTTTTCAGTTATAAATACCAAATAACAGATAAAATTTGTATTTATATTAGGTTGGAAAACAATAGAGATTTTATATTTTATGTGATAAACTCGTCATTTCTTGATCAAATTGGACAAACCATTTGTTTCTGGTTTTCGGTACTTTAGTTGAGAATTTTTGTCATATGCGTATATCTTGAAAAATTCTTCATTCAATTTAATATTTGTTGATTAAAATAAAATAATGAATGAATATTTGATAGTAAGTAGATTGATTTAATGATTGGTCAATATATGCCTAAAGATTCACATCAAAAGTTTTTTATAAAATCTTTTATATTATATCCTTGTATGCATATCTATACATATATGTATGCATGTGTGTGTGTGTGTGTGTGTGTGTGTGTTCTTTTGGTCAAATTGGTCAAGAGAAGCGAATGAGGGCCATTTACATTTGCAGCTTATTTATTTCGATGGCCTCTCATGTTTTAATACTGTTGACATTTAATTATTTTTATGGAAAAATATGGATGTGAAAATATTTTAAATAAATAAAATGTGCTATAAAAACAAGAAGAAAAAAAATTTAACAACAACGAGTAAAAATTTTGCAGCATTTCAAGCTTACATGGGTAAATGTTGTTGGCCAGTTGGCTGGTTGGTTGGGCCAGAAGTGAAAACCGCAATATTTTGTCAAATGCCAAATGCGCGCCTGTCGCCTTTTGGGTTGTTGGTCCAATAAATATGTGTGCATATGTAAAGGCTAACTAGAGATGTGCCATGAAACTAATTGGCATCAAGTGCAGGCACTCATTGGATGGATTAATTGTTGAAGAGACCCTCGCGCCGCTCTTGTCGCAATTTTAATCATAAATTATAGTGTCCATCGATCGGATCGTGTCGCTAATGAGCCGAATGCAAATGCGAATTGATGGCCCTTCCATCCCCAACCCCGCCCCCCCCTCCATGTTTCTGATGGTTCGGTTGATCGGGTTGGCTTAAGGGATTAGGGCCAGAGCAGCAGCCAGTTATGCAGAGTTTATTTGTTTATGTTTTATTTGTAAATTTTTGCGGTGTGAAATGTAATTTAGTGTAATTGTTTTTAATTTCCATGCATTTATAATTCAACAAATTTGCACGACACCAGCAGCCCCGTTTAGAACTGGTTGCGGGTAGACCAGTTAACAGCGCTCACGGTTCCCAGTTCTGGGCACAAGGCTCTTGAGTGTCATGAAAGGCTCATTTACTTTTGTGCACATAAATTAACAAAACTGCCGCCATTTGGCTGCAGGTTATAAACAGACTCCCCCAAACTCGAGAGTCTCTATCTTCCTGTAGCCTTCGTCTACTTCAAAGCGCGCGTTAATGAGTGGTGTGGGGGGATACAGAGGGGGGGAGCAGGAGCCGCACCACCAACACCAACTCGCGATGTAATTATGCAAATTTTTAATGAGTGGGAAAATTGTGTGAGAGCTACTGAGCAACACGTGTCCATTTTGGGTACATCGTCCTCCCCACCGTTTGCCTCCCTCTGTCTCTTGCTCACTCTTCTTCACCCAGGAGCAGGAGTAGCATCATTGATAAAGGCCAATTCCATCATTTCGGGTAAGTGGGTAGCCTCTGACTGGCCCACAGCTGTTGCCAATCCATTTACCGCACATACCTATTCCAAACACATCCCCCCTTTCGTCGCTCCCCTTCTCTCCCCGCCCCTCAAACTCACACTTTCTTCTTGCAAAAGCCGAGAGTCATGAGTGGAAGCTGCTGAGCTCGTTTGATTGCTGCTGCCTGTTCCGGCTGCAGCTTCAACTTCATCTCCCTTGGCCATGGCATTTACTCTTTAGGTTTATACAGATTTTGTCAAACAAAACATGAGTTTGCACTTTTATGTGTGGGTGTTGTATGTATGTGTGTATTAGTGTCTAGATGTGTGTGTGTGTGTGTGTTTGAGCTGCTGAAAGCCGATTTGAGTTGAGCTGCTGCCTAACTGAATTGCCCTGGCCCACCAGCATTAAGGGTAAAAGTCTAAGCTCGTATTTCTCTATAAAATCTTTCAACATACTTATATGTATGTAGTTAATTCTATATTTAAAATAATTCAAATGCTATATAACAGAATTTAAATCTATATATTCATCTATATCTAAAAACTCAAGGGGGGGTCTTATTATTGAATGTATTTCATGTTTATTCGAAAGGAAAATATCTCGAAAGTGACAAAATGAAAATTGGAAAAGTTATGCGTTAATTTGCCACATTGATTGAATTCACAATAAATGGTGGAAAAATATGAAAAATTAAATGATTCACTTGTCGATTTGCATAAAAATCAATGGCAATGCACAAATTCCACATACTTCGCCTCTTTCTGGCCTAGTCACAACTGCAACTGTGTGTGTACTGTCTTTTTCAATTAAAACAATTTCACATTTACATGCATAGTCTCACACACACGCATACTCGATACGAGGGCAGTTTGTTAAGTAGCCAGGAAATGGCATTAAAGTGTTAATAGAAGTTTGTATGACTAACAAGCGATTGTTTCATTACGTTGAGTGGATTTTTAAAAGCCAATTTTGATCTGAATCGGTCATCTATAATTTATATTTAAGCTCTGCTCTAAACGCCTTTGTTTAAGTCTTAGCAAATCAAAGTGGGAAACTTGAAATAGAAGTGCTGGCTGGTACCTGTCAACCTGCCCTCGTATATATATGATGCTATGTGTAGTTGGCCAGCTTCGCTTTAAATGCAAATGCAGATTTTTAAGCCTTGCGGCAGCTTTTACAAACAGATTGTAAACAAATAAATGCCGCCAGTGCAACGTTGCAAAGAGGCAGGCAAGCTTGCTGGCTTGTAGGCAGGCAGAGGGACAAAGGGAGGAACAGACACTCCAGCATTCAGCCACGCAGCACTACGAGCTTATTGAGTGGCCAATGTTGGCCGTTGAATGCCGCCAATGGGGCTATATATACATATATGTATATAGAGACGGACGGTTTCTGCAAAGTTGTTCATACCATTTCATATTTTTCTTTTATATCACTTTGTGAATCTGAATCTGTATCTGTATATACTTTGAGCTCCTCTACCGAACGTTTTTCACACTTAAGTGGTTAAATTGGCTGTGATAAATTGTCACAGAGTCAAAGTTGCCGCGCTGCGCTACTCTGCGGGGGCACCTCAAGTCACATAAGTCACACACACACACACACACACACCAGAGAACGAGAGAGGGTAGAGGAAAAGAGCTGGGGCAAAAAGCAGCGTCATAAGCCCATAAGGACATAAGTAAGTAAGAGCAAAGGGCGAGAGCAGCATAACCAGGAGCAGAAACTGCTGCTTATTCATAGAGTTTACTTGCCTGCTGCTGACAGTAATCATAACGCATCAGCTCATCAGCTCATATTATTACACAGCCAGCATGGGCGTAGTCCAAAATATTATTCAGGGGCTTCTAATATGCTAAATGTTGGAAATATTATCAATTGGCCAATTGTTACCCTAAACTCCACGCCCCTGATAGACAAGAGTGTGACATATGACAACTGGGAATTAATATGCCAGCCAGGAAAAGAAGTATGCCAAAAGTCAATGTCATAATGAGTATGGGATGAAAAGATTGGGTGGGGATAGGTTGACATTGGGTTAGGAACTGGGGCTGGGGGTTGGGTTAAGCAAGTGAGTGATGGCAACCTTTTAGCTGCAGTCACCAAAATTAAATGTCTATCCAAATGAAACTAGTTACTCTTTATTATTAGGCGAATTTCAGAAAAATTCACAACTTTAAGTTAAGGCTCAGAACACATTACACATGATAATTCTATATTTTTATAATATTTATTCATCAAAGTTTCAGAAAAAAGTTATTCAAATGGAATCAAGGTAAATGCTTTTATTCTATAATTAACTACTCTAAAATCACAACAAGTGATTCGAAAACTATGATTTTTGAAATGTTGAGAAAGGGAAATAGGAGAAAATTAATTATTTGATCAATTTACTGTGATTCAAGATGCATAATAAGACCCATTTTATGAAAAGTGGCAATGCTTTTAATCAAATTCTAGTACAAAATAAAATAAAATATCGACAACTCAAGAAAAATATTTAAAATATGCATGAATAAAGTGCGTTAAACGTCAAAAATAAAGTGTCTCACAACTCCAAAAAAAATTTGAGACTCGCGACCTTTTCGAGTTGTAGAATACAACTTCAAAAATAGAATCCAGAACTCGTCTTTATGATACAGAAATTATAGATTTTTCTTTGGTTTTATACATATAAAGTGATCCATTTTTATATCTTTAAAATAGTTATCGATCGAATAATTGCAAGAAAGAAACATTAAATTCTTATGCGAAAACTAGTTTAGTACTCCAAACAAATTGGAGCTCTTTTCTTTCGGTTTTGACCAGCTCACCGCGTGTACACATTGCCTTAAGGCAAAGTTAGTGATATTCCTAGCAACCGTTGAGCGGTAGTGTTGATGTGCATATCATTTTTATGGGTATTTCATGCAAAATGTTAGCAGCAAGGACAGTTCCACTTGCTCCACCGCTCCATCTCCATCTACATATTCCCCCCGTTTTTTTTTTCTTTCCTTTTGCTGGCTCGACTTTTTTTTTGTTACTCATGTGTCTTTTGCTGTCTCTAACTTGCCGGCTGACCGACTGCATTTGCAATTTATAAGCGTCTATGTATGTATCCCCCTTACCCCCTTCCCATTTTGCACAACCATTCATGGACATCTATCTGTTGGGGTTTTTTGTCCACTTGTAGCTACAAAAGGAAACAATGGAAATGTAAATTGTTTTTATGTCTATGTTTTAATTTTTGTCCAGCGAACGGCGACCGACCGAATACCGAGTGCCTAGTGCCGAGTGTAGTGCCTTCTGCATATTTGGCGGTAGGCCTTGTGAAAGGGATTTCTGTCCAGTTTTTTGATGGTCTTTTCTTTTTTGCTGTTTGCGTATCTTTTGTTGTTGGTTTCCCCCTTAGTTTTCATTGTCGCTGTCATTGGATTTTGTTGCTCTTTTTTTTTTGTTATTGTTGTTGTTATTTGGTTTGTTTTGTTAATTTGCATACGCGCAACTTGCAACGTTGAGGAGACAGTGACGTAGATGGAGATGGAGCTGGAATGGGAGACAATGTGCTTTTGGTGTTGGCCATTGCACCCTGACGGCGGGAGCCATTCAACTTGTTCATGACATTGACGTATACATATGAATTACATAAATGTTGAATATAAGGTAAGGTAAGGTAAGGCCTTACCTTACGAGCAACCTGGGAGTCAGAAGAACCTTCATTAGCTGCCATTAGAGGAGTGAGGAGCTTCAAAATTTCAGATGAAATGAAATACAAAACACGAAATGAAGCTTGAATTATTCTTTGAGATGGAGATGCAAAATGGAAATGGACACATGGCCCTTTTCTGGCCTGCGTGTGTGTGTGTGTGTGTGTCATTAAAGTTTCATCAACGCGGCAAAACAACAAACCCCTCAAATCCCAAGAGCACCGCAGGCCAAAAAAGGGAAGACAAGAGAGAGATAGGGAGCGGGGGGAGAGCTTGGGGGAAAATATGTTCTCTGATATTGTCATTACATGCTTCAAGGATATCTTTCTGTGGCGTAACCAAGGCAAATGTACTTTTGACAGTTCAACTCTTGAAAGGGTTGACCAACTCATACAACTACCCCACCTCCCAACCCCCCTTTCCGCCCCTCTGGAACGTCGAACATCGGAGCTGACCCCAACAACCGCAAAACGAAACAGAAAACTCTCTCTGAGCACAAAAGATTTGTTTGTTATTTGCCAGAACAACAGCTGCTTTTCTTTGTCTCTGTGTGTGTGGGTGTGTGTGTGTGTTAGGCATAATGCCTCTGGCCAAGTGGGAATGGATCTCCATGGCCCACACACCGCAATTTGTGCCCCCAAATTGGTTAGTTTAATAGTTTTGAAATGATTTTCCTCTTCCAGCAACAGCGGCAATAAATGTTAGGTTAGTATTTAAATATTTATTAACGAAAAACGGCAATGTGACCTTTTGGCCTTGTCCCCTTTGCCCCCTTGGCCTTTGCCATTTCCATTTGTTGTATCTGTGTATCTGTATCCTGTATCTGTATCTGTGGATGTTGCCATCATCAGATGGCGCATACTCCATCCATTCATCCAACCAGCCATTTATCCATCCAACCGTCCCTCCCTCCACTGGGCATTGGCAATTTTCGTCTTGGCCAATCAAGTGACTTGTTAACGCGCAATATGTATGTATACATGTTCTTCTGGGATAATGGATAATTGCTTCAATTCTAAACACTAAATGTATGTGATTTTTATTTCAAAATAATGTATTACAAAAATGAATTCCCAATGAAATTAAAACGTAGAATATTCCCTCAGAATTTACACTAAATATTGGCGAACACAAAATATTTCGTTAACAAAAAATGCCGAAAAGATTGGTTGTTGGCCAAAACTCAATAAAGAGCACACAAGTGTGTGGGTGTGTGTGTATATTATGTTGGCAACATTTCTACTAGCAACATGTTGCCAAATAAACGTTGTGGAACTTATGTGTGGAACGTGAGGCATTGAAATGTTTGGTCGTGTTGCCGCACAAAAAAAGAATTAAAATATTCTTTTGATTAAGAAAGTTCGAATTATTTATGGATGAATATTGACCAGCCATAAAACCAAACACTTGACTTTTATCAATAGCCAACAACCACCACCACCACCACTCCCCTGTCGCCACGCCCCCTCTCGGCCATAAATAAACTGGCGAATTGTTTACCCCAAGCGAAGTTAACTAAGAAATTTAGTTGCCAAAATGATCTTGACTAGCATTTTTGTGTGCTTTTGTGTGGCATCGGCCATCAATTATTTGAAAACGCGTCGGCAGCGTAAAACGATCAAAAATCTCAAGGGTCCTTTCACTTGGCCCTTGCTAGGATCAATGCACAAATTGTTGCTGCTGACGCCAAAAAGTTAGTCCCATTGGCTGGCATTAAGAGTTCGTTTTTTGTATGCCTAAAAAGATTTCTTTAACCGCAGCGCTGAATATTTAGCCAAATATGGGAAATTTAGTCGCTGTTGGGTGTTCCATCGTCTATTCATACCAGTGGCAGATCGAGAGCTGGCCAATCAACTGCTCCATAACGAGGAACATTCAGAAACGGGTAATCAACTGATGAGAGATTGGCTAAAGGATGGCATTCTAATGTGCAACAAGGATCAATGGTCACATCGTCATCGGCAGATGACCAAGCTCTTCGAGCAGAAGAATCTAATGAATTTAGTGGAACTATGTCGATATCAGGCTGTTCAATTGGAATTGAAATTGTCCGAGAAGGCAAATCGAGAGGTATTCAATGCCTGGGAAGTTGTCTCACCCATTGTAATGGATTTAATGATCATGATCACTTGCGGGGTAAAACCCACAGAGGATTATACCGTGGCATTGAAAAGGTAAATGATGGTGATGCCAATCTCTCCCTCTCTCCCATTCTCTCATTGCGTATTTTTAGTTTAAGTGAGCTTTATCGGCAGCGTTTCCTCAGTGCTCAATCGGCAAATCGGTTTACCTTCTGGCTAACCTGCCCCCTTATGCGGCGACGACAATTGCGTCTAATAAAACAACTAAATGCCAATCATATACAGTTTATCAATCAGAATAGACGCCAATGGGAAATGCAAGAGCAAATTAAGGGCAATTGTTTCACAATAGAACCGCAATATCATCAATCCCTATTGGACATTTTACTCCAAAGTGATTACACAGAGCAAGAAATCTGTGGCGAGTTGAATACTTGCAACTATTTGGGCTATCTATTGTCGTGTACAACAATTTCATTTGCTCTCGTTATGATTGCCCGTCATCCGGATGTTCAAATGCGTTGCCTGGAGGAGGTGAAGAAGGCCAGAGATTCGGCTGGTTGGGATCTGCAACGTTTGCCATTCCTTGAGTCTGTTATACTGGAAACATTGCGTCTCTATCCCCCCCAAGCAATAGTGGGGCGAGAGTTGAGTTCGGATTTTCCCTACAGTTAGTTGAATTCAATTTGAGAAAATCAAAATGTAAATGTCACGTCTCTCTCACATTCAGCTCATTCGGTGGTGGGTAATGGAGATCTACCATCTGGAGCTGAGATCTATGTCAATCTGTTTGAGATGCAACGCACTGGAGATCATCAATTGGATGCCCATCATTTTCGGCCCTCACGTTTTCTCGAGAATCCTCCCGATTTGCTTAGCTTTGGTCTCGGACCACGCTCATGTCCGGCCAGGCAATTCACTGTGCTGCTTCTCAAATCCCTGATGGCTCCCATTCTAGAGAAATTTGAATTGTTGCCCTATGGTGATGCTCTGCAATTAGATTTGCAACTTATTCTCGGCTCACGAAATGGCTTTCAATTGGCATTAAAAGAACGTTGTTGAGTACACGAAATAAATACAAATTATGGGTAACGCTTCTTTGTTTTTATTCAATTCTCTTGCGCATGCCCATCTGGAAACCTGTGTCCGAACGCATTACAATATTAATGACACACTTGACCGGTTCACCCAGTGGCAATAGCTCGAATTCTCTCACAATTTTAGCCAGCATCATTTTCATCTCGAGTTGGGCGAATTTTTGACCTATACAATTGCGGGGACCCGCACTGAATGGTATATAATTGAAGGCTGATCCACGATACGAGGATTCATGACGCTCTGGCTTGAATAGCTCTGGTTCGGGGAAGTTTTCGGGTGTATTTTGTATACCATAAATTCCGATAAGTACTTCGGAACCAGCTGGCAAAGTGCCATTGCCATATTTCGAATGTGCTATAGCAAAACGAAAAAGAATTATGAAGTAAACGATGATGATTAATTATTTGACACTTACTGTACTTGAAATCCGTTTGCAATTTGCGTCCCACCAAGGGCACTGGTGGATACATGCGCAAGGACTCTTTGATCACACATTCCATGTACTTTAGTTCGTTCAGATCCCTTATGGTTATGGGACGAGTGCGATCTTTGCCCAGAATCTCATAAATCTCTTGTACCAGCTTGGCCTGCACCTCCGGATGGCGTGATATGGCCGCCAGGCAGAAGGATATGGCACTGGTTGTTGTGTCATGACCCTCGAACATAAAAGTGTCCACCTCCTCGCGTATCTCGTCATTCGATAAGGGTTGTCCATCAACTGTGGACTGCAGTAGGACATCCAGGAGAGCCATTCGCCGCTTAGTGCCCACATCATCATCATCATGATCATCAGCAGCAGCCATTGGCATTGCTTGATTCCTCTTCATTTGCTCCTCCAAGGCGGCTCGACGCTGTTCTATCACCTTGATGGTATAATCGTGCATGGTGCGAATCATTTGCACTTGCCGCCACTTCAGATGCGGATGGGTCAGGGTGAAAAGCAGTTCATTCTGTAGATAAATTGACATGAAACGCCAGCTCAACATGGCAGTGCAACTAAATGAGAAGAAACGAAATTATATCATTGTGATTCCTGGAATTCCTGGGAATGGCTGTATTTATGATAATTTTCTACCGATTTTCAAAGTTTTAATGTAGTTTTCATCGATTTTTTATCTACTTTTAAATGCCATCAGCGCTTTAAAAGATTGCACAGCTGGGGATTTTTGAGAAGTTTTCGAAAAGTTGTATAATTTGCGCATAATTTCGATTTTTCTTAGGCTGTGTTTTATACAATTTTCAACCGATTTCGAAATTTGTTATCTAATTCTTATTACATTTTTACATACTTTAAATTGCAATCAAAAGCTTGGAATTTTGGGGAAAAAAATTTCGACTCGATTTTTGAAAATTTTGACAGTGTATACACTGTAATTTTTTTCAAAAATCGGGTCAAAATTAGTTTTCAAGATTTGAATGCCAATGTATAGCTCATATTCAGAGCAGCAAAAAAAGACTTGACTTTTTGTAATCGGCCAAAAATTGGCATAGTTAGAGGTTTGCAAAGTTGAGGTTTTTGCGTTCATTTTGGAATAGTTTTTGAAAAATGTTTGGTCAAAATTGAAATTTCCCAAAGTTCCTGGGAGAACTATGCACTACTTACTCATTGACTGCATTGGCATAGGGTGTGCCCTCGTTCTTTTGGGCATCCACTTTGGTGCCCATCGCCGTTTCGGCAATAATGTCCAAGGCAGCCAGACATATATACGAATAGATATCGAAGGCCTTTCCATCGGCCCGTTGAGCCAACCGACTAATACACATATTCGACTGGTTATCGAAAACCTCAACGAATTGCTCCAATATGGCGAAATGGAATGTGGGCGTTATGATCTTGCGACGCTGATGCCAGACCTTTCCATCGCTTAGAAGCAGACCATTGCCTAGCCATTGACCCAATACCTTATATACAGGGTGCTTCACCAAATGCTCCTGACTGCTCAGTATCTGTTCATTGATCTCGTTGTCGGCACTGATTATGAGCAAGCGATTAAATATCCAAACCCGTTGAAGGGCACCCATTTTCCTTACATGTTCACGACTCACTTTGAGGAAATCTATCGATGGCAGAATGCAGTTAGAGGTTTTAAGGGGGTTAGCGATAATCGTCATAAATGTGAGTGTTAAGATTAGCCCCGCGATTACAAGCCATTGAGTAAAAAATAATAAACCAACAAATTTATATTTATTGATTACTTCGATAACAATGAAAGTTATAAAAAACGTTTCTATACCTTGCATTCATGGGATGATAGGGCTATATTAAAGTTGCCAAATGTATGTAACGGGCAAAAGAAGCCTTTAAAGTATATATTCTTGATCAGCATGAGAAGGGAAATTGATATAGCCATATGTCCATCTGTATGAGGGCCTAGATCTCGAGAACTATAAAAGCTAGATCTCACAATTTTAAAATGCAGACTATATGTTATGAATATTTAGCTTTGAGTGAATTAAAGTGAGTTAGAAGTGGTTTTTTCACTTGGTGCATGGTATATCCAAGTCGGCACGGCGACTTTCTTCATTTTAAGCTTGATTAGGATTAAAATAACAGTACATTATAAGTGCATTCAAACAGTTTAAAGTGCACCGTAAAAAATTCCATTGATTTGACACAAATTCAAAGAGAATATCTACTACAATAATAAATCAATATGGCAAAAGAAAACAATGCCTTTTCTACCCTAAATAGTAAAGATAATTAAGTCTAAATACTACAATTATATTAATTGGATTCTCTGTTTTATTTCGACTGTTTCAATTAAGCTACTGCTCTTGTTAAAAGTGACGATTAAAATTCCATTCTTCATTCCCATTTGGACATTTTTATTACTAAAATGAACAAGTCTTTACAAACTAAACAATGATAAAAAGTTTAATAGACTCAGATAATCTTGCTAGTCCAAAAAATATATGTATAATTTATATGATCGAAGATGATAAAAATGCTTGCAATTTCTATCGATCTGGATCAGTTTTTACACGTATGTAGGTGTTTTTCAGGTAGATGACTACGACAAGGTCTTCAACTATTTCAAGTTTTGCTGTTGCACATTTACATGTATAAATATTGTACTTACATCTGCATTGGCGTTAGATGAATTGAATTTGTTGTTATGATTCAGCTCTATGTGAGTCATTTCAACTTGTTTTGTATTATTATTATTATAATTATTTGTAAATGCAATTGGCGTATTTAAGTGATCTTTAGAAAATTCGCTAGATTGGATGACTCTTGCAATAATTTAACATTGGCTAATTGATTTGTACACAGTTCCCACTGTCCTTTGATCGCTTTAATTGTGTGGAACACAAATTGATTATTGTTTTGTTTTATAATTATAGTACACACGATTTGTGCATTAATTAATAGATTATTTTAAATGTTCATTATTATTTGGTTGTTTGTTTTTGTTTATGCTTGCAAATACCTACTCTGTGGATTCATTTGAGTCATAATGTGTAGTGCACCCACTAATGGGGGGCAATATGGACCCGGCAGATTCGACACCGCCTGGCGTCGCGATCTCTGGCCATTGTGGATCACCCAGGCGGCCGTCAAGAGCAGCGCGACTATAGCGAACAGCAGCATGATTGCAACTAAACAAAAAAAAAAAATAAATAAATAAACACTTACCTCGATCAACAGCCCAAGCTTCTGCCACTGTTCAGAATTCAGCTGTCGATGTCGAGGGATTTTCTTATCGTAATTGTGCTATTTCAGATTATTCATATATGCTGGTTTCCTATATATACATATATATTAATAACGTGTACTTTGTATGTTCATGTGTATCTCGAATCGGTCTATTTTAAGAGAGCAGCTAGAGTACAAATACTTGTTTATTAATTGTTTTTAATTTAGCGGCGATAACGAAGTTCTACCGTTTTTTTTTTTTGTGTTTATTCTTTTACCAAGTGGCGTTAGGTTAATGGGTGACGCTGGCTGCTGGGTGGCATACTCCCATTCATTGATGCTGGGTGGACTATTTCTTCTTTTTTTTTTAAGTAATTTCCGTTAGAGACACTCGTGCGGAAATTAAAACATTTGCCCTGATGATGATGGCAACCTCCATACAAAAAGGATCCATGCAAACAGTTGGACATGGGATAGATGGATGAGTGGATGGATGGATGGATGGATTGGCATGGGGGCCCATGGGTATCTGTCTTTGAAAAAACTAATTAACAGTAGCTTCCTTCTGGGTTGGGTGAGTTGGTTTGGTTCCCAGGCCGGCAGAGGCAGGCAGGCGGACAGGTCATGCCACTTTGACTTTGTAATGCCATTTAATATATTATTTTAAATGGCAAAATGGTCACTATGCAAAAATAAATGCATATAAGTAGATATGTGAGTGTGCTCAACACACGAAAAGTGTTTTTAATTGTAGACGCAATGAGCATTTTCAATTTTCACAATGACTGTTATAAATAAATGCTTGGATATACATACATACATACATACATACATACATACACATGTATACAGATGTATGTATTGCGTTTCGCTTTTTTTTTATTTTTGGTTTTCATGCCATGCTGCATTGCGTGGCTCAAAAAGATTTTCCACATTAATTTTGCATATTAAAAATGCAATTTGTTGTATTAATTGCAGCATGTGAAATGTATCAGACAATGCCCATCCAACCAACCGGCCAGCCAGTCGGCCAGCCAACCCACCAACCAGCCGTAGAATCAAGTCACGTTGCCATATCCAGCGCAAACAAGCCAGCCAAACGGATAAGGGACCATGGACAACGGACATCACGTCGTATGCGTGATGTGAGTAATACAATTGAATGGGAGAGAGAGAGAGCGAGAGAGAGTGAGACAGAGAAGAAGGGGAAGAGAAATTGAACGAACCAAACCAAACCACGTGACCAAATGCAGTATGAGAGAGTTGGATATATATATATATGTATATATATAAATTTAACAAAAAACAAAAGAAAAACCAAGAAAAAACTGATATTTTGTTTAAGGTTTCGAATGGCCACACAAATTGATATAAATGACGCACAGAAATGAAGCGCACTGAATTTCTCCAACATAGAGCACAAATTAAAGAATGGATATTAAAAAAATATATACAAAAATATTTGTTCCAGTCAAAGCTCTGCTGGATTCTAGATACCCTTAAAGGCTTTGATGATCAGTTTGATCTGTCTATCATAGAAATCGCCACACCACTTGATTAAACTTCGTCCAGCTCAGAAAAATTATAGCAACGAACAATAATTGGTAATGTCAGTCTCAAGTCCTCGCCATTGCCTCTTCTGAATTAACTATATTCACAAATGCTCTCGATAATTTAAGAAAGTTGTGTATCGCCTTTGGGCAGGGTTAAAAAAAATTTCTGGAAATCGAACAAATCGTATTCACCTCTTCTTCCGATGATCAAAAATGTCACAAGATTTCTTCCCCCACTTTTATAATCCATTTTCCCATCCAAATGGCTCAAGATATCAAAAAAATGCTCAAAGACTAATTAGATCCATTTTTATATTTATTGAAAAACAGTTTGTATTGAAACACAACAGTTTTACTTACTAAATTAATTAGTCTAGTTATCACTTATTGACATTAAATTGCATTCGTTCAGAGAAATTCGGCTTAATTTATGTTAATTACCTGTATAAAAATGCGTTGCACTTCATTGTTTTAATTGATTCACTTCGATTTAGGTGCAGAAAAATAAAAGCGCGATAAAAGGTATTTTTTAATTGCAACAAAAAGCAATTGATGTTAATTATCAACTATACAATTTTTGTTCTTGAATTTGATACACGAATTATATATATAGAGATATAAATTGTTGTATCTTAGGCTTTTGTTTATATAGTACATTCGCTATTAGGTTTAAGCATATAGAGGCAAAGTCAATTTTCACTGTCATGCATCAAACAAGTCTATCGCATTGGAAATAGTATGCATATATACATATATATATATAGGAGAATGGAAAATTGTACAATTGAAAACCAGTTTGACCGAACTCATTGTGATGGGCATTCTCATGGAGTGCAACTATTTTACATAAGTACAGAATGACTTATAATATATAAAAGAATCATATAGACAGAGGTATTTAATAGTCTATTTGCCCCTGACATAGTATAATGTTGTTCTATTTGATCTTTAAGCGGATATTTTTCGATAACTTTTTCGGCCATGGCTCGAATGCCCAGCCAAGACTCTTGGGCCAAGAGACGTATTTGATCGGGGGGTGGGAAAAAGCCATGCTGTCTGCCAGACAACTCGAGCACGAAGGGCAGGGGAATCCCTATACTGTAGGCATAGTCGAGGCTAGTGCCCCCAATTATACCATATTTATAGCCTGGCCTGGGCTTAAATTCGGTGTGGTAAGTGCCACGTATGGCCTTCGCTCCGTGCTCAGCTATCTCATGAAGTTCCTGATGGTTCTTTGTTTGTACACTATAACGAAAATTGTAGAAATTTTATTTTATTTACTTTGAAACACAAAAAACAGGAATACTTCTGTTTCAATTTACCTTCCATAGACCCAAGGATAGAATATAGATTCATTGTGTGAATGCAATGATATATACATTTTGCCACTCCCATTGCCCACCAGATCAAGCAATATATCACGAACTGCAACTGACTCGGATTCAGAGAAGGGTTTACTACCAGCATAATGTTCGCTACAGGGATCTGTTAATTCCGGATAGCCCTCTTGCCAATGTACATCGAAATTGCGATTGAGATTGGTGCCAACGCAACCATTTCCATTCGGCGAACGGGTATTACGCCACCATTTGTTCACAGTTCGTGAGAATTCATAGCCATCTGGATTAGCCAATGGCATAATGATCCAATCGTAGTCCTCCAAGAGATGGGCATTCTGTTCGAATTCATTAACCAATTGATCCACAACATAGAGAGCCGCTGCAGGCGTTATCCATTCCCGGGCATGTATGGCAGCGTCCATAAAGATAACATTCTTTCCCGTTCTCTCATCGCCATTTGTTATTTTGATGGTTTTGAGCACACGATTCTCATAGGATCGACCGGCATCATTGAGCATTACGCGTTTGCCATGGACCTTTGCAATCCTATCCAAATAGTCCATTATTTCATTATAACTTTGATAGTCATCCAATTGCAGCCCTGGACGAAGAATCCCTTCGACTCGAGAGTGTGTGAATGCATTCGCCTGAGCGACTATGATGAGCAGAAATAGAGCAGCGGATTCGTTCAGAAACATGTTGTTGTTTCGCAGACTAACAAGTCACTACTAACATAGTAGCTTTCGATCACGCGAGAGCGTGTTCAGTTGGCGCTGATCATTAGATAGAGATAAGACCCTGTAAATAACATTCTCTTCTCTATTTATTCGCGATATTATCGTTGAGAACATAACATCAGAAACCCAGAGAAAGAGAGAGAGAAATTATAAATAAAATTTATAACAAATTTTCAAATATCATATTCGAGGCACGAATGCAATTTTATTTTCTGGCAAAAATCCATCGATCGATCGTTCACGTTAAACTCTGATGAAGGGGTTCATGAATAGAAAAAGAGACCAAGAAAAATGTGTCCAAACAACTTGCAACTATTTCTTCTCTGTCATTTTGATACCCTTCTCAAAATACGCGTATGTGCACATACATACATTCAAGATCAGCTGACTATATCTGACATTAACTATATATTTTTAACAATTCCAATAAGAAAACAGTTTTTTCTTTTTTCACATGGGTATCAAATAGTTGGGCCCACTAAATATTAAGTTGAACCCCGGCCGTCCCTTTGGCTTTATACTCTCTAGTTTTTATCTCATTTTACGGCTTTGCCATTTTGCGGTTTAAAAAGCCATTAAAAAATGTAATTATGTTGATAAATACGTCTTACTGGGCATTTTGCATTTTTATTTTGCTAACTTCCTTTTGACGGCATCCTCGCTCTCATCCTCATCCCTCATCCTGATGGTGGTCGTGGTCCTTGCGCTGGTTCTGGTTCTGGTCTTCGGTTGTGATGCCATTGCCACTCAACTTTAGCCACGAACAGCAGCAAAACAAAAACAGTTCCAGCAGCAGCACGGCCTTTCTTCTTCATCATCATCATTATCATCATCAGCAGCATCCTCAGTGTTTCTTCTTTTCAACTTTTAGCCAACAATTTAGTTGCCTTGGTCTTGGGCAAATATTTTATCATTGCGCCTTTTTGCACTCAAGTGGGTGGGAATGGTAAGAGCAGGAACAGGGACAGGGGCAGGGGCAAGGACTGAGCGACAGAATGTTGGACTGTGTTGCATTTAAGCTGAGTTTATGGCTTCATTTCTTGCAAATTGTTGCCTTTAGTCACATTTGACTGGTAAAACTACTTTTTCACTTTTTCATTTTGCTCAAAAAAAAAAGAAAACCAAGAAAGGAGAAAATATTAAGATGAAAACTTCATCACCAAGGGCCAGTTTTTTGGCTCCATAATCAGTTTGGTCATTAAAATGATAGCCAATCTAATGAAGCTATCATTTATGCAAATTATGAGTAAAAGAAAATAGCAAGGAAATTCTTTTGATTTGCCCATTGAACAGAAGTATTTATTACACAGGGCCGGACTATCAAAAGGGGGGGGCAGTCAAGTAAGGTTGTCTTTCCAATGGGAAATCTCTTTTCTAACTTCATTGAAATCAAGCTAAAGTTTTTTAAGTTTTAGAAAATTATTATTAAATGGTTTAATGATATTCATGTCGATTATATGCGACAAATAATAATTGCTGTGCGGCCCTGAGCAATTGACTATTGACTTTTGAGGGCTTTCTTTCGTTTGGGAAAATTAATGAGGCTGCACAAATTTGATTTCAATTTCTAGATTGGACCCTAACACAGTTGTCAATGTGCATAATTTATAACGACAAGAAAAAACCAGAGAGAAAAAAAACAGAATGAGATTAGTTCATAAAGTGCGCCCAGTTGCTTGCTCCTCTCTCACAGTTATTCGTTCAGTGGCTGTTTCCTGCGGGGTCCTTCTTCTGCCCACTTGCCATGCAAGTCACGTAGCCGTTCATGTCCGATTTTTAAGTTGGCGCTGCACAAATCACGTAACCCAAACCCAAACCAAAAGCAAACCAAAGCCAAAGCCAAGAAAGAGCAAAAAACCAGAATCAAGCTAATGTCGTACTTGGGGCTATTTGTAGTGCACTTTGTGTGGATTTTTTATGATTTGTTTACGCAGCCAAAAACACCCAAATTGAGACGTGAGTGAAAAATCGTGGCCAAGATTATGCTTAATGTCTTTCGTTGCAATCTTTTAGTGTTAACTCCATTAAATTATGTCAATATATGTATGCATAGCATTTAACCCCTGAAGAAAAATTGACTTCAAGGAAATCGGCTAAACAAAAAGAAATTTTAGATATAACCGATTAATTGACAGGATCTGTAGGTAGCAATCTCTAAGCAAAAACAATCAAAAACACATTGATATATATTTTAATATTTAAATGCATAAAAAATTGAAATTGGAATGGAAAAAAACGGAAAAAGAGAATTTCATTTTTATACCCATTGTTCCTATACTTTAATCATTTATTTTACGCATCCTTTCAAAAAGTATTCCAAACTGAAAAATACTGAATTGCAACATTTCTATCTATGGCAATCGAGTATCGTCTTCATTATGTGGAATTTGTTTGCATTATATTGAAACGTCATTCAATTAAAGTAAACTAAACTTTGCCAGAAGAGAGTATGAATTTCAATACACTAATTTGACTAAGGACATCCAATTAAACTTTTGCATATGCTAACGGCATTCATATAGTAGCTTGGAGGCAAATGTTGTTAATTAACTAACTCAGCCCAAAACTTTGTGGGTGATATTAAATCTACTAAAACTAAAGAAAGTGTTATCTAGAATTTGTGAAAGACTTTCCCAATAGTAAAGATATTTAACAGATATACTCAAAAAAAAACTTTATTAATGGAGATTAAATAACATTTGTAAACAAAACAAATAACAATGCCGCTTAGTAGCCCCAATGAGTGCCGAAACCGTCGAAGGTCATGTGGGAAACGGTCTCCGCTGGCGAATAATGAACAATAGCTGGCTGATGACTAACAATCGGCGATGGAATATGGGCATACTGATGCTGCGGCTGCGGCTGTTGCTGATAGACTGCTGGAGTCGCCACTGGAGCTGCCTGAGTGAAGAGATTGGGTTGTTGATGATGAACTGCAACTGGAGCTGCATAGGTCAAAGTCTTGGCAATGGCCGGCTGATAAACATTATTGCTAATCCTTGTGTCCTGCTTATGGACCTGCGAGAAGGGTGTGGCCACAGACTTGGCATAGTGGGAGACAGTACCATCGAAATTCCTAACCACATTCTGATGGGTATGCGCCACGGCATGTTCGTCACTCAGATAGCTAATGCCAGCCGCTGGTTGGGCAATGATTCCGGCCCAGGCGGGAACGAACAATAGAACCAGCACTGAGGCAGCAAGTCCAAGGATTTGATTAGCCATATTGAGAAGTGGAGAGTGTGTTGAGATTGTGAGGGAACTGCGACAACTGTTGCTATTTGTGGCTGCTGCCAAGGCATATATATACATATGACAGCAAAAAACAGATTTGGTCAGATATGTATATTACTTATTAGTAGGGTCGAATCTACTATATGTACATAGTTGCTGCCGCCCGCACTTGGTTCGACATAAACCCGTTTCGCTTAATGCGATTGGCTTTTGCGTGACTTTCAGTTATCCATTTCTCTATCTCTTTGATCGTGGCAAATCAATTTTACAATTTTACAATTGCCCCAAAACTTAACGTGACAGCAAGTGGCTTACCTGTCTGTCTATCTATATTAGACGAGTGCGAGTGCGAAGGCGAGGGCGAGGGCGTGGCTGACCCACTTATCTATGTCTAGACATACATTATTGGCCATATTGCATAAGCAGGTCTGAGCAGGTCGCCGCACTTGCTCCACTTTCAATAGATGATTGGGTTGCTGCCGCCGCCAAAGATAATGATGATTATAACACTGATGATGATGATGATGATGATGTCGACTCTGAAGTGCCATCAAGTGCAAGAAGGTATGCCCAAAAAACATACAAACATCCAGCACAATTTATGGCCCATTGGAGATGCATTAAAGTCGAGAAAAAACGGAAAATTGTTAATGCATTTTTTCAGTTTCCAGTTGCGCTACTCTCTTCTCAAGCCTTTTTCAAGTATTCAACTGCTGCCATTGTACATTATCATCAACTGGGTCAACAATGAGACACTTTATTGTGGTATTATCACAAATAATTGGAGGAGTTCCAACTCCAACTCTACTCACTTATCCACTCACAAATGATGGCCGTCAGCCAATGTGTTGATGTTAACAGAAACTTTAGTCGAAATCCACTTTACCTTTTCAAACATATTATATTCTTGAATCAATTTCTAAAAAAATTTCCTATATAAACGATATATACCAAATTATTTTAAAAAAAACTGCTCTCAGAATTGTTCTAATGGTTCTTTTTATTTACAGGTTTTTTTGGATAATCAAAATAAATATATAAAACAAATCGACCTCACAAGGTATGTTCAATTTTCATTATACAAATTAAAAACATAAAATTTTTCACTTTTTCACCTTTTCTCACCTCTCGGGTGAAGGAAAACTATTACATATTTGGGTTCAGGATCCACAATTTATTCTAGGAAAAAAATTACTATTTATAAGTATTTATATTTATTATTACCCACATACATTGAATGGGTCCTTTTTTTACCCATAATGAAACTCGAATTGAATCTCGATTTGGATAACGAATTATTGTTTTTAACTTTAACTTTTGATTAGTATTTAACTCAATTGACAATAGTCGTTTTATGATTTATCAAAGAGAATGGGGACTTTTGTTGAGTGTAGATTTTTGCACTTGTGTAACCATTTCGTTTGATCAATTTGCAGTACTTTCTGTTCTCATCGTTGTTGTTGTTGTTGCTGCTGCTGACTTTTCAATGGGCTAACACCCAGCACTTGGAGTTGAAGTTGACTCGTTGTCGTTGTCGTTGTCGATTTCGTTTTCGATCTTATTCAGCTTTCATGTCCATAAAAATCGCTCAGCTACAATTGAGTTATAATGCAATTGGCAAACGTAAAGCAAATGTTGTTAACTTGGCAAAGAAACAGCAAAAGAAAGGAGAGTGGAAGTGGAAGGCGGTTGGCGATGGGGGAGAGATGGGAGGTGCGTCCATGTCCGATTTATCCTGAGCTGGTGGAGGACATTGTTGTCTTGACTGTTGCAAAAAGTTTTTGCGCAATGAAAATGACACATAAATAGCATCAAGTTCTCTACGGCATGAAATGTGATTACGGATACGTCGATTTCGAGTTGAGTTGAAGTCCAACTTGGGAGTCACCAACAACAAGAGTCACCTTTGTTTGCTTCATGTATACATATGTACATATGTATGTATGTATGTCTGGGTGGGTGGGTGTATGTGGGGTATGTGTGTGTGTGTGTGAATGTGTGTCCATTATGGTTCTTATGAAATTTGGCCCATAAATTGTATTATGGCATTTATGCTTGATTTTATTTCCGTTTCGCCCCACAATCATCGTCCACATGATTGTGTGGGTGGGATGTCTGTGCTCTGAATTGGCTTAAAATCGTTCTCGTCTTGATTCTTGGTCGTCGTGGTCTTCTTCATCATTCTCATCTTTAATTTTTATTGAACAGACAGGAATCACATGTGAGTGCTTAACATTTCAACGGTTTCTTTTAGAGCCCTTTTACACTACCAACAACATTGGCAATTTGAACTTCAATTAGCTGCATTTGGTCCTTCTTGTGGATCCTGGATCCCATCCCATCATCATGACCGCTCAGTGTTCCTTTGCTCTGCTCTCTGGTATACAATTACAAATGACGCGTCAGGGCCAGGCCAGGCCAGACCCAGTCCCAGTCCAGGCCGAAAGTCAATTACCAAAGAGAATGGGTCGAATCAAGCAAAGGGAGAATGGGAGAAAGACGCCTGTCGGACCTGCACCCTGCACTCCATTCGCATAAAAGCCCGCGCCTCGTTGGCTAATTGGAATTGAAACATAAATTAAAAGTCAAAGACGAAAACGAAGACGCCAGAATGCAACTAAAACTTTACGACTTCTCTTCTGGCTTTGGCTTTTTTCTTCGTCTTTCTTTTTTTTTTTTTGTTCTGGTCAATTCGTTAAGTATCGTAGCCCAACTCTCACTCATTCACGTACTCTACACATGGGCGTAGGCTAATGGGGATAATTGGGAAGGGGTGGAGGACAAGAGACACACAAAGGAGTGGAGCCATCTTATGTCACGCCAAAATTAACATAGCTTTCTCTTTTGCAAGAGGATTATAAATTTCAAGAATAAAATATATCAACTTCATAAAACATATGTGGATGGTCAAATGAAATCACTTTTATTTCTTTGATTGGAATAAAATTGATCGAAATAGAACAAATAATATCACCCTAAAGCAGCAACTCAAATAAAACGAATAAACCAAATAAGAGTGCTATTTAAAAGCCACGTAATCTTTATGTAGGTTGATTTAGATACCTATAAGATTCTATACTGATGCCATGTATATGTTTTATTTGAATATTTATGGAATTAATGAACCTCTTTACGATTCGAAACTACACCCATGTTCTGTGTTGTGTGTAATGTTTTGTAATTTTAACGTTTTGTCGTAATACTCGGACCAATTACGATAGTTTCTGCTCGGCTTCCATAGCTAATGTTGTTGCTCTCTGGAGCAGCTGCATTGACAGCTTAGATTAAGTGTTGACTATAAATTGGTTTTACTTTCTTAGCTATTTATGAGGCCAGTTGCACTTGCCGCAAGCCACAAACCACTTGCCACTTGCCATTTGGCAGGATGAAGTTATTTGCCACCGATTACAATCGGATTGTAAAACATTCATATTTCCACACACTGAATTCTAAAATGCTGTGCAAGAAATCTTAAATTTAATCGCACTGCTAAGGGTTAACCTAACTTTATCTCAAATATACCGTATGGTGTTCCATTGGCAATCATCCTCCATTCACTTGTATCAGTCAGCAATCGTCTCATTCACCTACACCGTCCTCCACCCACCACGCACCACCCACAACCATCCATTCAGCCTCATACTACCCTCGCTTGTGCATTTCTACTTGCTTTATGGCACAAAGGGGACTTGGCTTCAATTTTCTTTATATTACAACTTGATTTAATTTGACGTGAGACTTGCCTCTGGAACTCGAGCAACTTGAAGCTTGACCAGACCAGACTAGAAATTACAAATGAAAAAGTTTGGGGATAAACTTGAAGTTGCCACACCGAATGATTATTGCAAGTTACATTCAATGCGTGGAAATTCAAATTTACAAATTTTCCGTGCACACTTATATTGTATGCTTAATGAAAATATGAACAATTCCAAAAGTAAAAGTCATTTACCAGCTGCCAGACACAGGGAACAGAACTCTAGCGGCACTCCAATGGAATGGTAGGGGAGGGCAGCGGCTGATCTGGGCCGATTGATATAATTTCATTAAGCGAAGCTGGCTGCCAGCTATTTCTGAGCAATTAATGTTCCTTCACGCCCCCACAGCCTTCGAACCGCACCCTTGAAAATTTCCACACTCCACCCTCCACCGCATACCCCACTCCATTGCTCTACGACTAGTGACACTGCCAGGAGACCCAAAAAAAAAATTAAAATACGAAAAATGTTTGTAATAAAAAAAAAATTTTGAGAGCAAGCCGCCAACAAAAAAAAAAATGATAATGAAAATGAAAATGCATAAACAGAAACAATTCCAGATGAAGGAGGAAGCCAGTAAGAGGGAACGGGGCGAAAAGACGTTAGCTGTTTAGAAGTGGGGGAAGTTATAGTGGAGGGGCAAAAGGGGCGGGGCAACAAGGCTGTCGTGGAAAACTCATTAAAACTTTTTTCATAGCCCATTTGAAAGCAATTTGTAAATTGTGAAACTTGCACTTGGCCAAGGCGCGAAGCAAAAAAGTGTAATAATTATTGTTTACCCACTTTTTTTCTTTTTTTTTTTGGTGGGGGATTGGCGGTTGACTTGGCCTTGCCTACATTTAAGAAGCACTTGGTCAAGAAACAAGTGCCACCCGTTTAGTTAGATGTTTTCTTTAAACACAATAGCTTAGGATTAGGAGCAACAAAATTGATTTGTGAAATTAGGAAAGATGGTGCAGCTCGGATCAGATGAAACTTTGTTGTGCAGAGCTCAATCATTTTGCTGATAAAAAAGACCTTTACTCTCTATGTCAGTTCAAAATATATAAACTCTTTAAGAATCAACTTTAACCCGAGCCGATCTGATAATCGTAACAAATCCAAGGGGATTTGACTTCTCCTAAGCAAATTTGCATTTATTGTGTGTATGTGTATTTAGTTAATAGCCAGTTTGGCTTTCCGACTGACAGAATCAGGATATGTCATGACCTCCTATGCCCATGCTCTTTTGCTACCATCTTTTCATGTTGGAACGCCAAGGTCTTCGCCATCATTTTGAGACCGTGGAAAGGCTCACAATCGCAAACATTAAATCAAATTTCCGCACATTTCTTGTCGGTGGGGCCCATGCCCATGATATACGAAAAATGTTGTGTTCTCGTTGTGGTTAGCTTCTCTTTTTCTTTTCCCGCTGCCACAGCGGCACTTAAATATTCAAAGCGAACACTTTTTCTACACCTTTGCGTCTTGAATGGAGTTACTCCAAAGCTCCAGAAAAAAACCAACCCCACCACCCTCCATTGGCCGCACCCACTGCTATACCAACTTCCACTGATTTTTCCTTATTATTCATACGCTGCCTTTTCGTGTGCAGTGCCCAAAAATTCCCACAGGATGCAAGTCAAAGCCAGTCTGGCTTCGGGTAGATGGGTTGGGGGCTGCCAAAAGGGGCCAGAGGGTTTGGGCCAAAGCCAACCAGGTGGGTAAATACATATGCAGTACTTCAAAAGTTTTTATAGACTTCTGTTTTGTGTTGGCATTATAGAAAAATGGTCTCACTTGGAACTAAGGGGTACATACATACATACATACAAATGTATGTACATATATTCTACCAAAAAACAAATAAAATAAAAATAAAATCAGCAAATCCTTGCAAAGGAAGCCAGTTTTATTCGCCTTTAGTTTCAATAACAAAGTAATACTAAATTCTTAAAATACTAAAATAACATATTAGACATAATGGCATATAAATAAAAATTGTTTGTCAATCAAAACGGTTTGCCATACAAAAAAAAGAGTAGTTACCATTTATGTATTTATTTAGAATTGAATTCATTCATTTATTCACAACATTTTGATAAATATTCAAATTTGATTTATGAAAGTAATATACAATGCATTTAAGAGGTATGTTCTAACAGAAATTGTTAAATTGAATTAAATGAATTCTAAAGCTGAATTTTACTTTTCAATTGTTCAATGTGTTGTTGATGTGAATTTTATTTATTATGTATAATCTATTTTAGAAATTGTATTCATAAATTATAGTAAAAATGGTTGATTCTTTTATTTTAAATTGTTAAATTCGTCAAGTTCATCAAATTAAAAAATATGTTGAATTAAATCTTAAGGATAAACCAAAGTTTCCCACTCTGAGTTTCTGATATCAGTTGCGCAATCAAAAAAACTGTTTGAATTCGATAATTGCGAGAATGGTTGCCCTATCGATAGAAATCGACAGTAAAGGTACACTGCTCGTGACTTTCTATCGAATGGCACGAGCAGGGTGACCACACCACGGCAAAACTATCGATGGTCGCCAAAAAAAAAATAAAAAAACAAAACTATCAATACTATCGATACTGATTTGTGAAACTTCCAAATTGTTAAATATACGAACAAATACATGATAAATTAGACAAAACAGAGCAACCACAAGGAAAGTGGTCATAACGTTATTTATAAAAATTGTGAGAGCCCAACTAAGCGACAACAAATTACACAGTTAACGAACAGAATTAAGCGAGTCGTGACAAAACCGGAGAGAGAGAGCAAAAGATAGAGAGAACGAGAACGAACGATAGACAGAGAGCAAAGACAGCCGCTTTTTGCCCCGCACTCTGCGTATACCCCTGTTCTGTTTAGGTTTTTTTTTTCTTCAGCTAGTTGTAGTTGTGTGTGAAAAGAAAAGAATTTCCACAGATTTTACGCCGCATAATCCAGAGATATAGAGAGCACCCGAACACGACGACGACTACGAAAATGTTAATAAACCTAAAGGTGAAGACTTTGGATGCCCGTACCCACGAATTCAGCATCGACAATGAGGTAATTTTTGAGGTTGTCCGTCCAGAAGCTTCTTTAAGTCAATTTCCGATTGCATTCCATCTCTTTGTAGCTTACCATACGCCAGTTCAAGGACCAAATAGCAGAGAAGACTAACATCGCGGCAGAGAACCAACGTATTATATACCAGGGGCGTGTGCTAGCCGATGATAAGCAGGTGAAGGAATACGGTGAGTCATCTGGTTTAGTTTGTGTTTTGTGGCAGTTGGGTGCAGTGAAGCCAAATCCAATTATTTACACCTCTTCCAGATGTCGATGGCAAGGTATTGCATGTGGCCGAACGTCCGCCCTTCTCGCAGCGTGGCGCTAATTTTCGCAACAATGATGAACCGATGCGAACCTTTCGCAACGTGTCTCGACCTACACCGGGCGCTATGCGGCCTTATTTCCGTGCCCTCGATGGCATGCTAGTGGGCACGATGGCTATTCCAGTTAACAATCACAATCCAGCGGCCGGGGTGAGTATCTTTCTTTTTGCCTCTTATAAACAAACAAATCGAATACTAATCAAATAATTTTGTCTTTGGAATAGGCCCGCACAGCACCACCAAATCGTTTTCCCAACTCATCGTCCTTCTGCATTAACCGCATCACAGTGGCCTTGCACATGATTGACTGTGTCAATAATATAGCCGCCTATCTAGAGAATCCTGCCGTCGGTTTGAACAATCAATCTTTAGACATTCTTCAGCGCGGTCGCTGGTCCATGGAATCGACTGTGGTTGAGGTCGGCGTCTCATCGACTGACTTGCCACGCAACAACAACATCATCGATATGGTCCAAGATGCTGTCAATGCGGCTCTCTCGCGCGGCACCAACAGCCGTAACTATACGGTGGTGCAATTGCCCACTGTCTACACCAATGAGAGCGGGCAGACAACTCAACAGCGTGGAAGCGAAGCTGGCAGTGAAAATGCGGGAGGAGCCATGGGTGGAGCAGGTAGTGATAGCAGTGGCGAAACTACAGCTGCTGCTGTGATCATAGAAGATGTCATTGTAACAGACGATGAAGCAGCCGATGGTGTTTCAGATCGTTCGACCACACCAACACCGGACGGCACCGATGGCGGCGATGCTACTGCAGGTGCCTTTGGTGGCGACGCAACGGAGGCCAGCACCTTAACAGCTCCAAATTCAACTGCTTCCGGCTCTGCATCAGCAGAGGCTGCTCCTTCCACTTCTACTGGTGGTGCAAATGCAACCAATATGAATATGAGCGGCGTCGCGCCACGTCGTCGCACGAGACCCCAGGTGCTAGCGAATGTTATACAAAGTTATCGCCATGTTCAGACCCGTCTGGCTCCATTTGTGACACGTTACTACGAAATACTCGATCAGGATCCCGTTTTTGAGGAAAGTGTAAGTCGTCCTTCAAGCTTTGTTTAATTAAATTTAATCTAATTCTCTTTGATATTTCCATAGGACACAGCCGGACGGGAAAGTGCTCAGCGCATTTTCGATCGGGTCTCAGAAGCTTTTCATTACTTATCCCATGCTCAGCATGCCATATCTGACCTAATGCTGGATCTCTCACAGCCTGGACCACGTGTGCTGACATGCCGACCCATTCTGGTGGAGCAGAGCGGTTACATACGCTCTAACAATATTTTTGCACCTAATCTGGTGCCCTCGCCACTGGCCGAATTTATAACACATACTCCCATTGAAAATCCGCAAGCCGGCCAGAATAGTTTTCCCAGTACCCAGCAGCTTTTGAGCTCTCTATCCGAGCCAACTCCTCCTCCAGCTTCTGCTCCAGGTAGTGCGACTGCAGCTGCAACTGGTGTGCCGCCTGCTGCCAGCAATTCTTTTCAAGATGCCGCAACACGTGGAAATGTCATCAACAATGCCAGTGGGGAACAAATTCGATCCATTTTTGCACAAAACTTGGCGGCCGATTTGCGCAATGAAATCATGAACTCAATGACTAATCAAGCGATACCTCAAATTTCTGTACCTCCCGGAGGAGGAGCAGCAGCAGCGGCAGCAGCAGCAGCAGCATCAGCAGCAGCATCATCAGCAGCATCATCAGCAGCAGCAGAAGTTGCGGCTGTACATTCAAATGGAGATTTAATACATGCCTTGACCCGTGCTACTGTGGAGACAGTGGCAGAAGCTGCTCGTCGTATGTCGAATAATGATAATGTGGAAGATCCCGTTGATGAACCCATGGTCGCTCCCAATGCCACTGGCAATCAGTCCCAACCACAACAGCAGGCGCCGCGTCCCGAATTGGGTGAGTAACTGTCCCGAAACTAGCTGAGCCGATTCGACTCTCTGTTTCATTTCGATTGTCGATTTTCTAGATGACCCAGAGCAGCGAGCAGTCCCAAGGCTGCGTCTCTATATGCCCGTGCCCTTACCACAGCCTAGTAGGTTTTTCTTCCTTTTGAGTTGAACGCTTCCATATTCAATCACCACGATTTAACTTGCATTGTTTTCATTCGATTCGCCATTTGTTATCTTTGTTGTTGGTTCTTTTATTTGTTTTTTGTTACGTTCGCTCAGATTCTAACGCCGTCCTCTTGCCCGAGCTCCTCGTTTGAATTTATTGCTATTGCAAATGAATATGCTAATCCTTACGCTTCCTTGCAGATCCCCAAGTGCAAATGGCACGCCTCATTCAAGCTGTGGTTAACAGTGCCACAAATGATGGCGAGGCCCGTGTGGAGTTCAATTCACCCAATATTACGTCGATAAACTTGCCCATTAATGTTATGACTGCTGCAGTTCGTCCCGCTCCGACTGGAGCTTCAGCACCCGCCGCCGCAGCAACCTCCGCCTCGGCTACAGCCACGGCTACTGTGACACCAGTACCACCAACTGATATTCAAGCTCGCACTGCAGCTAGAATCGGGGAACTTTTTGCTAATGTTCTTCCAGCACCAAGTGCTGCCAATGCTGCATCCACTGCTGGAGCAGCTTCTACCGGTTCTGGCGCTGCTTCAACCTCTACCGGGCGTGAGCAAAGGGCAACCAATACATTGCCCACAACAGCCACACAGACACGTTCAACATCCCGGCCACAAATTCAGATTGGCGGCAATAATAATTGGGGCGGACGCATTTTACCCACACATACGGCTTTCGATCGCTTTTTGCCCTGCAATAGTCATCATATTCGAGAGCCGGAGCTATTGGTTCAACACAACAACAATAACAACAACAACAATAATCGCAGCACAAACGCAGCAACCGTGCCGCCGCCAACTGGGACGGTCACACTGGGCGTGGCTGGAATACCTGTAGCAGGAACAACACAACCACAAACTGGATCTCTATTGGCTGCTGCTGCTACCGCTCCAGCCCATCGTGGTGAGTATGCGAATTGGGGGACTGGAGGATTGGTTAAGGTGTAGAGTCATTTGTGTTAACCCGATAAAATTACCGTTAGGCACTGCCAAAGCTACGTCGCACGCTTCTCTTCTCATCCTCATTTACCTCAATTAACAGAGATGGAAACTAACGTTCAAATATGTATTTGAAGCGACAGAAATGTCACAAGGATTCAATATCCCCAACCGGCGGGAACTCAAATTCATAGTCCGGTCATGTCCGCAAATTGTATCGCAACCGATTTGTATATTGTATGTACAAATATCGGGTGTACAATCCAAATTCGATAAGATCAAAATGGTCCAAACACAGAATTTCCGAACTAGTGGTTTCCATCTCTGATACTTAATTTGCATTCTATCCGTATCATCATCTAGTCATCTCTAATCGCATTCAACGCGGCATCGCCGGCGGTAGTACTGCACGCTCGTCGTTGGGGCGCCAACGGCCAACCACCAGTGAGAGCGGAAGCGGTGGCCACCAGGCCAATGTTCAGGCGGCGTCCTTCGTTGGTCGTGGCAGCACCAATGGGGGCATGCCGAGTCATCGGCGATTGCGCCAAACGTCAGCATCATCGGCCATAAATCGTGAGTGGCTTGCGACTCGAGTGGCCTTCGTTGGTGGTGGCACCATCAATGCAGGTGTGGCGACCGCCCGCCGCCCCCGTGCACCAAACATGCGAACAATGCAAAACACCGTTCGCTTATCCCGACAATTTCGCACTATATTCGCTAACTTTTTTAATAATCTGAGAAATAATGCGCAAACAGCTTCGGCAGGCAGCGCTAACGGCGCCGAAGGATTAACTGCTGCTACTACTGGTGCCGGTGCTGCCAGTGCAGGCAGCGCATCCAACATCACCACCACGCCGGCGGCTTCTACTACATCAGCAACTGGGTTAGGCACAGGATCATCAACAGCAGACACAAGTCCCATCACAATCACAGCCGCCTCTGTATTGTCACAGCTGGCTGGAGGAGGGGCGACGCCGACGACCCAATCAAATGAAATGAGCAGCTTGCGTGGCCAGTTGCGCACCTTCCTTGATGGCAACCTCTTCAGGGGAACAACGATTAACGAGCAGACTATTCCCGGTGCCATTTCCCGTGCCCTCAGTTGGTTTGACGACAGTCTTATTTATTTACCACAATATGAGCGTCCGGAATACAATTCTCGCCTCTCCGTTTACAATATCGTTGGCCAGTCTCTTCGCCTCGTCTTTGAGCTCTGTGGTGCTACACCATCAGGGGGATCGGAGGCGGCTAATGGCAGTGCGGAACAGTTTGAACAGCAACTTAAACACATCTGTGACCAATTTCGCAAGCGTCTCTACAGTGTGCTCTTCCTCTGCTTGGGCAGTGCCAATGCTGAACTATATTGGCGCCAGTTGATGCGCCTATTGTGCGTTCCATTGACGTCCAGTAAGTTAATAATCGACGAGAGATGACAAGAGATGAATTGACCATAAATCCTAATGTCTTTCCTCCTTGCCCAGATTTTCATAATGAAGCCTTGCAATTTCTGTGCATCTATATCGATCCGACAATTCCATCCCAAACAGACACAGTAGATGCTCAACAGTTCCTCGTCCTGCGCAGTGGGCTGCCGCCAACAACTATTCCCATAGTTGCGACATCAGATGTGAGTAGCCCACAACCACACAGACGCTCCAAACTCCAACTAATACAAACCAATTGTTGCCCGTCTGATGCCGCAACTATTCTTCGATTTACAGCAACAACAGACGCTCGACACAGATATCGAGATGACTGACATAGCCGGAGCTAGTAGCAGCAACAGCAGCAATAACAACGGCAATACCAACACCGATACGGGTCCACCCCTGCCTTCAGTAAATGTTGGCTCCGATCCCTGGCACATAAACTTCCCCAGTGAATGGTTGCCTGCAATAACCCGTGACTTGCAGACACAAAATGAGGTAGGATTAAATCTTTTTTGGTACATAAGTGTCTCTTTCCGTCTAACCGCCGTAACGTATGAAAACTGCCATCTAGATGATATTGTTTAGAAATAAAAGTGAGCGAGATGGCAAGCATTTGCCGAACCCTCATTCAGGAGAAGTCAATTTTACACACAACTGATTTTACTTAATTATTCACCTATTTGTTTTTTTGTTCTTTTCGCTCCAATAGGAAAATCGCCCACAGCCGCCTTACTCCGATGCCTACATATCTGGAATGTCGGCCAAGCGCCGCAAGGTCATTCAAACAGAAAAGCCCTCGCCAACGGTTGAGTGTCTTATTGCAAACGGTGTGCAGAGGGCCATGCAGGGTGCTGGAATCAATCCAAGCAGTGCAACGGCCGGCTCAAGTTCCTCGATTAGCCCAGATGCTGTGATTGATGCCATTGCCAACGATGCTGGCATCCAGGCCACATACACGGAGGCCATGCGTACTAATACCCGCGAGCGAATCAAGCAGGATGTTGACTATAGTCCCAGCAAATATCCACAGATTGCCAAGTTTACCGAGCAGAAGTAGTGTGGGGCTAAGACGAGGCGATCACCACTTAGTGCTTGTTGTACATTTTACTTTAAAACAAACATTTGTATTTAATTTAGTTAAGTTAAGTTGTGTTAAAGCCAGGCATTCGAAACGAAACAAATACTCTGTCTCAATAAGTTGAGACGCCTGTTTGGTCTCTACGCATGCCGATACACACACCCACACACACTATATAGATCAAAAGTTGGTAGAATCGGTATCTGTTTCGTTACGAATGCCTTGCTGATAGCGAGGAGAAGGTGACAGCCAATTGCAAAAGGCAAGGACACAAAACAAAAAACACAAAAAAAATTGAAGAGATACATGAGATGAGGATAAAGCGACACGAAAAAGAAACCCGAGGAATGCTAGCAAATGCTTCTGTTATACACATACATATATACATACGAATCTATATACACACACGCATATATATATATATATAAATCTATAGGATAATATATATATATTTATATATACATATGTATAATGATGTATGTATATATACATATACATGATTCTTATATACATATGTATAAGTATGTTTATATATATATAGATTCATATATATGTATATGATATATATATACATATATATGATTTTTTTTATACATATATATGATATATATTCGCATACCATAGAGAACACACATTTTCAAACTATTTTCGAGGACAACAGCAACAACAATCACATCGACAACAAAACAAAAAAAAAAAACAAGAGGTAACCCACAATCACACACACTGACGCATAGTGCAACTTGGTACAAATCGCATGAAGCCCACACAAGATGATTTAATTGAATATTGTCCATTTCGGCGATGGCGTCTTTAGGTCGGATGACGCAGTGACCACCACAAAACAATAGACAACAGAGACAGCCGTGACGACAGCCAAATTCCAGCCAAAAATCAATGAAGTATTTCGACGAACCCATTGACGTGAGCTGATGGCACATGATTGCTTGTTGATGGAACAGTACCGCCAGGCTGAGGAATTTGCATTCTCTCGAGTGGATAAATAAGAATTACAATATCATCACCAATAACAACAGACTATTAGACAAACCGCAAACAGAACTACTACTATAAGCAATTTAGCCCTATAGTCAACAAATTCACATGACCTGGCCGCATTACCGGCATCATTTATCCGTTTATACCGTAGAATGCCAAGCATACGCTGCTCTCCTTCTTCTCGTTGTTGATTTTTTCATTGTTGTTGTTGCAATCAAAACACGAAAATCTGTCACATGAAAATTGTTCAGAATATTTATGTGCAAAAAAAAAAAAAGAAAAAAAGAAAGGCGAAACAAACACAACAACAACACCTAGAAATGAAAATGTGTACCAATAAATATTAATTATTAATATTTTCCCCTGCTTATTTTCGCCCATAATTTGTTGTGTGTGATTGGATTTTTTTATAAATAGCCTGGCTACGTAATTTTTTTAATAATAACACTGTTCAACAAACATAAAAATCATTGGCTCATCATCGCACATCCACACACACACACATTTAATTTACCCTACAATTCCACCTGTCAGTTTGAGCAAAAGAGATAACATGAAAGGTATGTAACACAATATCAGATCATGTTCAAATTCATGTCAAACATCATTTACATTTTGAATCACTATTGTTTCAGCGAAGATATGTTCATTTATATGGATGGATGCATCCGGCTGATGAATTTAATTTTATTTCAAAAACTTTGGTGAGTTCCAGTTGGTCTCAATTTATTTACTTTAAGTTACGTCTCTTATTTTGGGTATCTAAATGGGTATCTAAATTCATGGGTTCATAAATTCATTTCATTTGTCAGCAATATTAATGAACATACCAATTTTGTAAAGAAAATTTGTCCAATTGTATAGAAAATCAATCGACTATCTAATTAGCTTGAATAGAATCTTTGTTAGGTGCAAAGTTAATTAATATCGTAAAAGATACTTAAAAATGATAAAGATACTAGTTTAAAAATGTAAACCTTTTCGTTAGAGGGGCTTCTAGAAAAAAAATGTTATAAACTTTTCTATGTTTCATCCACCTACAGATATAAAAGTGAGATTAATTATTAATCGAAGTGTTTAGAGTATTTCAAATCCATTCCTTTATTTATTTACACATCTTTCCGACGTTCATTTAAAGCGCTGGAAGTGTAGCCTTTCGACGCTTTCGATATTTCAACCGATAATCGATTAATAATCTGATCAAAACGATATAGTACTCTATATTTGTAAATTTTAAATTACAAGAAATATCTTTTAAAAATACTGACATAATACTTTAAATGTTCTACTTAAAAGAATATAATTTGAGTTCACATTTAATTTATTGATAAGTGTATGACTATAAAGTCGTTAGTAATTTGACCCCAAGTTCAGCAATTGGGTCAATAAACAAAGTGAGTTGAAATTCTGTTTGGAATAGAATTTTAATTAATTTTCTTTAAAAAAAGGAATGGAAAATATCATCTAGGATATCTTGATGATCCCTAAATCCAAGTCAAAAAGAACAAACCATATTATTCCTACTATGTTCGTATATAAGGTTTAGCTTTTTCCAAGAAAACACATTTTTTTAAGAGAGCTTTACAATTGACTAGTTCGATAAATGGGAATAATTTTGTGTATCAGTGTAATTTATGATTCATTAAAATATTAAAAGGTTTAGAATGTTTTGTGTTTTCGTGGAAAACAAAAATTAGAATCAATTTAATCAGATCTGTACTTTAACCTCTAACCAATAGGAATGGGGCTTCTATAATGGTCGTAGTAATACCCAAAGAGTCATTTAATGGCCATCGTTTTAATTAAAAGAAATATTCTTATTTGCTTCGTATATACATACATATATGTATATTCAATATACTATTTCCATTGCTATATTCCGAGAAAAGAAAACTTTATTTTCACATTTAACCAGTAATAAAGGAGGAACGGGGGCTTTTAATAGACTAATAGTTCTCGAATATTTTCGTCTTGCAATAATCTATGGAATCCTTATTATACATATATACTTATGTGTATAGCCTTTTAGTTGCTGCCCTCCCTGATCAGAAGGACAGTAAAAAGATAATCTTGAATGCATTTTAAATATGATTTAAGAATCTATTAAAATGATTATGTAGTCAATTAATCTATTGAGACATTTCGAAAATTCAATTGTTTCATTGTTTTCCCAAGCATAATTGCATAATTGAATGAATTATTTCCATGTTAGGCTGGAGAGAGTCAAATTTGTTGTGCAGTGTAGTCGATGCAACTATATTTGTTAATGTTAAAAATAACCATGCCAAGGCTGCGGAGGCGGAGTTGTCACCAAGCAGCAGAGAAATTGCCACTTCCACTTGCAGGAGCAGCAACAGTAGCAAGTTCCCCACATCACATCATGATTAATTGCATACCCCAAGAGAAGAGAGCAGGAGCCATCAACAGAGACTACCATCATCATCGTCTTCATCATCATCATCATCATGATCAGGCATTGGCACGCGCATTCTGGTCTGGGATCTGGATGTGGATGTGGACCCTGGGGTATGCATGGAATTTGCAGCATACAAGCATTTAAGGGGCTTTGGTTAATTATGTATGCGCCAGAACTTTAAAATAAATTAAAGCTGCGGACTTTGATGCATGGCCCATGGATGGGGCTGGCGCCAATGGAAAATTTTCATCAACCATGGACTGCAATAATGGTTTGGCACACACACACACACACATTAACACACACACACACCACAGCCCGACGCACACAGGCACTAGGAGGCACAACCCAATGCCAATGACGAAATATTAAATAAAACAATAGATGGACATTGTCACAAAGGTTTTTTTTTTTTTTGTGTTATTGGCTAATCTTGGCCAATATATTGTTGCAAAATGGGCGACGGCGTCGTCGTCGGCATCATCAATAATCATAACAAGCCGGCAAGCAAACAAGTTCCATTCAATTAATGTGCGTCAAGTAAGGGGAGAGATATCTGGGGGCCTTGCTCACTGGAATGGAACGTCATAATTAAAAACATTTCTCGGTGATTTCTACAAGATTGTTAAAACGCATGTTTCTGCCGCTGCACACACATCTTAGTGTGTGTGTGTGTGTGTGTACACATAGATGTAAAGGACAATTTATCACCATAGTGCGTATACAGAGATAGAGCCAAAGCAGCATATGTATGTGCACACACGAACAGCATGATGATAATGATGCCCCCATACATAGATCGTTGTTGAGTGCAACTCCCAGAATCTCTTGCTCAAAGGGGGCATCTCAGGCAGGCACTCTGGCACTGGCACGCACAACGCAGCCGGCATTGGCATCGGCGCCGGCATATTGAGATTGAGATTGATGCCTGGCGCCGTCCAACTCGTACAGGAACACATGTAATTGAGTGTTGTGGACAATTACATGAGTGCGCCTACTGGGTAGGCAAAAAAAAAAAACAACAACAAAAAAGAAAAACAACACACACAGGCACACACACCCAAGTTTTGCATCTAGTTACTACCAAAATCGCGCTCAAAGTTCTCGCCAGAGCAAGAGACAGAATCAACTAATACTACAACGACAACGACAACCGACATAAGCAATGGAGACCGAAGATGTTGCTGCTGTTGTCGTTGTCGTTGTTGTCTCTCAAGCAGCAGCAGCAGTAGCAGTAGCAGAGACAACAGCAGCAGCACCCATCACAATAACAACAACAACACCAACAGATGGCGGATCGATCCTCAGCGATTTCATTCCCCATTCCCAGTCGCAAACGGACCGTGTTGGAATAAAGACGTGATCATCGGGCAACCCCACATAGATAGAAATCTCTTCTCAAATTTAAACTCAATACTCGCGCTAAATTCGAAAACAAAATTCCAGAATTAAATACATATTCTGTGATTTGATATTATTTTGTTTTTTTTTACGGTTTTCCATATGGTTTTTTTTTCAATATAAATGAATATATTTTATTTGTTTTTTTTTTGTTTTTTTTTTTAAATATATTGAATTAAAAAGAGACTGAGCCAGCTGAGAGATAGGCCAGCTTCCAGCTTGGAGGCGCGCGCAAAAATCTCCAAAAATCGTGACCGCTACGAGCAAAAAGAAAAACAAGAAAAAACTAGCGTTCAAATCAATATATATTGAAATTTGATACCTTCTTCGTGTGGAAAGTGAGCAATTTTCACAGAATTGACAAGGAAAAGTAACAACAGAAAACCATAATATACATACATAAGTATGGAAACTCCCAATGCACATATGTGAATAGTGTTTTGTTGTGTGGTTTTTTTTTCCGGAAAACTACATACTACATCGACATTTTGCAGACAGCGCGCGCGAAGGAATCGTTTAACAGTTCTTAAGTCGCCGTGCAACGGAGCGGAGTGTGCAACAGATTTTCCAAAAACCAGAGATTTTCCTTAACCATTGATGCATGTGAAAATTCGAGAATTGAGAACTAAGAACTGAGAAACTGAGAAACGAAGCAGCAACATTGAGAGAGTGTTTCTTGTGTGACACCTACTTTGTTTTGAATTGAATTTTGAATAATTGTGTGAAAATGACTTCGTTGGTTTATACCGTTTTCCACATCGCCACGCTGCATTGCTCGGTGCGGCCTGAAATCTCGCCCTGCACATGCGAAACGGGCAAATCGATGAATCATGTGGAACTCTCGTGCGAAAAGCTCGAGTCCTTCAATGCGGTGGTCGATAGCTTGGCCAATAAGCTAAATCCGGATCTGAATATTGACTTGAAAATAACCCACTCACAACTCGATGATTTGGAGATGAGATCGTTTACAGATATGAATTTCAATTTGTATAAGTTGCGGATGCAATGGAATGAATTAAGGTAGACAATGAATAAATAATCAATAATAAATTGATCCAATATTGTGGGATAGGATAAGATAATATCTTGCGACTCTACTAAGTAGTGGCCAGTTGAAAAAAGATATTTGTTGTCTCTGACTGAATTCTGAATAACAGAATTTTCCGCTGGCTGGCTGGCTGGCCATATCAATTTAGGTTCCTTAAACCCAATCAAAACCGAAACAAACCGAACAGAGAGAGAAAAAAAAAAGAAAACAAATTATACAACTCATATACTCAGTGTTTATGTAAAATGTGCTATAGCAGCAGCACCACCCCCACCACCTCCTCCTCCAGCGCCACCATCAAGTAAATAGATACTAAAACAATAATAATGACAATTTTGTTTACGTCAAAACCATCGCTCATTATCATTTATTGGACAAATTGAGATGCAGATGAAGATGCAGTTGCTGCCAGAGACACGACACACAGTCAAAGCCAAGTCATAATTATAATTTAATTTTTCAATTAGGAAATTGAAAGTCCCGCTCCTACGCCGGACAAACAAATAAAAAAATATGTATAAAAAAAAAAAAAAACAACCTGAAATTGATACAAATTACGAAATATACATGACTCTGGCTCCCGATTCTGATTCTGATTCCGATCTCTATCACAATAATAATGCCAACAACTAAACTAAACCTATCTCTCCCTCTCTCTAACGCGCGATCCCCTTCTCCCTCTCTCCTTCTCTAAGGTGCTGCAGAGCTCCTCCATTTCGATTTTTATTTGTATTTTTTTTTTTAAATTGATAATTGAATCGAGATGAGAATTGAACGTGGCTTATCAATTTATATATAAAGTGCTCGGTATATAAGAATATTCAATATTCTATCTGCTCTTTCATATAACCCACACACACACACACACTCACACACTGGCACACACACACACACACTCGTCAGACATACAATATATGGCATATATAGGAGGGATTCTCATCGTATTCAAAAAAAAAAAAAAAAAGAAGAAATATGCAAAGAAATTGATAATTGCAATATATTTATTGAAATCGATTTTCAGTGAGGGAGTCGATCGCGGGGCGACTTGCACGTTTTCCAACTTGGACTCTGAATGAATTTCAATTGTACTTTACTTTTGTTTTTGTATTCTATATAAGCACAGAGATATATATGTATGTTTAAATGTATATATTCTTATATTGCAATTATAATTATAAATATTGTCATCCCATTTATACGCTCTATACGTATACACGTATGCGTGTCTGTATCTGTATCTGTAGTATACTATGTAGATGGCCATTCAAGCCTATTTCATAAGCGCCTGTACCGGGGTTCATTGATATTTGACTTCGCTGCTTGAGATGATGGGCACATTATGAATAACAAAAATAATTTCAATTCAATTCGATTCGATTCGAATCGTCTCAATTCAAAACAAAACAAAACGAAACGAAATGTGTCAAGATCCAATCTGGAATCCAATCCCCCAACCACACAAAGAAGTCATTCCATATACTTACATACATACATATATTAAAAAATATACATACATACATAAATCTCTGTACTATATCTCTTTTTTGCCATCCATCGATTGCATTTCATCTCATAGATGAAAGACAGTGACAATATGTAAAAGTGAATGATTTAATTATATCAGTTAATCGAATCAGTTTCTCGATCTTCCTACCCATCATCATCAGCATCAACATCATCCTCGCCTCTGTCTGCTCCTCTTCTCCTACTACTCCTCTTCAGTGAACACTTTTTTACATTGATGTCAATTTATAATAATTGACCTATTGCCTTAATATCGCGCTCTGACCAAATCATACCAGCCAAACCGACAGCCAGAGCCAAGTCAGGAAAAATACCGATACTACTGCATGGGGCTGAGTGTGTGTGCTGTGCTCTGATGTGATGTGCTATGCTGTGTGTGATGATTCTACGAACATAGTCGCCGTCATATCAGTAACGCGTGGCATTTCTAACAGTCTGTGATTCAGGCGTGATCAATTCCAACAAATCCCTCGAAAAAGCCCATTAATGAGTTTAAAAAATTATGTATTTCGAAATTCCAAATTCTATATCAATACATAAGTATATATACATATACATATACTCTCACCTGATAAGAAAAATTCAGGAATGATTTCTAGCAAGATTTTACTTAGGTCTTTATGCTGGGAATTACCCAAAAAAAAAAACGAAGAAATTCATTGATTCTCATATATAAAACTAATGAAAGAAATTATATGGTATAACAAGTTTACAAATTTTTAGAACTATAGAAATATTTTGAACATTAAAAATATAATTATTATTAGACACCTCAATCAATGCATTTGCTAAGTAATTTTGGCCTCTTGAACCGACTATATTTCATTAGTATTTTGAGTTGAAGTTTGAATATCAATAAACTTTTCAAACTATTGAAACCCTTGAGAACTGATTTAGAATGAGAATGAATAAGAGTAAAGTAAAGTAAAGCATGATTGCAATATGATGCAATAAAAACATTGACTGACTATATGCCCCAATTAAAAATCAAATGTATGATAAATTAAGGTTTAGATCTCTAACTCAGAGATTCTTGCTAAATGAGTCGGAATCTAATCCGAATAAATCAAGTACATAGAGATGCCTATTAACTACAGATGATGATGTTTGTACTGGGTATTTGCTCTCTGATAAGAGCCAGGCGTTTATTTTTTTTTATTATTTATTTATTACAATCTTGCGTTTCATACACACTTAGGTTTTTTTTTTTATGGCTGGCGCCAAAATAATAAACTCAATTTTTATGATCGGGTTTTATGACCAGCTTAACAATCAGAATGTATTATATGTAGATGATTTGCGGCAACTATTGACAGAGAGGCAAAGAGATTGAAATGATGAGAATTGATGGGGAGAAACTTGGGGCAGGATATTTTTTGGGGTTTGAGATTGTTTTCTTCTTCTTGATATTCCGAGAATGAGTTACACATACTTGTGTATGTATGTGTAGTATATACATAGTAATAATGTATTGCATTTTCTCAGGCTGATAAGAAGCCACCGACCATGTGATGCTGCACTAAAAGCCATGTACACAAATGTGTGGGTGTGTGTGTGTGTGTGCGTACTTGTTGGCTATATGTTCAATCACTCGCTGATTTGTTTGAGGCTATTTTAATATTATTAATTTTATTATCAAAATGCAGCGCGCTTAGCCCTGAGAAAGTGCGAAACGAAAGTGTTGACTGTGACTGCGACACTGTCCTCCCATTCAGTCTCTGATCTTGACAATTAATTATGATAGATAATTTATTGAAGTGTTCAGTTTGAATCTTTGCGCCATGGAATATTTCCAATTATGTCTTGATAACAACGTTCTATATGAAAAAAAGGCAATCCCATCTTACTAAAACAATATAGTGGACTTAATTGTGAAAGTACACACAACCACACACACACAGAGAGAAAGAGAGAGAGAGAGAATAAGTTGGTGGTGTTTTTTTTTTTGTTTGTTTTTACATATTTTGTTATTATTTTTTTTGGATGAATCGAACGTCAATAAACCCCAAAACCCCACAAAGACCGTCTAATAATGATTACTTCAAAATGGAATGTTCCGCAGTTGTTGTTGTTTTTGTTGTTTTGGTTTTGTTTTTTTTTCTGTGGGGTCAGCTTCAGGCAAAGTCTGTGTTTTTTTTTTTTTTTTTTTGTGGTCAGTGGGAGAAGGAGAAAGAGCAGGCGGCGGTGGAGCGAGGAGAAATGATGAGAAAACAGGCAGCCCAATTGAATTTTATTATTACGTTCAATCAATGATCAAGAGGGCAGTTTAGGTCGTGTGACAATTATATGGCTGACGTTAAGGAATTGTAGATATAGTCAGTCAGTCTCTCCAATAAATATGTATATATATACGATATACTTATGTATATGTTATATGTAGTAAGCATGTCTTCTGATGCATTGTGGCTCAAGTTCATTATAGATTCAATATAATAAATATATCCATCAACCTTTTTGCTTCCCTAACATCATCTACTTAAGGTGGGGGGAAAATATTTCCACCTATTTTTTTTTTTTTGCTCTTTTTTATTACATAATCAACGCTTAAGATAGTCCATGTCCATGTCCATGTCCAACGACATGCAGCCAGCTAGCTGGACCGACAATCAATCAAGATCATGTGTCTCATCTAAAAATAGACACTGCCAATCAACAATCAGTCAGACGGTAGGTGCTGCTCCAGCTCCACTAGCTCAATAACGGGCGCCAAGGATGTCCAGTCCAAGTCCCCATCCCAGTCCAATTGGATCTGCAATTTACACGCCAGCTAGCCAGCCCGCCAGCCCAGTTCCCATCATGAATAATGCGTCAGTTTGGCGCCTCAATGGCGACAACTTAATAGCCCCAATGAAGATCCACTGCTCTTGAGTTACTGGCCGCTGGCCACTGTCCACTGGCTACTGGTTACTGGCACCTGATTCTCAATAGGGGAAATGGTTATTTCTTCATTGTGTTCTAGTTTTATTGACTGTTTATTGGATGAATCAACTACTTATCGGCTGCAAATTCCATAGATTAGACTTCGATAGTCTTCTTTCATACTTAATAATTTTCCCCAAGACCCCTGACAGTCAGTCCAGTCATTCAGTCTAACCAAACCAGCAGGTTCAATTGCCAATCTCCATATTTATGCAAAATCAATTTTTCCATTCTCTGAATTTCCTTCAAACTTCGAACTATTATATCATATTTATTCTTAGATAGAAACAGTTGGCATTCGGTTAATTGACTGATTGATTGACTGATGAATGTCCATCAAATGATGTGATTGCATTTGCGATGTTTTTTTATCTGTAATTTTTGTTTTTTTTTCTTTTAGTTATGCCAAGATCTAAAGAAGAAGTTAGGCGGAGATTGAAACCATTTCATTTAATTCTTTAGGTCTTTGAGAATGAATCTGATTAGATTATACTTATGTATATATTATGCAATTTTTGTAGGTGTTTAATAATTTCAAATTTAAATATTTAATTTAATTTAATCCCTCCCTCCCCTTGCGTGGCCAAATATTATTAAATTCTTTATGATATTCTTATGAATAATATTTTGGCAAAATATGTCGTTATCAGAAATCCATTAATTGAAATGCTAGATTTGCCAATTGCCAATTACAACCTGATTTCTCGTAACCTTTCTCCCATTTCTGGACCCTGTCCCACATTAACTCCTGCTGACAGTAGGCTGGCTCACTTCAATTAACAAATTGTCATTCCTACTGGATTAGAGATTGCTAATAATCCAATCATTTGGAGTCGTGAGTTTTTGGCCAAGATTTGTGAATCAAGTTTTTATGTGATGGAGAATCCACAATAGATATAGAAATATTAATATTTCTTCCCATAATAGAGCAGTTTCTTTTTGTTATTGGACAATATTTATAGGCAATTAATCTATCTTCTAATTAGAAGGTTACTCATATCAGGATCAAAAGGTAGTCTGCGACTTCCAGAGAGTTACTCTGAAAATATCTTACAATAGAAATCTTTTTAGAGGTAAAAGTACAGAAAATTAGAAATGTGTAAGGCGAGGTTAAAGTTCAAGAAGAGCGATCTTTTAAGCTTTTCTTGGGGCCATTTCCATTGATACTAATTGTAAAACGGGTTAATATTTGCCTTCTAGAGTAGATGATGAATGCATTTGTTTTGTAAATACTTTTACTTAAATATGTTTCGATCCTGATATTTGGTTTTGGATTTGAATTGCATTGTCTGGCTTACGGCAAATCGCAGTGGTATTGCATAGTATAGTATATGGCGGCATATGGCATATGTACACTCATTCGTCAGACGATTCCCATTTGGATTTCTTTGCAATTTCGAATTCTAATGGCATTTCTTGTGTACTTTCTATTTATAGATCGCTGCCCGAACTGCCATTCCGTGGGTTATCGAATGTCAGCTACCTAAGCGTCGGTGACAACGAACTCGACGAGATTCCAAAGCATGTCTTGAACCATATGCCGCGGCTGCTGACGCTGGACATTGGGCGATGTAACATACAGGCGGTGCAGCAGGACGATTTCAAAGGCATACAGATGGTGACGAATCTAATATTACCGAGCAACAATATTAATCGATTGGATCGGGGATCCTTTCCGCTCAGTTTGCAGATATTGCATTTGGGTCGAAATCAGATTGAGTCGTTAAACGGTTCCCTGCACGAGCTGGACAGACTGGAGTCGCTGTTCATCAATGCGAACAATATTAGCAATCTGGATGGTGAGCTGCCGGATGGCAGCATGCTCCGTCTATTAATGGCCCACAATAATCGATTGGAGCGGCTGCCATCGAATATGGCTGGCATGAGGGTCCTGGAGACGATCCATGTGCACTTCAATCGCCTGCGTTCATTTGATGGCGTCCTCAAGCATGCCAAGTATCTCAACGAGCTGTATGCCAATAACAATGAGCTGGAGTACTTGGCCCAGGATGAGTTCCAGATGTGCGATCAGGTGGAGACCCTTCATTTGGACTGTAATCACATACGTTCGCTGAACTCATCGTTGCATCCCATGGGCAAACTGAAGATCGCTAATTTCTCCTTCAATGACATTGAGGAGTTCTCCATGGAGGAGCTGCACGGTTTGCGTTCGCTTAAGTTGCTCGATTTGTCCAACAATCGTATACAGCGTCTGGTGCCCAGTCGTAATAGCATCAAGGACTTGCCGCTGAGGGATCTGCATTTGGATAACAATCAACTAATCACATTGGACTCTGCCTTGGCTGGCTTAAGCAATCTGCGCCTACTCAATTTGCCCCACAACAGTCTAAAGTACATATTGCCAGGTGATTTTGAAGGCATGCATATATTGGAGCTGCTGGACATGACCGGAAATCAATTGACCGAATTGAAACCATTGGAAAAGGTAAGTCAAGATTTCAAAGATACCCAAATTAAGAATAAGAATAGAATGGGAAATATCAAAGAAGTTAACTTTGGCTATGCCGAAGTTTTTATATCCTTTTTCTGAATCTTCGTTTATATGATATCGATATTGCCTATTCACTCGTTTTGATGTGACTCTCTCACACATAGAACAGTTACAGACAGAGGGATACGGTTATATCGACTCGGCTTCTCAAGCTGATCAGAAATCTGACCAGTTTTCGTAATCCCCTCTGCTAGAATTTCTTCATTAACTGCTATTTACTCGTACTCGTATCTTTGCAGACAATACTGCCCAATTTGAGGATCTTGAAGGTTGCCTTCAACAATATCACCAAACTGGACCGAGATTTTCATGGTCTGCCTGTTTTGTGTCAAGTGAATCTGACCAATAACCAGATTATGTCCATTTCGAGCGAACTTGTCAGTAATACGCGATGCAAGAATCACAATGTGGCTGGAAAACTGGAGATGTATCTGGATGGTGAGTAGATCGCAATGAAATTTAAGACTTTCCTCGACTTTAATCAATCTACTATACCCGATTCTAGATAATCCCATTATGTGCGAGGTCGGACTGAATGAGATTTGTCGTCTAATGGCTGCCCAGGATGCACGTATACGTGGACGTTCGCAGTGCTTTGAGAATGACCAGGAGGTGTGCACTGTGTTGCCCATGCTATATAAGATCGATCTGCCGTTGCTCAGGGCAAATATGAATGAGAAGCCAGTGGTGAAATTAATTGTGCCATCGCCGATTCTGTTGCCACCGATAATAGCAACATTGGGTCAACCGATAATTAATCCAGTGATTATAGCGCCACCATTGACCATTGAAGTGGCCACCACACCGGCTCCTTTGCCGGTTCCGGTTCAGGTGACGTCACCATCAAATGTGCGCATCCTCATTGAGTCGGAAAAGGAGCTTAATGGATCGACACAAACAATAGCAGCTATCACCGATGCGAATACGAACCAGAATCCGAATACAAACACGAGCACGACCACAACAACATCATCGACGATATCGACTACAACGACAACCGCCGCAACAACAACCCCTCTTAGTCAGTTGGGTGCCACAGATGTGGTGACCACCACTGCACCCACTACAACAACAACCAGTACGAGAACACCAAACCCGAATGAAACCTTGCCCGTTATCCTGGACATTGAGGAAGCAACAAATCTAACACCCAATGTAGCAGATCCCAATCATAGCAATGATACGGGCAATGAAACTGCTGAGCTAAACCCCAAGGAGCAGCAAGAAGAGGATGCGGCGGTATCCGCAGTGGATGTGGATGAGCGGCACCATGAGCATACACATGAGCGGGATCACGATCACGATTCAGTGGCCAAGACAGAGTACGAGACGGTGGAGTATATACCGAATCTGGTGCAGCCGGCCTTGGTTGCGCCCACGCCACAGCCGCCAAGTAAAACGAATCCCCTCGAGGAGGACTCGGATTCAGTGTCCAATTCCGTGCACGAGGAATATCCACATGCAGCACAGAGCTTGCAAATACCAGAGGAACCGCCCGAGGAGTAAAGCATTGCCCTGTTACCGGATCGATCAGTTCAAGATCGAAATTAGCTTGGTGCAGGTGCAAATGGGCAGCTGGCAACGTGTTGAGCAGCATGCAAGGCAAAGGAGATTACAACGAGAATTGGATTGTATGCTTTAAGTTAATTTAGTTTTTATGATTTATTTAAGCTGATGGCAAAAATCGAGCAGTTTTTGTTGAGTTATTATATTCAAATTCGAATTCATTTTGGCGGGGGGCGACAGGCATTTTGAATGATCGATCGACTAGTGCGTGTCGGAGCCTATATATATATATATATATATATTTAATAACTGTATACACAAACAAACACACATACATACATACATAAATACATACATAAATACATATATATATATGAACGTTGAATATCTGAAAGTAGGTACTTAGCATTAAAAAAAAAAACTCCAACCAACAACAACAGCAAGAAGAAAAGTGCATCGAGCTAATGTTAAAAAAAAAACGAAACAAAAATCGAATGAAACAACTAAAACCACACACATATACACCCACACACACGCACAAACCGTAGAAACGCACACACACCACATACACATACATACATATATTGTTATCAGTTCGTTAACAAATGAAATTAGAGCTTAATTATACGAAGAAAATCAAAATATATGTAAAATTTCAAAAATAAGTGCCCATTCATTATTAACGGCCGTCGTTAAATGTTTGGCGGCAAAGCAATTTATTGTTAGTGGAAATTCAAAAATATCATATTTCAAATTAGTTAATGTAACGACTATTTCACAGGTTAACCGATAACAGCTTTGGAGGCCGTTGGACTATCGCACAAAATCCACGTGCGTGAGTTCCTGAAATACCGGGTTTCTTCGGCCTGCTATCGATACATTGACTATCGCCTATCGAATGTTAAAAATACCAGCTGTTATGTTAAAATGAGACTGCTAACTCAAAATGAGACTGTAACGCAAAAGTGAGACTGTAAAGCCAACGTGAGACTGTTAAGCCAACGTGAGACTGTTAAGCCAATGCGAGACTGTTAAGTTAAAATGACACCTCTGTTAAGTTAAAATCTCCAATTCCAATCCAAAACAAGAAAAGAAAAGTTAAAAAATTTTATTAAGCGATCCATTTTAGTGTTCTCGTTCTCTCTTGTTGCGTGCAAAGTGCAAAGTGTAATTAAAACAACGAAATATTCTCCCCCATTCAAAGTTTGTTGACGTCGTCATCGTCTTGTGACTAAACAATCTTTCTATCTGTACTAGCAACGCATTTGAAAAGAAAGTCGTAAAAATATATAGAAATCTATCTGGGGAGGAGTAGTCGTCGCCACACAAACACACACACACACATATACCGATAAACATACACACTCACATATACACGGATACGGACACCAGCTCAAAGAAACGTCAGCACACACAGGCAACAACACAAACACACTCAAACTGCAGCGCATCAACAGCAACTACAACAAAAACATCAACGCAATAACACCAATAACAACAAAGCAGCAAAGGCAAAGAAGAAGTTGCAGTTGCAGTTGAGGAGCAGGTGAGCATAAGAGGGGGTGGGGTAGGGTTTGTGGGAGCAGGGCAAAGCGTAGGCGCACAGCTGGGCGTGGATGTGGGCGGGCAGTGACAAACATTTCTCTTGAGGTTCTACGTTTCTTTATTTCTATTTTGTTGTTATGATACAATTCATAGAAATTTGTTTTCGTTTTTTCTTTTCTTTTGTTGCTTTTGTTTTTTTGGCTTCAAGTTTTTCCCCCGCACAACACATTGGAAGGTCAATTCTCATTCAAATTATTTGATTTCTCCAACTATTAGTGATAAGAATTTGGTGCTGTCGCATAGTTGTTGGTTTTTTTTTCTGCTGTTAGTTGCTGATAACTGAAGCCGGTCGCTTAGTCATACCCGAAACTCAGGCCAGGTCAATTGGGAATACTGGTTTATGTTGCGGGGGAAATGATGGAAGTGGCGGTGCCAGAGGTTGGTTGTCGCTGTCGGTGTCGGTGTAGGGGGCGGCGCTACGCGGGGAGCGGACGGGCAGGCAATGAGTAATGAATGAAGTTTTTCGCATATTTTTCTGTTTCAATCGTTTATATCAGTTGATGTATATAGTTAAGTGTATGACTATGTGTGTTTGTGTGTGCATGTAGTTGTGTATATGATTATACAAGTAAATCAAGTAGTTTGTGTGCCACAAATGAAATCTAATCGCATTTCGGACTTGTTATCACACGCACACACGTTTACAACTGGCGCACACACCCACACACACACGCGGGCAGAAACACCTACACACACGCACACACTGACTGAGACCAAATTGTGCGCCCGCATTCACAACAGATGCAACAAACCTATGAAAATGCATATGACAAACAGCGGGACGAGGTAAAGTGTGCAACAGAGTGTGTGTGAGAGAGAGAGAGAGAAGGCCCCCCAACAAGCTCTAGGCCCCATAACGTAAAAACAGCACAAGCCGTAGATCAAGTTGCACAGTGGAACACATCAGAGGCATCAGAATCGTCAGAGTCAACTCGACACCTTTTTATTCCCAATCTAAACCCCTGAGTATTAAAAAACATCAAATTTTTGCAATACTTTTTAAGAGTTTCATCATTTATTTCAAAGTTGCATAAATTCGTCATAATACGAAATTCTGTCAATTGATCGTAGAGTATAGATCATAGTCTATTCACATTTTTAAAACACCAAGATCTACCCGATTCTATGATTTCAGAAATGAAAATTGTCCCTGTCAGATATTTTGTTTTATTAATTCATGAAAGGTATTTAGCGATCAGCTAATTTAGTTATTTCGAAAATCTATCCTACCAATCTTGAACTTTGCTTGAAATATGGAATACGTTTTACATATGTATATCCCATTTTTCTCAAAGTGTCCATTAATTAATTGAGAACATGGTTTTTCTTAATCAATATATTATGCATATCTATCTATTATCAAAAATATTGGGTACAGCACAAAATTATATAATTAAAATTAAGAATTGCATGCCAAGTACGTCTATATACTTATATATAACGTTTCGTATAGGTATAATCAGAGAGTACTTTAAGTCTAAACAGAGCATTAGCCGATATCATGCGATGCGAGGCCAACTTATTAGCCGCGTATGTGTGTGTGTTGTGGAGGGTTAAGGCCAATTCAAAGATTCGCATCCATATGCTAAACGGCAAACTTTTAGCTAGAGAGAGAGCCTCATAACGACACAAAGACTCTGCGTAAATATTGGTCTCGTGAATCGTATGGAATATTTTCGAGTATATGTCCATACATACATATATACAATAATTGCTATTCAATTTAAACTGAATCTCATCATAGACAACCGTTCACGTCCATCCATCAATTCCATTAGGCACATCAAACTGGCAACAACTTGTCGTAGTCGTCGTCGTCGGTTTTAGTCAGTTAGTTTGTCGGTTTACTTCGAAATTTGTTTGTTCATTTTGTCCACGTTCGTTGAACCTAATCCTCAAGGCTCTGGTTATTTGAGAAACAAAGTGAATCGCGCAACTCGTTCGATGTTTGTTTTTGCTTCATTTTTTTGTGTTTTTATTATTGTATCCACATACATATTGTACATATACAGTATGTACTTTTATTTTTGGCAATAAAAATGTCGCCGACGTCGTTGCTGTGGCTGAAAGTCAAGTGCACAGCACAAAGAAAGCTCCACCAACGCCTCCCCACCCCCTTGGTCCGACACTCTCTCCTCTGTACAGGCTTTTGCCCTCTATTCTCCTACGTCGCTGTCGCCGTCGTCGTCTCTGTCTCTCTTCCGACTCTCTGTCTGGCATTTAATTTGTTCAAGTTCAAGCAACCACCACAAACACTGCGACCAATCGACCCACCGACCATCCCCAATCCCTTGACCAGGGTCGGACCCAAAATGGAGGTGTAATTTAGCCATTTGTTTTCATAAACTAGATCTTATCTAGTTATCTAGACTATTTTAAGCTGTCTTTATCTGGAATAAGAGATGACAGTAATGACTTCATTAAAGGATATTCAAATCGTCCAAACTATGAATGCTAAGTCGGCCCTCTTATGTGTTAATCCGGTCCTGTTTGTTGTTGTTGTTGTGGGTTGCACTTCATTTGCGTAGTTTTTTTATTTTTATTATTGATGTTGTTTTTAGTGACTACATTTAATTGAATTATTTTGCCTTCTTCTTTGACCGAAAGCAAAAGAGAGAAAGGGAGAGAGAGAAAAAAGAGAAAAGAGTAAGCTAAATAAAAACAAACAAACAAACAACCCCCCCTCCAATGCCGCCCCCTTTTAAAATAAAAGGCCACGCACTGACTGACCGATTACTACAACTGATGAGGACGATGATGATCTTGCTGATGATGATTATGATGATCAGCACAGCAAAGCGGTCAATGAATTGTTTCCCTTTCCCCTTTTCCCTATAGCTAACCGCAAAATATGTTGCTCAACGGGTTTTTTACTCCATCAAGATGGGAGGAATGGGGAGAGACAAATAGGAGATACAGTTCAGTTCAGACGAGTCTGAGCTCCATTCCGAGTCGGAGTTTGGCTTATGCCGGCTGTGTCTCCATCTCAATATGTGTCAAGTACGTTATACATACATATATATGTATGCTAAAACAATAACAACAACAATGACAATAACAAATTTATGCAGTTAATAACTGTTTGTTGCCCCTTTTTAAAAATTCCTCCAAATGATATATGTATGTACGTACATATATACATACATACATACATACATATATGCAGTGAGTTGATCCATAAAGAAAAAGCTTTATCTTATCAGTTGATGGAATTAGCTTGCAATCTCTCTCTTCCATTAAAATGGCATTCTCTACTACGTAGAACAACATTTATATGTACATTGTATGTACATATATTATATTTTAGTGAATCATTTGTAGTTTCAAGAACTTTCGCTATTTTGCTTTTTTTTTTAGTTCAGCAGCTCAGGGAATCAATTGGCCAATTTGATTATAATTATCTACATACGTATTTAAAAATAGCTCAACGAAAATCAATGCATTTGCCATTATTTGTTGTTGTTGGTTGTTAACGAATAATGCAACTTAAGCTGCTAAAAATTTGCATATTCAGACATGGACACAGACACTAAAATGTCTGGTCCCTTGGAACACTCTCCCTTTCCATTCCTTTTCTTCCTCTCTTCATACTTAGTTTCTTTCTTTCCTTTTTGAGCTGCTTTTCTGTGGCTTCTTAATTGTATTGTTGTTGGATCCTTCTATTTTTGGGGTTAAGTTCAAACAAATGTGTAGCATATCGGGCATATTAGCTATATGAGTGCATATGCTATCCTTCATATTTTGGCATTATCAATATCAATCAATCAAGATTTAGTTTCAATAAGGTTCAAACAAAGAAACACTTAATCAGATAGCTTGTTACTTTTTGACAGTCGTTTATTCGATATATCTTATACATATATTAAGAAAGGTAAAGGATATTCCCAAATTAAGTAATATTTCTAAGGACTATGGAATTATTGGATAATTTTCGATTTCTTCTGGTTAACGTTCTACTTTTCGTAGTTAGATTGTTTCATCTTGATTATGTTGGCTTCCTGGGTTTTAAGAATTACATTCAACTATAATAAATATAATGCAATTGCTGTTCTTTACCCATGTTAATATAATTTGTAGGTATTTCGGACTATCTCTCAAATGTACTTCAGATGGGGCTATGGGGAAAGAAGAAATTGTAAATTTCACTTGTTTTCTGCACACAATTTAAATAATTTTTGTATATTATACACATACTTCCTTTCTCTCTCTCTTCTTGAGTCTCTCCCTGGCTGTGTTTAATTTGTGTAGGGTATTTGCTAAGTCGTTGTTGACTCTCATTGGTTGGACACTTTTCGCTTGTTTTGTTTGTTCCGTTTTGCTGCACATTTTGTTTGCCCGCAAATTGAATTATTTTTTCTATTTGGTCCCTGGACTGGTCTGGTGCGGTTCCGCCTCCAAAGGCAGCAGCAGAAAAAAAAACAATAAAAGCCTAACAAATAATTTCACCTGAGAGAAGGGAGAGAGAGAGAGAAAAAAGAGACGATTTAGTTTCAATTTTAAAGTTTTCATTTATATTTGTTGGTGCAATTTGCTAAACTTGTTACGTTGATTTTATTCCCCAAACCCCCCTTCCTACCCTCTTCTTTTTGTGTTGTGTGTGTGTGTGTGTGTGTGTGTGTGTGTGTGTGTGTGTGCGCTCAACTATAGTAATAAACTATATACTACTATGTATATATCCACTGTATATATTTAATATATATTTAACAACCTACCTACCTCTATATGTAATATTTTCTTATACTATGTATTTTGATTGTATTTATCTTGTATCTCATACTCTTAGCTTGCTTTGGAGCACTTAAACAGCAAAAAAGCTAAAACAGAATCTCTAGCAAAACTCAGAAAAGCAAAAGCAAACGCATAACGCAAAACAAAAACCAAAACCAAAACCTAAAATTCAAAGTTCTAAAGTTTCTATAACAAAATTAAAGAAAAGCAAATACAGAAAAATAAAAGCAAAGTCAAACGCAAAAACAAACTACAGAAAAAAACAAAAGAAAAAACAAACAATAAAGAGTAAGTCTCAATGTTTAATTACTTTTTCATATAATATTCTTTTAAATATACATACATATATATTTATTTATTTATTTTTTTTTTTACATATTCTTGTATACTAAGAAACGCAAATCAAAATTAATAATATATACATACAAACATACAAATATTGACATAAACAATTAGTATCAGTATCTTCTAGTTTTAAAGCCTGATTTGATTTTTCTGTTGAAATTTATAGTATATAACTCTACATATACACATACATATATATATATATATTATAATATACATATCTGTATTTGTAATAATTATAAAGTCCACTTACAAATATGCCTCACATTATTGGACTTCTTTTGTGTTCTTGTGTTTGTTTTTCTGTTCTGATTTTGTAGCCTGACACCATCATCTCACTCTCCCCCCATCCATTTCCCCATCCCCCCACTCAGTTACTTCCCACATAAAGTAAACCTGGAATATATTTCACATCACAACTACAAAAATTAAAAAATAAAAACACAAATTTACAAAAATATACCTCAAAATCCAAAATTTTATCACACACCATAAGAAGAATATTCCAATCTCAGACTCGAAGCAACAACCAAAAAGAAAAAAACAACAAAATATATCAAAAACACAAAGAAAACTAGAAACGCAAAAATCCATATACCAGAAATCTGATCCTTTGATCCTAATTCAATTTTCTGAATTTTCCTAGAAAAACTCTCATTTGAGATCTTTTTGATAGACATGTTAAAACCCTCTCGTATTCTTTTCGTCACACAGTGAGAAAGCAAAAGGACGATATGCAGGTCAATGTTGCCGGACTACGCAGAAACATCAAGAACCTTGCGCATAATTATTCCGATGCACAGGTGAGTGGACCGTTGGATATATTGATATATTGAGTTTCCCATACTGATTTTCTTTTCTCGTTTCAGGTTAAGGTGCGCGAAGCGACCTCGAACGATCCATGGGGTCCTTCGGCCACCATTATGGCGGAGATAGCCGATCTCACGTACAATGTGGTTGCCTTTTCGGAGATTATGCAAATGATATGGAAGCGTTTGAACGATCATGGCAAGAACTGGCGGCATGTCTACAAGGCACTTATCCTGCTAGAGTATTTAATCAAAACGGGCACCGAAAAAGTTGCCCAGCAATGCAAGGAGAATATATTTGCCATCCAAACGCTGCGGGAGTTTGTCTACTTTGAGGAGGGCAAGGATCAGGGTACGCATGTGCGTGAGAAGGCAAAGCAGCTGGTGAACCTACTGAAGGATGACGAGCGACTGAAAAATGAACGTGTTAAGGCCTTGAAAGCCAAGGAGCGATTTGCTCAGCATCCAAGTGGATTTGGTAGCGATGGCTATATTGATGGGCCGTCGCAAAGGGATATGCCGCCGGGTTGGCAGGAGGAGCCGCCGAAATCGCTGTCGGAACTGGAAATGGTTAGGCCACAGACAGCCGGCGAGGAGGAATTACAGTTGCAATTGGCCATGGCCATGTCACGCGAGGAAGCCGAACAAGAAGAGGCCAAGCGGCGTAGCGATGATGTGCGGTTGCAGTTGGCCCTTAGCCAGAGTGAGCAGGACTTTAAGTGCGTATCGAATTTACTTTCGCTTCTCTAGTGTAGTAGACTAAACTAACCCTTTCCTTTGCTTTATTTTCGAAGGGATGACAGTGGGCGGCCCATTGCTGGACCTCAGAAAAAGGAGGAGCAGCAGAGCCATCTGCTAGATTTGCTGGACATTTCTCTGGGCGCCACAAGTATCTCGAGTCCACCTCTGGGCGCTGCTGGCGGCGCCCCACCTGCCGTTGTAGATCCGTGGGCTACGTCGGCACCACGAGCGCCTAGTCAACTATCGGATCCCTGGGCGGGTGGCAATCCATCGGGCCAAGTAGATCCCTGGCATCCTTCGGCTGCGCCGCGTACCATAATGGGTGCTGGTGTGCCTCTGAGTTCGGCTCCCATGGCTGCAATTGGTGGCAGCAACGATGCCTGGGGCATGCGTACACAATCGCCTTCAGTGGCCTCAGGCTCCTCGAATGAGGGTTGGCTGCAGACTAATGGCAATGCGAATCAGAATGGTAGAGGAGCTACACCTGGAGTTGGGGCGACGGCGGCGGCTCCTATCGATGCCTGGCTAACGAAATCTACAGCTGTCAGTGCCTTGGCTGCAGCTCCAGTGACCAACAATGGCAGCGCATCTGCTGATCCTTGGCTGGCAGAGCAAGCATCAGCGCCAGCTCCAGTCACATCAGCGGATCCCTGGGCGCCAGGAGCGGCGGCCCAGGCAAGCTCCTCGGCGGCGGATGATCCTTGGAAATCATTGGGGGGCACAGGAGCCGTTAAGGTATTTATATTTTCTTACTATTCAATTGGATTCAGTTCTAACTGGTTTTCTCTTCCAGAAACAATCGCCGGACTTTGATGAATTCGATTTGATTACTAATCGCAATAAAAGCGCCGAACTGGGAAACTCCAATGCCTCCAATAACAATAATGGTTCGATAATATATCCTTGATCGATAGCCTTGTCCTAATTGTTGTCTCTAACAATTATTTTAGCTTCTCTGCTCGACGATATGGATCCACTGTCCGCGAATTACGGCAATGGCATCGGTATGGGTAGCAGTAGCGGCAGTTCGGTTCATCCCTCCACTGGAGCCACAGCGAAGAAACCACTGAAAGATGCACATTCGTTCCTTGGCGAGAATTCAGCGCTGGTTAATTTAGATAATCTGATTAAACCGATTGCCCCGCAAACTCAATCGGCAAATGCACCAGCCTATAATCCATTCAGCGATACCGTGATGCCACCCAAAACGAATCTATTCCAGCAACAGCAGCCAGCCGTAAGAACGATCAATCCACAGAATGTGTGGGCATCCAATAATCATAGTGCTCCTCTATTTACCAGGTGCCGTCCATCAATCAACTGAAACAACAGCCACCTTTTGCAGTCAATATGAATAAGGATCCCTGGGCGCCAGTTATGGGTGGTACCGCCTCTCAGGTGAGTGTTGGTCTAGTCTGTTAAGCTCTGCACGGTTTCGGAGTGCGATTTTAGGTTTTAGGGATTTGTTTTATTTACTTGTAGCTATTATTTTTGAGGTTACCATTCTCTCTCTCTCTTTAATTTCTCTAATTTCTCCTTACTTTATTCAACATTTTTCTTAATCATCATTTCCCCTTTCCTTGTTTTCCTTGCATTTTGGTTCTCTTATGCTTCTCTCTCTCCCTCTTGTTCTTGTATTGTGACCCAACTATTGCATGTTGCATCCCGCAGGCCAAGTTGCCGCCACCAGTGCGACCCACCAGCCTAAATTTGGGCTTGGTGGCATCAACGTCGGCAATTTCGCAAAAACTTCAATCCGTTGAGGAATTTCAATTGCTGAGTGCCTTCAGTAATCCAGTTATACCTCCTACCGCCCATCCCCCTCATCCACAGACCAATACGCAGGTTTACAGTAATCCTTACAACAACAATGACAACAATTCCTTTGGTGGTTCGATTATCAACTACAGCAGTTCAAGTCCCGGCATTGATAGCATACGCAATATGGAGATACTCAGTGAGCCGCCTTATCAGCAGCACCAGCAGCAGCGTCCCTATTTCAATAGTCCAACAGCAAGTGCTCCTGCTCTAGCTGCTACTGCTGATCATCATAATCAGTATAATCAATATCAATACAACAATAATAATAACAACAACAACACAAACAATAATTGCGGCTATGGCACATCTGGAATATATTCAAGCTATGTGGCCAGCTATAGTAGCGCCCTCTCCGATTCACTAGCTGAAACGCCTGGCATAACCATTTCGCCATTGGGCTTTGAAGGATATTCCAATACCAATATCAATACCAACGCCGCCGATCACCATTGCAAGATGGAAGTGAGTTTCCCCAAAACTGTGGGCGTCGATGTGTTGCTGTTGAAGTTGTTTTTAAAATGCTAGAAAAAAACGATGTATATAGTAAATACCCTTGCAGCAAGGTGAAAGCCCATATTATGGTCCTTTTGGATTTTGTATTTGTCCGCTGTTCCTAGATAAACCAATTTGCGACCCAGATAGTCCGACAAACCATTAAAAAGTGAATTTTCTATAATTCTCAAGAGTTTCGCCAGATCAGGATCAACATAAATGAGTAGGCGATCTGTCTGGTTTAAGCCTTTATTTTTGACTGTTTTTATGTCATATTCCTACATTTCAATCCGATAATTTAAGTTTCGCTTACATTAAACTATTAATTTAGAGAGCAGATAATTTATTTAAATACTTATGAATAATTTCTTTATCTTATGACGTAAAGATGCAAAGAAAGAGTTTTTTTTTTTCTAATTCTGCAAGAGTATATAAAATTTCGGAGTGCCGAATTTAGCTTTCCAGTTTCGAGTTTGTTTCCTTATCGTTTTGTTGATTTGCTTGTTTTAATTATTGTTGTTGTTGTTTTACTTAGTTTTTCAGTTTATCCCAAACAGCGCGCGTTCAAAACTATTTGCTCTTGCTCTTGCCACAGTATACATGCATATTATATGGCAGAGGGAATGAAACCGAATATTATGATGTATATACTATCGATTGGTGGTTTCATTCCCCCTGCTTCTTGCACTTGACATCAATTATAACATACAAACATATAACATAAAGCAGCCTCTTCCAGTTGATCATAATGTTTTCTAATTGTAGCCAACAATGGAGGCTTGGACGCTTAAATAAAACAATAAGCAATTATTGCAAATGGGTAAACTTTTTATTCGAATGTGTGCATGCTCCTCCTCTATCTTTCTCTATCTCTTTCAACTTAACTAACAACAAACAAAAATCAAACACACACTACCCAGCACCCACTCACTCTCTCCCACCCGACTATCGCACCCGTTTTGGGGCCAGTCTGTAGTTGTGCATTTACTAAACAAATTGCTAATAGTTCGACAATATATATATATATATCTATCTGCATGTACTTAGTTGGCCAATAAACAAACAACAAAAACCCCCATTGATCATCATCGATCGATGTCAATTGACAGAGACAACCATTCTAATTCGGATTCACTCCTTACCCTCACGAATATTGCAGCAGAACAACAATATGCCATGGATCCAGCCCGAAGCAGCAGCAACAAATCCATTTTTGTCATAAACAATAAACTAGAGAGAGACAGAGACATACACGGGACAATGAAGAAAAAGAGTACCAACAACGACAGCAACTGCAATGGCAAATGCAACATCAATGGCAATAGCAACTATAACGGCAACAGCAATGGCAACAGCAACAGCAACAGCAACAGCAATGGTAACGGCAACGGCAACTGCAACTACTTATATACAACAACAAACAACACACACGGGCACTGACATATATGTATGGGGCACATGTGGCGGCAAAGGAATATCATGTGGAGGAGCAGGAGGTGGTGCAGTGTCTAACCTATCAAGAATAAAGGCAAATTTCAAGAGAAAATATGATTAAATTATAAAAATAAATAATGTGTAAGCAAGTATTATTAAACTGTAAAATATGTGATGTTGTATGAACACTGTGTATGAGAGAACAAGGATGCAAACAGACATATAACACAGGAGGCAAGATAGAATAGAAGAAGGAAGTTGCAGCAGCACCGCCACACTGCCACCATCACCACCACCACCACCTCCCTACCACCATGCCCACAGCAACAACCAGAACAACAACAGCAACAAAAGTCAATCGACATTTATATATGATGCAATTTGCAAACAGCTATGATTTATTTATTACGTATATACCCCCAATTATTAATTATTAACTAAAGAATATTGATTTAACTTTTCATTCAGTTGTGTTGCTTGCCGTTTTGTCTGTGTCTATAAGGGTTCACCTACAACCAAAAAATTAGAAAAAACCGAAACCGATCAACAAGAAACCAATAATTCACTTGGGCCTAAAAAACAAAAAAAACAAAAAAACCAACAAAAAATGATAAAATTGTTATATAGCTTTAAATTTTTGCATTGGTGTAACTAACGAGTAAAAAAACCAACAACAAAAGATTGAACAAGAACAACAAAAACACAAAATAAGCAAAGATCTATCTGTATGTGCTTGTAATTGTAAATTATCTATTTATATTTAATAATAGCTTTCAATTTTTTTTCTCGTTTTTTTTCGTCCCTTTGCTAACATTTATTCTGTGTGTATGTTCAAAGGCAACAACAAGAAATCAACTATTTAAAAACAGCTTTTATTGATATTTCCTTAGTGTTTTTTCTTCTATATATTTAAATATATATAAATATTTTTTTAGTGTTTTTTAAACAATTTTTTTTTTGCTGTTGAAACATATATTATTTATGTCAACTAGATTCAATTTTACAAAATGATGATGATGAAGATAAAAACGATTAAGATTTAAAAAATATTGTGTAGAGAGGATTCGATTGTTCAATGTCCAGTTGAGTATTGATACAGATTTCCATGCTTACATTAAAATCGGATTTAACTGTACATTGAGACAAGGGTTCCAAAATGATGAAACAGAATGGTATACATTTAGGTTAGAATACGTAAAAATTGTATAAGCATAATTTAATGATAACAAAATATACATATTATATATATACATATATATATATATATATATACATGATGAAACATGCTTAAGAGATTTACATAATTAGCTAAACACACACATATACACGCTGATACACTTACATACATGCAACTATACATCTGTATATATATGTATGTGTTTATATATATATATATATATATATATATACATATAGGGAAACAAAACAAACATATATACACTTGATAAAATGCAAATTTTGAAGCATATTTTCATATTATTAAAATTTTATTTTAACACAAAAGCAAACAAGAAAGTAAGAGACAAAATCAATGTAAAAGTCAAACGATTTGAAATGCCCGCATTGCACAACCAAAGCAAAAAGGCTGGCACAAAGGTGCTAACCATCACCACTACCACCACCATCACCACCACCACCATCAGCACCACTATGACCGGCAGGAACTCCGCCTGGCATACGAGTGAGTGTCGAGTGTTGAGTGTGCCAATGCCTGGCAGCAGCCACCACTTGACAGGCGGCGGCAGCAGCCGGAGCAGCAAGAGCGTCAGCAACAAAAGCATTCAACACTTTGTTGGAACGGCGAAGATGGAGGACGGCAGCACGATTATGTTAATTTCAGGGGCCGCCAGAGTTTAACATTAACGGAGCACGCCCACTGCATATGGCATATGGCATTGGTGATATTTTCGGCAACCAGCTGGGATGGTGAGGATGATGATGACGATGATGGGATCATTGAGATGGGGCTGGGATGAGAGGATGTGGATGTGGATATATGGACGTCTGGTGGATATGTTGCGCAAGTGGCTGCCAGTCGCGTTTCGATTTTTGATATTTGACATGCGCTGGGGGCCATCAGGAAACTTCGTTTAAATGAAATCAAAATGCACAAATACATAATTTACACAAATTTGCCGTCTACTTGTGCTCTCTGTGCTTGCAGTGTAAGTTTATCTTTGGCTTGCCATATTCCATTTTCCATCGTTTGTCTTGTCCATGTGTGTGTGTATGGTGTATGGTGTATTTTTGTTGGATGTCTTGGGAAAATATTAAAAGATTGTGTAACAAAATACAAGGATATTGGTGTGTCGTCTTCTGGAATAATAGTTTCGTTTCCCCTTTAGATTTGCAAATTGCTTTAATTGTTAATAATAATCAGATCATATAGTAGTTATTTCTGGGTATCAGTAATCGTATAGTTTGTGAATCCCATGCGGGAATTTAGCTAGAATTCAATTGGCCCCATTTCTCAGCACTTCCAATATCCAGGTGACATAATGAGCAACTTTTGTATAGACACCCGGATAATTGGGATTCGCACAGCCGTAGGCAAAGGACACTATGCCATAGGTGTTGCCATGATGTATCAGCGGGCCACCTGAATCGCCATAGCAATGGTCTCTATCAGCCGCCGCCGCGCAGAGCATGTCGTCGGTGATGATGCGATTCCTCTGCTGATACAGCTGCCGGCACAGGCGCTTCTCAATTGGTAGCACCCACGTTCCCTGTAACTGGCTCTGCGTCTCGGTGGAGTTCCAGTTCAATGATCCCCAGCCGGCGACCAGCAGACGATTGGGCACCACGCCCAGACCAGGTAATGGTAACTTTATCAGTTGAACTCTTCGGTTCAATCTAAATGGTTCTTTGGTCTGTAGGATGGCAATGTCATGGTACAAGGCATCCAGATTGAAACCCGGATGCAAGAAAATTTTTATGACATCGCGTTGCTGGCCATAATGATAGGGTGTGGATGAGCCAGCTCGGACCGAATAGCTGCCAGGATAATGAACGCAATGGGCAGCCGTTAAGAGCCATTTGGCCGTGATCAATGAAGCGCCACAAGAGAAGCTGCCATTGACAGTGATTGAGGCCACAAAAGGTGTTACCTCTATGGGCAGTCTGATTCCGCCCACAATGCGATTATCATACGTTGATGCCACGGCCCATTTGTCCGGTCGACCACCAATAATGAGCAACCAGTTAAACACTAGCAACTCCAACCTCATGATGCGAACCGAAAATCGAAGCAACCGCCCAGCTCTAGTATTGCCCGAGAACTGGGATGACTAGACTATTGACCTCACTACCTGAACTCTCCGCGTGTAATGCTAATGAAGACAAGATCTCAAATTGCTGACCCAAAATACAAAAACGCATGAATATTTATCATTCCATTCCATTCCAACACGGACAGCGAGTAAGTGGTTGAAAGTTTATTTAGAATCTAGAATGAAATAACGTCAAGATTTATTGAGACTTATCGAGAAACGATCATTCAAGTTCGAAATATCGGTTCGAATATTTAGTTTCGTAATTTGTTTCTCCTACATTCAAAAATGTAGCATCATCATAGGAGTGATTCTTCTTATTTATGACACATTCTGACTCACGTATGCAAAACTATCCAAAATATTAATATTCCCAGAGGTTTCCATATGGAAATCAGGTTTCTTATCGACTCCATTGTAGGATAATTTTCGAAGTGGCATGACCCAATTCTATTAATGAAGACAAATTGTTGTTGGGGTTTTTCTTTACTTGCATTTATTTGTAGTTAATATTTTCGCATACATTTTCGTATCCATTTGACGAATCTTTTCACCCTTACATAGACACCGGGATACTTATAGTTGGCACAGCCAATGCCCCAGGAAACAATACCGTAAACAATGCCACTGTGCACCAGTGGACCACCAGAGTCTCCGGAGCAACTATCGCGTCCCCTCCGCCGGGCGCAAAGCATTTGCTTATAGATTTTAATTCCGGCCTTTCTATAGGCCTTTCGGCAGGCTTTGCGGCTCAGCTTACAGACCACAACACCGCGCAGATAGCGCTGCACATTCGTGGCACTGGCCGAGGTGAGACCCCAGCCACTGCAAAGGTAACAGCGTGGCAGAGTTTTGAACTTGAGCGGGGGCAGGTTCGCCGGCTGGACACACCGCCTAAATTTGAGGGGATTGCGCAGCTTGAGCAAAGCCAAATCATTTTGCATGGTATTACTGTTGTAACCGGAATTGGCCACAATCAGTTCGACCCGACGTAACTCACCGCCACGCCTCTGTTGGGTGCTTCCCACACGCACCTGATATTTGCCAGCACGGCCAACGATGCAGTGATGAGCCGTAAGTATCCAACGCTTAGATATAATGACCCCGCCACAGATAAAGTAACCCTCGAAGTGCAGAGCCGCCTGGTAAGGGGCCACCGAGCAGGCGATCTTCTTGCCACCAACAATTCGTGTGGGCAGCTCGTCGCGCATCTCCAGGGCATTTATGCGCGGATTGCTGGAGATGTTGCCAAAGTAACTCAGTGGCAGATGATGACTCACGGTTTGACGCATGATCTGTGATTGTGGTGGCGATTCTGGTTTCCTGTAGATCAAATAGTATGTCGCATTGTCCACATAGTCCCCATCATCATAATACTGATATTGCGGCCAAGCGGCGGGGCTAATGCTGGTGCTGGTGCTGGTTACTAGCGCCACATAAAGACCGACAACGACTCCAATCAATTGATAAAGCATGGCTACAGCTAACGGGCCAGCGGTTGGACTAGAACTAAACGACAGACTTATGCCAATTCACCTCTTGACCCCAGAAAGCGTAAAGAACATAACAAAATATTCATAAATCATTTTTCCCTCGGGCTAAAAATGGAAAAAACTCTCGAGAAACTTGTATACCCTTTAGAGCATTATGTGATTCGTTTACTCACAGACTTACATTTAGGACTAGACATGGCAAGTTAATTTGAAGTTAATATTTTGCATTTTCTTAAATTTGTTTAGATCCGTTCTTCGTTCCAAAGCCTTTTTGTTTTACGACTTAATGAATATTATTATTTTAGGAATCCCTTTAAAATTCTTCCTAGCATTTTTTTTTGGTTGAACAGATATCAACATCTTGCGATAGCGTTTCAAAGGGCATTAAAATTTCGGCACAACGAGAAATATGTAAAATTTAAACTAATCCCACTTGGCTTTTGCTATGCCCCACGAAGCATGTGCAAAGAATTTGAGGAATCAATAGGGAACGGTTCTTTATTTCGATTTCTCTAAATCGATCTTACTATGAAAGTGAAATGAGGCAAATAAGAAATCTAATGGTTTACAACTAAGTTGAATGTTGCCTCCGGTGTATTTGCATAAACTCCTCGCTTATTTCTGCCAGAAATAAGCATCTAGGCATAAATCTCGCGACTGTGGAGACTTTTTACAATTTTCTATTTTCTATTTTTTTTTTTTTGCTTTGTTGTTTTTGCAGTTAGTGTCAAATGGCGGTGGCGGGTTCGGTTTATCTTTAGTTTCGCCTGTTTTGTTTTTGTGTCTAAAGTTTGTTGGCCATTTTTGGTAGGGCAGTGCTTCCGCATGACTCGAAGACTGAGACGAAACAATAAAACTATTAATTTAATGTACATTTTTTGCGCAATTTAATTATGTGCGAAATCACAGTAGACAATGGCCATGGACAGGAATAATTAGGCAGAAGGCGGTAGTTGCCAGTTGAGCGAAAAGTGAAAGGAGCAGGCGGACGACAAAAAAAAAAAAAACAAAAAACTCCTGGACCTGGGCATGGACTTGTGGTCTTGTTGCCGAAAATCTCTCTCTTGCCACCATGCTCTGCTGGCCGAGCTATAATATTGCTGATGATAATTATGTAAACAAGCGCGAAATTCATTAGCCTACCTCGTATGCAAATTTCTCTCTGTATCATTTTGGTGTGCATAAGGTGCTGGCAGAAAGACGCCTGTTTTGATGATATTCCATAGTGTTTTGCTTCTTTCACCATTCACATATATTCAATTTCACGTTTATTAATTCAACAAAATGTTGCAGGGTTAAATAGGGCAACATAAACCAAGAAAACCAAACCAAACCAAAAGCAAAGCAAACCATACCTTCGAGGTTTTCCATTGGCACCGAAGCCGCCGCCGCCCTCCAACCCACCAACCCATCCCATCATTTGCCACCTTTGTTTCGTTGTCGCCTAACCATGGAGAATTGCAATTTGTATGCTTTAATTAAAAAATCTGTCAAATGCCAGTTTTGTGCGCTCATTAATGAGTTTTCAGTTTTTCAGGCAGGCACTCAGGCAGTCTTAAACAACAAAATCATGCTTGACATAGCATGAACTCCACTTTGATATAGCCTCCTCATACCGTATATACTTAAGATATACTGCTTGATATGTTCGTCTCACGTTGATGTCTGCCAAGCGACAAACAGGCCAGGCATCATCAGGGCAGGGGCTGCTTTTGCACCTTTGACAAAACTACAAAACAAAAGACTCAGGCAACGAACGTGGTTATTAATTTTCATCAGCAGCATCAACATGTTCTTCCTTGAACTGAGCATCTCTTGCATAATAAGGCTCAACTTGTGCCTTTCTAAGCTTATGGTGAATTGATTTTTAATTATAGCTTAGCCAAACATGATATCTCAAAAAAAAAAGAGATATTTGGTGTGTATACCTACTTCTTGGAAGCCAAACACTTTAGGATAGTTCCTGCCTTAAATTGCCAATCATTTGCCAAAAGGTTCTATGATTTCAAATACAAAAAGATAAACAAAAATCGGCTTTGGATGCGTTTTATACATCAGTATGTGGCTAAATGTACCAAAAATTTCATAGGCATTGCAACAACAATTGCTAGTTCCCGCAGTATTAATGGCTAGGCCCATTAGCAGCAAATGCAAGAAGATCACAGGAAAATTTTTATTTTTGGTCCTCCTTTCTTAATTTTTGCACTTTGCAATCCACATATCCTGCCGCAGTACCTTGGTGTTCGGCTTCGTCTGCCACAAAAATAGAAGGGTTCAAAACTTGTACAAGTCAATCGACCTTTTAAGGGCTTTAATAAAGTGCAACCTGGTTGTCTTGCGGAGCTGAATTATTATGGATTTTCTCCTTAGCAAATAGAATTTAAAAAAAATTAATTAAACAACACAATGATATCATCCTTTTTATTTCCTTTACAGTTGTGCTGCGAAAAATGAAACGTCAGGAGAACAGAAACACTATGTATAGGCGGTTGACGCGGATAATCAAGGACATCCTAGCGAACCATGTCCTTTCGTCCTGCGGCAGGATATGCGTCTTTAAGAGCTAAAAAACGAAAAAAGGATAATTGTCTTGTGGAAAAATTACAAGTCCAAAAAACACTCAAGTGTTTATAACTCGGCCATTTTAAGGACGATTTGGATGTCCTTTGGCCAGATCAAGGACCTTGTTAATTGGCGTAAATTGACATATACAGGTCCTCGAAAGTCCTTTAAAAAGCTATAAAAAAGGACCTTTTCCAAAAAAATTTCGTCCTGCATCCTTAGATGACCCCTACTTTTTTTGATGCCAATCGACGCGGATCATCAAGGACATTCGAACGCACCATGTCCTTTCGTCCTGCGGCAGGATTTGTGGATTTTGGAGCTAAAAAACGAAAAAAGGATCATTTTCTCGAGGCTATAACTCCGCAGGACATTAACCGATTTCGCCAGGACATGTTTTTCTAGGACCTCCAGGAGCAGGACTATCGATCTGCATTCAAGGATTCTAAATATCTTTCAAAAAATTTTGCAAAAATTTTTGCAAGGGGGTAGGTCGAAAAAATGGCAAAAAATCACAAAAAATGTACAAATATCCTTTTTCTCAGCCATTTTAAGGACTATCCGGATGTCCTTTGGCCAGACTGAAGTCCTTGATGGTCCGCGTCGATTGACACTATTAGATCCTGGAAAGTCCTTCAGGGAGCTGAGATAAAAGGACCTTTTTGTGTTTACGAAAATAGCTAAAATCTCGCGAGTCCTTTGAAGGATCAGGACGAAAATAGTGTCAAACAATTCCTTTCATCAAGGACTATCATCTGTAAAAAGGACTTCCCAATAGTCCTGCCAGGAGCTGAGATATAACGGTATTTATGTGTTTTTTCTGTTTTCTTGCCCGCCCGGTGCAGCCTGGGACTTAGAAAAAATTCACTAATATCCTTTTTTTCATCCTTAGATGACCCCTACTTTTTTGATGCCAATCGACGCGGATCATCAAGGACATCCTAGCGAACCATGTCCTTTCGTCCTGCGGCAGGATATGCGTCTTTAAGAGCTAAAAAACGAAAAAAAGGATAATTGTCTTGTGGAAAAATTACAAGTCCAAAAAACACATAAGTGTTTATAACTCGGCCATTTTAAGGACGATTTGGATGTCCTTTGGCCAGATCAAGGACCTTGTTAATTGGCGTAAATTGACATATACAGGTCCTCGAAAGTCCTTTAAAAAGCTATAAAAAAGGACCTTTTCCAAAAAAAATTTCGTCCTGCATCCTTAGATGACCCCTACTTTTTTGATGCCAATCGACGCGGATCATCAAGGACATTCGAACGCACCATGTCCTTTCGTCCTGCGGCAGGATTTGTGGATTTTGGAGCTAAAAAACGAAAAAAGGATCATTTTCTCGAGGCTATAACTCCGCAGGACATTAACCGATTTCGCCAGGACATGTTTTTCTAGGACCTCCAGGAGCAGGACTATCGATCTGCATTCAAGGATTCTAAATATCTTTCAAAAAATTTTGCAAAAATTTTTGCAAGGGGGTAGGTCGAAAAAAATGGCAAAAAATCACAAAAAATGTACAAATATCCTTTTTCTCAGCCATTTTAAGGACTATCCGGATGTCCTTTGGCCAGACTGAAGTCCTTGATGGTCCGCGTCGATTGACACTATTAGATCCTGGAAAGTCCTTCAGGGAGCTGAGATAAAAGGACCTTTTTGTGTTTACGAAAATAGCTAAAATCTCGCGAGTCCTTTGAAGGATCAGGACGAAAATAGTGTCAAACAATTCCTTTCATCAAGGACTATCATCTGTAAAAAGGACTTCCCAATAGTCCTGCCAGGAGCTGAGATATAACGGTATTTATGTGTTTTTTCTGTTTTCTTGCCCGCCCGGTGCAGCCTGGGACTTAGAAAAATTCACTAATATCCTTTTTTTCATCCTTAGATGACCCCTACTTTTTTGATGCCAATCGACGCGGATCATCAAGGACATCCTAGCGAACCATGTCCTTTCGTCCTGCGGCAGGATATGCGTCTTTAAGAGCTAAAAAACGAAAAAAGGATAATTGTCTTGTGGAAAAATTACAAGTCCAAAAAACACATAAGTGTTTATAACTCGGCCATTTTAAGGACGATTTGGATGTCCTTTGGCCAGATCAAGGACCTTGTTAATTGGCGTAAATTGACATATACAGGTCCTCGAAAGTCCTTTAAAAAGCTATAAAAAGGACCTTTTCCAAAAAAATTTCGTCCTGCATCCTTAGATGACCCCTACTTTTTTGATGCCAATCGACGCGGATCATCAAGGACATTCGAACGCACCATGTCCTTTCGTCCTGCGGCAGGATTTGTGGATTTTGGAGCTAAAAAACGAAAAAAGGATCATTTTCTCGAGGCTATAACTCCGCAGGACATTAACCGATTTCGCCAGGACATGTTTTTCTAGGACCTCCAGGAGCAGGACTATCGATCTGCATTCAAGGATTCTAAATATCTTTCAAAAAATTTTGCAAAAATTTTTGCAAGGGGGGTAGGTCGAAAAAATGGCAAAAAATCACAAAAATGTACAAATATCCTTTTTCTCAGCCATTTTAAGGACTATCCGGATGTCCTTTGGCCAGACTGAAGTCCTTGATGGTCCGCGTCGATTGACACTATTAGATCCTGGAAAGTCCTTCAGGGAGCTGAGATAAAAGGACCTTTTTGTGTTTACGAAAATAGCTAAAATCTCGCGAGTCCTTTGAAGGATCAGGACGAAAATAGTGTCAAACAATTCCTTTCATCAAGGACTATCATCTGTAAAAAGGACTTCCCAATAGTCCTGCCAGGAGCTGAGATATAACGGTATTTATGTGTTTTTTTCTGTTTTCTTGCCCGCCCGGTGCAGCCTGGGACTTAGAAAAAATTCACTAATATCCTTTTTTTCATCCTTAGATGACCCCTACTTTTTTGATGCCAATCGACGCGGATCATCAAGGACATCCTAGCGAACCATGTCCTTTCGTCCTGCGGCAGGATATGCGTCTTTAAGAGCTAAAAAACGAAAAAAGGATAATTGTCTTGTGGAAAAATTACAAGTCCAAAAAACACTTAAGTGTTTATAACTCGGCCATTTTAAGGACGATTTGGATGTCCTTTGGCCAGATCAAGGACCTTGTTAATTGGCGTAAATTGACATATACAGGTCCTCGAAAGTCCTTTAAAAAGCTATAAAAAAGGACCTTTTCCAAAAAAATTTCGTCCTGCATCCTTAGATGACCCCTACTTTTTTGATGCCAATCGACGCGGATCATCAAGGACATCCTAGCGAACCATGTCCTTTCGTCCTGCGGCAGGATATGCGTCTTTAAGAGCTAAAAAACGAAAAAAGGATAATTGTCTTGTGGAAAAATTACAAGTCCAAAAAACACTTAAGTGTTTATAACTCGGCCATTTTAAGGACGATTTGGATGTCCTTTGGCCAGATCAAGGACCTTGTTAATTCGCGTAAATTGACATATACAGGTCCTCGAAAGTCCTTTAAAAAGCTATAAAAAAGGACCTTTTCCAAAAAAATTTCGTCCTGCATCCTTAGATGACCCCTACTTTTTTGATGCCAATCGACGCGGATCATCAAGGACATTCGAACGCACCATGTCCTTTCGTCCTGCGGCAGGATTTGTGGATTTTGGAGCTAAAAAACGAAAAAAGGATCATTTTCTCGAGGCTATAACTCCGCAGGACATTAACCGATTTCGCCAGGACATGTTTTTCTAGGACCTCCAGGAGCAGGACTATCGATCTGCATTCAAGGATTCTAAATATCTTTCAAAAAATTTTGCAAAAATTTTTGCAAGGGGGTAGGTCGAAAAAATGGCAAAAAATCACAAAAAATGTACAAATATCCTTTTTTCTCAGCCATTTTAAGGACTATCCGGATGTCCTTTGGCCAGACTGAAGTCCTTGATGGTCCGCGTCGATTGACACTATTAGATCCTGGAAAGTCCTTCAGGGAGCTGAGATAAAAGGACCTTTTTGTGTTTACGAAAATAGCTAAAATCTCGCGAGTCCTTTGAAGGATCAGGACGAAAATAGTGTCAAACAATTCCTTTCATCAAGGACTATCATCTGTAAAAAGGACTTCCCAATAGTCCTGCCAGGAGCTGAGATATAACGGTATTTATGTGTTTTTTCTGTTTTCTTGCCCGCCCGGTGCAGCCTGGGACTTAGAAAAAATTCACTAATATCCTTTTTTTCATCCTTAGATGACCCCTACTTTTTTGATGCCAATCGACGCGGATCATCAAGGACATCCTAGCGAACCATGTCCTTTCGTCCTGCGGCAGGATATGCGTCTTTAAGAGCTAAAAAACGAAAAAAGGATAATTGTCTTGTGGAAAAATTACAAGTCCAAAAAACACATAAGTGTTTATAACTCGGCCATTTTAAGGACGATTTGGATGTCCTTTGGCCAGATCAAGGACCTTGTTAATTGGCGTAAATTGACATATACAGGTCCTCGAAAGTCCTTTAAAAAGCTATAAAAAAGGACCTTTTCCAAAAAAATTTCGTCCTGCATCCTTAGATGACCCCTACTTTTTTTGATGCCAATCGACGCGGATCATCAAGGACATTCGAACGCACCATGTCCTTTCGTCCTGCGGCAGGATTTGTGGATTTTGGAGCTAAAAAACGAAAAAAGGATCATTTTCTCGAGGCTATAACTCCGCAGGACATTAACCGATTTCGCCAGGACATGTTTTTCTAGGACCTCCAGGAGCAGGACTATCGATCTGCATTCAAGGATTCTAAATATCTTTCAAAAAATTTTGCAAAAATTTTTGCAAGGGGGTAGGTCGAAAAAATGGCAAAAAATCACAAAAAATGTACAAATATCCTTTTTTCTCAGCCATTTTAAGGACTATCCGGATGTCCTTTGGCCAGACTGAAGTCCTTGATGGTCCGCGTCGATTGACACTATTAGATCCTGGAAAGTCCTTCAGGGAGCTGAGATAAAAGGACCTTTTTGTGTTTACGAAAATAGCTAAAATCTCGCGAGTCCTTTGAAGGATCAGGACGAAAATAGTGTCAAACAATTCCTTTCATCAAGGACTATCATCTGTAAAAAGGACTTCCCAATAGTCCTGCCAGGAGCTGAGATATAACGGTATTTATGTGTTTTTTCTGTTTTCTTGCCCGCCCGGTGCAGCCTGGGACTTAGAAAAAATTCACTAATATCCTTTTTTTCATCCTTAGATGACCCCTACTTTTTTTGATGCCAATCGACGCGGATCATCAAGGACATCCTAGCGAACCATGTCCTTTCGTCCTGCGGCAGGATATGCGTCTTTAAGAGCTAAAAAACGAAAAAAGGATAATTGTCTTGTGGAAAAATTACAAGTCCAAAAAACACATAAGTGTTTATAACTCGGCCATTTTAAGGACGATTTGGATGTCCTTTGGCCAGATCAAGGACCTTGTTAATTGGCGTAAATTGACATATACAGGTCCTCGAAAGTCCTTTAAAAAGCTATAAAAAAGGACCTTTTCCAAAAAAATTTCGTCCTGCATCCTTAGATGACCCCTACTTTTTTGATGCCAATCGACGCGGATCATCAAGGACATTCGAACGCACCATGTCCTTTCGTCCTGCGGCAGGATTTGTGGATTTTGGAGCTAAAAAACGAAAAAAGGATCATTTTCTCGAGGCTATAACTCCGCAGGACATTAACCGATTTCGCCAGGACATGTTTTTCTAGGACCTCCAGGAGCAGGACTATCGATCTGCATTCAAGGATTCTAAATATCTTTCAAAAAATTTTGCAAAAATTTTTGCAAGGGGGTAGGTCGAAAAAATGGCAAAAAATCACAAAAAATGTACAAATATCCTTTTTTCTCAGCCATTTTAAGGACTATCCGGATGTCCTTTGGCCAGACTGAAGTCCTTGATGGTCCGCGTCGATTGACACTATTAGATCCTGGAAAGTCCTTCAGGGAGCTGAGATAAAAGGACCTTTTTGTGTTTACGAAAATAGCTAAAATCTCGCGAGTCCTTTGAAGGATCAGGACGAAAATAGTGTCAAACAATTCCTTTCATCAAGGACTATCATCTGTAAAAAGGACTTCCCAATAGTCCTGCCAGGAGCTGAGATATAACGGTATTTATGTGTTTTTTCTGTTTTCTTGCCCGCCCGGTGCAGCCTGGGACTTAGAAAAAATTCACTAATATCCTTTTTTTCATCCTTAGATGACCCCTACTTTTTTGATGCCAATCGACGCGGATCATCAAGGACATCCTAGCGAACCATGTCCTTTCGTCCTGCGGCAGGATATGCGTCTTTAAGAGCTAAAAAACGAAAAAAGGATAATTGTCTTGTGGAAAAATTACAAGTCCAAAAAAACACATAAGTGTTTATAACTCGGCCATTTTAAGGACGATTTGGATGTCCTTTGGCCAGATCAAGGACCTTGTTAATTGGCGTAAATTGACATATACAGGTCCTCGAAAGTCCTTTAAAAAGCTATAAAAAGGACCTTTTCCAAAAAAATTTCGTCCTGCATCCTTAGATGACCCCTACTTTTTTTGATGCCAATCGACGCGGATCATCAAGGACATTCGAACGCACCATGTCCTTTCGTCCTGCGGCAGGATTTGTGGATTTTGGAGCTAAAAAACGAAAAAAGGATCATTTTCTCGAGGCTATAACTCCGCAGGACATTAACCGATTTCGCCAGGACATGTTTTTCTAGGGACCTCCAGGAGCAGGACTATCGATCTGCATTCAAGGATTCTAAATATCTTTCAAAAAATTTTGCAAAAATTTTTGCAAGGGGGTAGGTCGAAAAAATGGCAAAAAATCACAAAAAATGTACAAATATCCTTTTTTCTCAGCCATTTTAAGGACTATCCGGATGTCCTTTGGCCAGACTGAAGTCCTTGATGGTCCGCGTCGATTGACACTATTAGATCCTGGAAAGTCCTTCAGGGAGCTGAGATAAAAGGACCTTTTTGTGTTTACGAAAATAGCTAAAATCTCGCGAGTCCTTTGAAGGATCAGGACGAAAATAGTGTCAAACAATTCCTTTCATCAAGGACTATCATCTGTAAAAAGGACTTCCCAATAGTCCTGCCAGGAGCTGAGATATAACGGTATTTATGTGTTTTTTCTGTTTTCTTGCCCGCCCGGTGCAGCCTGGGACTTAGAAAAATTCACTAATATCCTTTTTTTCATCCTTAGATGACCCCTACTTTTTTGATGCCAATCGACGCGGATCATCAAGGACATCCTAGCGAACCATGTCCTGCGGCAGGATATGCGTCTTTAAGAGCTAAAAAACGACAAAAAGGATAATTGTCTTGTGGAAAAATTACAAGTCCAAAAAACACTCAAGTGTTTATAACTCGGCCATTTTAAGGACGATTTGGATGTCCTTTGGCCAGATCAAGGACCTTGTTAATTGGCGTAAATTGACATATACAGGTCCTCGAAAGTCCTTTAAAAAGCTATAAAAAGGACCTTTTCCAAAAAAATTTCGTCCTGCATCCTTAGATGACCCCTACTTTTTTTGATGCCAATCGACGCGGATCATCAAGGACATTCGAACGCACCATGTCCTTTCGTCCTGCGGCAGGATTTGTGGATTTTGGAGCTAAAAAACGAAAAAAGGATCATTTTCTCGAGGCTATAACTCCGCAGGACATTAACCGATTTCGCCAGGACATGTTTTTCTAGGACCTCCAGGAGCAGGACTATCGATCTGCATTCAAGGATTCTAAATATCTTTCAAAAAATTTTGCAAAAATTTTTGCAAGGGGTAGGTCGAAAAAATGGCAAAAAATCACAAAAAATGTACAAATATCCTTTTTTCTCAGCCATTTTAAGGACTATCCGGATGTCCTTTGGCCAGACTGAAGTCCTTGATGGTCCGCGTCGATTGACACTATTAGATCCTGGAAAGTCCTTCAGGGAGCTGAGATAAAAGGACCTTTTTGTGTTTACGAAAATAGCTAAAATCTCGCGAGTCCTTTGAAGGATCAGGACGAAAATAGTGTCAAACAATTCCTTTCATCAAGGACTATCATCTGTAAAAAGGACTTCCCAATAGTCCTGCCAGGAGCTGAGATATAACGGTATTTATGTGTTTTTTCTGTTTTCTTGCCCGCCCGGTGCAGCCTGGGACTTAGAAAAATTCACTAATATCCTTTTTTCATCCTTAGATGACCCCTACTTTTTTGATGCCAATCGACGCGGATCATCAAGGACATCCTAGCGAACCATGTCCTTTCGTCCTGCGGCAGGATATGCGTCTTTAAGAGCTAAAAAACGAAAAAAGGATAATTGTCTTGTGGAAAAATTACAAGTCCAAAAAACACATAAGTGTTTATAACTCGGCCATTTTAAGGACGATTTGGATGTCCTTTGGCCAGATCAAGGACCTTGTTAATTGGCGTAAATTGACATATACAGGTCCTCGAAAGTCCTTTAAAAAGCTATAAAAAGGACCTTTTCCAAAAAAATTTCGTCCTGCATCCTTAGATGACCCCTACTTTTTTGATGCCAATCGACGCGGATCATCAAGGACATTCGAACGCACCATGTCCTTTCGTCCTGCGGCAGGATTTGTGGATTTTGGAGCTAAAAAACGAAAAAAGGATCATTTTCTCGAGGCTATAACTCCGCAGGACATTAACCGATTTCGCCAGGACATGTTTTTCTAGGACCTCCAGGAGCAGGACTATCGATCTGCATTCAAGGATTCTAAATATCTTTCAAAAAATTTTGCAAAAATTTTTGCAAGGGGGTAGGTCGAAAAAATGGCAAAAAATCACAAAAAATGTACAAATATCCTTTTTTCTCAGCCATTTTAAGGACTATCCGGATGTCCTTTGGCCAGACTGAAGTCCTTGATGGTCCGCGTCGATTGACACTATTAGATCCTGGAAAGTCCTTCAGGGAGCTGAGATAAAAGGACCTTTTTGTGTTTACGAAAATAGCTAAAATCTCGCGAGTCCTTTGAAGGATCAGGACGAAAATAGTGTCAAACAATTCCTTTCATCAAGGACTATCATCTGTAAAAAGGACTTCCCAATAGTCCTGCCAGGAGCTGAGATATAACGGTATTTATGTGTTTTTTCTGTTTTCTTGCCCGCCCGGTGCAGCCTGGGACTTAGAAAAAATTCACTAATATCCTTTTTTTCATCCTTAGATGACCCCTACTTTTTTTGATGCCAATCGACGCGGATCATCAAGGACATCCTAGCGAACCATGTCCTGCGGCAGGATATGCGTCTTTAAGAGCTAAAAAACGAAAAAAGGATAATTGTCTTGTGGAAAAATTACAAGTCCAAAAAACACTCAAGTGTTTATAACTCGGCCATTTTAAGGACGATTTGGATGTCCTTTGGCCAGATCAAGGACCTTGTTAATTGGCGTAAATTGACATATACAGGTCCTCGAAAGTCCTTTAAAAAGCTATAAAAAGGACCTTTTCCAAAAAAATTTCGTCCTGCATCCTTAGATGACCCCTACTTTTTTGATGCCAATCGACGCGGATCATCAAGGACATTCGAACGCACCATGTCCTTTCGTCCTGCGGCAGGATTTGTGGATTTTGGAGCTAAAAAACGAAAAAAGGATCATTTTCTCGAGGCTATAACTCCGCAGGACATTAACCGATTTCGCCAGGACATGTTTTTCTAGGACCTCCAGGAGCAGGACTATCGATCTGCATTCAAGGATTCTAAATATCTTTCAAAAAATTTTGCAAAAATTTTTGCAAGGGGGTAGGTCGAAAAATGGCAAAAAATCACAAAAAATGTACAAATATCCTTTTTCTCAGCCATTTTAAGGACTATCCGGATGTCCTTTGGCCAGACTGAAGTCCTTGATGGTCCGCGTCGATTGACACTATTAGATCCTGGAAAGTCCTTCAGGGAGCTGAGATAAAAGGACCTTTTTGTGTTTACGAAAATAGCTAAAATCTCGCGAGTCCTTTGAAGGATCAGGACGAAAATAGTGTCAAACAATTCCTTTCATCAAGGACTATCATCTGTAAAAAGGACTTCCCAATAGTCCTGCCAGGAGCTGAGATATAACGGTATTTATGTGTTTTTTCTGTTTTCTTGCCCGCCCGGTGCAGCCTGGGACTTAGAAAAAATTCACTAATATCCTTTTTTTCATCCTTAGATGACCCCTACTTTTTTTGATGCCAATCGACGCGGATCATCAAGGACATCCTAGCGAACCATGTCCTGCGGCAGGATATGCGTCTTTAAGAGCTAAAAAACGAAAAAAGGATAATTGTCTTGTGGAAAAATTACAAGTCCAAAACACACTCAAGTGTTTATAACTCGGCCATTTTAAGGACGATTTGGATGTCCTTTGGCCAGATCAAGGACCTTGTTAATTGGCGTAAATTGACATATACAGGTCCTCGAAAGTCCTTTAAAAAGCTATAAAAAGGACCTTTTCCAAAAAAATTTCGTCCTGCATCCTTAGATGACCCCTACTTTTTTTGATGCCAATCGACGCGGATCATCAAGGACATCCTAGCGAACCATGTCCTTTCGTCCTGCGGCAGGATATGCGTCTTTAAGAGCTAAAAAACGAAAAAAGGATAATTGTCTTGTGGAAAAATTACAAGTCCAAAAAACACATAAGTGTTTATAACTCGGCCATTTTAAGGACGATTTGGATGTCCTTTGGCCAGATCAAGGACCTTGTTAATTGGCGTAAATTGACATATACAGGTCCTCGAAAGTCCTTTAAAAAGCTATAAAAAAGGACCTTTTCCAAAAAAATTTCGTCCTGCATCCTTAGATGACCCCTACTTTTTTTGATGCCAATCGACGCGGATCATCAAGGACATTCGAACGCACCATGTCCTTTCGTCCTGCGGCAGGATTTGTGGATTTTGGAGCTAAAAAACGAAAAAAGGATCATTTTCTCGAGGCTATAACTCCGCAGGACATTAACCGATTTCGCCAGGACATGTTTTTCTAGGACCTCCAGGAGCAGGACTATCGATCTGCATTCAAGGATTCTAAATATCTTTCAAAAAATTTTGCAAAAATTTTTGCAAGGGGGTAGGTCGAAAAAATGGCAAAAAATCACAAAAAATGTACAAATATCCTTTTTCTCAGCCATTTTAAGGACTATCCGGATGTCCTTTGGCCAGACTGAAGTCCTTGATGGTCCGCGTCGATTGACACTATTAGATCCTGGAAAGTCCTTCAGGGAGCTGAGATAAAAGGACCTTTTTGTGTTTACGAAAATAGCTAAAATCTCGCGAGTCCTTTGAAGGATCAGGACGAAAATAGTGTCAAACAATTCCTTTCATCAAGGACTATCATCTGTAAAAAGGACTTCCCAATAGTCCTGCCAGGAGCTGAGATATAACGGTATTTATGTGTTTTTTCTGTTTTCTTGCCCGCCCGGTGCAGCCTGGGACTTAGAAAAAATTCACTAATATCCTTTTTTTCATCCTTAGATGACCCCTACTTTTTTTGATGCCAATCGACGCGGATCATCAAGGACATCCTAGCGAACCATGTCCTGCGGCAGGATATGCGTCTTTAAGAGCTAAAAAACGAAAAAAGGATAATTGTCTTGTGGAAAAATTACAAGTCCAAAAAACACTCAAGTGTTTATAACTCGGCCATTTTAAGGACGATTTGGATGTCCTTTGGCCAGATCAAGGACCTTGTTAATTGGCGTAAATTGACATATACAGGTCCTCGAAAGTCCTTTAAAAAGCTATAAAAAAGGACCTTTTCCAAAAAAATTTCGTCCTGCATCCTTAGATGACCCCTACTTTTTTTGATGCCAATCGACGCGGATCATCAAGGACATTCGAACGCACCATGTCCTTTCGTCCTGCGGCAGGATTTGTGGATTTTGGAGCTAAAAAACGAAAAAAGGATCATTTTCTCGAGGCTATAACTCCGCAGGACATTAACCGATTTCGCCAGGACATGTTTTTCTAGGACCTCCAGGAGCAGGACTATCGATCTGCATTCAAGGATTCTAAATATCTTTCAAAAAATTTTGCAAAAATTTTTGCAAGGGGGTAGGTCGAAAAAATGGCAAAAAATCACAAAAATGTACAAATATCCTTTTTCTCAGCCATTTTAAGGACTATCCGGATGTCCTTTGGCCAGACTGAAGTCCTTGATGGTCCGCGTCGATTGACACTATTAGATCCTGGAAAGTCCTTCAGGGAGCTGAGATAAAAGGACCTTTTTGTGTTTACGAAAATAGCTAAAATCTCGCGAGTCCTTTGAAGGATCAGGACGAAAATAGTGTCAAACAATTCCTTTCATCAAGGACTATCATCTGTAAAAAGGACTTCCCAATAGTCCTGCCAGGAGCTGAGATATAACGGTATTTATGTGTTTTTTCTGTTTTCTTGCCCGCCCGGTGCAGCCTGGGACTTAGAAAAATTCACTAATATCCTTTTTTCATCCTTAGATGACCCCTACTTTTTTGATGCCAATCGACGCGGATCATCAAGGACATCCTAGCGAACCATGTCCTGCGGCAGGATATGCGTCTTTAAGAGCTAAAAAACGAAAAAAGGATAATTGTCTTGTGGAAAAATTACAAGTCCAAAACACACTCAAGTGTTTATAACTCGGCCATTTTAAGGACGATTTGGATGTCCTTTGGCCAGATCAAGGACCTTGTTAATTGGCGTAAATTGACATATACAGGTCCTCGAAAGTCCTTTAAAAAGCTATAAAAAAGGACCTTTTCCAAAAAAATTTCGTCCTGCATCCTTAGATGACCCCTACTTTTTTTGATGCCAATCGACGCGGATCATCAAGGACATCCTAGCGAACCATGTCCTTTCGTCCTGCGGCAGGATATGCGTCTTTAAGAGCTAAAAAACGAAAAAAGGATAATTGTCTTGTGGAAAAATTACAAGTCCAAAAAACACATAAGTGTTTATAACTCGGCCATTTTAAGGACGATTTGGATGTCCTTTGGCCAGATCAAGGACCTTGTTAATTGGCGTAAATTGACATATACAGGTCCTCGAAAGTCCTTTAAAAAGCTATAAAAAAGGACCTTTTCCAAAAAAATTTCGTCCTGCATCCTTAGATGACCCCTACTTTTTTTGATGCCAATCGACGCGGATCATCAAGGACATTCGAACGCACCATGTCCTTTCGTCCTGCGGCAGGATTTGTGGATTTTGGAGCTAAAAAACGAAAAAAGGATCATTTTCTCGAGGCTATAACTCCGCAGGACATTAACCGATTTCGCCAGGACATGTTTTTCTAGGACCTCCAGGAGCAGGACTATCGATCTGCATTCAAGGATTCTAAATATCTTTCAAAAAATTTTGCAAAAATTTTTGCAAGGGGGTAGGTCGAAAAAATGGCAAAAAATCACAAAAAATGTACAAATATCCTTTTTTCTCAGCCATTTTAAGGACTATCCGGATGTCCTTTGGCCAGACTGAAGTCCTTGATGGTCCGCGTCGATTGACACTATTAGATCCTGGAAAGTCCTTCAGGGAGCTGAGATAAAAGGACCTTTTTGTGTTTACGAAAATAGCTAAAATCTCGCGAGTCCTTTGAAGGATCAGGACGAAAATAGTGTCAAACAATTCCTTTCATCAAGGACTATCATCTGTAAAAAGGACTTCCCAATAGTCCTGCCAGGAGCTGAGATATAACGGTATTTATGTGTTTTTTCTGTTTTCTTGCCCGCCCGGTGCAGCCTGGGACTTAGAAAAAATTCACTAATATCCTTTTTTCATCCTTAGATGACCCCTACTTTTTTTGATGCCAATCGACGCGGATCATCAAGGACATCCTAGCGAACCATGTCCTTTCGTCCTGCGGCAGGATATGCGTCTTTAAGAGCTAAAAAACGAAAAAAGGATAATTGTCTTGTGGAAAAATTACAAGTCCAAAAAACACATAAGTGTTTATAACTCGGCCATTTTAAGGACGATTTGGATGTCCTTTGGCCAGATCAAGGACCTTGTTAATTGGCGTAAATTGACATATACAGGTCCTCGAAAGTCCTTTAAAAAGCTATAAAAAGGACCTTTTCCAAAAAAATTTCGTCCTGCATCCTTAGATGACCCCTACTTTTTTTGATGCCAATCGACGCGGATCATCAAGGACATCCTAGCGAACCATGTCCTTTCGTCCTGCGGCAGGATATGCGTCTTTAAGAGCTAAAAAACGAAAAAGGATAATTGTCTTGTGGAAAAATTACAAGTCCAAAAAACACATAAGTGTTTATAACTCGGCCATTTTAAGGACGATTTGGATGTCCTTTGGCCAGATCAAGGACCTTGTTAATTGGCGTAAATTGACATATACAGGTCCTCGAAAGTCCTTTAAAAAGCTATAAAAAGGACCTTTTCCAAAAAATTTCGTCCTGCATCCTTAGATGACCCCTACTTTTTTGATGCCAATCGACGCGGATCATCAAGGACATTCGAACGCACCATGTCCTTTCGTCCTGCGGCAGGATTTGTGGATTTTGGAGCTAAAAAACGAAAAAAGGATCATTTTCTCGAGGCTATAACTCCGCAGGACATTAACCGATTTCGCCAGGACATGTTTTTCTAGGACCTCCAGGAGCAGGACTATCGATCTGCATTCAAGGATTCTAAATATCTTTCAAAAAATTTTGCAAAAATTTTTGCAAGGGGGTAGGTCGAAAAAATGGCAAAAAATCACAAAAAATGTACAAATATCCTTTTTTCTCAGCCATTTTAAGGACTATCCGGATGTCCTTTGGCCAGACTGAAGTCCTTGATGGTCCGCGTCGATTGACACTATTAGATCCTGGAAAGTCCTTCAGGGAGCTGAGATAAAAGGACCTTTTTGTGTTTACGAAAATAGCTAAAATCTCGCGAGTCCTTTGAAGGATCAGGACGAAAATAGTGTCAAACAATTCCTTTCATCAAGGACTATCATCTGTAAAAAGGACTTCCCAATAGTCCTGCCAGGAGCTGAGATATAACGGTATTTATGTGTTTTTTCTGTTTTCTTGCCCGCCCGGTGCAGCCTGGGACTTAGAAAAAATTCACTAATATCCTTTTTTCATCCTTAGATGACCCCTACTTTTTTTGATGCCAATCGACGCGGATCATCAAGGACATCCTAGCGAACCATGTCCTTTCGTCCTGCGGCAGGATATGCGTCTTTAAGAGCTAAAAAACGAAAAAAGGATAATTGTCTTGTGGAAAAATTACAAGTCCAAAAAACACATAAGTGTTTATAACTCGGCCATTTTAAGGACGATTTGGATGTCCTTTGGCCAGATCAAGGACCTTGTTAATTGGCGTAAATTGACATATACAGGTCCTCGAAAGTCCTTTAAAAGCTATAAAAAGGACCTTTTCCAAAAAAATTTCGTCCTGCATCCTTAGATGACCCCTACTTTTTTGATGCCAATCGACGCGGATCATCAAGGACATTCGAACGCACCATGTCCTTTCGTCCTGCGGCAGGATTTGTGGATTTTGGAGCTAAAAAACGAAAAAAGGATCATTTTCTCGAGGCTATAACTCCGCAGGACATTAACCGATTTCGCCAGGACATGTTTTTCTAGGACCTCCAGGAGCAGGACTATCGATCTGCATTCAAGGATTCTAAATATCTTTCAAAAAATTTTGCAAAAATTTTTGCAAGGGGGTAGGTCGAAAAAATGGCAAAAAATCACAAAAAATGTACAAATATCCTTTTTCTCAGCCATTTTAAGGACTATCCGGATGTCCTTTGGCCAGACTGAAGTCCTTGATGGTCCGCGTCGATTGACACTATTAGATCCTGGAAAGTCCTTCAGGGAGCTGAGATAAAAGGACCTTTTTGTGTTTACGAAAATAGCTAAAATCTCGCGAGTCCTTTGAAGGATCAGGACGAAAATAGTGTCAAACAATTCCTTTCATCAAGGACTATCATCTGTAAAAAGGACTTCCCAATAGTCCTGCCAGGAGCTGAGATATAACGGTATTTATGTGTTTTTTCTGTTTTCTTGCCCGCCCGGTGCAGCCTGGGACTTAGAAAAATTCACTAATATCCTTTTTTCATCCTTAGATGACCCCTACTTTTTTTGATGCCAATCGACGCGGATCATCAAGGACATCCTAGCGAACCATGTCCTGCGGCAGGATATGCGTCTTTAAGAGCTAAAAAACGAAAAAAGGATAATTGTCTTGTGGAAAAATTACAAGTCCAAAAACACTCAAGTGTTTATAACTCGGCCATTTTAAGGACGATTTGGATGTCCTTTGGCCAGATCAAGGACCTTGTTAATTGGCGTAAATTGACATATACAGGTCCTCGAAAGTCCTTTAAAAAGCTATAAAAAAGGACCTTTTCCAAAAAAATTTCGTCCTGCATCCTTAGATGACCCCTACTTTTTTTGATGCCAATCGACGCGGATCATCAAGGACATTCGAACGCACCATGTCCTTTCGTCCTGCGGCAGGATTTGTGGATTTTGGAGCTAAAAAACGAAAAAAGGATCATTTTCTCGAGGCTATAACTCCGCAGGACATTAACCGATTTCGCCAGGACATGTTTTTCTAGGACCTCCAGGAGCAGGACTATCGATCTGCATTCAAGGATTCTAAATATCTTTCAAAAAATTTTGCAAAAATTTTTGCAAGGGGGTAGGTCGAAAAAATGGCAAAAAATCACAAAAAATGTACAAATATCCTTTTTTCTCAGCCATTTTAAGGACTATCCGGATGTCCTTTGGCCAGACTGAAGTCCTTGATGGTCCGCGTCGATTGACACTATTAGATCCTGGAAAGTCCTTCAGGGAGCTGAGATAAAAGGACCTTTTGTGTTTACGAAAATAGCTAAAATCTCGCGAGTCCTTTGAAGGATCAGGACGAAAATAGTGTCAAACAATTCCTTTCATCAAGGACTATCATCTGTAAAAAGGACTTCCCAATAGTCCTGCCAGGAGCTGAGATATAACGGTATTTATGTGTTTTTTCTGTTTTCTTGCCCGCCCGGTGCAGCCTGGGACTTAGAAAAAATTCACTAATATCCTTTTTTTCATCCTTAGATGACCCCTACTTTTTTTGATGCCAATCGACGCGGATCATCAAGGACATCCTAGCGAACCATGTCCTGCGGCAGGATATGCGTCTTTAAGAGCTAAAAAACGAAAAAAGGATAATTGTCTTGTGGAAAAATTACAAGTCCAAAAAACACTCAAGTGTTTATAACTCGGCCATTTTAAGGACGATTTGGATGTCCTTTGGCCAGATCAAGGACCTTGTTAATTGGCGTAAATTGACATATACAGGTCCTCGAAAGTCCTTTAAAAAGCTATAAAAAAGGACCTTTTCCAAAAAAATTTCGTCCTGCATCCTTAGATGACCCCTACTTTTTTTGATGCCAATCGACGCGGATCATCAAGGACATCCTAGCGAACCATGTCCTGCGGCAGGATATGCGTCTTTAAGAGCTAAAAAACGAAAAAAGGATAATTGTCTTGTGGAAAAATTACAAGTCCAAAAAACACTCAAGTGTTTATAACTCGGCCATTTTAAGGACGATTTGGATGTCCTTTGGCCAGATCAAGGACCTTGTTAATTGGCGTAAATTGACATATACAGGTCCTCGAAAGTCCTTTAAAAAGCTATAAAAAAGGACCTTTTCCAAAAAAATTTCGTCCTGCATCCTTAGATGACCCCTACTTTTTTGATGCCAATCGACGCGGATCATCAAGGACATTCGAACGCACCATGTCCTTTCGTCCTGCGGCAGGATTTGTGGATTTTGGAGCTAAAAAACGAAAAAAAGGATCATTTTCTCGAGGCTATAACTCCGCAGGACATTAACCGATTTCGCCAGGACATGTTTTTCTAGGACCTCCAGGAGCAGGACTATCGATCTGCATTCAAGGATTCTAAATATCTTTCAAAAAACTTTGCAAAAATTTTTGCAAGGGGGTAGGTCGAAAAAATGGCAAAAAATCACAAAAAATGTACAAATATCCTTTTTCTCAGCCATTTTAAGGACTATCCGGATGTCCTTTGGCCAGACTGAAGTCCTTGATGGTCCGCGTCGATTGACATTATTAGATCCTGGAAAGTCCTTCAGGGAGCTGAGATAAAAGGACCTTTTTGTGTTTACGAAAATAGCTAAAATCTCGCGAGTCCTTTGAAGGATCAGGACGAAAATAGTGTCAAACAATTCCTTTCATCAAGGACTATCATCTGTAAAAAGGACTTCCCAATAGTCCTGCCAGGAGCTGAGATATAACGGTATTTATGTGTTTTTTCTGTTTTCTTGCCCGCCCGGTGCAGCCTGGGACTTAGAAAAATTCACTAATATCCTTTTTTCATCCTTAGATGACCCCTACTTTTTGATGCCAATCGACGCGGATCATCAAGGACATCCTAGCGAACCATGTCCTTTCGTCCTGCGGCAGGATATGCGTCTTTAAGAGCTAAAAAACGAAAAAAGGATAATTGTCTTGTGGAAAAATTACAAGTCCAAAAACACATAAGTGTTTATAACTCGGCCATTTTAAGGACGATTTGGATGTCCTTTGGCCAGATCAAGGACCTTGTTAATTGGCGTAAATTGACATATACAGGTCCTCGAAAGTCCTTTAAAAAGCTATAAAAAAGGACCTTTTCCAAAAAAATTTCGTCCTGCATCCTTAGATGACCCCTACTTTTTTGATGCCAATCGACGCGGATCATCAAGGACATTCGAACGCACCATGTCCTTTCGTCCTGCGGCAGGATTTGTGGATTTTGGAGCTAAAAAACGAAAAAGGATCATTTTCTCGAGGCTATAACTCCGCAGGACATTAACCGATTTCGCCAGGACATGTTTTTCTAGGACCTCCAGGAGCAGGACTATCGATCTGCATTCAAGGATTCTAAATATCTTTCAAAAAACTTTGCAAAAATTTTTGCAAGGGGGTAGGTCGAAAAAAATGGCAAAAAATCACAAAAAATGTACAAATATCCTTTTTCTCAGCCATTTTAAGGACTATCCGGATGTCCTTTGGCCAGACTGAAGTCCTTGATGGTCCGCGTCGATTGACACTATTAGATCCTGGAAAGTCCTTCAGGGAGCTGAGATAAAAGGACCTTTTTGTGTTTACGAAAATAGCTAAAATCTCGCAAGTCCTTTGAAGGATCAGGACGAAAATAGTGTCAAACAATTCCTTTCATCAAGGACTATCATCTGTAAAAAGGACTTCCCGATAGTCCTGCCAGGAGCTGAGATATAACGGTATTTATGTGTTTTTTCTGTTTTCTTGCCAGCCCGGTGCAGCCTGGGACTTAGAAAAAATTCACTAATATCCTTTTTTTCATCCTTAGATGACCCCTACTTTTTTTGATGCCAATCGACGCGGATCATCAAGGACATTCGAACGCACCATGTCCTTTCGTCCTGCGGCAGGATTTGCGCATTTTAGAGCCTAAAAACCTTTTTTTATAAGTTTTGTGATAAATTGTGTTGCATACTTTTAGGGTTCAATAAAATAAACTTCAAAAAACGTTTGTTGAATACTTTTTGGCGGTTTTTGGGCGTTTTAGCCCGATTTGGGGGCCCAAAATTTTTTTGTGGCATACTTTTGGGCTGTAGAACCCGATTTTGCAATAAAAATTTTTGTTGCATACTTTTAGGCGCTGGACCCCGAAAATTTTCTATTGCATACTTTTAGGTGTTCTAGCCCGATTTCGGGGCCCAAAAATTTTTTGTGGCATACTTTTGGGCTGTAGAACCCGATTTTGCAATAAAAATTTTTGTTGCATACTTTTAGGCGCTGGACCCCGAAAATTTTCTATTGCATACTTTTAGGTGTTATAGCCCGATTTCGGGGCCCAAACATTTTTTGTAGCATACTTTTAGGCTGTAGAACCCGATTTTGCAATAAAAATTTTTGTTGCATACTTTTAGGCGCTGGACCCCGAAAATTTTCTATTGCATACTTTTAGGTGTTTTAGCCCGATTTTGGGGCCCAAAAAAATTTTGTAGCATACTTTTAGGCTGTAGAACCCGATTTTGCAATAAAAAATTTTTGTTGCATACTTTTAGGCGCTGGACCCCGAAAATTTTCTATTGCATACTTTTAGGTGTTTTAGCCCGATTTTGGGGCCCAAAAAAATTTTGTAGCATACTTTTAGGCTGTAGAACCCAATTTTGCAATAAAAATTTTTGTTGCATACTTTTAGGTGTTTTAGCCCTATTTTTCGGGGTCCAGCGCCTAAAAGTATGCAACAAAAATTTTTTATTGCAAAATCGGGTTCTACAGCCTAAAAGTATGCTACAAAAATTTTTGGGCCCCGAAATCGGGCTAAAACACCTAAAAGTATGCAATAGAAAATTTTCGGGGTCCAGCGCCTAAAAGTATGCAACAAAAATTTTTTATTGCAAAATCGGGTTATACAGCCTAAAAGTATGCTATAAAATTTTTTTGGGCCCCAAAATCGGGCTAAAACACCTAAAAGTATGCAATAGAAAATTTTCGGGGTCCAGCGCCTAAAAGTATGCAACAAAAATTTTTTATTGCAAAATCGGGTTCTACAGCCCAAAAGTATGCTACAAAAATTTTTGGGCCCCAAATCGGGCTAAAACGCCCAAAAACCGCCAAAAAGTATTCAACAAACGTTTTTTTAAGTTTATTTTATTGAACCCTAAAAGTATGCAACACAATTTATCACAAAACTTATAAAAAAAGTTTTTAGGCTCTAAAATGCGCAAATCCTGCCGCAGGACGAAAGGACATGGTGCGTTCGAATGTCCTTGATGATCCGCGTCGATTGGCATCAAAAAAGTAGGGGTCATCTAAGGATGAAAAAAGGATATTAGTGAATTTTTTCTAAGTCCCAGGCTGCACCGGGCTGGCAAGAAAACAGAAAAAACACATAAATACCGTTATATCTCAGCTCCTGGCAGGACTATCGGGAAGTCCTTTTTACAGATGATAGTCCTTGATGAAAGGAATTGTTTGACACTATTTTCGTCCTGATCCTTCAAAGGACTCGCGAGATTTTAGCTATTTTCGTAAACACAAAAAGGTCCTTTTATCTCAGCTCCCTGAAGGACTTTCCAGGATCTAATAGTGTCAATCGACGCGGACCATCAAGGACTTCAGTCTGGCCAAAGGACATCCGGATAGTCCTTAAAATGGCTGAGAAAAAGGATATTTGTACATTTTTTGTGATTTTTTGCCATTTTTTCGACCTACCCCTTGCAAAAATTTTTGCAAAATTTTTTGAAAGATATTTAGAATCCTTGAATGCAGATCGATAGTCCTGCTCCTGGAGGTCCTAGAAAAACATGTCCTGGCGAAATCGGTTAATGTCCTGCGGAGTTATAGCCTCGAGAAAATGATCCTTTTTCGTTTTTTAGCTCCAAAATCCACAAATCCTGCCGCAGGACGAAAGGACATGGTGCGTTCGAATGTCCTTGATGATCCGCGTCGATTGGCATCAAAAAAGTAGGGGTCATCTAAGGATGCAGGACGAAATTTTTTTGGAAAAGGTCCTTTTTATAGCTTTTAAAGGACTTTCGAGGACCTGTATATGTCAATTTACGCCAATTAACAAGGTCCTTGATCTGGCCAAAGGACATCCAAATCGTCCTTAAAATGGCCGATTTATAAACACTTGAGTGTTTTTTGGACTTGTAATTTTTCCACAAGACAATTATCCTTTTTTCGTTTTTTAGCTCTTAAAGACGCATATCCTGCCGCAGGACGAAAGGACATGGTTCGCTAGGATGTCCTTGATGATCCGCGTCGATTGGCATCAAAAAAAGTAGGGGTCATCTAAGGATGAAAAAAAGGATATTAGTGAATTTTTTCTAAGTCCCAGGCTGCACCGGGCGGGCAAGAAAACAGAAAAAACACATAAATACCGTTATATCTCAGCTCCTGGCAGGACTATTGGGAAGTCCTTTTTACAGATGATAGTCCTTGATGAAAGGAATTGTTTGACACTATTTTCGTCCTGATCCTTCAAAGGACTCGCGAGATTTTAGCTATTTTCGTAAACACAAAAAGGTCCTTTTATCTCAGCTCCCTGAAGGACTTTCCAGGATCTAATAGTGTCAATCGACGCGGACCATCAAGGACTTCAGTCTGGCCAAAGGACATCCAGATAGTCCTTAAAATGGCTGAGAAAAAAGGATATTTGTACATTTTTTTGTGATTTTTTGCCATTTTTTTCGACCTACCCCCTTGCAAAAATTTTTGCAAAATTTTTTGAAAGATATTTAGAATCCTTGAATGCAGATCGATAGTCCTGCTCCTGGAGGTCCTAGAAAAACATGTCCTGGCGAAATCGGTTAATGTCCTGCGGAGTTATAGCCTCGAGAAAATGATCCTTTTTTCGTTTTTTAGCTCCAAAATCCACAAATCCTGCCGCAGGACGAAAGGACATGGTGCGTTCGAATGTCCTTGATGATCCGCGTCGATTGGCATCAAAAAAGTAGGGGTCATCTAAGGATGCAGGACGAAATTTTTTTGGAAAAGGTCCTTTTTTATAGCTTTTTAAAGGACTTTCGAGGACCTGTATATGTCAATTTACGCCAATTAACAAGGTCCTTGATCTGGCCAAAGGACATCCAAATCGTCCTTAAATGGCCGAGTTATAAACACTTGAGTGTTTTTTGGACTTGTAATTTTTCCACAAGACAATTATCCTTTTTTCGTTTTTTAGCTCTTAAAGACGCATATCCTGCCGCAGGACATGGTTCGCTAGGATGTCCTTGATGATCCGCGTCGATTGGCATCAAAAAAAGTAGGGGTCATCTAAGGATGAAAAAAAGGATATTAGTGAATTTTTTCTAAGTCCCAGGCTGCACCGGGCGGGCAAGAAAACAGAAAAAACACATAAATACCGTTATATCTCAGCTCCTGGCAGGACTATTGGGAAGTCCTTTTTACAGATGATAGTCCTTGATGAAAGGAATTGTTTGACACTATTTTCGTCCTGATCCTTCAAAGGACTCGCGAGATTTTAGCTATTTTCGTAAACACAAAAAGGTCCTTTTATCTCAGCTCCCTGAAGGACTTTCCAGGATCTAATAATGTCAATCGACGCGGACCATCAAGGACTTCAGTCTGGCCAAAGGACATCCGGATAGTCCTTAAAATGGCTGAGAAAAAAGGATATTTGTACATTTTTTGTGATTTTTTGCCATTTTTTCGACCTACCTACCCCCTTGCAAAAATTTTTGCAAAGTTTTTTGAAAGATATTTAGAATCCTTGAATGCAGATCGATAGTCCTGCTCCTGGAGGTCCTAGAAAAACATGTCCTGGCGAAATCGGTTAATGTCCTGCGGAGTTATAGCCTCGAGAAAATGATCCTTTTTTCGTTTTTTAGCTCCAAAATCCACAAATCCTGCCGCAGGACGAAAGGACATGGTGCGTTCGAATGTCCTTGATGATCCGCGTCGATTGGCATCAAAAAAAGTAGGGGTCATCTAAGGATGCAGGACGAAATTTTTTTGGAAAAGGTCCTTTTTATAGCTTTTTAAAGGACTTTCGAGGACCTGTATATGTCAATTTACGCCAATTAACAAGGTCCTTGATCTGGCCAAAGGACATCCAAATCGTCCTTAAAATGGCCGAGTTATAAACACTTATGTGTTTTTTGGACTTGTAATTTTTCCACAAGACAATTATCCTTTTTTCGTTTTTTAGCTCTTAAAGACGCATATCCTGCCGCAGGACGAAAGGACATGGTTCGCTAGGATGTCCTTGATGATCCGCGTCGATTGGCATCAAAAAAGTAGGGGTCATCTAAGGATGAAAAAAGGATATTAGTGAATTTTTCTAAGTCCCAGGCTGCACCGGGCGGGCAAGAAAACAGAAAAAACACATAAATACCGTTATATCTCAGCTCCTGGCAGGACTATTGGGAAGTCCTTTTTACAGATGATAGTCCTTGATGAAAGGAATTGTTTGACACTATTTTCGTCCTGATCCTTCAAAGGACTCGCGAGATTTTAGCTATTTTCGTAAACACAAAAAGGTCCTTTTATCTCAGCTCCCTGAAGGACTTTCCAGGATCTAATAGTGTCAATCGACGCGGACCATCAAGGACTTCATTCTGGCCAAAGGACATCCGGATAGTCCTTAAAATGGCTGAGAAAAAAGGATATTTGTACATTTTTTGTGATTTTTTGCCATTTTTTCGACCTACCCACTTGCAAAAATTTTTGCAAAATTTTTTGAAAGTTATTTATAATCCTTGATCCTTGACCTTGTTGATTCGTATCGATTGGTCTTGGAAAGTCCCTTAGGAAGCTAAGAAAAAGGATCTTCTCGAATAAGTATATGTCCCGCGTCCTTAGATGACACCAACTTTTTTTGATGCCAATCGATGTGGATCATCAAGGACATCTAAAATACAAAAAAATAGTTAAACATTTTTGAAATCGGTATAAAAATATCCGAAACGCATCCTGGCAGGATTCTGAACAAAAATTATTGAAGAAATGTTGACAAATTTATGAAAAAACTTAAGCTATGAGAACTCTAACTACGGCAACTTGTGGTCGAGTTTAAAAATACGTGTCGCTTTTGCAGCTACAAATGAAGTTTAGATTGGCATTCAAATCTGCACTATTTTTCGCCATATTTTTATATAACCACTGCCAAAGTTTTCAAAAATCAAGTCGACATTTTGTTGACCAAGAGTCTAAGGTCTTGACAGCATGTATGTAAAAACGTGAGTAAATAAACATTTTTTTAAATCGAATGGAAATTGCAGGAAATAAAGCCTAAGGAAAACCTGGCGAAATTGGTAAATGCTCTGCTAAGTTATGGCCTCGCTTTTTAGCTCTAGAATCCTGGCGCAGGACGAAATTACATGGTTTACTAGGATGTGCTTGACAATCCGCATTGATTGGCATCAAAAAAAAAAGATCTTTTTCGAAAATTACATTTTTCTTAGCTTCTTAAAAGGCTTTCCAGGACGTGCATGTGCCAATCGACACTAATAGACCAGGACTTTTACCTCGTTTTCATCGGGAGAAAAGGTCATTTTTGCTGTATAACTGGCTTTTATGGTTATAGAGAATTCTGAAGGTGCTTAAACTTACTTTGCGACTTCAATTGCCGTTATAATATGTGTGTGCTGACATTAATAGCTCATTGCGAATCGATTTTCCTTCAACTTTGAGTGTTTCCGAGTGTTTCGAAATTGTTTGTTCACCATGTGACACAAGGTAAACTCATAACTTTCATTATGAAATAAGCGACAGGCATTTGTTATATGGCCAATGAACTGGAAGCTCGACATTTTCGGGTGTTTTTGTTTCTGGAGCTGTACTCGGCTTAAAGTCTTGGTTGGCGATCGGAAAAACGGAAGCGGCCTCAAGTGCCACGGACATGGGCAGGCTGTAATTTGCGGCCACTTGACATGCATATTGCAGTGCGTTTTGGCTATTGCACATTGAGTGGAGACACAAACAAAGACGGAGACTAAAACAGAGACAGAGACTGAAAGAGATACAAAAGGCAGACAAAGGCAGACGCACTCGAAGGCCATTGGCTATGACGTTGAATGGCGGATTGGGTGAGCTGCAAAAGCGGGGACCGGCAAAGTGCATGCTAAAAACGCGTTAAACGATGATTTAATGCCAATAAATAAGTGTAAACGTTCATTACAGATAATTAATGTATCTGCACAGAGGTCAGACAGTCAGGCAGTCAGGCCAATCGACGGGTTGCTGTTGCCGTTGTCGTTGTTGTTGATGTTGATGTTGCTGTTGCCTTTTGGCAGCCGAACAGCCGAGCGAACGGAACAAAAAAATAAAAAATATATATGTATATACATAAGAAAAGTGAAACTTCAATTAGACGGCTTAACAACATTATGGCGTGGACGATTAAGACTTAAATTACGAGTATGGGCTGGCAAAGTGTAAGTGCACAAGGATTTGACATTTCACCTGTAGACCCAGGCCAAGTGAAGCTATGCCAGACCATACCCGGGCCAGTCCAGGCCAGTCCAGTCCAGGCCTCTGTCATTGATCTCTTTATCTCATGTGCATAGAGCTGACTTGACTCTGAAATTTTGGCATTCGTTGCATATGCCCCAAATCTATGCCACAACAGCAACACCAACAACATCAGCAACAATGTCGCCCAATTCGTTTTGCTGTTTTCATGCCTGCCGGCTGGAAATTTTGGCTGGTTTTTCTTGTGTTTTTTTTTTTTGTTTTTGGTTGGTTGGTTGGTTGGACTCGGTTTCAGTTTTGCCTTTTCAATTTAAAATGTAAATCAAGTGTGAAAAACAAAATCTGCAGCGAAAGTGTTGCAATTGCAATTTGCTTGTTGCGATTTTTGACATTTTCTGGCTTTGAGGCAGAGTATTGATTTATTTTGATTGTTAATCAATTTGGCGAGCCAACCTGTCCCCCCTCCTCCCCCGCATCACCCATCGCCCATTGAAGGCTGTCGCTCCGATAATAGTTCAATGAAATTATAAATCAGTCGGCCCCAATATTTATGCCCAGTCTGGTTGTTTTTGTTTTGTCTTTTGTTTTTTGTGTTTTTTTTTGTTTTGTTTTGGGTTGCTGCTGCTGGTGGGTAATGTGAGCCACATTAAAAAGAAAAAGGAAAAAGAATAAGCCTGGCACACTTTTCTCTTTCACTGGCAGCGATTAACCCATTGACGACCCATAAACAAGGCAAGCAAAACTAACGAGACCAATACTGATAGTTCTAGGAAATACTCTCACATATCGGAAAGTTCTACAAAAATGAAAAACAAAAACAAGATGCATACGTACATAAATTTGAGAATGTTGTCGCCGACTTTAATGGGTTAACTTGGTCAGCAGTGGCTCATTTGTCAGCAGGAAGCAGATGTTGCTGGTGTTGCTGGTGGTTCGCTGCCGATGTGGATGGTGTACGGAAAAAGGTTATAGCGCAATTTGCGCATGCGCACGCAAATTACGCATCATAAATCATGCAACGAGACTTTGTTGTTGCTTTAACCATTTACTTACTCGACTTGGCTTGGCTTGGTTGGGCCTGGACTTGGCCTTTTTGTTTTTTTTTCATATATTTTTTGTGGGAGTAGCCCCAACTGTCACCGTCACTGATTGCCTGTTGCTGCTGCTGCTGAAGCTGTTGCAGATTAGCAAGAAGCGATAAACACATAAACTCAAATAAATTGCAAAGAAAGTGGATATGGACATCAGGCAACAGGCAAGAGACAAGAGGCAAATGCCATCGGTTTGGTCGCGTGCGTAAGCAATTACACATACGATATGTACATGTGTGGATTTTGTTGCTGGTATGGTTTAGTGGTTTGGCAACTGCTGCAACTGCTGGATAGCTGCATAGTTTGACATTTGCCCACCTGACCCTGACCCACAAAAGCGCAAAAAAAAAAAAAAAAAAAAGAAACAAAAAAGTTCAATTTAGCCACGCAGATCTTGAAATTGAAAAAGAAAACTCACCGAAGCGATGTGGCGTCAATCACTTTGGCACTTTGTTTGCTGCTGCTGCTGATGGCATGCAAACTTCTTCTTCTCCATGATGATGATGATGATGATGATGATGATGATCATGCTTCTTGTCTCAGTCTCGGTCGGCTTCAACTGCTCTGTGCCCCCAAGGTTAGCATGGCAAACAATCGGGCCAAACAGCCAAATGGAATGGAATAAACTGAAATGAAATGAAGCAGCATCGTCGTCATGCCTAGAGATGGCAAAAGTGACAAAGCCAATAAAAAATGTTGAACAAATCAGTTTTATAGCATCCAATATATATTCGATATTTATAAGGATAATCAATTGCAAGGGGCTATAACTTTAAAACAATAAAATAAGTGTGTATAAATAAATAGTCCAAAAATAATAAATAATAAATAAATATTCGCAGAGTTTTTCATCCTTTATATTTTTTTCCCAAAAGCGACAGCTATCCTCATAATTTTCATATGCCATCATGTCTGTTCATATCTTAGTAGATTGTTATTAAGAGTGAAATACATTATTATAATGATTGTGGCGCAAGATCATTGTTTTTTTTTGCAGGGAAAACTATTTTATTTCAATTTGGTTAATTTATAAAAATTCTTCTCATTAAGGTTAAAGTTTTCTTTAATTTATGTTAAAGAAAAAATCAATCAAAATTGATATTGATCAAGGTTTTAGCTTGGATATTCTAATTTTGATCTTTTTTTATTGGCTCTGCAATTACGTTTACAGGAACATTTTAGTTCATATGTTCATGTATCCCCCCCACCCCCACCCATATTGTACACCTCGTAAATTGACTCGCTCTTATATCGATCCAATTCCTTTGACTTTGATACACTTTAATCAATTCACAAATCTCACGCTCCGATTTCATCATATCTCCATAGCCTGGTATCTGCTTGCTGTCGTCGTCGTCTCGTCTCTAGCCCCATAGGCATTGGATCGGCTTTGACTTTGTTCTTCTTGATACCAAACCCAAAACGTCACTCTAAAAAGCCAACACTCAACCTGGTCGCTATGTTGTTGTTGTTGTTGTTCCTATATTTTGTTGTTTTTGTAATTTTGTGATTTTTTCTCTCCATTTACCCATTTGGTTTTTGTTGTTTTTGGTTGTGCTTTTTTGTGATTTTTTGAGTAGCCGTCTCAACAACACCGCCGTTGCCTTTCTGACAGTCGCCTGGCATGTTCATTTTTATGAGCTCAAAGTGAAGCCTCATCTACGTCGCTTCTCTGCCACAAAATATCCATATATCCATACATATGTTTGTACATACATACATATGTGGTGGTGGTACATATGTACATACATACATTTAGCTGCATTCTTAGAAGTGGCCAGCCATCCCGCTGATTCGTTCTAACTCTTGCGGTATTTCTGGCTGCTGCCTCGACTGCCTGCTTGCCTGGCCTATACCAACTAACTGATTGAGGAGTTTTCGTCTCAGTTTTGAGTTCTCGTAGGGCGTTGCAAGAGTCTCCCTCTAGCCCTCTCTCTCTCTCCCTGATTACAAATTGAATTTTATTAGTTTGCTTTCGCGCGCGCTGCATTGATTTATGATTTTTCAACAAAAAAAAAAAAAAATCAGTCTAAAGAAGAACTCCAGCTTGTGGCTTGTTCTTTTTTCCAACGTTTTTAATATACCCTTGTGCAGAGGGTCTATTTATTTTGGTAGATGGTAGGCACAACGAGATGAGTTACTTAGTATGTATTTATATATACATATGTCATACATAATCTTTTTGTGTTTCATTATGCAAATTTTAATAATTATTTTCAAAAGGATTCCCCAGCTTATTCAGACAGTTGCGTTTTGTTGAAGTAAGTTTTGTTTGGACTAATCCATAATTGATTTGCAAGGGTATACAAACTTCGTCATGGCCATAGTCAGAACGACCTTCTAGTTTTTTCCTTTTAATTAAGTCCAAGTGTAAATGGCTGGCAGCATTTGATTTATGCTGCCATAGAATATATATATATATATATATATACATATATATGTATACATATATATGTGGGTATATATAGTATAGAGAATTATTATAAACTATAATTAAAAATTCCAGACCATTTCTAGCCGGGGTAACAGCATCTATTGGCGTCATCAGCAGCAGCTTTCCCTTTGGCTTTCGATGGGAACTCTGCACTGCGGAGAGTGAGTGCATTTAGAGATGTTGTCTGTTCGTTTTTGGTTTTTTTTTTTTTTGGTTTTTGGGAGGACATTGCGTGCGATTGCATTACGAGTGAAATTTTGTTGCCAACTTTTACACAAGATCTTGAGATATTGATAACCTTTTTGCTTAGGTTTTGGATTGCCTCCTGTCCTCCTGCTTCTCCGACTCTGGCCCCTTCCCCTACGCCTCCACCTCCACTTCCTCTTCTGCTATCTCAACTGCGGCCGCCTAAAACTGACATCATCAAAGCCAAAAGCGCCAAGCTGGCAATTTCATTGAATGCGCCATGGCATCCATTTGGGTTGGTTTTGATTACATAAATTTGGCGCCGCGGCTCCATTTGCATCTTCAAAGTCAAATGTGGGTCAGGTCTCGCTCAGTTACCGTCGCCGTCCCCTTATTTTCATCCCCGATTCCATCTCTTCGTCTGTGACTTGGGCGCGGCTTGGACATCGGCGTATGTAATTACAATAACTGCAACTGCAACTGCAACATCAATGCAAACAGAACGGACTTCGAGTGTACGCGTCTCCATGTGTGTGTGTGTGTATCAAAGTAAAATGTCTCAAAACCTGTCGCTTTTAATTAAAGGCCCCGCAAAGACTCCAACTCTAAGTAACTTTTCATGTTTCAAGTTATGCGCACAATTTTAAGCGACAGCCAGCAGCAACAAAAACGGCAACAACAACAACAGAAAAAAAAACAGTCAACAAACGAAACATACCAAATCGACATCAGCAACATAAAAATAACTTTTGCATTTAGTCATAACTGCATTTAAAATGTTTCTTATTGTGGCAAATATGTAAATAAATGTATTGTAAATATTGTTCAATTTACCTTACCAGAAAACCAGACAGCCACCCACCCACCGCCAACTGCTCCTCAGTACACAGTTTGGTCCTCTGTCCAGTCTCCTCCATATGTATGTAAGCCAAAAATCTTTTTGGGCCCAGCCCGACCGACCCACTTCTGTCATGTTGCACGATAAATACCTTTGAGATTTATTGTTTGCCACAGTGGCAGGCATAATTACAATTTATGCCCCAAAGGGGTTTGTGCAATCCACAAGTACGAGTGCCAGTACGAGAGCGAGTACCCCAACAAACTAAATGGCACTCACAACACATGTGCATGTGGCACTAAAGGCACTTCAGCCCAAGTTCAAAGCATGTTTGAGGAAGCTGTCGCCAAAGACAATACCCCATACAAATTGCTGAGGAAGCTGTCCGTCTCTTTGTCAGTTCATTTTTCTTACATTTACCTGTCGTCTCACAATTGCCATTATTCTTAGACCCTATACAAAACCTATATATGTATGTGTGAGTATTGAAAGTGAACGAACACACAACAAACTACCTACAAACATTGATTCATCAAAGGTCGAAGTGCCTGATACCCTTACCAGAGAACTCACCAAATTCTCTATTATTTAATTGAAAAGCTATACAAACAAATGTATCTAATCTGGTCCTTATCATTTTATCATATGTCACAGTTTTTTAATTCTTATCAGTTCAAAAATGAAATATTGTGGATTTCTGGTGATTTTTGAGATTTGCAGAACACGCTCGACTACACAGAACTATTGTTTATACTCTAGAAAAAACTTTCGTTCATTTCCATATACATTGTTTAATCAGAGATACCCTTGCTGTCGATATGAATGCATAATGAATTTGATAGTTATTTTGTAGCTAATGTACCCTTATTTTCCCATAATAATAATATTTTGTATATCAACGTAGCAAACTTTCGCATGCTGCGTCTACTATGCTGTTCGGGGGGGCCATTACATCATGTGAGTATACAAACACTTTTGCTCTATTGTTGAGTACATAATTAAGCACCGTTTAGCTTATGTAATTAATGTCAGAGTCAGAGTTAGAGTCAGAGTTAGAGTTAGAGTTAGAGAGACTGGGACTGCGACTGAAAGGCAGCCCCAAAAGTCAAGAGTCTAATGAACCGCGGACACAGCTGCGTATATGCTTGTGCTGATTTATATGCGAGTTTTCTGGCTTCGGTTTTTATTTTTTATATTTTGTTTTCGGTTTGAGTGAACCAAATTGCGTTTTGTCACCGTTTTTTTCGCCGTTTTGTTTGCTGATGCTGATGTCCACAATTCGATGGCAGGCACTTAGACTATACGTTTAGGCCCAGGCTTCATGAGGCACCACCTCCCCCCTCCTTCCACCCATTCCCCATAGCTCTGCTCGTGCACCATGTGACATAAGTTGCCGGGACATACACAAACTCACAAGTATATATATGTATGTATGTATATATATATATTGCCATGATATATGAATATGACAAAGCGACATAGACAACTTTATTGGCTCATGAAAAGCGCTGTCACTGCGCTTGACTGACATAAATCACGCGCAAAAACCATTCAGCTCAGCCAAACAGCCAACAGGCAACAGCCAATAGCCAATCGTTTGCAGATCACAGCGAAAACAAAACCAAAACGAAAGAAAAACCCAACTTTAAAATAAATCAAAAATCAATTTTCGTAAATTTTGCAAGAACAACGCGACAATGGCCAATGTTAGCTGTCACTCAATGCGAACATCATCTCAATGTGTCATGGTGTGGGACTTGGTTTAGTTTCTCTAACTAGCATTCATTTATATTCAAAAAAGCCAAAGCCAACAACCAAAAGAGAAGGGAACCATCGATGTGTGTGTTTGTGTGTGTGTATAGCGAAACCCTAAAATAAATTTTGCTGCTCATTTGCATATGATTATATACTATCTTTAAAAAATATATCTAAAGAATCAATCTGTAAAATTTAAACGATAAAACAAAATTTGCCTCTGGCGATGAAGAAAAAATTCCCAGACAAATTATTGTTCGACAAGTTTCACTCTTTAAGGATCTCTCTTAGGGCAACATTTTAAACTAATTAAAAACTACTTCAAAATGTTAGCCATGAAATTTTGAGCATTCAAATTTAGCATTCTTTTTCTTTGTCATGTTTTGATATGATAGGTGCTTACCCATTTTTTCCTTTAGCCCAAAGATTCGTGCTTCTTCATAGAACTTCAATGACGAAAAGTCAATGGAAACTGGTTCGTTGTGATGCTCAACTTCTTGCGATTAATCTGAAAAAAATAATAAAATAGTTAAAATCCAAATGCTTCTTGAAATGGCCAATAAATGTGTTCAAATAAATTATTTAAATCTATTGGCAATTTTATTCGCAGAAATTAATTGCCCTTCAAAGTATGCAACAAAAATTTTAATTAATAGCTTTGCCATTTCTTATGTCCTTTTCTGCTCTTGAATTGATCCTTAGAAAATAGTCATATACATGAGAATATGTACATATACATATACCTTTACATTAATTCCTTGTACATTGTCACCCGATTTCCCATTCCCATTTCTCTGACTATGTCAAGAATTGTCATGTTGAGGGAGAAAGCTTTCATACACAATGGAATTGAAAGTACAATTACAATCTGACATATAAGTATATAGAAGCATGCATAGACATCCCACATGTGGAGTAATATAATCCTAACTATAACATTTGGAAGCCACGCCACCTATCGGTTAAACAAAGCGTAGTCGGCCACGCCATCTGGACACGCCATACAAGTCACTGGTACATACCAGTGTAAGTAAGTAAGTCTTTTCCATGCCCTTGCAAGATGGGGTTAGTTCACGAAGTGGCAAAGAAACCATAATTTAAATATTCTTAACTTAAAAGAGTCTTAAGGACTCTCTCAGTCGTTAGTCCATAGATGAGTCCGTAGATATAGTTAAGAGTTGATCAATTCGTGGTTAAGGGCATAGATAGTTCGGTGTGGGCAATGATGGCCCCAATGCATTATATTCATTTGTATTTTTTTTTCGTTTCTGTTGTTATTGTTGTGTGTTTCGTTTTTGTAGAACCTCGAAACCCTTTTTGCCTATGACGAAGTGTGCGCCCAACGCGCATGACCTCAGCAATTTGGTTCACTTAAAGTGCAGACGCACATCAACATTCGTACCGCCACTCGAACCGAGGTCCGGGTCCGGGTCCGGGTCTGGGTCTGGGTCCGCGTCCTGTTGCGTGCCCCAGGCCTGGCCTGGCCAACTGGCACGTTTGTTTGTTTGTATGTACATATATACGTATGCCTGTACGTATGTGTGTGAGTGAGTGAGTACTTGCTGTTGAATTGCTAAATGGCCAAATGAGGCAGTTGCTGAGTGCTAACAGTGCGGAGAACTGACCCTTCACTCTACTTGTCCAAACTAAGCTTAGTTTTGGGTCAGTTCAGTTGCGTTACGTTCGTGACCAAAGGCGGGCGCGTTTTTCCATACACACTAATATTTAATAATAATAATAAGAGAATAACCAATCACTTGGTTTTCGCCTCATCAAACCCAACATTGTATAGATAGATTCTGTAGATGATTTGGAATGATTAGACCTTTAGTTCAAGCATTGATAACCAAGGAAATCAGTGAACTAAAAGTCATGGGCTGTGCTAGCAGCACTCCCATGGTGGCAACTGCGGGCAGTGAAATGTTGAAAGCTGCCACCCATGTGGCTGGCGATGTCAAGCAGAAAGGCGAGGCGGTCATGGAAGGTGTGTGGTGTGTGTGTGTGTGCATTTTGTTGAGTGGATGACATTTTAAAAGCGCATGTGTAATCGTTTAAAAATAGCAATTCCCTCCAAGGATGTATATATCAGCATTACAATCACTCCGAATCTAACTTAAATCGAACAAAGGTCATCGCCATCATCGATCAACTGGCATCCAAACATATTAGGTCCTCTCCACTTAATGTACCATCAACATTATTAATACAATGGCAATGAGGCAAAACGGAAAAATCCAATATTTATTATAACAATATTATACACACTCCTTATTACTTATTATAATAACAAGGACAACGGTCATTCGGCAATGGGCAATGGGCAATGGGCAATGCGTGCCTGCGCCTTCGTCTGGCATGGCCTTTCCCGCACTTTTTTTTGCTTTGTTTTTTTTGTAGGTTTTTGTGGGTCGCAAGTGAAAGTGGAGTTACTCGTATATTACCAACCTTACATGCTCATTTATTTTATTAAAAGCATATGAAGAAAAACGACTTAGTTGCGTGACTGGGCCGTCAGCGAATTAAATAAGAGCCAAGCATTCAGTTCAAAAATCTATATACAGTTGGATATATACATACTTATGTATGTACATGTATCCGACTGTACAGGAAATAAAATCAACTATGAAAAATTTCATTTAAATTAAACACGAAGAACCTCTTTAAGTATAAGTATGTGACCCAAATTTTCAGACAATGACTTTCTTCACTAAGATCCTTCATAATGAATCACTCCTAAAGTTTGCATTGCATTTTCTTTTGATATTTTCACGCCCTTCTTTCTTTCATTTAGATGCCACCGATGCCCTCACTACCTCCTTGGATGCAGCCAAGGAAACAGTCAGCACGGCTGTTGCAGGCATCACCAATGAGCTAGGCAATGCATTTAAGGATGGCACTCAGACCTTGGATGAGGCAAAGCACAAAGTCTTGGAGGGCTTGCATCTAGAGACAGCCGAGGAAAGTGGTCAGGCTACTGGCGATGCATTGCCAGAACTGAGTTCATCGCGGGCTCCCACTCCCCAGCTTGCCCAGGCAGACGCTGATAGTCTAAAGACTTCCACACCCGAACCAGAAATCGAACGTGCCTTGGCCAATCAGGAGGAAAGTCCACCAACTCCGAAACCTTCGCTGGAAGAATTGGCTCACTTAAGTAGTCAAGTGGAAGTACCTGTAGTTGCAGCTTCTGCAACTGAATCCGCATCAGTTTCAGCTCCAGATCCAACCCCAGCTGATGCTAGCACCACCACAACCACCACCACCACCACCACCACTACCGTGGAGTAAGTAAGCCTAGAGATCACCAAAATGCTGCATCATAGCCTATCCTACGTAGAGACACCCTTGAATCCATTCAGTTAAAGCTGCACACTGAGTTTCTGAGTTTTCGCCTAGTTTGTAGTTCGTAGCTTGCGTAGTTCTCGTCATCTACTCGTAGTTACATCTAAGTAGTTGATGCCTTGAAAGCCCCGATACTTACATATCTTGAACTTACTGCTCTCTTTTTTCTCTCTCTCTCTAACAACATGTTTTTGTATGTGTAAATTGTAAATAAATTAATTTCTATTTCTATTGTACATATCATATACTCTGCATTTATTTACCTGCGAGCAAAAACATCTTAAACTAACAAGAACAGCAACAACCAATCTTGTACGTAGTAGTGGTAATATACATACATATATTTATATATATTTGAATATACAAATCCCAACACTCCACACCTCCCCCACCCCAAAAAAAATGCCTAATATACAACATTATTATCACGAGTATCGAATTTGTGTTGAGAAATCTTATTTTTTCTCTCAGATTGCCGATTAACTTGTGTAGAATATGTTATTACCAGGCTCTAATAGAAATAGAAAGCTCTTGCCAAAGTTAAATTCGTTATTTTCGAATCCTAAATTGCAACCGATTAAATTGTTTTACAATTAAAGATTAATAGAAAATTATTTACAATGTGTAACTTTGATGTATTCTTGAGAATATTGACAGTTACTTTTCATTCCACTGACTAAAAGGCAAATGATTTGAACCAGAAAATCCCAATGCCGATTCCGACTAAATTAAAAAAGGCGAACAAAGAAAATCCGTTTGAAACTTAGCTAGTTCCACTAGTTCGAAAACTATGCGAAATTATTGTCCGTTTACGTTTTTTACGCAGAAAACTATGTTTATCTTCAATTCTCTTTACATTTTCCTTAATATCGCGATTTCCTCTCGCAACTTTGTGCAAGAGTTTTTTACACCAAACAAGCCACACGTCACATCACATCACATCACAGCCCCAAACACACACATACACGCCCATACATAATACTCTACATATTGGTAATTCGCTTAACTAAAACTAAAACACAACCTAACCGATTCAAAAAACCAAAAACAAAACCACCCCATCCTGTAGACGTCGTCGGCAACGCCGCCGCCGTGATGGGGATGAGGAACAACAACGTCCGAGCACCACCGACTGGGAAAAGTTTGCCGATCAACTGGCCAAAAGTCGCAAATTCAAGCCGTACGAGAGCTTTGGCCATGGCCAGAATCAGTTTTCCGTCTATCAGGACTACACGAGCATGCGGGATAAGCCGCATCATTACGATGGTCACTTTAGCGATGGCAATTCACTGTCCAGTGCCTCCCAATCGGATCTCTCGAGTGGTCACCTGACGCCGGCACCGACGCGACGCGGCCAGCGAGAGTTTGCCAAGTTCGTGGGGTCCGAGCAGCCGGCGAGTGTATCGCGTGCCAGTTCCAGGCTGTCGAATGCCAGCAATGCCAGGACCTTTGACTTTAATCCTCAGCGCGAGCGCGTCAGTCTGCCCATAGCGAATCGCAGTCGCATTGGCTCGGCCATACAGCGGACCCCCATGGAGAGGACAACGCCCTGGGGCAGGGGCAAGCCTGTGGCCGTTGTGGCCGAGGAGCCGGAATATGGCAGACGTTTGAGTGCCGGAATAATTACACATTCTCTGCGTCCGGTGGTCGCTAATCGGGCCATAGTTGAGTCTGTTACCCCCTTCAAGGAAAGTAGAAAGGAAAAGCCTCCCAACACGGGAGGAGTCGGCAAAAAAACAGAGCCCAGAAAGAGTCGACAATCGATTGAACCCAACGCCAAGATAGAAATGGAATCTATTAGAGTTGACTCGGAGCCAATGCAGAGCGCAGTGCAGAGTCAAGTGAAATCCCCAAGAACCCCGATTAGGGGGGAAACGAAGTTCGAGCCGAATTATCGTCTCGTCCGACCAACTATTCATCCAGAACCATCGGTCCAACCATCCGACGATAATCAATCAACTTCCAAACAAGAAACGCCCATTGCCATAACTCATACCAGACCAAAAACCAAATTACCTCAAAGTCCAAATCGAAGAAACAATCGAAACGACTCTTTAGCCTCATCCAACTCTAAATTGCCGTCACCCACACCATCCAGAGTGTCATCCGATTCTAGTATGGATGTGATCATTCAGCCCATAAGCCATTTAAATACACCCAGCACCAAATCCCTGTCACCGGATCAGGTCATAATGACCGAGTACGACGATGCCGACTTGGAAGTAGCCTTGGCCAAATTGGAACTATTGCGAGGATCTACAGCCACATTGCATTCCCTGCACTCCTGCAGCGAACCAAGGCGTCATATGTCGAATACCTCGTCCTTGTTGAGTTCACGACGCACCTCACCGTGGGTTATGCGCAAGGACTACAGCAATGCGAGTGTGAAACCCGGAACAGGAGCAGGACCAATTAGTACAAATCAAAGTGCACCACTGAAGGCCATTGGAAGCACTCATAAAATTCTCGAACGTTGTGATATTTGTTGTAATGAATTTGTGATGCAATAGAGAACACCAGGAGAAAGGATATCAGGGTCAGTGTCAATTCAGGACAAGATTATTGTCTCTCCTCCTCTTCCCTGACCTGGATAAGTACAATTTTTTAATCTCGTCCATTTGGCGATGTAATATATAAATGTTAATATGTATTCTGATGCATGTAGATAGTATATATCGATTAATTCTGTGGCACAAAAGTCAAGGACTCGCATATCTGAGTTTTCTGTCGTTAAAATCTAACTATAAACATTTTTTTTTTTGTTCTTTGTAAGTATAATAATTATATGTTTGCCCAACGATTTTAATAGATGCAACAATAAAAAGAGAACTTTATAGTTGTGTACAGATGACTAATGGCAAAAGTAATGATCAATTCAATTTGATTGTAGGTAAGTATGAGCTAATCCCAATAATACTCAAACCAATCTATAGCAAATTCCATTCAATCTATGTTTATTGAATAAGGCCAATTCGTGTTGTAAATTTCAATCTCAATCAAGCTGTGTGTACTTAAAAAGCCTCTGAATATGATTTCTGTTTGTCTAATTGATGACTTAATAACAAAATTGAAATGTTTATCTTGCCGTTCACTCAATTATTCTGCCACTTGAAAATTTCGTTTTGGTTTTGTTTCGGTGTTGCTTAGGTAGTTTTTAAGTTGGTTTTACGTTTCCATGATTCCATATGACGACCGCCGGGCTGCCATGACTGCCATGTCTCTTCAGCCCCTTGCCAACCTCTCTCTCTCTCTCTCTCTCTGTGTTTCTGTCTGTCTGTCTCTTTCTCAGCCGTGACTTAATGAACTATTAACAGCAATGATAGTAATTTGTTGTAGACTCAGTCTCAAGTCTCAGCAGCGGTAAATGAAATTGCTTTTAGGCAGCAAGCAACAGCAACACCAACAACAAAAACAACAACAACAACAACAACTTGTCTTCATGGCACTTTTTGGCAAACAAATAGACAATTCAACAAAGCGACATGCAGACAAATGACTATAGCAGAGAGCAACAAGCCAACCTCAGACATATTTGCGGGGGTGTTAGTAGGTGCTCTCCCCTCGCATTTTCCGTCTCCCTCTCTTTTTTTTTGTATCTATCCGTCTCCCTCTTGCAGCACCTGCAGCACTAGCAGCAGCTCTACAATTGGCTTTGGCTTTGCAACTATTTTGGCACGATTTTCAAATTACGTACATTGACTCGCAAAAATGTTTAGTTTATGCCGCAATTAATTTCCAAGCGGAAGAAGCAGCTACCCCTCCGTGGACCCCCGCACCACTTAGCGTGGGGAGGGGGAGGGAAGGCAAAGGGGGTGAAGTGCAGGGTGGTAGTAAAGTTGAAGGTCTTCTATTATTTGCCTTGGCGTGACATTGAAAGTGAAAGAACAAGTTTGAGTTTGAGTTTGAAGTTCGTTTGGCATTTCTATTTTTTTGTTGTTTTTTTCTTTTTTTTTTAATGACTTTTACATCTGTCGGCTGTTGTTGTTGTTGCTGTTGTGTTTGGTTCATTGAACGCATGGCTTAGGCCACGCACAACAGCAACAGGCAACAAGAGGCAACAAGAGGCAGGCAACCGCTAATGATCTATGAAATGTAAGTGTGTTTGTACTTTTACTTTCATTTATCATAAATGGAGGCGTCATTTGAGGCCAAGACCAAAATGAAATTAGCAATAGGTAAAAATGCATTTTAGCACTTCATTTTCTTGTTGCGATTGCTGTTATTGTTGTTGTTGTTGTGTGTTTTTTTGTTTTCTGTTTTGTGGTAAAACGAGCTTTTAATCAAATTTACATGTACGCACTGTGGGCTGGAGCAGCTGCAACAACAACAACAACAGCAACAACAACAGCTCACTACATTGCATTTTCTGTGTAAAATTGATTTATGCAATTGTTGTTAACGGCAAACACCAGCTGATTTGTTTATATGTTCAGCGGCAGCAACTGCAACAGCAACAACAACAACTACATCAAGCATGGCAAATCAATAAGTTTATGCAACAACTTTGATTGTAGGTGCGATAAAATCAAAAACAAGGCAAGACCAACAGAAGACAATGCCTGCCTGTTACCATTTTTGTAATTTTTGTTTGTTTTTTTTTTGTTTTGAATTTAACAGAGCTTCCGCCATAACATTGGTTACAATTTACATTTACATGGGGCCTTTACATTAGCAACTGCAACTGCAACTGCAGCAGCTAACAGTTTTCGTCCAAATTTAACAGAGGCGCTAACAGAGCCCGCCATGGCCTCGCACGAATGGGCGAAATGCAAATTCTCAAAGAGCTAACATTTTCCAATATCTGCCAAGCTAAACATGCGAATTTTCAATTAATATTATTTTGCTCACCATAAAACGCACTTGCGACGGCAGCAACTGTTGCTGCTGCTGCTGCGGTGACTGCGGGATCTGCTGTCCGGGACTCCTCACAAAATGGCAATCATTTGTTAGGCAAACATTTCTACTTTTTCGACTGCTTTCGTTTGGCCTTTTGTTAACATTTTGCATAACCTGGGTCAAGACGGAAACGCTCAGACGAGGCCAACCATTAATAATTTTGTATATATATATATATGTATAAAGTTTTTTTTTTTTTTTTGGCTTGCTTGGTTGTTTTTCCATTTGGCCTGCTGCCGCCTGGTTTGCATCTGCCGCTGAGTGCTCCTGCTGCCAGCATTTTGTTTCAGCAGCTTTTGTGGCGACGCTTCTTCAATGCGTTTTTAAGAGCCGTTTCTTTTGTCTTTAATGGCCATTCGTCCAGTTTCGTGTATCACACAATCACCAATAAACCCAACCAGTCAGCCACAGTCAAGTCATAATTTTTGGTGCTTGGCTTTGGCATTGCCGATGATTTTCAATTTGCAAGTTATCGTTTTTCGTTGTCGTTTTTGGTTTTTATTTTTATTTTGGTCTTCGTTTCGAATTTTTTTCAGTAGCCTCCGCATAATCCAAATTAAATTGTCAAGAGAAATGACAATTCAATACACAAAATCTTGTTAAGCAAAATTGAAAGAAAATACCCAAAACAAAAAACCACTCTGTCATCCCCCTGCCAGCACTCGACTTAAGTAAGCAAGAAAGCGGGCAGCAGCGTGAAAGAGGAAGAAGACAACAGGCACACAGACAGACAGAGACAGAGAGAGTGAGTGAGAAAAGTGTCAAATTAAACTGTCAGAGCGACTTTTAACCCATTTTTGTGGACCATTACATAAGCTACTTATCAGTTGATAACTAGTAGAAAAAGAAACTTCACTCTCTCAGTTGCACGGAAAGGCATAAAAAAAGAAAAAAAAACACCAACAACACATACATAATATTAATAGGGAAATGGAAATTCCATTTGTGTAGGAGGTGTTGTGAGTGTAAAACGGTCGGTCAAGCGCATAAATCAGTTCAGACAGCAGTTCAGCCCCAAAGCATTCGAGCATTCGCTCATGCGTCAGCCAAACAAAAGACTTAAGCAACGAACTCGACGATGGCTACAGAGAGTTTTTCGGCCTAAGCTCTGTTGCAACAGAATGCGTTTTATTGTGTCAACAGCTGGATTGCCGCGGTTTGCATATTCTTAACCATATGTGTCAGTCTAGGGTCTCCTCCACTCCTCCCCCACCCCACTCAAAGCCACAGAGCCCCACAAAGTCCCATGTGAAGTGCGCTAATTCGTGACTATTTTTTGTTGTGCTGCAACTGACTGCCAGAGACCAGAGAAGGGCCCTGAAAATGTTAACAAAAGCCATTCAAATATCAATGCTTAGAACGAACTTTAAGTACTCTAGCAGGAGCAGCAAGAAAGGAAAAGTCATTTGATTTGCATCGAAATTATAGATAGAAATTATTATTGAGAGTCTTATACACCTTTACAAGTTCTATTTGAAAAGAGTTATTAAAAGTTGATTAGAGGAATATGTGAAGGTCTTACTCAAATGACACCCTCTACAAAGACTTCTCGAAAGCAATTGCCTTGAAATATTTCAATATGAACTATTGGAAATTCTTGTTATTGTCTTTCGTTTTATGAATTAGTGAATTGACTCTTTTAATGGTTAAGTACAAATGACGACAATTCCAGCATTGAGAGAGTTTGATGCCCTGACAGAGCCAGAGGCGAAACAAAAAAAAAACAACAAAAAAACAGCAAACCAAACCAAACCCATGACCAAGTATACATAGTTTGCTACTGGCGCTTGGCTCCGACTCTGGCTCTGACTCTGGCGCTTTGGATCTGACTCTGACTCTGAGTTTCAGTTTGAGTCTGTCTTGTGTGAGTCATGTGCAAGTCAAGTATGGCCGGATCGTTTGTCTATATGTGGCACATATACTCATAGTGGAGCAAATAGCTGCCAACCAACCCTAACCCCATCCCACGCCGCAGGCTCTGGCACTTTACTTTTGTTTTCAAAGAGTCGCCAGCTCCAGTCAACAGTCTCCTGTCCCAGTCCAAGTCCCTGTTCCAGTCCCAGTCCCAGTACCAGACCCAGTTGCAGTTGCAGTCATACATGCAACTTTTATTCCCTGTTGTCGATTTGTTTTGTTTTTTGTTTGTTTTATTTTTGTTTTTTTTTTTTTTGCATTGGTTTCAAGAGTTTTCTTCTTCAGCATTCGACAATGTAGTCGCTTTCGTAGTCACACAAAGATAGAAATCGTATGACACGATCTTGTAGCCCGAAACAGGCGCCAGTAACCCAGTTTTCAGGTTTCAGCCAACCAGCAACAGATACAGCAACAACTTTTGGCGGCTCCCTTAGCCAAAGCCAAATGAAAATGAAACGTTTTGGTTATAAATAAATAATGACAACAACAGCAGCAGCAACAACAACAACAACAACAACAGCAGCAAGAGTGCCACAAAAACCAAAAACGGCAAAAACAAATGATCACAGTTGTCGTCCCTCTGTCGTATCTCTGTCTTTATGCATTTGCATTTGTTTTTCCCGATATACCATATACCCTTTTCAACAACCCAATACTTAATACAATTTATTAATGAGCCAATGCAAATCTCTCCCCAAATCTTCGGATCTAAATTGAGAAATTCATTATAAAGATAGTTGGATTTGTATAACAATTAGAATCGAAAAAGAAGCTCTTGAAATTTTGACTATAGATGTAGATATAGATATACATATATATAATATTGATATCTTCTAATTGGTGGGGATTCTCTGCTAGAGTTTTCAAAGCTTTTTCAAATGGAATTGTCAGAAATTCAATACGCATTAGTAAGGGTAACTAAAACTTCTGTTCACTGGTGATCAATTTCGTTATTTATAGTTTTTGTTTATTGTTTGTTGTTGTTGTTTTTCTTACTGGCTGTTATCTGTTTTAGTTAGTTTGTTTGTTTTTTTTTTTTTTGGTGGTTGTTGTTGTTGTAACTGCAGCATTTTAGTTTAGTTCGCCTCAAGTTGTTGTACTTAAGTTAACAAGCAACAGACGCCGATGTCGCCGTCGACGTCTGCCCATTGTTTGTGTTGGATTTTCTTGCCTTTGTTTTTCACGTGGCATTTTTCTAGATTTGCCAACCACCCACTAAAAAGAAAGAAAAAAAAACCAAAAAAAAATACATGAGCTGAACTCTGACATCGCCCAAACGGGTGCTCGTAGTGCTAGAGCTGGTGCTGCAACACTGCACAGCCAAGTTTTGGTACAGCCATTTCATTAGCTGCAGGTTTCTGGCAGGCAGGCAGGCAGTCATCAGAGCATTGAACTTCATAAATTGATCACTCGCTGATGATCGAAAGCATGATCATTGATTTATGGCCATTCGGTTGCTCAATTTTCAATTCTAACTAGGCACAAATTTCACTTTTAGTCAGTGGCAAACAGCCAGCCAGCCAGCTGGTCTGGCCAGCCAGGCAGTTCGTCACCCGTCGTCACCCACAACGTCACAATCTGGGAAAGCAACACTGATGCATCGCCTCCCTACATACGCATGGCGGAGGAGTGGACGAGTCGCAGTGCCGGTAAGTGGTGGCGATGGCGGTGGTGCTGGTAGCCTCTCCGATTTTGATCAGACAACGGTGCGGCCATGCCAAAAATTGCATTTTCTACAACAAATCAAGGTGACTGGACATCAAGATAAAAACATAACAAACGATTTGACTAAGCCAAATGGTAATAGGCCCCAGCAACAGCAGCAACAACAACAACAACAGCAGCATCAGTCTCAAAAACTGAGGCCAATGGAGGCTCCTATAGACCGTTATTGTTATCGCCATTGCCAGGCTCCTGGCTCCAAATTTGGTGCGAAACTGCGTTGTCGCGGGCGCTGCACTTTTTTTTGTTGAGTTTTTTAAGTTTTTGGTTTTTGTTTCTTTCTCGGCGTGGACATCGCACAGTGGTGCACAGTCCTCATCTATTCTTAGATGCAACCTATGATTCAATTGGGGCTAAATTCCACTCCACAACAGACTTGAGTGACTCCACGCGTCGGACTATCGAGCGGGGGCATAAGTTGCAGAGTGGAAATTTGGCCAAGAACTGAAATCTGTAATCTTAGACATTTGTCGTTAAAATCAAAGTTCGAGACAATTTTATTCTCACATTTGGAAATGTTCTTTGGTATTTTATTTTTACACCCACTTGTGGTATATTTTTTGTTGGATTGTAAACCACTGTGCTGTGCGCAGCCTGTCGGAGTCGTGCCTGTCGTCGTTGTCGTTGTTGTCGTCGTCGTCATCATATTGAAATTGAAAATAAGAATCGTATTTGGTAATTGCAATGAAAGCGAAAGGAGTGAAAACGTTTTTGTTTCATTTCGTTTCTTTTCTTTTTTGTGTTGGCAGTAGGTCCGTGTGTATATGTGTGTGTGTTTATTTCTTTTTGGCCACAAAGATAGATCACCAAGGATAGCAGGCAGCGGTCACTTTCTACCCAGTTTTTACCAAGATTCAAGCAGTTCAATGACACAGCAATAACACCGCAACCACCACCACCACCCCCACCGTAAAGCTCAGCATCAGCACCTCACCTTAACCTCCGCCACCGCCTTCGCTGGCATCTCCTTCTTCAGCTCGAATGTACTTATGGACTTAGAGCGCTCTGAAGTGGACTCGAGCTTATGCCAACACTTATCGATGGCCAAGCCACGTTAAGCCGGCCAAGAGCAAGCGAGTGGAGTCCACTAAATGGCCAACATCAACACAACAGCATCAACAGCATCAACGGCATCAAAATGCCAATGAAAACCTTTTGACATTTTTATCACGCACAACCCCAACAAAATGCTAATTGACCTTGACATGCGGAAGATTTGAATAAGTCGCCGCCGCGCCGCGTTGCGTTCCGTGGCGTTGCGTTGCGTTGCTTTGCCTTGTCGCTTGCTGTGTTGCACTTGAACAGGAGAGAGACGATAGCATCTGCTCTTACCGCTTCCCCCCGTCACACTCCATCTACTCACCACTCTCCACTCCACTGACAACGAACTTGAGACGCTTGTTGCACTTGGTCTGTGTCTGAGCAAAAGGTAAGCAAAATTGTAAGTGGTAATAAGTGCTGTGGTTGCAACATCGACAACGACAACAACAACAACAATCAAAATGTAAATGCATTTGTTAGTGTTAATTGCAAGTGCCAAGAGTGTGACCACAGTTTCGAATTTTATAAAATCCAATCCAATTAATTCGAAAAACAAACATTCCGAACGAAAATTCCCAAAAAGTCATTCCACCACAAAATGCCATAAGCCATAATACTGAATAATAATCACCAAGATACGAATAATGGGATATCTAATGTATGTACATTAATAATAATAATAATAGTTTTATAACATATTAAATAAAAATCACACTTTGTATACCCACGAGTATGTAAACAATTGACAAACTATAATTGATAGAATCTAAAATATGTGGGAATGGTTTTCAATATCACGACCAAAAGGGTAAGACTTGGACTGAACTGAACTTGGACTGAGTATTATCAAAAACTGTTATTAATTAAGCCAGAGTAAATTTAAAAATAATATTTTTAGAAGCCATTATTACGTTCTGCTATTATTTATACTAATTTAATGTATTTGAATTAATATTACAATTAGTAATATTTATGCGATAAGTCTAAAGAGATAACTTGAAAATTTTTGGGTTGGGTGAAATCAATTCACTTTCACTTTAACGATTGAAAAAACAGAACAATTACTATTTAGTGTAACATTTTAGATTTATTACTTGCAGCTGTAACTAAAAACGTTTAACTGAAGGGTATTCAAAAGATCGGCTTGCCAGTGGGTCATATTTTTTTTTGTTCAAAATAATTGTTTTCCCCTGACTTTGGTCTTACTAACTTACAGTTATAAAAAAAGAAGATAAAAATAATAAAATTTTTTGAAATAAACATGAAGAAAAGTGCATTTTGGCCTGGTCATGGGGTTGGAGGTTGAAGTTGTGGTTATGGTTGGGTGGTGTGGAGAGGGGGGATTGGTGGTATTGGCCATTAAAATGACACCAGCAACATCAACAATCAACAGCCGACAACCGACAACCGACAGCAACAAGTTGGCTAGTGGCCTGGAGGCGCAGCTCAAGAGAGACGACACCGACACTTCACCTTGAACGCATTGCAAGGTGTCGGTTGATGTTGCACTTGTTGTTGCTGCTGCTGTTGTTGTTGCAATTGTTATTTACATTTTTCTTTACATGCTTTCGGCTACAACTTTATTTTGTATGACGACTTTTAATGACTTGCGCTATAAAATGAAATTTTATGCACTCCGCAATGCATTTACTTAAAACAAATATTTAACACAGACAGAGAGATAGGGAGACAGAGACCGAGACTGTGACTGAGAGATGAAGAAAAAGTGTATTTAAAGTGAAGCCATGGTAGGTTGTTCCTCCACTTGTTGCTACTGGAATTTCTCTTCCTCTGCAACAGCAACAGCGGCAATGTGACACGCTGGCACTAAAAATGATAACTCTATTGCCCATTTGGCTGCTGGCGCTCGTCAATTGCTCACCCGATGATTGATTTTGCTGATTGCCAACAAGTTTTTCATTTACATTTCGCATCTGCTGTGCATATTTACCGAGGCCAATTATAATTAATTACCGTGCTGCATCGTCGACATCGACGTTGTCGTCGTTGTCTTCATCATTGGCTCTCACCAGGCTCGGTCTGGTATTGGCATCACAGAATTTGCCGCATTTTGATTTTGTCAACATTGCCGATGTGGAGACGAGAGAGGAGGATGGATGGATGAATGGGATGGATGGCAGGGTGGGATGAAATGGGAATGAAAGCCAAATGGCACACTAACTGAATGACTGACAATGACTAAGTGACCGAATGGCAGACATGGCGGCGATCTTGCAACGATTAGCCATTGAGTGTCACATTTGGGTTATTATTTCGAAAGATCTAAAGCCACCACACCAGGACCAGGACCAGGGCGTAGCAATAACTATCAGTGAGTAGAACAAGTTATTTCTAGAACTCCATTACCTTACAGCATCTAAACTAGCAATTGCAGTAATATCAAGTCTTCTTGTACTTCACATTCTAAGAAATAAAGTTATTAAGTTGAAAATTGTTTGAATCCAAGCGATTGCCCATTGTTTGAATTATTTTCTTAGAGAATTCAATAGTTAGACTATTCAATTATATTTTTTTAAATTATATATAAATTAAGTTATAATTTGTGCAGACTTAATAACCATCGAGTGAGCCTTGAAAATATGGATATTCTAATAGATTTCTATATATTCCCATAGATTTCTATATATTGCCATAGATTTCTACTTATATATTCCCATAGAAATCTATATAAGCTGTTTAGTTTTCCAGAAATAATTATGAGAGAGCATTTCACACATACATTCATTCATATACTTATAATTGGGGAGTTATACGCTAGATCGTATAAGAGTACTCGTGAGCATTGAGAATCAGTGTATAAGTGTAAGGTACTACTAATACACACAATTCTCACAGCTACACGCGGAGGCAAAAAAGTTTCAAATGGTTACTCACTCTGATTATTTACATACATACACACATACATATGTATGTATAAGTATGTGCAACGAAGATGGCGTCAATACTTGAGGATAATGTTGTTGTTGTTTCCATATCATATCTATTCACCCACACATGCAAATAGATTTTATTTTCTGTTTTGTTTTTACACACTTCTCTATCCGTCAGATGAGCCGTTATATACACATATATAAACATGTATGAACATACTATATGTACGAGAGAGAGAGATTGAGATTCGATTTATCACTTGCACTTGCAACTGTAACTTAATTTTTTTCATTCTTGGCTTTACTTTTTTCTTTTACACGTTTTTTTTTTTTAGGTTGGGGTTGTTTTCTTAGGCAGTGGTGCAGAATAAAAATTAAATAAATGTAAGAAAAGCCAACACATAAAAATACTTAGTTATTTGTACATATGTGTTATATGTGTTTGCTTTTCTTAGCTTTTCTATTACACTTATTTAATTTTTATTCTGCATTACTGCAAACTGCCGCCAGGAACCACGCTCAAAAATTGACTGATTTGCAAGGCCAAGGGAAGCTGTAATGGCCTCTCTTTGGAATATACGCTTCCAGCCTGCCTTGGAATATGATCCACAGATACAATATCTCTCTTTGAGTGGGAAGCAGAGAGTTCATATGTTTGGAATTTGGAAGGTGCATTGACTTGAAAATTAAGTTATTTTCCAATGAATTTCTTTTGCACGTGGCTATTGATTTATGTTTAAACCATTAATTTGCCTATTTAATTTTTTCCTATGGGGCTATTCGACGCAGTCGAATTAAGATGGGATATAGCAGCACGATCCGAAAAAAAAAATTCTGTTAAGATCGCACTAACGCCAAATTAGGTGCAAAAAAAATTTAATATATGACATGGATTTCTATATATTCCCATCGATATATACATATATAATATATATAATATTTATATAGATTTGGATATATTCCTATACATATATTCCCATAGATTTTTATATATTTGCATTGATTTCTATATATCCCCATAGATTTTTATATATTCTTATATTTTTATATGTATTCTTATTAATTTATATATATTGCTATTAATTTCTATATATTTAAATTGTTTCAGCTTACCTGTATATCCAGAAGTGAATTACCAGTCGAAATCCAGAGGTCCGATCACGCCGACACCCGCGCACTAACTGACCCACAGGCCCTACATAGCTCCTTTTATATACCCTAAAGACATGATAATTTGGCGGGATGTCATAAAACCCTATTTAATTTAACCCCGGGAAACATGATAATTTGGCGGGATGTCATAAACCCCTATTTAATTTACCCCTCAAAATATGCAATTTTTTGGCGGGATGTCATAAACCCCTATTTAAAATAACCCCTATTCATATAACCCCTATTTCATATAACCCCTTTTTAATTTAACCATTATTTAAATTAACCCCTATTTAATTTAACCTCTATTTAATTTAACCCCTATTATTTTTTGAAATTTCCGTTAAAATTTGAAAATTTTTTCAAATTTAAAATTTCCGTTAAAATTTGAAATTTTTTTCAAAATTTAAAATTTCCGTTAAAATTTGAAATTTCGGTTAAAATTTGAAATTTCCGTTAAAATTTGAAATTTTCCTTAAAATTTAAAATTTTAATTTATCTAACGGAAATTTTAAACATTCCTCTTCGCGAATGAATTTAAATTATTGAACCATTTAAATTCAACTTAATTCGCTTCTGGACATACAAGTAAGCTGAAATCAATTTAAATATATGTATAGACATACCAACTGAAGTTGCAGAACTTACAGGTGAACTGAAATTAAAAGAAATATATAGAATTCAATAAGAATATATAGAAATGTATGGTAATATATAGAAATACATAAATAGAAGAAGGTTTCATATATGTAAAGAAATGTACAAAAATACATATGTATATACAATATTGCATGTGTTAGCTATAGCGGCAGGCGAAAGGAATTTAATATATAAATTTGGTTTTATAAATTTGAATTAGTTTTTCACTTGGTTCATGATATATTCTTTATTTCTTTAGTTATACGCTATAAGAATTTAGTTATCGTGTGCAAGTTTTCAATGGATTTCTATCAAAAGCTTTTGCGAATTTCAGCTGAGTCTAGATCAATTGATTTGGGTATAGATGTTGTTTGATTAAGTAATGGGGGGGCATAGTTCGGAAATGCGTCTGTAATATCTAAAAATTGTTGATATTTTCGCACGCTTTCCTAGCAGAACTTTCAATTTCATTTGGAAAGCAAATAAGAAAAGAAAAACCAAGGCGCAGCATAGACATGGAAATGGAAATGAAAATGGCTAAGACCTTGTCCATCAGTCAGTTGTTGTGACTGTTGGCTGTGCCAGTGAATGTACAAAAGTGGCCCGGGTCTGGCTCCGATTATGACTGTGACTCTGACTGACTGTCGGACTGGCGGAGGGACGGACGGACGGACTAACGGGCGATGCGAGCCTTAAACGGCTGGGCGATGCTTCGTGCCAAAACATTTTGCATAATTTGATTTGCTTTTTATACGTTGCAAGTAATTTGATTGCGTTTGTTGATTTTGCTTATTATGAAAGTTGAAAGATAGCTGCAGTGGCAGAAACAACTTTTCCTAGACAGTGAGTCACACTGGCGATCCGATTGTCGAGAGAGGGCAAGAGAGACTCTTCTGGCTGGTGGTTGCTGGTTGCTGGTTGGTGGTGCATGTTGCCTGCAATTGAATAAAAACCCTTTTCATGTTAATGCAACATTTGTTTGTCTGTGCCAGTCGCAGTTCGAAGCAGCAGCAACAACAGCAACAGCAACAACAGCAACAGCAACAACAACAACACCAACAATTCCCATTGGCGGTGCTTTGGCTTTGTACTTGTCTCTGTTGCTGCTGCTGCTGCGGTTTTTGTTGTTGTTGTTGTTGCTGCAGTTGTTTCCTATTAACGATAAAAATCGCCTGACACGAACTGGTTGGCGATCTGGCTTCGGGTTTGTGTTTTTTTTTTCTCTCTCTCGTTGTTGTTGTTGTTCGTTTTGGTTTGTTTTTTTTTTTTGTGATTTTGGCGCCGGCGCCACTAACCCACTTAAATCCTCGATATCCACATCCATAACCACCGGCAGCATCGATTGGTCCCCTCCTCCGCCTTCCCGGCACTCGCAGGGATTATTTGCGTTGGCCAATTATGCCATATTATTTGGCAGTCACCTCTTTATCGTCCTGCCCGTGGGTATTATGCAACGCCAATGCCAATTAAATCAGTTTTACTCCAAATATTTTATTGCAATGTCAACGTCGAACAGGTCGAACAGTCACCTCCAACTAAAAAAAATATATCGCTCAATATACTTATATACATATATTGACAAGGAGCGATTCATCCTTCATTCTCCTACTGCCGCCCCACTCCTCCCCTCCCCTCCCTCCTTCTCCTCATCATCATCATCCTTGTCTCGGGGACTCTCGAAATGGCCACGCCTGATTGAATTTATGGCTGCACATCCATATCCATTGGGCCAGCCCTCAGGCGCTTTATGCCTGCCAATTGTTTACACAAAACTTTCACAAATTAACTCAAGCTGCGAACTAAAGAAAAAGGAAAATCATTGACTCTGATTAAAATGCTGCAAGTTTAATTGGGCCCCGTCCCAAGTTGTCGCACATTCTGGGTGGCCACCAAGTCTGGCACACTGGTGAAACAATAATGAGTCCCCTCAATGAGTGTTCAAATCAACATTAAATATGGAGAAATCATCTTGCACTAGATATAGCACGGACAATGATTCAAATTAGATCTGCAGATCTAATGCTCTTAGAGTACAAAACTCTATTTTACATACTCAACAGATTATTGTGTATACTTATTGCGTATTAAAAGAATTCTCTTTGCAAAATCAGTGGGATTGTGAAAATTATCTCTGGGCCACTTTTCCAGTTGCTAGGAATGACATCATATGAGTCACATTTACCAAGAATGGAAGAAATACGTAGTTAACCCACTCCCATTTTATGATGTGGTTTTATTTTGCCATTCAAAAATAATTAATTTCGAGATTTTACAGTAAAATTGTGCAATTAAATCACATTGCACAAAAACTCATAATTATGAATATAATTCCCAACTAGCTTTAGTATTAGTATGTCCTTGTGATTCTAGGGTCGTTAGCGAAGTCTGTTGAGAGGACTTGGTAGTTCTAGAAATAGCCCATCCAATAAATGACCTCGAGCCTGCTTTATCGATTTAAAGATTCCTATCCAAAACAAAAATAAATAAGAGAATTCATTCAAATATTTAAGTCTCGAAACGAATTTAGTCAGTCCCTTTAGAGATTTAATATGTGTCATGTAATTTTGAACCACTGTGCATAGTTTCTCTCTGGGTTGTTTCCGCCTGCCTGATCCTGCTGCTGCTGTTGCTGCTGTTGCTGTTGCTCGGTCAAGTGCAAGTGGCAATTTAAAGAATCGGGTGAATAAAACGAATCGAGTGTCCCAATGTTGGCGCCCCCATATGTTGCGAATAATTTCGATCGATTGCCTTTTTAGTCGGTTTTGCTGGTCTTGGTCTTGATGTTGTTGGTGGTGGTGGTGGTGGTTGGTGGAAGAAAGTTTTTTAGGCGGCCGCTAGCTGGCTGGCTGGATGGTTCACTGTTGCTCCTCGGCATCGTTTCATGTGTTTCTTTTTTAAGTGAAATGAAAAGTGCATAAATCTGCTGCCGGCATCCATAGTAAGTAAGTAGATGCAGTTGCAATTGCACTTGTAGTTGTTGTTGTTCCCTCTTGCCTCTTGCCTGTTGCTGTGGTAGTAGTAGTAGTCTGTCGTCCGCAGCGCAATGGCCAATGATAAGAATCGAAACGCGGGAAACGCAACACAAAAGAACTTTCGCTTTCGTTTTGGTTTTGGTTTTGGGTTTGTTTGCTTCAACGCAAGTAAAAGTGCCCTGGCGCATTATTTAACCAAGTTTGGCTATTGAAATGCAACCGGTCGATGCAGTTTAAACAACAAATAAAGAAAGAAAAAAAAAGCCATCATCAGAAAGAAGAAAAACACATACATACACTCGCGATAGGAAGGAAAGGTGGCGTGGGGAGAGGGATGGGAGGGGGAGGGTTTGACTTATAACAATTATGTGCGTTTAATGAGCAAAGTTGTTGGTCATGCCGGCTTGAGTGAACACCGAATTTAAACTGATGGATGAGATTGATTGCATAAGTCTGGTTGCTGGTTGCAGCAGCAGCAGCCGGAACATTGTCACCGCCGTCACCCGTCATCCATCGATTGTCGCCACGGTAGCCTCGATTACTTTCACTACCGAGACACGATATATGACACGAGAATCGTTTAGAAGTGCAACAAACGTATTTTTCGCTTCGTAATTTTGATGTGAAATCGTCGAGTTGTAGAAATTAAAAATGGTGGGAGGGAGGAAAAAGGAGAGGGGGGGGTGATAGTAAAAGTGATAGTCGTTTTCAATTTCAGATTATTATGGCTTAAATATTTTACGACTTATATAACCATATACATACGCACACACACTCATCGGCCAGGAGAGAGAGATGCACATGTCCAAAGCAATTAAGCTACCAAAACACAGATAGAGGGAGAAGCAAACCGATTGAACAGACAGACAGACAGAGGGAGAGAGAGAGAGAGAGAGAGATAGAGTCCGATATAGGCACTTTTCTAATTAATTTCGAAATAAAAAATCTCAATAAAATTTCATTTTCATTGACAGCCGCATTTCAACTGCATCTCCCCATTCCCCCATTCCCCCAAAATGCCTGAGTTTTGTGTGTTTGTTGTAGAGTTGTGGAACAACAACAACAACAACAACAACAGCAGCAGCAGCAACATCAACGATATCTTGGTACACTTAATTGACAAGTGTGAAACTTTCGATTTCTATACACCCATTGACATACAAAGACTAGAGGCAAGAGGCAACTGGTAAACTGGCACCAGTCTGCCGCCTAATGATGCTGCTGCTGCTGCTGCTGCTTGCCTCGTTTGCCCCGTTTGCCTCGCCTCGTTTTGGCTGCTATGATTTGTTGTGTCTAAATGTCACAATTTACCAAAAATCATGGGCGTCTCAAAATCGTAAAGGAGTTAAAGACGCAGCCCAAGAAGGGGAGTCAGTTGCTAACTGGCTGAGTGACTACTGGCTGGCTGGCTGGTTGGCTGATATCGCCACTTGATGGCTTTGCCTGATAATTATCATTGCCTCTGACTCTTGTCTCTCTCTCTATAGTATATCGCGTGCTGACTTGACAAAAAGTCTAAGCAATGCAATCAAATGATTAACTAACGGATCAGACTCTCAGGTCTGAGTCTGAATCGGCATCGGCATCAACATCGAACGAAGTCTGGTTGAGATTGGAGGAACGTGCGAAATGGGTGAAATCCATGGCAAATGACTTCAAGTCTGTCGTGTTTGAGTGCTGCCTGGATGCGATTTTATACTACCAAAAATTATGTTTCAATTATGCTGGCGGCAGCAAAAAATCACTTTTTTTTTATGAAAATGAAAGTTGCTATATTTCATCAATTGAATGGCTTAATTGCTGCCACTGTGTTTGAGTGAGTTGTAAAAATCGCCAACACCACTTCATCATCCCGCATCATCCTCCACTCCACCCCACACACACACACACACATAAGGCCATGTGTGGCTTGGAGCCTCTTCTCCCCCTTGAGCATCACTCTGAGGAGAGAGTTTTCGAAAAGTTTGACTGAAGAAATAAGAGATTAGAATATAAGGGAAAAGTATCCTTCATTAAGATAGAAAAATCTGTCTATGTAAGCAATTAGTTAGTAAATCAACAATTTCTAATAAACAAATATTGAGCTATCAAAAGCTCAAATTATTTCCAATTTTCATATTTTTTTCTGCTTCCCTTAATTAGTGCACTATAGACACTAAATAGGTAAAGTATAAAATTTGGTGGATAAATATTCCAAAGATATTATTATTTATTAATAGTAAAGAGTTAAGTGTTGGACAGGACAGATCTGACCGATAAAAAGGATGAAATGGCAACACTGGGTAGAATCTATTTTTCTTGCACTATAAGTGAAATAAATTTTTAATTGAAATTTGAATAAAAATAAAGTAAGTAAGTCGCCGGGCCGACTTGGATATACCATGCATTAGGTGAAGAGATATATATTAAATTTCTTTCAAATGCTATCTCTCTTTTGTGGAAACGAGCACTTTAGCGCCCCCCCGACCAAATCGGTGATTTGCAGCATATGCTATCTCGCTCTTTTTCGCGTGCATCTGCCTTGCACCGCTATGAGTGAAAAACGTTTCTATGTATAACTCGGCCATTTTTATTCCGATTCTTGTGATATTTGGTGGAATGATAGATATACGTGACATGTATTAGTGTGCCAAATTAAATTACGATACGATAAATATTTCGGCTGAAAATCGAATTTTTCGAATTTCGGGGGCGGAAGGAGGCGTGGCCAAAATTTGAAACAAACTTGGTCTGCGTGCACACTGCACGCATCTAATGTCCAAATCCGAAAGCTCTATCTTTTATAGTTCCCGAGATATGGAGGCTCAAAATATTGTTTTTCAAATAGCGGGGGCGGAAAGGGGCGGGGCGAAAAAAAAAATAAACTCGATCTGCCTGCAGAGCAAACGGGTCTACATGCCAAGTTTGGTAGCTCTAGCTCTTATAGTCTCCGAGATCTCGATGATTCTTCAGACGGACAGACGGACAGACGGACAGACAGACGGACATGTCTCAATCGACTCGGCTATTGATACTGATCAAGAATATATATACTTTATAGGGTCGGAGAAGCTTCCTTCTCCCTGTTACATACATTTTGGCGACTTTAATATACCATTTCATTCTACGAATGCATGGTATAAAAATAATGGCACATTCTACAGCCTATGCCTATTTGCAAATAGCAAATTCTAATAAATTAAATGAAAACAAAGTAAAAATTGAGCAGACTTTGGCCGTGCCCAAACACTCAAGCATCTTGTCTGTCCTACACGTCGTATGGGTAATATTTTCAATAAAATTTTCTTTTAAAGTATATAGTACAGAGTATTGAGGCTCAACAATATCTTTTACGTTTATATATTATTTAATTGATGTTTTTTTCTACATTTTTGCAGATAGGAACTCACTCAAGCCTTTTGAATGGAAATATATAATTGATTAATTTCTGACTAAAAGTTATGTGTGTGGAAAATCAATAGAAAAATCATCAGCAGCAGCAACCACAATGGCAACTTTGACCTTCCCCCACATTGTCATCGTGTGCATTATCCAACCCAATCATCATCATCATCATCATTTGCAGTACCATCAACCTGTTTCTTCACCTTATGCTTATTATTTTTGCATTATGTATAGTTATTTATCTGATATATTCTATTGATTTCTATGGCTAGATCGATTGTGATTATATTTTTGTATGTGTTTGTGTGATTTAACCATTAAGTCACATAAATTTTAATGTATTGATAATAAAAACAAAAAACAAAGCAAAAAAAAAAAACTCTTCTCTGTAATTTTATATGTTTTGCTAGGCCTGCTAATTGCAGCAAGTTGGATGGGGCATAATATTTTAACAGTTCAGTTATCTAAAGACAGCAAAAAGTCAACAACAACAACAACGACAGCAGCAGCTGGAGCTCGAGATGGGTCAGGAGGGGGGGCAGGGACAGAGGCAGCGGAGCAGCATCTGCATCTGCGCGACGGCAACAAACAGTGGTAAAAAGTCAAATGCTGCATGTTGAACACCCACAAAGCATAAATAACAACAGCAATGGCTTGAACCGCCACCCTCTACCGATGCCACCTTGCCTGCCTCCTTGCCACATCTCCCACTCTTTAGCAGCAGATACGTGGCGAAGGTGAAAGTGTTTTTTTTTTGGTTTTTTGGGTGCTGCTACAGCCTGTTGCAATTATATTGTAAATGATTTTATTATTTATTTGCTGAATTAATTTCGATGGCATGAGGTGCATGTTGCATGGTATTGGTGGTGGTGCAGTGTATAGTTCGGCTGGGGCAGACCCGGACAGAAATGTGAAATATTCCATATAAATATTTATGTTTTAATTAAAAAGGCCACAAGGAAATTGAAATTGCATAAATTTTGTATTTAATTTGTAACGCATTTTTATTGCATTGGCTAGTTTTTTTTTTTTTTCTTTGCTTGTTGTTGGTGTAAGGAAATTATGGGCATGTCATGTGAAATTTTATTTCGTTTTTATAGGGTGCAATTTATTAACGCCATTAAGGCAAATTAAGTTGTATATATATATATATATCGGGGAATAGGCCTTTTCATCATGTAAAAGTTATGTTGCAATTAGATGTTGCAGATTGCAGATTGCAAATTGCGGATGTCCTGTTCGGTATAAGAAGGAAACCAAAACAGAATTTGAAAGTTTCTGGGCCAGTTAATTGGCTTATATCGGTGTTCACCTCAAAATATCATATTTCAGGCCAATATATATATACAGTTACATACTTGTCCGTTTTTCTTTTGCAATTTGTGACAACGTTAACAAGCAATGACCTTCATTTTTTATTTTGGGGCAGTCAGTTTGTCACTAAAAGTGGAGTGGCATGTTTATATCCCTGCCTCATTCATCTTTTCCTTTGCTGTTGCTGTTGCGGTTGCTGTTGCAGTTGGTAGTGGTGCATCCGCCATAATTTGCAATGATTTTTGGTGCCTGCAACTGGTTTTACATTTTTACATTTTACGTGTTCATTATCATAAAGAGCACACACACACACACACGCCACACACACACACAAACACACAGTAAAAGAGAACTAAAGAGTGCGATTGTGGGGGGGGGCAAAGGGGGTACCTCATCTGATTCCATCCAATCCATATGCCATCTCCCCATGTACAATGTAGTTTTTGGACACAAACGAAAGTGAACTTTTTAATGCCAGGCCAAAGCAAAGTTTTGTTTCAATACCCATTAGCCATGCGGAGCAATGGGTATATTAAACGAGGGTAAAAACAATATAATATTCGAGAATCAACGAGCCAAAGCTAACAAATTGAAAGAAGTCGGAAAGAAGAAGTCCTTGTTTGCCTAAGAGTCTATACAAAATCGATCAGAGTAAGAAGGATTCCGCAGAGGGATTCCTCAATGGATTAAGATGGATTGATATTAAAACTACCAGCAGAAGGACACGTACCTATTTTAAAATTCGTATATATTTATATATTAGATTCTCATGAATTTGAAGTATTTCACTTGGTTCAAGTTATATCCAACTCGATCCGGCGACTTACTATACTTCAAATTATTTAAAATAAAAGATTTATGGCAATCGGTGATTGATATTTTTAAGCATTTCAATGACCATACGGGTCCAACTTACAATTAGTTTCAGTTCACAGTGATCCACTCATTCTACAACATTTATTTTCCCGGTACAGGGTATCGCTGAAACGGCATCGCGCTTCTTTGGTACGGTATTTTGTTGGTTATCTTTGATGCTGCAAAACGTGTTCCAAGTGATGGGGACTTGGGACTTGGCCTGGCCTGTGGAGCATTTTGTTTGCTTGGTTATTTATCGTCGCTTTTTTATGATTTAACATATGTACGTGTTGCTGTCACACGCACTTATACACACACGCGCGGACATATATATACCAATATGTGTGTGTATATATATATTAATTTCATTAATAATAAGTAATTTCACTTTTCATTTCACTCAAACAAGCAAAAGAATTCGCAACTTTCGTTGCGGGTGATGCGAAGCGATTGCTTCTTCATCTCCTTGCCACACACACACACATACACACCGCACACTGCACACTCTATCCCTCTCTCCATCTTCTTGCCAGTTACGGCTGCCACTTTACTCAATGTCAAAAAGGCCAAATTGTGTGAGTGTGTGCCAGATGGTGAATGATGATGAAGATGATGATGGGAGGGTGAAAAGAGGAAACTTCACCGGTCAAGGAGTGGACAGAAAGTCACAAAGCCACCGCCACCGCCTTGCCACAACGATCGATGGCCAAATTAATTGCCTTCGACGAACGGCAGGCATGCGTATACGTAATTTTTGATTATTAACTGTTAATTACATGCAATTTTTTCCCCATTTTTTATCTGTGTGTGCGTGTGTGTGTGTGTGTGCTTGTGTGTTTTCTGTTGATGTTGTCAAAGACAAAATGTTCAAGTTGCCGACTCTCAAAAAAACGCGAAAAAAAATGTGTGGGCCGCTTATCGTTGCAGTCAGATCTCTGGCCACAGCAGTCACAGCATGTTAATTGCTCCAGAAAATTGAGTTATTTTCAGTTATTTTGATTGCTGCCTGTTGACCTTTTTTTCTAGTGCTTTTCTTTATTGTTATTGCTGTTGTTTTATTTGGGTTTTGTTTCGGTTAGCACACACACCCAACAAAATGTCAGATTCTTGAAGCTTGGGCTGGGACTGCGACTGGGGCTGGGGCTGGCCAAGATCGTAGTAGTGAGTCGTGAACGTTGATGTTTATCGCATCGGTAGTCGCATTCATTCAGACAGACATCGTTACATACATACATATTGTACATACGTACATACATACACATATATTTTGTTGCGAACGCTTGCCAAATAAAATTACAATTTTAGATTTATTTCGATTTCAAGCGTTTTTCTTAACATAAAATACAAATTCTTCATTTCAATGCATAGAATTTCGGTTACTCTAACCCCAAGCAGAAAGCCCATAATTAAATCTACTATAGAAAGAGCAATTACTGAGATCTAATGGAACGTTCAGCGAGTCCACCTTAACCTCTTAAGATCTGGACTCGAAATAAACGTATAGGTAAACATTTTGTTATTTTTTTCGGTTCTTTTGGGTTTAAATAAGTCACATAATTTTATGGATATTTTTCATTTAACTGTCAATTAGAAAAAAAGGACTTACTCATATGTGTTCCTTTAATTTCGGTTGAGACCAAGCTTCTTGTTAGTGTGATAAAACTTATCAATGCAAATGTTTTTATTCCCTGAGGTAATGAAATAAGGATCCCATCACTATCGTAGCTCATAATTGATCCTGTATAGCAGTAGTACCAGCTTATCCTTTATCTGAATATTTTCTACTCGAAATATCCATTTCATTGTCTACAAATTTGCATTTTTTGCATTACTAGTTCGATTATTGCTAATTTATATTTTGTATTAAGCTTCTTTCAATCTCTTTTGTCTTTGAATATCGACATATATGCCAATCCAATGTAAGAGCATACAATTTTCGTTGTGATTGCGTTATTTTCAAGTTTCTTGATTATCATTTATTATGATTGTCAATAGATTTTCATTTATATGGGCCTGAGAAAATTTATCATTAAAATTGCCATTGGGGGCGTTTAGTTACCAATGCAAATTTTTCCGATTTCTGTCGATTTCGCCGGAAACAAGCTTTAATTTTCATGGGAGACGGCGACGGCGACGACAACGACAACAACGACAAAGCAAAAGGTAAACTTGGAACTTAAATCTGAAACTGCAACTGGCACCTGCGAGTCTCTCTCTGTCGCTGTCTCTGTCGTCTGTCTCACACAAAAGACTCAATAAAAATGCAATTACGCCCTCTAATGACACGCGGGCAATGCACCACAGCAGCAACTGCAACTTGCAACCGCTGAAAAGGCACCACCACGGTTTATCCCCCTGACACTGTGTTTGAGCAGCAAGCAGCAGGCTATTACCAACGCCTAGGCAAAGTCCGAGGCAGAGTCAGAGTCAGTGGAAAACGATGCGCTGCTTGCTTGGCGGTTTCTGTGGCTTCTGCCTCTGTGGCCTCCGTGGATCAATGGTCATTTTGATTGATTGCTTATACGCCGCGTGGGCCGCTGCTAATGTTTATGTTCACGTTAATGTTAACGCTAATGCTGATGTTGCCGGGTTGCCAAAACGACAAATTACCAATAGATGGATTTTTAGTTGGAATATTGTACGAGTGAATAAATGATCTGGGGAGACATGTGAGATGTCGTCCGTGATGTCATCTCTGAGAGTGAAAATAATGATAACAGGGAAGAAAAGCGTTCACTTTCTGTGGCCTCATCATGATGATGTGTTGCGGCGATTACTTGGTCTTGGTCTTGGTCTGGGTCTTGCTCTTGGTCTCGGTCTCAGTCTCGGTCTTGAGCTCAGCTTGTAACTTAAAGTCAGAGGAGCTTAAGTCTCAGTCTTGGGAGTGAATTTCGCTTTCTACGGCCAGAAAGTTTGACAGCGTGTGGCTAAAATTTTGCACGTTTGACCAAATTTGGTCACACAGCTCTAGCTCCCGCTCCAGCAACAGCTCCAGCTTCAGCTCCAGCTACAGCTCCAGCTTTAGCATTAACTTTTAGTTTAAATGCGGACGCTGTGGCCCAATGCTGCGATGTGACTATGACTATGACGATGACTGTCTGCCTGCCTGTTGGCAGCCTGACTGGCTGGATGGCACAGAGAGCGACCTCCTCCTGTTGCTGGCGCACGCTCTGGTAGCTTCTTGTCGCCGTATGTCATGAGCTTTATCTTGATGCCGTCCTCGTCGTCGTCGTCGTCGTTGGGAGTCATGCGCCTGCGCCTGAGCCTGATTTCGCTGGCCAGTCAGCCAGACAGACCTCTGAACAGTAGCCAAATCTGTTGCTTGTACTTTGTAGGTAGAGGTTCACTAGGGTCAGTGGCCCCTTAGGCTCTTGGTATGTGATTAAAAGCTAAACTGTAGACAATCATAAATATCAAATGCGCCATATTTTAGGGTCTCTGTCGTCGTTGTCGTCGTTGCACATAAAGAGAAAGAGAGGGGGGATAGTGGGTGCGGGGGGCCAGCAGCATGGCGGCGCCATTTTCACTTTTGTTTGAACGCCGAGCGACACCTGGCTGCGAGCCTCCGCTCCACAATGACTCACAAGAGTGCCCCATGCCCCACCAAAAAAAGACCCCAAAAAACAAAAAGTGCATCATAAATTATTTCGGCTTTGGTATTTTGCTTAAACCAAACCGAACAAAAAAAAACAATAACCTTTTTTTTCTAACAATTTTCATTTGCTAAAGTAGTCACACGGTCAACAAGAAGGAAATGAGGTGGGTTGTGGGGGTGGTGGTGGTGGTGGTAGTGGTGGTGCTCACATTTGTCGCCGGCCAAAGCGAAATCGAAATCGAAATTGAAATCCTGCCGCAGAGTCTTAGACTCTGCCCCAGCTTCAACTGCAACTCCCAGTGACAACGGCAGCGCCGCACTTTTGGTCACGAATGTCGGTCAAACGTGTTTTGTTGCTATTTTACAACTTTAAATATGCCAACAATGGCCAAAGCCACTAACCATAGGATTGGGTACCCAACATATGTACACACACACACAGACCCATACACACATTTAGATACTTAATTTGTGCGCATATTTTTAGTGGGATTAACACAATGTCACACTCGATAGACAGAGAGACAGACAGACAGTTGCCACAGACACAGAGGCTGCCACATCCATTTTTCGACTGCAATTCGATGCGGCTACAGCTGATCCAATTATTCTATCTAATTTGACAAAATTTTCAATTTGGTTTTCCCAACAACATTTGTTTGGATCAATTTGGCAACATTTTTTCCTAGAGCAAGTGAAAACATTGAAAATTAAAATTCAAATTCAAGAATTATGTACTTTAAACAAGAAAAGCTTTGCTAAATAATTTATAAAATTAAAGCAATATTTTAAATACTTGCTCAGCGAGTTGTAGCTAATTCCTGAGAGTTCAAGCTAAGGATTAAGCGATTCTATAGCACTTAATCCCTTTTAATCCACTCTGTATGTAGCTACATACATACATACTCTTATATATTATATATGGGTTAAAACTTTTGTTAGATATTTGCCGAGATGTTTGTGTGAACTCGTTTGTTGGCCTAATTTACTGGTAGACTGGTTTTTCCTGGACTTCCTTTATTATTGCACCATCAAAGTGACTCCCCCCGGTCCCCATGCAGCCATCACCCTCCCCCCTCGATACACTAACGAAACGAAATTCGTTTCCATCAAATCAGTTAAGTGTTTAGCCCACAAACAAATTTCTCACATAATTCACAAAACGTCGTAATACGGAAGCCAATTTTGCAAATTTCGGTCCGCTGATAAGTTGCTCTCAAAGTAAATTTGCAGCACTCAAATTTGAATTTCATGTCCCTTTTATCGGTGTGACTATCTAACGCTTAGCTTCGACCTGGCTAGAAGTGGCCATTGTTGTTGTTGTTGTTGCTGTTGCAGTTGCCACTGTGCTTCGTTTGTTGTTGTGGTTGTTGCTGCTGCTGTTGTTTGGCAAATTTGGCTGCCCATAATAACGGTACATGCTGAGACTGAGAGACTGATGCCTTTGCCATATTGGGCGTTCGGGCCAATGGATTGATGTGCCTCCTGGTGGATACGTTTTTTTTTTTTTTTGGTTGTTTTGTTTCTTATTTTCTTGATTTTCGGCTACCACAAAAGTTATAAAATATAGAAAATTATGTGCATCGGCTACCGTTCGTTGTACGGTTATTTTGCCTCGTTGCAGCGGTTGTTGTTGTTGTTGTTGTCGGTTGTCATCAAAAGCGGCGCCGCGCCGCTGCTAAGCTGTGGCTGCTGCTGGCACTTAACACCTTTTTGACACACAGCCAGCGACGTCAAATGCAAATGAAGATAAATCGCTGACTCTGATCTTTTTAGCACCTTTTTGCATTGCAAAGGAGGCAGACATGGTGGCAGGAGTTGGAGCTTGCCATCTGTAGATGGCAGGCAACAGGCGGCAGGCAGCAGGCGGCTCTGGTGACAGTCACAAAAATAAAAACAAAACATGCAACATTTTGTCGCCAGTTGTACAAACTGTTGAATGTTTTTGGCAAAAATCACTAGCTATCGCTTAACGATTATGATTGCAACCCGGCCCCAAAATGCAACGAGGCGTAGCTGTATTTACCCACTTGCTAATACACTATCAAAATGATACCCTCAATAATTTTCAAGGTTTTCTCTCGTTCAATAAAAACTCATTCAAGTCTAAAATGATCGAAGTAAACAACTTTCGCAAGTATTCAAGTGATCGATTATCGAATGAATAACGAAAGCTTCCCATCAATTATTAATTTCCATACACCAAAACATAAAGTCTAAACGGAAATACACAACACAACAAACATAAACTTGATTTTCCAGCTTGAAACATTTCCATTAAACTTGAAATATATTATAATGCAATACCCTTGCCTTGTAAATATTATTTGAAATATAAATGTTTCGAAATTCTCATAGTGCAACTCTATTATTAGTTTTTCTTTCTCAGAGTTAAGAATAAAATTGCAAATTAATGTAAACTATTGAAAGGGCAAACCAAAAGCAATTATCACTATGCCGGAAACCTCTTTTCACGGTTTAAAATGTCTCACAAAAGTGTCTTCACTTTTTGTTTAGTTTAATAAATTTTTAAGAAAATTGTCTTCACTTTTTTTGTACCTTTTTTTGTTAAATTTCAAAACAGTTGTAAAACTAATGTTGAAACAAAACTTTGATGGTTTTTAAAACAAGAATTTTGTAGTTAGGCTTAATTTACAAAAGGATAAATTAAACCTTTTGGTTTTAAATCAAACTTTTATTTTGCTGTGACGAATCTTGAGCAGTTGAAACAATTTTGAAATATTTTTTGACAGTCAGAAAGTCTTTTTTTTTTGGTATTTGCAATTGATGTTAAATCGTTTTTGGGCGATAACCTTTACTGAGTCGGTTCAATCGTTATCTGCAAGTGTGAAAATAACTTCGCAATTGAAATGTCAAATTGTCACTGAGTTCTTGAAAATATAGTTGAGGCTGTTGACAATTAAATTTTCAATTAAAATTAAACGAATTACGGTTAAGCTAACCATTTTTTTGTTTTTGTGGCCAAGTGTATGTAATCTTCGCCTTGATGGCTTAACCATTTCGTTTTGATACTGTCGTTTGCCTCCTGCCCATGGATCAACACTGTCAATAAGGTCAAGGGGGGGAGGGAAATTGAAGCTGCTGTTGCAGTTGCAGTTGCTATTGTATGGCTATGGCCGAGTCCGGGTCCGGGTCCATCTGGGACTCACTTAGCATATGCATATGCTGCAGCAGCAGCAGCAGCCACAATCAAAAATTATCAGCCTGTCTCTGTTGTCATTGTAGTTATTGTTGTTGTTGTTGTTGTTGCTGGTAGGTTGGGGTTGGGATTGGGATTGGAGTTGGGGGCACACATTGTGCCTGTGCTGCGGATGAGGAAGTTGTTTGTTCGTTCGTTCGTTGGTTGGTTCGCTCGTTGCATGCAGCAAACTATCGTTGTTTCTTGGGTTTGTTTTTTTTTTTTTTTTTTTATTTAAATTACGAAATGTTTTGTCAACAATTTGTCCAGTGATTTATATGCGGCTCTTGTGTCTTCGACTTTGACTTTGACTTTAACAGCAACTGCAACTGTGGCTCTGGGTGAAGTGTGTGGCTAATCGGTAGTAATGGCTGTTGTGCTGGTGGTGCTGGTGGTGGTGGTGCTGCAGCAGTTATCAGCTGACAGGTGCATAAATTTCGCTTAAAATCGAAAGTTGCGCCCAGCCGCCCAGAATGAAAGTGAGCGACGTGCATCCATTAAATGTGTGTCAGTCGTTGTCTTTGGTTTGTTCGGTCGTCCTGGACATGTCGGCGGCATCCACATCACATCTTATGGGGCATTGACTCTTACTTGTGCTTGTTGGCCACAGCTGTCCATCAGAGAACTTTCGATTTCTGTTGCGATTGCGTAGTGAGGAGCGGTGACGAGGCCGCCGCCGCTGCCGCTGCCGTTGCCGCCACCACTTTCCATTGTGGCGTTTGTTGAACTGAGCCATTGCAACTGCAACTGTGCTGCACTGCCACAGATCACAAGAAACACATATATTTTGTTTGGTTTTTAGTTTTAGTTTTGGTTTTTCGCATTTCGTTTGTTTTGAAGCCTCTCTTTGACTGACACACAATTGCGTTTTTTGCGCATAGTTCCGTATTTGGTCAAAGATAATGATGTGAAATGCAGCAACTGCAACAGCAACAGCAACAACAACAAGATCGACCGGCAACATCGACAAAGACAACGACAGCAACAACGACTTTGGGAGACGACAACGCAATCACCCACTCAAAATTGTTGAAGAAAAATTGCCAGGCCTTGGGTTTCAGTTTCGACTTGGGTTTGGGTTTTGGTTTTGGTTTCGGCCTCGGTCTCTGTCTCTCTCTCTGCCTGGCAATGCATGTAAATGAGTGAAAATGTTTTAACTTAATTTTGTTTATGTGCGTTCACGTGCGGCCAGAAGTTGTCTTGTCGTCGTCGTCGTCGTCGTCGTCGAGAGAAAACTCCATATGAAAAATAGGAGTCGCCAACTCCACATGCGCATGCCCAAGCATTGCCATGACAGAATTTCGGTTTCGAGTTGATGTTTGTGTCAGGGGAAAGCAAACAAATAGATTTTCCGAGATTACCCCATAAACAAAATAACAAAACGTAAATAAAAATAAAAAAGCAAGCAACTAAAACACACTCCGATAATGGAGGGTTCCAAACTGGCATTGGAGACAGCATCGCCAACGGATTACGATGCTGGTGGTGTTGGTGGTGGTGGCGGTGGTGGTGGTGCTACTAGTGGTGCTGGTAGTGTTGGTGGCGGTGGTGCTAGTACTAGTGGTCGTGGCAGCGGTTCAGAAAATCTTGCACCCATTACACAGAAACGCTCAAGACCATATCTTAAGAAATTCGTACAACCCGATTCAGATGAGGAATTCGTTGGTGATCCCCGTAATCTCTACAATATCCATGAGTCATGGCGCACACTACTATCGATGTCAACGTGTCAGAAGGTCATGGTCACGTAGGTTCATCCCATTTTCCCATTTTTTCGATATCCCATTTTTCCCTTTTCGTTTTTAGCGAATCTGTGCAAAAGGCCCTCAAGATTGAGGTGGGTGTCAATGTTACACAGGAGTTTCCCTGGAAACAGGTACAGTTCAAGGATCTGAGAGACCTTCTCTTCGAAGAGCTGGAGAATGCGGCGGAGCTTACTAAAATGTTTCGGGGTTTCAATCCGGAGCATTATGTTTTAATTGGCTACTGTCCGATATTAACCGAATCGGACGATGATCCGCCCGAGGGTGATCCCTTCATATTCTTTATAAGCGGCAAAGAGGCCAAACTGGCCATGGGCATCATCCAGAATATGGAGGCCTTCGAACGCTGGCGCATGCGCCGTCGTTTGCGTAAAAAGCCACGACGCTGGGTTAGCCAGGGAACCGAGGATGAGATGGAAATTTTGGTTGAACGCTTTCGCGATGAGCCCGTCGACGTGGAGATCCAGAGTGTCTATCCCATTCAAGAGCCCAAGCATGTGGCCTTCGACTATCGGATGGCTCGTGATGTCCGCGACGGTGTCATCGAGCTGCTGCCCAATGAGAATATCAAGTTTGAGAATATCATCAAACGGCGCATTACAGTTGCCGTCCAATCGGCTCCGGCGCGTGTCGATCGGGAACAGCAAACAAATCCGACATTTCCCTCGAACGCCTGGTCCCAGTATCTCTATGAAATCGATGATGCAGGTGGGTGGTCCCAATGGCACTTGCGTTCAATTACATTCATAGACTCGCCCTCACCCCCCTCCCCCCCTAGATCTAGAGCTAGATGAGTCAGACGTTGAGGAGGAAGATGGTAAGGTGAAACAAACAAGCCGCAATCCAACTCCAGTGCCAGAGGAAGTTGTCGAGAAGCCGCCACCGGAAGTGTCTGAGCAAATTAACTTACTGCTCAACACCCTGGAGTTTAATCAGATCGACAGTTATCGGTAGATAAATTTCACCTCATTCTCTTTTAATTTTTTCAAATTGTTTTCTCCCCCAATCTCTGGCCACAGTAACGACTATCAGTTAATATCAAGCAAGCAAGTGGTCCAGTATTCCAATCCTTATCTGCAGGAATTCATTTGCTTTGCCAACATCTCGAAGAGCAACAAACGCTTTGTGGCCGGCTATGATTGGTATCCGAATATGTCCGGGTTGATTGCCGTATCATATTCGTTTAGTACTCTCGCTACCACCACTTTGGCCTCGACCCGAGTTGATTGGGTGCAGCGTGCCGTACTCCAGCCCAATCCTGTACTCCTCTGGAGCTTTGCCGATAATCTCAACTACAAGCTGGAGTTCGAGGCTCCGTTCGAGACGACCTCGTTGACCTTTTGTCCTTTTAATGGCGATCTTCTATTGGGTGGCAGCACAAACGGTGTGGTTGTTGTCTGGGATCTTCAAGGTCGTTGCGAGCATCTGGACGATGAGGAATACTTGACGGCTGCTCAGGCCAAATATCGGGCACTCATCGGCGAATTCCTTAAATGGACCATAGAGCTTAAAGAGAATGTTGTGATACCGCCGGCAATTCTATCGCCTTTGGAATCATCGCCGGATGGAGCCATCACTGGCTTTTACTGGCTGGGCAAGCATTTCTATATCAATAATCATGGCAAGGTCTATAATGATGCCGATGAAAAGAATCACCACAAGTTCTTCATCACTTGCGCCTTTGATGGCACTGTCAGTTTCTGGGATCTGGATAGCAGTGGCTCGCGTAAGCAACGGGACAAAATGCGTGCTCGCATGTTACCCAAGGAGTTAACGCAAAGCGAATCGGTCTACAAGTCCAAGACGCTCAAGCCCACCTATAACCTGAGCTTCTGTGAACCCTTGACGAGCATCATTGCCGACACATCGGTTTTCTCCATCCAGACACCATCGCCCAAGGTAATCAATGCATGTCCAGCCAATTACCCCATCAGTCTGGTGCCAAAGGATCCGCCTAGTCTGCGCCAGAGCATGATATTGTCCACTTTCTATGGGCACATTCATCGCGTCGATTGGCTCGGCATCTACACGGATGGCGATGCCAAAGAGCAGGTGAACAGTACAGTACAATTTGCACAGGTGCACGATGGCCCAGTGATAGCAATGCGCAAGAATCCCTTCTATCCGGAGTTGTTTGCCTCCATAGGACGCAGTGTGTTTGCCGTGTGGAAAGAGGACTATAGCTATTCGCCCATATTCTGGCGCAAGCGATCCTGTGATCTCACTGCTGTGGCATGGAGTGAAACGCGTCCAGCAGTCCTATATCTGACACGTAGTGATGGCATTCTAGAGGCATGGGACATCTTGGGTGAGTGTGTGTCAACTCTAAGCTAAACTATCCTAATCCATCCCACCCTTTTAGCACGCGATGATGATGCCTGCTTAAATGAGATACTTGGCGGTGGGGTTATTACGGCCATAACCGAGCACCGACCTTCGTTGCCATATAAAATTCTTGGCATCGGAGACTACAACAGCAGCATACGAATGGTCAAATTACCGCACACATTCGATGTGCCATTGGACAATGAGCTGCAAAAACTAATGGACTATGTACTGAAAGAGGAACGTCGCAAGGTTGGCATACAGGTGTGGGAGCAAAAATACTATGAGCTCAATAAGGATATCATTGAGGCTAAGCGTGAGGCCGAATTGGAGGCACAGAGGGAAATGGAACGCATCGAACGAGAGGAACAGCTGAATGTGCGCAAACGTCAGGCGGATGAGGAGGAGGAGAAATCGTAAGTCTAAGGAAATTCTTTTCAATAGATTACTATATTTTTCCACTTGTGTTATAGTGCCAACACTACGCCACTCACCGCTCTGCCATATAATGAGCGCATGGCTCGCGTGTGGGATGAACTGAATCTCAATCGCATGATGACCATTCTAATGTCACGAAAACGCATGGATCCCGAGAAATTGGCACGCGAAACGGCTCTGGAAAAGGAACGGCTTAGCTATGAGGCTGCCAAGAAAGAGTCGCATTCGAAACTCCTTCAAACAATTGACCACGAAGTGGCCACCATTCGGTCACGTATATTGCCCGCCGAAGTGCCCGATATGCAACGCAGCGAAATGATACAGGATAGGGTTAAGTGCGAGCTAATTCTGGCCGAAACCTACGAGGAGGTGGCCAAGGACTCTTTCGAAATGTTGAATATGTTCAACGAATTCAAGACTATCGATTATATTGACTTTCTCGAGCGTGGACGACAACGTCGACAATTGCTGGATCAATCGCTTGGCGGTAATACAGATCGCATACTCTGGTATCAGGAGAAGGTCAAGAATATGCAATTGGATGAATGCAATTTTGGCTATGATTTTCTCTATTCGGGTCTGAGTGAACAAACAGAAAACGAGGGTCAATCTTCATCTAATCGAAAAACGGAAAGTTTGCCATTCGGATCGGTTGGCGAAGAAGAAACGGAGGAGGGTGATTAATATAAATATAAAACAAATGTATATACTTTATGCATTATATTAAATGAAAAATTGAGTACAATTTTTGAATACTTTTTTTTGGGGGGTGTACGATGGACCCACCTTACTCAATGCTTGATTGCCTCTCACAAAAAAGAAAAAACCAAATTGAAACGTTCAAATTTAGAATTCGTCGCTCAATTATGAACCCAGTGAACCTTGAAGAGTAGCGTCACTTCCGCTGACTGTGGCCAGTTCAAGTTTATGACATTTCTAAGCGTGCGCGTTCGCTTAAACAAATGAAGTCATCTCATGGCATCTCTCGTGGCCGAGGCGTGCCATGGGTTTAATGAACCTACTACTACAACTCTATAGACATGTAGTAACTAACTCCCGCCGCCTCGACGACTCGACGGCATCCTCGTGGTCTTTAATTTCCCACGGCACTCAGCCGGCTGGTTGCCCATCATAATCCACATGGATACATACAGACAAACATATCGTTCGATTGCCGGTCAATTCGACGGCCAAGTCAAATTTCATATTGGCCCGGTAAATGCAATTGGACAACGGCAGTCCATCATTTTCGCAAGCACTTAATGATATACATTTCGGAAGCAATGTATCTGAACTTTACCATAATTTTAAGACTATTATTATGGGGGCCAGGCTCTTATAGCACTGTAAAGAGAGTATGAATACGAGTTCGAGTTGCAGTCGGATCGGAGTCGGATTCGGAATTGGCCGGCGGGTTGCCCATTTTGTTGCATCATCATCATCATCATCGACATCGACAGCAGTCGGACCATGGACCACGGACCACCTGTTGTCCTTAAAGCGATAAGTATTAAGTGATTTCTGGACAGACAGAGTCTGACTTGGTGTTTCATATTTCTCCCTCTGTCTCTCTCTCTCTCTCTTTATTTATTAATACAAATTTCTGCAGAGCATTGCGTGCGACCGGCAAGTGCATTTTTCCCGCATTTACATAACAATTGGCCTTTGAATTCAAATTGGCAAGCCGTCATCTTCCATTCGCAAAAAAAAAAAAAAAATAAAAATGGAGACTGCATTAAGACTCTGCTTATCGCCATTTAAAATAATTTACGATCTTATGCAAATCGATGCATTTCTTGCTGCCATGACCCCAGGCATAAAGTGGCCCAGAGCCATGGCATTGGCCAGAAATTAAACCCACATATAACGATTATTCTCACCCAAAGGAAAATAATAAAGATATGAGATGGACCAAGATAGAAGTAAAGAATGATTATATATATTTTGGAGATATTTAAAACCTTCTTTGCGATTCACTTTCATTTCATTCATTGTATAAAGAAGGTCAAACATTTCGGGGGTATGAATTATTGCATGTTCATATGCGATTCATTAGCTGAAAGTTAACAAATTAATCGATTGCTGCATTCTAAAACCAATGTTGCAGTGCTCGATCTTGGATATATTAAAAACCTTCATTGCGATTCACTTTCGTTAGTAATACTAAATATTTGATGTATTTAAACAAATTCATCGCCAAATAGTTAGATTTTTTTTACAAGGATCGTGTTTAGATCAAAACACTGCTAAAGCCATCGTTAATCTCAAAACGTATATTGATCATCTTCTTGGAAACTAGACTGACCATCTGTTTGACATTAATATGAGAACTAATATGGATTTAGGGAATTCCCGAGAGAAGCGTAGATCAAATCACGCATTAGGAATTCCTATGCACTCAGCAGGTGCATTAATGCAAAATTGTGAGTGATACCCCCCATGATTGTTTCCAATTTTCCTTGCAATATTTACACAATTAAGTAATATATCTAGATATTTGTTTAGTTGTGCTTTTGTAAACACTTAGAGACAATATTAGCAAAGTATGCGCTACTTAGAATAAAGTATTATTTTCATATCCCATTTCCCAGAGACAACAAAACTGTGTAATAAGTACCTGGCTCCAAATGAGAAAGAGCATCAAAATTCATGAACCAAAATTGCAGACGTACGTACTCTCTCTCATTCTATCGCGTACCCCACAGCGACATCTGGGGCCTTAGCTTCAGGTGTAGATATCCATGAATTAGTCATGTGAGTATTGGGCCCCTTCGTGATAATACGTATAATAGGGAGACTGATGAACGTGCTGAGAATTTTCCATCATTTGTTAGACGATGGAAAGATTCCCAATTTCTACTTTCTTCATGCCCATACATACATAGGTACGTTTGTACATACATACACTAAAGGCAGTGTCTCAAAGGCATATCGTACTTGTAGTACAATACCTAGAGAGAGAGATAACCATGAGAACACTTTATTTATGGGTTTTGTCGCGTGAGTGCCACTTGTCGCTGCCCTGTCGCTACTGTTGCTGCTGTTGTTGTTGCTGTTGCTATCGTGGTCTCGTTGTTCTCATTCTAAACAATGCAAATGCAACGTCAGCGGCGACTGCGCCGTCGACAACAACATTAGCATAAATAAATAAATAACCGTAATGGCAACAGCAACAACAAATCGCATTGGCAACGTGAGCAAGTAAATAATAACAACACCAGCAACAGCAATACCAGCAACAACACCAGCAACACCAGCAACAACAACAGCAGCAGTAACAACATTAATCTTACGAGCTTTTTGGATGGACGCTTCTTCTCCTTTCTTTCTTTAGCTGCTTCCTCTGTTTTTTTTCTGTTTTCAATTTTATTTTGCCTTCTTTCTTTCAAGACAAAATGCACTTGTTCGCCTAGCGGCGCGTGCTTTTGCTCACCCACTGTCTCCCAACCCGCACCTCCCTCCCTCACCCCCACGCTATTACTGTTGGTCGCGGGGTCCAAGGGAGTTGCTTCAAATCGCCCACACATAGGCCAAGGCACAGTGGTTAATGATGTGAGATACCATAACTTGGCATACAACAAAATTGCATTTGAACGACAATTTTTTTGTATTTATAATTTCAAAGACAGGCTCCTTTGACCGTAATTGTGGCAGCAGTGGGACGTCTTTTTATATGAAATGATATAGCCATGTCCGTCCGTAAGAATGCACAGATCTCAGCAACTACAAATGATAGAGCTACCAAATTTAAAATGTAGATTCGTGTAGGATAGACGCTGACCAAGTTTTGTTTTTATTTTAGATGGCCTCTTATTTTTCCATATTTTTTTAAATTATGAAAATATTTTTTATGGTAAATTTGTTTTTGGTATAGCCCCTTAAACCACTGTGCTGAGACCAAGTAATTTCAATTACAATAAACAAACACCTTGCTTCTACCCTTCCCCCTTACCAATAGCTTCTTCAGCATGTGTGTGCGGGTGTGGGTGTGTGTGTTGCTGTTGCTTTTCTTTGTAGCTGGCTAATGCAACCTCTTTGCCTACCTCTCTTTGACCGACAATCAAATTGAGTGCAAAGCTCAGTTTTAAATTTATTTCTATTTTTTTTGTTACTTTTCGACTAGCGACAACTTCGGCCCAGAGGGACACCCAAAGAGAGCGAAAGAGAGAGAGAGAGATGGGGCCATGGGGACATGGAGGGAGAGAGACAGAACTTGAGCAGGGCCAGGGCCGGCTTTAAATTTGTTCGGCTATGTGCTTTGACTGCAAAAAAGTTCCGTTTTCAGTTTCGTGCCGTTGTGGTTGTCGTTGTTGTTTCCATGTTTCAGTTTTTGTTTGTGTCTTGTTTATAGCGTATTGCATTATTTATGTAGCTCCCTCCTACCCCCCCTCACTTCTACCTAGGTGGGCATACATATATACACATAGTTTTTTTTTGTTAGTAAGCCACACGCACACGACAAAAAAATAGAAAAAAAAAAAAGTTATAAACAAAACAACGGCAAATAATAGCAATGGTGACAATCGGCAACTGCAACACTCTCAGTCTCTGTCTCAGCCAGCAGTAGTTTGAGTAGTGTCGCTCTCGATGTTGCCATTGTCGTTGCCGTTTTCCGTTTGCTGCTGCTGCTGTTGCTGTTGCTGTTGGTGTTGCTGCTGCCGTTGTCATCGTTGTTTGTCGCGCGGCCGCATTCTCAGTCAAACAACAAACGCAACTGAAGTAACAAGCAACTCGCGTACCCGTACCCGTAAACGTATTAGTCGATAGCCGGTTCAAAAAATACGCCCAATTCTCGCTTTTAACCCCCCCATTTATCTATGTATCGCGAAAGTGCTCTAATAAAAGTGAAATTATAAACAAAGAAAACGAGTTCTTATGAATTTGCCTTCGCTGAGCAGTGTCATCCGGTGGTTATAAATTTAATGTGGTGCCTGGCAATTCGTCAGCAGGTTGAAGTCTGGCTGCATCGCCTACTTATATTAATCCTGCATATTTGGCACTATTGCATCATGTCCTTAGCCCGCAGTCGCCGCGAGACGCTCAAGTGGATAAGAAAGCGTTTGGCACGACCTCCTTGGCGGGTAGGTATAGTATATAGAAAATTCATGGGAACCTAATCAGATCCTCTTCATCCAATTAAGTGGGTCAAGCATTTGCCCACTCCAACCAACACACACACACACACACACACACACACACACACACACACAGACCGACCGACACACCCCAATTGTTTGAGTCAAGTCATTATCTGTGGGCAAATTTAACTGGAATTCAATTAAAAACTAAAGAAATTCAATTATTTCGTTTGATGTTGTGTAGTGTTTAAATACCCTAACAAATATCAGCATGCATATATCTGATGATAATTTGTATAAGAGTATATACTATAACTCTAGTATTTGTCTAATAAGCAGTATAAAAATGTACTTAAAATTTATTATCTATTAACTGAATCTTCAAGTAGCACCCGCATATTTAATAGTTATATATGAAATATAGATTTTGCTGAATCTTAAAGGGTATACAAAACATCAGACGAATTAGGAGGACCATCAACCTGCGAATTCAATTAAAGTCAAATAATTTTTTGGCGCAATTTTTTGTCCAGTAATTTTGTATTTCGCGTGAATTGAGGGCGCTGTCTTGACTGTAGTCGGCCTGCAGTCGGCGCTCATCAGAAAAGGGTTAGAATGAATGAAACTTTTGCAGTTGCGTGACTGGGTTCAATTTTTCCATTCGACTAGACTAGTTAGAAGTGCAAAAGGCTCGTGTTTTGGTAACCATGACGTGGATATGGTCGCCAGCTCAACTGTCTGCGCCTTTTTGGTTCCGTTTCCGTTTTGCTAAATACTCGCACTCCACTCCACTCACCTCTACTAAGAAGCAGAAGAAGAAGAAGAAGGTGTGTCCTGTCCGTCATGCCCCATTCCCTGTCAAGGCGTTGGGGCTTAGGCTTGGTTAGCCCATCCAAAGGGGACGCAGTTGGCTTTGAGCGATTACAGCTGTCAGCTTGGCAAACAGTTTCTCACTTTACCCTCCCCCCTCTTTCCCACTGTCTCTCTTTCTCTTATCTATTCCCTAATATATATACAGAAACACCAAAAAATGTTAAACAAATTTCAACTTTATGAAAGTTGCGTTTTTTTTTTCTGTTTTTTGGCAATTTGTGCAATTTCGAAATCGGGCGTGTGTGTGTTTAATAATGCGGATTTTAGGCATTAGTTCCACGTAGGGCCAGATACATACATGTATGCCAATGGCATATCAAAGAGTTTTCTAATGTAGCCAATAGATGGTAATAAAGTTTTTTTCGATTATGTTGGCATACCGCAATCCATTAGCCAAATGAAGGTACATTTCCTTCACTTCCGTTTCCATAAGTACTGTCTTTAGTTTTATTGATATTGAAATTGTTGGGCAACATAATGACATCCTCTTGATGCAACATAAATTATACAATGGAATAAAACAAAACTACTACCACACATATCAAATTTCATTTATGAATCATTCTCGGATCGAAAAACGTTTCCAATCAAAGAAGTTACGGCCGAAATTTGACTATTTATAACAATATGTAGATGCAAAAATCATAATAGAGAAATTCACAGCTTAATTATTATGTTAATAATCGAAATGTTTATACCCTTGCACAGAAAATCGCTAAGCTCCAATCAACATGATCGATTAATAATATACAATATTTGATATCAGTTAAAAGTTTGGTATACTTTTCAATAATTCTGATTAATAATATTCGGGATAAGAACGAATGATCCGCAAATAAATATCAGTCATATTTTAAAAAAGATTTCAAAAAGGTCTTCTTATTTTTCGTTTGACAATCGCATCTTCTAATTGCAGTTTTTGTTTTAATGTGGCCATTCTTTGCCGAAATCATGTCCTTTTTTAAAAATTTCACTTGAATAGAGAGTATCTCAAAGTTGAGGGGAACTTTTATGCCAAGAACTTTTCACTCTCTACTGAGCATTATATTCCATTATTATATGTAACGACAACAAGACAATCTCAGAGCGAGCAAATGTTTATTCCCATCATTCAAAACTGAATAAAAGTAAACACACTATCGTGCTTGATTCTCAGAATCGCATAGCAATTAATGGAGTTGGCTCCTCCCGTTAAAGCTGACCGAGTTCAATTTCTTCGATGTCTCTACAATGAAGAAGTATCGAAGCATTAGTCACTCGACTATATCTACCTCCTAATTGTAAGTATATAACAACTTGCCAAGTTCATGGCAGAGGGGCAGAATATAGTCAGACAGATGTCTTTATGTGATCCAACAATGTCGACAAGGGCGGATTGACGGACAGAATGAATGTAAACAATTGGATTGCATATATAAAACTTGCTATAAAAACATACCCCCAAGCCACACATAGAGGAGTGGGAAATCAGATGAGAAATTTGTTTAACAAAAATTATCACCGAAAACTAAGTACACTGTGATTAACTTTCAAAGTGAAAGCATTTCGATTATAATTAAAGGACCAATTAATAGCATGAGTAGTTGATTTGATTCTCCATTTCGTTTGAGATCCTTCCTTAATATTTAAATCAGGATTAATCTGAATGCGCATCAATTTAGACCTTTTCTGATATAATTTTTAAACTGATATAAGCCTTAAGCTCACAACGAATTACACATTTATTCTTTTCTGTTTATTTCGGTTATTCACTAGGGTTAACCGATTTTCTTACGGCATAGCTAGAGAAACCACCATTGCAATAGAGTATATTTGTATTGTAAGCCCCCTTCTACACCTCCCCATCTCTGCGCCTTGCCCGGTGCCCCCTGTCCAATGGCTCCTGTCACTGTGGCATTTTGTGGGTGCGTCGTGTGCTTATTGTTTGCCATTGATGATGTTTTTCACGTGGTGTAACTACCTTATATTCCTCTTAGTTAGTCAGTCAGCCACAAAAACTAAAAGATCCATACACTATTTCCATTCCATGTCGCGTTTCGTTTCGTTCCATTCGGCTCGATTCATTCAAAACGTTTGTTTTGTTTGTTTGTTTGTAAGTATGTACAATGTTTGTTCGGTTTGTGTTCGCTCACACGCATGGAAAATCATTGAAGCCTGGCAATGGGCGAATGTGTTGGTTTATATATGTACTCAGATATACTATACTATATATCTATGGGGGTTACACCCTCAATTCATGTCTATCTCTCTCTCTATGTGTGTGTGTATTTGAGGGGCTTTTCCATTTGGCGCCCAACTCATTTCAATTTAGTTGAGGCAAAGCGGCCGCCGCAAACGCTTTGAACTTGTTTTTCCCCTCTCTGGACAGACCGAAAATCGCCAAAACCAAACCAAAAAAAAAACCAAAATTCCAGGGCCCAAACCCAGACTCAAGCCTCTGGTACCATTCCTATTGATCTCGTCGTTCGATTCGCGTACGCCTCCCGCAAAAAACAAAAAAAAAAGAAAAGAAAAATATATATTGTGCGCGTTTTGATTTTTTCGCGCGTTTTTCATTTGGATTTTTGTTTCCAGCCTTTTCTCGCCCTGACTCTATCCTCTCGGTCTCAATCCTCTGTGTGTGTGTGTGTGTTTGTGGGTCTTAGCCAGGTCTGAACCTTACCTTACCCTAGGCTAAAAAAAAAAAAAACTATGTATTGATAAATTGCTAGCCGACGATTTCCGTCGTGACCCGCGCGTTATGCAAAATGCTCAAATGTAAATAAATATTAAAATAATACACAAAAATCATTAAGCCTGACAAAGGCGAAGAGGAAGAAGGATAGATACTTCGAGAGGGACGGCGGGAGGCGGGCGCCAAAAAGGGGGCTGCCACACTGCCTTCCTTTTGTATATAGGTATATATATGTATATACACATATATATGTATATATGCCCTGGACACACAAAAGGCCTGTTTGCTGCCTTTGCTTTTCTTTCCTTTTTTTTTTTTGTTGTGAAAAATGAAGTGAATCTGTCTTTTTTGTAAAGTGAATCTGAGCATTGCCATATAATAATAATAATAATAAGGAATAATAGTAATAATAATAATGTAAACCGACAAATTTTTTGGAGTGCTCAGGCAGCTGACTCTTTTTGCCTTCAAGATTTTTTCATATTTTGTTGTTGATGTTGTTGTTGTTGTTGTTTTTTGTATTTCTTTTATTTATGAAAACAATAAACGCAACACAAACTACGCATTAAGCCTCTCAGCTCAAAACGAACTGTGAAGTGAAGTGAACTGAAACTACCCAATCCCCCAATACGAATCCGCAATGCCGCCGTGTCCGTATCGCCGACGGTTTCCTGGCACGCATATAATTTGCATGTGGATATCTGTGCGCTGCCCGCATTGATCTTTATGACTCGTCGAGGAACTGAAAACCGAAAAACCAAAAAACCATATACCAACCCAATACCAACGATCCAACAAACTGCTACAGCAGCAGCATCAGCAGCGGCGGCGGCAACAACCAACCTAAAGATGGCTTATGTAATTTGGAAAATATTCATAAAGCAATATGCTCGCCTCCGCTACAATACGCAGCCGCCTTTAAGGCCGACATTGATCTGGCATTCGTATGCAGCTATTCAGACGGTAGGTCTCTGAAAATGGGGGTCAAACCATAGTTACTTGCACTCGTAGTCGAATTCGTACTCGTACTCGTCGTACAATACTTGTTGTCCTTTCTGCGCGCGCCCTTTTATTGATTTAAATTGAGCCATTTATTTCGGTTATGGCCATTGGGCAAAGTAATTGTGCTTTGAATGCTGCAAAATGTATGAAACTAAAATCCCTTGGAGCCGTGAGATCATATTTAAGACCCAACTGATTATTTGCAAGTCAATAATAAATGCACAGCAACAAGGAGAATTATACATAGTTTTTGCAGCATTATGAGGGCGTGAAAATTGGCAGTCAGCGATGAAAACTTTTGGAAAATCCTTTCATAATAGTAAACCTTGAAAAAAAGATTACAGATAGTCCCTGCACATATATGTATAATGTATATTAGTCCACTTACAAATTTGAAGCAAGTGCGAAGTGGAAAAAACAAAATAAAATTTAACTAAACTCTGTGTTTACCAGTTCTGGCCTTATGATTAAGCCATTCTTTTTCAATCCATATAAAAATAAATATCGTTTAGGCTATTGTCAACATTCACTTCAAATTTCTAAGAAAATTTTTTGTTTTAAGAAGAATTTTCTCTAAATTTTATTGCAATTGGTCAAAGCTCTCATTGTTCTCAGAGTATATTTGAAGAAATTATATTAGTTTTTTTCTAAATTTTACGAAATATTCGATTAAAAATTTGTTTTCCTGATATGAATGCTGATTTATTGATTTAAATTCACGAAGAAAATAAAGAAATAGGTTTAAAAAACCGAAAACCGAAGACTAGAGAAAATCTTCTTTGTTTCAACTTTTTAAAAATATATACAAAAGTCTTAATAATCAAAACCACAACTGATATCAGTTCGAATTCTTTCTATGTATATATCTACAAATTTCAATGGAATTTAGCACTTGTTTGGATTTTCAATTATTGTAACTTACACAGAGCATAAATATTTGCTGAACTATTAATTTCCGATAGAGATATATGTCATATCCGATTTCTAGCATATTTCACATAAAGTATTCTAAACAAACTCGTAATCAATATTCGAATTTGTTTTAGCCAATCAAGTTATTGGCTTTTAGTTATTATTGAAAAACTAATTTATACTACGCAATTTGTTTATAGACTTAGTTTTATCCCATTGTATTCAATTTAATGTGTAGTAAAAGTTAAATGGTTAACTGCTAATAAAGAGCTTTATCTCTATTACTTTACAACCAATAAATCACTTTTTTTCAGTTTTAACGAGGTAAGACATTGTTTTCGAACAACTGTCATTAAAATATAAATGAACGATTCGGTGTTTAAAAAGAATCATTTTGTTTATACATTTTTACCAATCAAAATTGGAAGAATTGCTAATTTGAAATCGTCCACAAAATTACCTTAATTAATTCCAATTAACAAGCAGCTTATACTTTTTGATTTGTGTTGAATTAGGTATTCAAAGGTATTCTAATTATCCTGATCCATAACTAAATCGAATCTGTGTATGAGTTGTGATATCTTTTGATGGGTTGATCGAAATACAATAAATTTCTATTTGTTATGAGACTTATAAGTATTTCTTACATAAAGATGACATTCAATTTGACTAAGGGACGAGAAGATTCATGTGAAATGCCTTTACCATATATGTATAAACTCATCATTTCTTCAACATTTAAACGATGTTTTCTTGGTGTCACTTTGTCAATTCAGGAGTTCCCATGAAGTTGTTGCGTTGTATCTCACTTGTAGAGTTGTTGAACTACATGAAGTCGCTGAGGGGGTGGTGGTGGTGAAGGGGATTGGATTATGTATATACAATGTCCTGTGTTACCTAGTCTGCCTTGCTAACCATTTCTGCTGTTGACATTCAACTGTGTTGACAGCACATTTCCCGCCCATTAACTAAATGCGATAATGCGGCACAAGAGCCCGAAAAAATAAAAATAAAAAAATTGAGCAAAAAGCATGTGGAAAAAGGAAATCGCCAAAGATTTGGTGGAAAGTTGAAAAGCTGTTCGCAATTGATATGATATGATTTGCTTGACCAAAACGTTTCAGTTTTGTCTATTTGAGATTGTGTAAAAAAAAAAAAACGGCGGCGTCGCACTATATGTATCTCTCCTACCTGTTGGTGCCAGTTCCAGTGCCAGTGCCAAAGCCAAAGCCTGAACCTGAGCTCCGGGACCACCAACTAGCTAAATGTACTGCTGGCTGCCCGAACTCCGCTCCATTGATAATAACAATCGGAAAAAGTAAGAGATGCAATAATTCAATGTAAAGTGTTAAAATGTCGATATTAATTGTAGAGTGGCAGGCAGGCAGGCAGCCAAGCAAGCAGGCAGTAGCAGCCACCGGCCGGCAGCGGCATCGGGTCCAAGCCATCGTCTCAACATCTCGACATCGAGTCTCTCGGCTCTAGCATTTAAATAAATTGCGATTATGGCGCAAATGTGGCAGCCAGTGAACCGAACGCTCTCTTGATCGTCGCGACTGCCAATGCGCTAATAATATTTATCAGTGGCTCATTTGTTGCAAACGCGGGACAGACAAGAGGAGCAGCAGCAGCAGCAACAGCAGCAGCGGCAGCAGCAGCAGCAGGAGTAGTAGCTGGAGTATGGCCACAAATGGCCAATAAACCAAAAAAGCAAATAAAATTTTGTTGCAGTCAGGCTAATTGCGTTACTTGTTGGATGTTTTAGCGGTTGGGTGGTTAAGGTGGTGGTTGGTGGTTGGCGGTCGGTAGATTATTCGACAGCGCCTTGTGCATCCGCTCGTCAATTTTTCGGTTGCTGTTTTTTTTTTTTTTTTTCACATTGTTCGGGCGGCGCAACCAACCCAATCCTCCATACCCCCATGCATATTTATTTATCGTAACTAAATTTTGCATTTTAACTAGAAATCATGCAAAAAGCCAAGACATGCAACAACTACAAAAGCCGCGACGACGAACGGCTTTCAATTCGAATTCGTAGCTGTTAAATGCAGTTGAAGCGCATGGGGCATGGGAGCTTTTCAAGGAGTGAAGAAAGAGAGAGAGTGGGAGAGGGAGAGGGAGAGAGCGAGCGAGCGATGGGGAGAAACATGAAATCTGTTTAATATTTTCCCGCGCGCACGCACGACGTGGGAATTTCATTTGACGATCATAATGATGACGACGACGACCGACCACTTCGTTCCCTCGATCCTCGATCTCTCATTTTCGTTTAACTTGCCTTTGACTTTGATTGGGGATGCATCAAAATTTTGCATGCCAAATTTTATAGTGAATGAAAAACTACATTGCACACAACACAACACACACCACACACACACACACACACACACTCTTAGTGTAGCGTGGAATAGAGATAATTGAAATTTTAATCTCATACAAACGAGTGCCTTGTTGTACTTACTATCGTCTTGTAATAAAAAAAAATCCCCACACACATCATGCTAAATATGACGATGTTATCTTGGCCGTGCCATCCCATCGACTATTAGCTAAAACATTTCGCATCTAACACTTCATATGACGCCCAAATCGAAGCCATTTCAAAATCTATAGCATTCCCGTCGACATTTTATGATGGCAATTCAGAAAGGAATAGCTTAAGTATTGAAAAGAGGCTTTTGGCTTTTGGTGGGGCAATAAATTTGCAAACATTGCGAATTCCTTTTCACTTTTCCATAAAATCTTCCTTTAGAAATTTCAGCCAATATCAGATTCATAAATTATTAACTAAACAATGGAAAGTTAACAAGTTCAATTTTAGGTTCTCTTGTTATCATACCAAGTGGTCAAATCGATTAGATGCCTTATTTTCTTAAAGGACATTGTATCCTTGTACTCTAAGTAGAACCACTCCATTCTAAAGAAGGTCACCAGATGATTTACCATACTTTAAGAACTTTATACATTGGAAACCCTATTGAGAATTCTTTTTTTTTTCGATTACATTGTGAGGTTAATCGTAGGTTTAATTGAAGAAAGTTGGTACACAGTTCAGTTTGGGTTATTTATGCAAAATATTTTGAATGTTTTGGATAAGTAAAAAATCTATTTGGCTGTGTGTTCAAATGGCATTTGGTTTTTCATTTATCCAATGCAATTTAATGACCGACTATAAATGAATTTCTCTTGCATCGTTTTTGCCATCTCCTTGTTGTGTCCCTGTCTGGTCTTTCTCTTTCTCCCTGACTTTGTTGTCCGTTTCTCTTTCGATGGCCACAGTTCCGAGGTTAGGCTCTCAAGTCCATTAACGACACGCATTCCCGCATTTTGGTCGTGGCAGGTCCACGTAGTTTTTAGTTTTCAATTTTCTTTTGACGCGCTGTCACTTAATTTGGGGAGCAACCGGACGGATCGTCCATCCACCATTCCACCCACACTTGGTCAAATAAAGTGGCAAGTGGCTTTTATGTTGGAGGGCGCAATTGCATTGTGCACCACCTACACAGAGAGGCTGCCCTGCCACCTTGCTGCTGCAAGCTCCAATCGTTTGAATTCAATGTCCCCGAAATGGCCCAAATGGCGCCCCGTTGTAAATGTCTAGGCCAGGTTAGGCCAGGCAGACAACTTGGCTAACAAATTAGTTACTGACGCAATATATTTTCTGGTATATCTTTTTCCGCTATCAAAATCACACGCAATAAATTTAATTTGGTTTTTGTTTTTTCTCTATCTCTGCCTCTCTCTCTCTCTATTTTTATTTGTGGGCAGTAGTAGTGTGGCATGAGGCACAGGTGTCCGCTGCTGCTGCTGCTGCTGCTGAGGTTGTTCAATTAATAAAAGAAAACGCAGTCATAATGTTTTGATTAACACAAATGTGACAAGAGATGCATAAAAATTAATTTCCAATCTTGTTTTAGCTTTTTCTTTCCTTCTTTTTTATTTCATTTTTTTTTTGTTGTTGGTGTTGTTGGTTTTGGTTTTGATCGCCTTCTCTTTGATTTACTATCTCTAGCCAAAGCCAAAAAAAAAAAAAAAATAGACTCTGAGGTCTGCTGAAGTGATTTCAATTTGGGTCACGATGGCGTTAGTTGAAACTGTAGACGCGTGAGAAGAGAGCTAGCCTAAGCCTCTGGTTATGGTGGTCAGTGGTCCAATGGTTCGAATGGTTTGATAGCCCCAAGGTTGTGCTATGTCGGTGCAGTGAAGCGACCTTCCTTTAATGGCTTGTTCAACCAGCAACAGCAACTAGTGCAACATTTTCGATTTCCTTTTGACGCGCGGCCATAATTTGAACAGCGGGTTAACTCGACTCGACCCACTGCCCAAGACGCGCATACACATATATGTATACGTATATATATGCAATGTGCTACGCATGACGCCCCCAGGCGGGCCAGACCCAAACCAGATCCAGACCCCAGACCCCAGACCAGGGCAATTAATTGATGAGCAGTGTCCGGCACTTGGTCATATGAGAGTTGGCATGACAGCAAATTGCATTTACCTCCTCTGGCCACTACTGGACAGCAGCAGGCACCAAAATCTTGCGGGAATGTGGCACACACACACACAAAGACAGAGAAAAAGAAAAAATATTGATGATATATTTATTGGTATTTATTGGGCATCGAGTCGGCCGCACTTCAAAGTGCCTTCAGCTTGAACAAATTGTGGAAATTTATTTTGAATTTTGCGCATGCGCATACACTGACGCCCTCTGGCGACATCTGGCGGCCAATTGGTTGTTAGACCTGGGCTAAAAGGACCCCCACATAAAGGACTTGCAGAGCTAACTTTGGCCACATTTCGTTTCTTTCTCCTGTCTTTAGTATGATATACAATACGAGCCGGGCTAGTCGCATTTCGTTGTCATCGTCGTCGTCGTAGTCGGCGGCGTTTTTTTTTTGTTATTGTGGGTGTGGGTGTGGATGGGGAAGAAGAAACGTAAGGAAAATGAAAAATAACTAATGGAATGGAATGGAAAATCAAATGGTGGGGAGAAATACAGAAAATAGCAATGCCAAAATGTCACATTGTATTTCGGTAACATGCTCTATGGGCATTGTGTGTGTGTGTCTGTGTGTGTTGGTTGGTCTTATGTGTAATATGGTCAAATGTTTTGTTTAGGCCGCCAAAAAGGAGGCGTCCACCATCCACTTTCACTGCAAATTTGTGCGGAGCTCATTTTTTTTCAGTGTGTGTGTGTGTGTGTGTGTGTGTAAAAGAAAGTGAATTCTACTGTGCTACACTTGACCTATGACAACGACAACCGAGGCAACATCAGGCAGCAACAAACAAACGAACGAACAAAACTAACGTTTGACGTTTCATTTGATTGTCATGCCATACAATGCAGCAATGTTGTCCCTCCCTTCCCCACTCCTCCTCCCTCTCTCTCTCTCACACTCTCTCTTCCGCTAGTCCTCTTGCCTTAGTTTTGTTGTCTTTTTTGGATCAATGCTGTGTCCCCAATTGATTTTTGTTTAACTTTTAACATGCAACAACAAGGGGTAACCCCAACCCTGCCACGTAGTATCTTTCTCTCTCTCTCTCTCTGTGCACACTGAACATAAGCCATAGGAAAAAAAAAACAAAAAACTACATTATAAAGACCATTTCAGTCAGACAGAGAAAGAACTTCAATTGAAAATGAAGCGTTGCCAGATCTGTTTGTGCCAAAATTTATTTTCGGGGTTAAACTTTAATTGCTTAGGTATAAGGATTTTGAGGCATTTATTTATTTCCGTAAGCTTCATGGGTTCCACTCAATGTATCGCAATGTAACCCAGGGCAACGAATAAATTTTTTATGCGGTGCGGCGCTGCCTTGTGCGGAATTAAAGTTAAAGAACTTTGGCCCATTTGAAATGTAGGTGGAGGGAGGGAGGGAGGGGGTGTGGGGGGAGGTAAGGGGAGGTGATACGCCTACAACCAAGCCCTTATATACAGAGCTGAACTTCACACGTGTCTACTGTCTTGCATTTCTGTTTTTCCAGGCGGACACGAACAGCAACAGCAACACGAACATTGAGACAGGAGCAGCAGGGACCATTGAAAGCTCGGAATTAGCGGAGGTTGGCCATTTAAGCGAGATCTTGGTGCTGAATGACACGCAAATCGATGTCGATGTTGATGTCGATGAAAACGAAAAAGAAGGGGCCAAGGAGGAGCAACAGCAACAGCAACTAAAACTAGCGCCGGCAGCACTGGCCAACGACAACATGGACAGAGACAGAGACAGGGACAGGGACATAGAAAAGGCCAAAAAGCCTGCGCCCCTAGCTTCCAATGATGAGGAGGACGAAGAGGACGAGGATAACTTGGAAGAGGCGGGCCGGCAGCAGCAGCAGCAACTACACCAGATGGAGGATGAGGAGAGGGAGGAGGAGTTGTCTGCAAATGCTAATTATGTGTGCTGTCAATACCCGGCAACAACAACAACAGCAACATCAACAACAACTGCTGCAACAACTTTGAACCGCAGCAAGTCGCGAGTGCGCAACTATCTAAAGAAATGCAAGCAACGCTTAACGGGTCAGCAACAGCCAAAAACAACAACTCCTACAACAATAACAACAACAACAACAACCACTACGACAATAACATTGATCAAGAATGAGGCAGTGAACAGGACAGCACCCACGACGACGACCATCACAAAAGAGGAGGCGGAGGAGGAGGAGGAGGAAGAAGGCGGCGACGACGACGTCCACGGCGGGGATGTGGTAGTGCATGTGGAAGAGGAGGAGGCAGGTAGCGGAGATGATGCCTATACCGACTTCTTGCCCATTGACTTTGGTCTAAGTCCAGCACCAACAGCAACACCAGCAACATCAGCAGCAGCAGCAGCAACAACACAAGCAACACCATTGCCAACACTGCAGGCGGTCGTCGAGATGGAGCCACAGCTTGAGGATGAGGATGAGGTGGATGAAATAAAGGAAACTAACTCCAACTCAAACGCCAACGCCAAAGTAAGTTAACTTAAATTTAAAGTTAAAGTTCGCCTGCAAAATCCCACTAATTTTTTTTTTGGCCCTTTTTTATGGGGCGCCTTTGAACAGTCAACAACAACAACAACAACAACTACAGAAACAATAGCAACAACATCAACTGTAGTTGAGTCGACTCCTCCTTCATCGAGCTTGAGTTACTATTCGATTCCCTCAAAGGTGGACACCATGCTGGCCCAACTGATTGACAACCATCTGTCGCACATTTATCCCGTCTACTGGGCACGCACGCGTGCGATATTAATCCAGCAGGCACGTGAGCTGCTCGCATGCCGTTTCGAGGGCAGCCTTCCTAGCTTCGAGCAGCGATTTCTATGCAAATTTGCAAAAATTGCCGCAACACTGCGCTCCACTCATCAAATTGGCGAGGTAAGTGGTATTTTCCATCTCCATCTTACAGAACTCACAGCAATTCGTATCCAGAGATCCAGAGATACCCACATATACACATATACACATACACACATACAAATGTATTTATCATTTAGAGGCAACTCCAATGGAGAGTAATCTCTGTAGGGAGCAATTTAAGGAGTTGAAATCGCAATAAAGTATTTATTGTAAGTAGTTTGGCTAAGTTATTTTAAAGAATTGCCAGCTATTATTCTTACTGACTGACTGGCGGCGGCAGCAGCAGCAAAGCCAAAGCCGCATTCCTCCCTAGCTCCATAAAAATCTCAACTACAATGAAATATAAGAAAAACAGAATCAAACTGAGTTTCTCGCCATACGAGAGAACTGATGACTCAGTTTGCAGTTGCAGGAATTATTCAAAAGATATTCATTTCGATAATCTGTAGGCTAAAACTTATTATTTAGCAATTTTAGATTATATTTGTTAAGCTTATAATCCTGAAGATCGATCTTCAATAATATTTGTGATATATTCTCTGAAGCAACTTACGGGAAAACCAATGTATAAACCCCTATTTAAACTTCATATTATTAGAAGTATTCCAGGTCTTAAGATTTCGAATTTCATGGCAAGCATACCAGATACATATGTAGCTGATTTGAAATAAAACTGCAGAATTATGCCAACTTGCTAGAGATGGAAATGGGCCTCCTTTTTAAGACACGACACTGCTCAAGCACGGGAATACACGGGCAGTTTAAATACAATTAATGAAATTTTGAGGGAATTGTATACGAACATAGATTGGTACCCGTTTTTACATATTGCTGTGCAAAAGTATTATCTTATCTAAATAAGTGCTTGTTATTCTTGCTCGCTTTTCAATCTTACTGGACCTTTTAAAATAGTTCTGGAAACTATTGTTTTCGTTCCAAAAATCCAAGACATTCGTTTCACAAGATACGTTAGTCATTGCTAAATATTTTTCAACTTTTCCATCTTCAGGATTTATCTAAATTTTTCTCTTTTCGAATAAAGTGGAATTCACGAAAAGACGCTTGCATTTGTTGTGACCGTGCTTACTGCACCCTTAGACTTCGACACAGGATTTTTTGGCACGAAGGACTTTATTTTTTTGATGGAGGCATGGCCCATGCCCATCTCTAGCTGCTATAGCAAATGCGGCGCTGTTAACTTAGGTCGAAACTAACAGAGTGCCAGCATTGTAGTTCAAAATTGTTCGACGCAGTTCAAAATTGTTTCGAGCGGAGTTTGATGGGGTTCGAGGGCGGTTCGATGTTGGGGCTTCATGGTTCGATGTTGGGGCAGCAGCAGTTGGAGATTTAAACTCGCGGCGCGCAGTCTTGTAGGCGGAAGCAACTAACTGATCCGAGGACACTTGGCAACAAAGACGAGATCGAACCAATATATAATTAGAACGTGCAACAACCAAAAAGCGGCTGCAAAGTTTTATTTTTTTTTGTTGATTCGTATTCGTAGTTTTGTGACCATTAAGCCGAAAAAGAAATGTGCAAAGTTTAACCAATACAAAAGTCCATGAAAAAGTTTACAAAGAAAAGTAAATATATAAAAATATATATCTGAACCAACAACAACTACAATCACAACAACAACAAAAATAAAAATAATCAAAAACGAGTGTTTTCCCAAAGTGTTTTACACAAAACGAAAAAGAAGTGCCTTAATAATATTGTGAGATCTTTTCTTGAATTTTTTTGGTGTTTTTTGTTTTTTTTACCTGGTTAAATGTTTTTAGCAGAATAAAAAAAAAAGAATTGTAATAATAATAAAAGTGCCTTGTTAAACGTAAACACTTTAGTTGCCGTCATATAAAAATCTATCGCAGCTTTCTTGTTAATAATAATTTGCGTCTCTCTCTCTCTGTGATCGAGGTAATTTCTGTGCTTTTTATTAATGTATTGAATTATATGCATTATTTTTTAAATATGTTTTGTCTTTTGATGGTGAAGTTCATTAACAATTACGAACAAAACATTTATTATTATAATTAATTGTCTATTGAATTGAATTGCACAACCCTGACCTCAGAGATATAAGAAAAGAAATCAATTGTTTTTACGAAATTTGCATTTGAAAGACAGACAGACAGTCAGATAGACACACAGAGCACGGAAGCCTCTGACGTCCTTCGTGGGAAACCCACGCAAGTTGTTAGAATATTTCCACTCAACTAAACCAAAGTCGAGGCAAATGCAGAAGGGTATTGACTAGAGAGGTGGTTTGTGTGTTGTTTTGTTTGTTTTTTTTTTTAAATCAATGACAAAAGCCAAGACAAGTGTGGGCTTCCCTTTCAAAAAAAAAAAAAATGACAAAAAAAAAGAGAAACAACAAATATTTAACCATGGAAAAATCGACAGTACTTAGTTTATATACGGACATATGTTCTTGACGATATTTCTAAGCTTATCATGATGGGGAGAGGGAAAGACAGACGAGACAGGCGAGACAGAACGATTGTGAGCCGTGTCTAAAATGTAATTTATAATAATTTTCAAACATACGCACTGCTGCTGGCTAGCATGTGGCGCACATTTGTAAGCATTGAGACTGTGGGAGGCTGTAAAGTGTACACTAGATGACCTACTTACAACCCATCAGCAACAGCAGCAACTATATGTATAACGCAGGCAACAACAACTCTGCAACTTATTTGAATCAATCAGCAAAATTACTACACACATTTGCTGCTGATTTGAAGTCGTAAACTGTGGGCAATACTCTATATATTCTCATTCTGACCTGCAACAGCAGAGGGCGCCAAGTTTGCAACTGCCAGCTGCATGTTAATTGCCTTTTAATTTCTGTTTCTGTTGCTGCTGCTGCTGCTGTTGCTGTTGCTGCTGCTGTTGCTGTCTGCACTTAATCACAAAACTCAATGAAAGTTTGTTGAGATTGCTCCCGTTCCTTTACCATACCCTTTATCAATTGCTCCAAAAAGCATATTAATATTTTCATAATGTATATATCAAACAGAAGTATGAGTTTATGGTTGCTAGAAAGGATGTCACAGAATTAAGGAAACATTTCAAAAGGTGTCCAGGAGTTGATTATGAGTTTTTAGTATTTTTATTGTTATTTTTCATTGTAGGTATTATTAACCCACATAAGGCATAAGTAAATGAAATCAGAGATATAGTACTTACATATGTATATACATCAGGACTATTTATTTTGTTCCTTTGCAGAGATCTGTAAATTAAATTAAATTTAAATTAAAGGTTAGAACAATTGTTACCAAATATTTCCTCGATACAATAATCTTAATATTTATGTATTATTATAAGAAAAGGTTAAACAAAAGGCACTCAATAGTTGCAGTGATTTTTTTCGTCCTTAAAAAATTTTGATTCTCCTTTTAGGCTTTTATAAGACTTTATCTGTTATCTGAACTGATAAAAGTTTACGCATGTAAATTTCAGTAAAAAATATTAAATATTTGGCCCAATATTATATACACTGGAGACTTACAAAATTTTTAATTGCGGAATGTCAAAAACCTACAATTTTGGACTTGTTTTGTTTGAGGGTTTCATTTAGTATTCAATTGTATGTTTCCATGGAGGAGGGTATCTTCGAAGTCGTCATCTCGAATCTCCGATTTACAGAATCTTTTTTTCTTTTTGTTCTTGTTGCTTTCCATTTTTGTTTTTTTTTTTTTATATATATTTTAAGCAAGAGAGAAGAGGGCACGTTCTGTTTTGTTCGGTTGGGTTCGTTTTGGTTCTGTTCTGTTTTGTAATTTAATTCTTTCTGCGCAGACGCAACCCCGGTAAAAGGGTAACAAGTACTCAGGTTTTCCACTCTTTTTTTGTATTATTATTTTGTGTTAGGGCTTTTGTTGAGTGCCTTAAATTGTAAGCGGAAATTGTGTATTAAGTGCTTGAATGAAGGTGATGGGGGTGGGCAAGAGGATGGGTATGTACGTACAGTCTGGTTAAACTTATTAGAACTAAATTGTGATTCAAGCACATGGACATGGCATATCACTTAACCCAACAGCAATTACAATTAGAGAGAGAGGAGAAAGACAGACGGACAGACAGACAGACAGACGAAAGGCGAGAGAAACAGCTTCTGAGTTAAGACTGACCAGACGCCCATCAATCGGAATGGGAATAGGTATATATATATATATAGGTATATATGCATGTATGTATAGGTTGTTTGCAATTGAAGTTGGCAATAATTTGCAGAAAAGTGCTTTGAACTGTATACGGATGCATTTGTGTGTGGATGTGCGTGTGTGTATAGAGTGTGTGTATAGAGTGCGGTGTGTGTTGAACACACAACATGATCGGCATTTGTTAGCGATAATGAATTGAACATTTCTGAAAACATGTTTGTACATAATTTGTATGCAGGCTCCGGCTCCGGCTCCGGAGGCCTCCTCCTGGCTCAACTCAACTCAACTATGGCCATACAACTGTGGATATATTTGTATTTGTATTTGTCTTTGTATTTGTATTGGTCTAACTAAGAGCATCTGGTCTAGTGTATTTCTGACTCTGTCCGTAGATACATAGAAAGAAAGAAATGTGCAAAGTGTAAAGTGCATATTTATGGCTTGCATAAAATAACTTGTAAAATGCACTCACTCTAGTCTCTGGACTCCTATGTGCATTCGCCATTCGAACACGTGTTGTTTGAATTAAGCATAAAGTTATGGCAATCACAAATCGTACATACATATATCTACATGATCATAGTTATGCTCTGCAGTTTGGTATACCAAATTGGAGGAAGTTGTCGTCGTTGTCGTCATCATCATCATCAAGGATATCGATGATATGTGACTAGATTTGGAAATGCAAGTGAAAACATCTTTTGCATAATGAAATGATAAAACGCTATAAACATTTCCAATTCAATTTACACAATAACAAATTGTTTATCGCTAAACAAATAATAGAAGATATGTTTATATCGTTTGCCTGCAAAATTCTTTGAAATTATGAAGAACAAATGTTATCTGATATCAGATTAGACAAAATGCTTGCTTCAATTACCATGAATTAGCAATTAATTTGAATTTCATGATATCGATTATTTTCACCGCAAAAAGAATTGCATTTGCAAAATAAGTTCAAGATATCAACGCATTCTCCTTATCTGCTTTTGTATGCATATTTCTATCGAAAGTTCAACAAAATTTAAGAGTTCTTAATATTTCTTTTGTTATTTAAATTTGTTATACGCAAATTGTTGTTATGACTTAGATGATGTTAAAATTAACAAATACACATTTCTATGATGCAAATAATTGTTTTCCTATTGAAACATCTAGACTAAAAATATTCCAGAAAAGAAAAAAAGCAAATGATTGCTAAGGGAAAAGATGTAAAGTGAAAGAAATAGAAATAGAACCAACCATAATCAACGAATCATATTTTACGGACCATTAGCCAAAAAATAACAAACTAAAGTCGATCGAATATCACAAATATCGATTGCAATCATTGGTTTTGGGAATTGTTTGCATTCTGTTAGCTGTTCTTGTGGTTGTTTTCTTGGGAATGTCTGTGACGATGAAGTGGGGAAAAAAAAAGAAGAAACTGCCATTCATTGTCATTCAGAGTATTTGCCACATAATGTCCAACAATTATCCGACTGTGCAACAGCATTATAGATACACATTTGCCACTTCATTATAAAATACTTAGTCATAAGTAAATGCTGTCGCCTCGAACTGCATTTACCCCACTGCCCCTGCTTCTGTCTCCTGTCTCTCAATCTCTCTATCTCCAGCTCAACTCTATTAAGATTAAGTTTCCATGTTGCTAGCTCGCTTGTTGGCTAGACGCGTGCAACAGAGGTCTGAGAAATGATGTTTAGATTTACTTTCTGATTATGTGTGCACGAGGTGATGTGCGAGGTGATGTGAGGGGTGCATGCAATGCGATACTGCAACTTATGGGATGCTCAGCTGTGGCAAACGCAATAGATACAAGTAAGAGCGGCTGCGGCGGCGGCGGCGGCATTTGGTATACAGAAGATAGCCTTGAATAATTCAAGCGCGTGTGACTTGCTTAGTAATTAAGCCAAGACAAAAGCCGCAGGCTAGCTGGGGATGAGTCGCAGTTTGGCCATACGAAGGAGGAGTGGCAAGTGGCAGACAGATACACACATACAAACATATGGCAACCTGGCAGATACATTCTGTATGTTCCTGACTGACTGACTGGCTGCCTGTTGTTGTCTGGCGTTTTTATTTGTATTGTTTTGTAGTTGTTTTTTTTTTTTTGTGTCATCATCAGCATTGTCTTTGCTTTCGGTTTACCCCTCCCCTTTCCAACTCTCCCCTAATGTGTGTGTGTGTGTGTGTGTGTGTGTGTGTGTGTGTGTGTGTGTGTGTGTGTGGGAGAAGGTGAATGCTTCCTGCAATGCCAACACAACAGGTAGACAAAGACAAAGTTCGGACCCAAACCCAGACATGGATGTGGATGTGGACGTGGACACTGTTGCTATTCCTCTAGCACACAGTGTGGGAAACGGCTGCTTCAAATGCCTGCAAAACGCTTCCAGCAAACCAAATAGTTTACCCACAAACGAAGCCGTCAATTCCCATCATCATCATCATCACCATGATGATCATCATCAGTCCCATGAATGACTGAGTGACTGACAAGCCCTTGCGACAATTGTTTGTGGAATTGTGGACTTTACCACGACGACGACCATCAAAAAAAAAAAAAGAAAACCCCAGACCACGACACGCTCTAATAAATGGTTCAATAATAAATTACGTGTACCTACCAGCTAACGGACGGACGGACGGACAACTCTAGGCTAGGATTTGTTTCGGCATCACGTTATTTGTGCATTTGTCAAGTTCAAGCGTAACTCTTTTGATTACACCATACAACCAAGACAAGGTAATCCATAGTCAAAGACAGGGGTTAGGGGACCAGCATACCAGCTGAAGTGTCTTGGCATATTTAGGACTAATCTTAACTGTTTACCGAAAGATAATTCACTTAATTTTGTAGTAAACCTTCATTTAACAACTCTGATAGGAATGCAATAACATTTCTCAACACTGGTTGGGGTTAATTAATGTAAAATTTCTGTGTTGGACAGTGTTTTGGACGCCACCACCACCACCAAAACATGGAACGATCCGACCAAACGACCGACCGACACCTTGCCTTAGGGTAACATTTATGAGTAGGATGTCAGATCGCGCCACCTTCGTGATTTGTGGCTTTAGGGCACATGTGCAACAACCGCAGATACTAACTCCCCCTACCCCTACCCCTACCCCCCACCACACTCCGTCAATTCCAGTTTCTGCCCCAAACCCGGTGGTCCCAAAACTCCCGCCGCCGACTCCTGGTCAAAACTCTTAGCCTGGGTCTCTTCTGGTCTCTGTTCGGGCCTGGGTCTTTTTGGCCGCCGGATTAGCATTGAAATTGACTTCGTGCTGTGCTCATTAAAATTTTACGTGCATAAAGTTTATTTCGATTTACCTGGCATTGTCGCTGATGTTTTTTTTTTTCTGCCCTCGTTGTCGTTATTGTCCTCCATTGCAACCCTATAACCATGTCCATGCCCCATGCCCAATGCCCAATGCCCATTCCCATTTTCAAATGTTATTTCGTGGTTACAACTTGGAAATTTTTTCTTAGAATTTTTTAGTCCGATTTTCTTTTTTTTGTAACAAATTTCTGCTACTCGTTTTTGCTTCACAAATATTGCACTTCCTTATTGAAAAACGGAGCGAGAGGGAAAGAAATGGAAAGAAAGGGAAGACGGCCCTTTCATCATGTTCGTTCTTAGATTATTGCAGAATCTTTTTGGCCTATAGAGATGCAACACATTAACAAGTTAACGGCCGCTTTTGGAATCGATGTGGCTAACAACTTTTTGAATTACCCTTATCCCCCAATCCCCACCGTTCCTCTAGCGGTGGAGATTTAGAAACAGAAACATTTTGATCATCATCATTGTTTGAGGATCGATTGGATAAAAATGTCTCTCTCTCTCTTTCTCTTTGGCACTTGCCTTCTGTGCTCTCTCTCTCTCTCTTTCTCTCTGTGTGTGTGTTTGTCCGTTTTTCTTGAATTTTCTGTTATTATGCCATAAAAACTCGTTTTCAGCTGATATTTTCTGTAGCCCCCAAGTTCATGATCAGCTGTGAACTGAAAGTGGTTGATTGGAGTGCGGCAGAACCTCAACGGTCCTCCAGAGTCTCCCAGTTGCGAGATTCAGAGTCACAGTCACAGAGAGTCAGAGAGTCAGTTAGCCTTGTGTACCGGTTTTTGCTGTTACTCGTGGCCAGCGAATTGCCGCAGCAATACTCGTCGTAATTGAGCATCCTGCTATATTTTCTTCTTCTTCTGCTGCTGCTGCTCTTCTACTCTATCATCATCATGATGGTGATGGTCATGATCAGCTTCTACAGTTTCATTACGAGATTACGTGAACTGATGTAACCAAGCAGCAGAGCAACCAACCAACCAGCAGCAACTTTATTTTTCTTTGCAACAATTTTTGTGCTTGCCTCAGCATTGCAAGCTGCCACAAAAAAAAAAAAAAAAGAAGAAATAATAAAAAAAAAAAAAAATTATATCGCTCAAAAACGAGCTTTGTTATCTTAAGCTCCACCGCCAAAGCCAAATGTGACAGCTCTTTGCTCGGATCTTTGGATGCTTTTGGATGATGTTGTTGTTCTTGTTGTTGTGGTTGTTGTTGTCGGTGGTGGTGATGGTGGTGTTGATGTTGGTTTTTCAGTGTTTGGCTCCATTTGCCCTATAATATTTCAACACCCAATCGACGGGCCAATGTAAGCAGCAACTTCCTGCTTTGCAGAAATGAAATCATTTTTGCTGCCTGCATGCTGCCAACGGACTGACTGACTGACTGAATCGCTTTGAAGATGCTTTGCAAAAAACAAAACAAAATAAAAGGAGGCAACAAAAAAAAGAAAAAAAAAACAAAAAAAAACAAGAAGAAAAGCACAGAATGATGGCAAATGCAAACAGCAACAACAATTTGGCATCGTCATCTGCCAGCAAGGAAGCAGGCAAGGGCTGGCAAAGGCAAAGAAGAAGACCAAGCAGAAGACGACGACGACGAAGTAGTACGAAGGCGATGGTGATCGCAAAGACGGTGAAGGAGACGGCGAAGGTGCTGGTGATGATGGTGCAGGGAGAGGGGATTTGGGGTTAAAGAAAGGGAAGAGAAGCTTCCAAGAACGCAAGCCGCCACATTCCGACCGTGCAGCAAGCATGACAGCCTAGACCTGATCTATTTTGGTCTTTCAATGCTCCCCTCCTCTACCTTCCGTCCCTCATAGACCCATCCCCCACTTACTCTCTCTCTCTCTTGCTCTTTTACTCTCAATGGGCTTCACTTTCGCAGCATTGCTTGCTTGCACATGCAAAATATAATTCTATACACATATGGATCACACATACATATGAGACCAGCCCCCGTCCATCCCGGACCCCCACTCAACACCCGCCACAAGTCAAAACAAACAATTTGTAGGTGTGGCCTGCGGTTTTGGCCTGAACTGATCTGAATCGGCGGCACTGATGGTGCCGATGGTTCTCTTCTCCCCTCCTCTCTTCTCTTCTCTTTCCTCACTCCTCTGTGCTGCTCTATTCTGATGGCCGTTCTGGTAGATGAAGCGGAAATGTGACGTTGACTGCAATAAATATTAAGTGAATCCGCTTTGTTTATGCGAAAAGTTCAAAGCCTTTTTTTTTGTACCACCACAACCCAAAAGGAAGAAATATTTTCATAACAAAACTTCATCTAGCTAGCATTTCCTTGGAATGTTGACCGAAATTCCAAAGAATTCGAAGAACCAATTCTCATCTCATCAACTGGACTCTGTCTGGCCTAACAAAAAAAAAAAAAAATATGTATGTAAAATAAAAAAAAAAAAAAAAAAATAATAAAAAAAAAAAAAAAAAATTTCTGACCCAAGCTTTAAAGAATCTTGTGAAGTATCATATTAGAATATCGATTAGAAAAAAAGAAGATAGTTCAATGAATTCAGGCAAGAATTTCTGCTAAATGATCAATGATCGCAAATCAATGATAATTAATACTTTAGATGGTTTCTATTATAGTTTCTTTCAGTTGTCACTTGACAAAATGGTCTAAGTATAATAATATTTATTATAAGCATCAATCATTTAATCAAGAGAAAATCTAGCTTTTAGTTATAGATTGAGAAAACATTTATTTATGTTGCACTGTTTATGTTGATATTAAGATTTGATATATTCGCATTAAAATGTCAAACAACAATTTCAAACGTTACCCAATATCTTATTTTATTTATTTAGTATAGGATATAGTTGAAAAACTATCAATCTAACAATTTTTACAAGCACTAGCAACTATGGCCATCGGCTTAGACGATAACTACGTCCATACACTAACTAGCCTGGTATTCGAAACCGGATCCTCGTTGTTCAGTTGCTTTTATGACAGGGCCATTTAAACAATTCATGTACCGAGGACTGCAATTTACCCAATATTAAGTTAGTTGTGTGAAATTTTCTATTTTTAATAAATTGCAAATTGAGTCATTTTGTTTGGCATTGTTAATTAATCGAAATTGAATTATACATAATAATTTTTCAAAAAATTAACGAAACAAGCGTTTCCCACCCATGGCCGATGGGATGGCAAAAAATAAAACCCAAGCAACGGCTTCTTTTTGGTGAATAATTAATATTTTGAATGCCAGCGGCACTTTTGACCAGGTGTGGCCCTTTCTGCTAACAAATTAATTATTGTTAGACCTTACGGACAAAAACGGGGATGGGGACGGGAGGGGTGGGGTGCGGAAAAAATTAGAAAAACAACAGCATAAAATTGCGTTGGGCGTTGACGAACTTTGTACCCCACTCTAACAACAGGCAACACCACTCCGGCACCACCGCGCACCACACAAGTTGCCGGCCAACGGCCAACAAGTTGTCGTCGTTTTTTTTTTTAATAATTTATTAAGAAAACAAGCCAAGTGCAGAAATGTATGCGTCGATGAGTGTGTCTGACTGTCCATTTGCCTGTCCGTCCCTCCGTCTGAGTGTCTCTCTGTCCGTCTGTCAATGTCTTTTCCTTTATTTTTTTTTTGTTTTTTGTTGCAACGCCTTTGTGCGCCTTTGCATGCGTAATTTTTTGTTCGCCGACTCTGATGGTGGTCCCCCAGTCAGTCAGTTCTCCCAGTCGCCTGCGCCTTCGCATGCGTTTTCCCTCCCTTCCTAACGACCTGGCACCCGGTACCCTGCATCCTGCACTGCACCCGCATTGAATAATTGCCATAGGCTGGGCGCCACACGCTGCGATATTTTTGTACAAATCCTATATATATATATAGTATTATATATACATAGGTCTGAGCGAATATCTGCATATATGCTAATTCCACTTCATGTCGGTTTTGATTACTCACAGAGTTTGCCGAATGTGAATGATTTTGTGGGTTCCTTTTTTCTTTATTATTTTTTGTGTTATTTTATTTATTTCATTTTTTGGCTTTTGTCAGTCGGTAATTTAGATTTCAACATCAAAGGCGTGGGAATGGGGCAAAAAAAAAAAAGCAAAAAACCGCCGGATGATACATGATTCTCAGTTAGCCAGGATACCGACAAATCCTCGATTGAAGTCCAACAAGATTTATTGCCTCAGCAAAAGGTAGCTTCAAACCCCAAAAAAAAAAAAGAACAAACAAACAAAAAACCAATCCAATAGGAACGGAAATTTGTCGCCGCAAAACAAATTGGGGAAAAGAACAGCCGAGAATGTTTCATGAAATGAAACAAAAGTCAGGAATGAGAATTTCATGTTGATATTTTGATACTCTTTCACTTGTTCTTGGAAAGATTCAAAAATCTAACAAGAAAATTAAGAATTGCAAAATGAATCAGAGTTTCCTAGAAAGAGACAAAGAAAAAGGGGAAAGAAGAGAACAAAAAACGGTGTGAATAGAAATTGAATCAAGGATATAGATGAAACATAACACGAAAGATCTAGAAGTAATATTAGGAACGTAAAAGAATAAGGAGATACAGGTCAAGGAAGAAGATAGGAGAATCCTTGTTCATTTATATTGGCCAAGTTAGAGTATACCCTAATCTAATATAAAGGATGATCCCTTGACTTTAATCAAATTCAGTCAAAATCCAGATCAAAAAGGAGCTGCTGCTGCTGCTGGGCCGCTGAGTCTTAATGGCGGGGCTGGGGCTGAAATGGCGGTATAGGCGACGCCATCGGATGACAATGACAAGCGGCGTCCGAGCGACGCGCGCATTTGGGTCAATGACGACGAAACCAAAAACGAAATGAAACGAAACTCGAACGAAACTGAAGCGACAAGCAACCAGCGATGCCAATGATTTAGAACCCCAAGAGCGATACCGATGAAGGAGGAGATGAGGAGAAGATGATGATGGCGATAGTGATGGTGGTGGTTGTGGTGGTGGGAGCGGAGACTATGGAGGAGGCACCGGCACCGGCCGTAGTAGAATGGCAGAGGCAATCAAGCAGAAAATGTTACGAAAAATCATTATTTTAGCATGTGGTGACTCTGCGGCTTATACAACAACGATACCCCAAGCAAAGTGATCGGAATAGTTGAGGGGGTAATGGGTTTGGGGATGGGGATGTAGTTGGAGATGGGGTGTAGGTTTGAGAAAAAAAGAGAGAGAGAGACACACACACAAAGACACAAAGGGGGGATGGGGGTGAGCAAAGCAAAGGAAGTTGTCGCTGTCATTGTGTGTGGTTCGGTTCGGCGATGATCATTTTGTTCAATCGATTGTAAACGATGCGTTGCGATCGTTGCTGCGGCTTTGATCAAATGACAAAATTGATCATTTTCTGTTTGAATGGATTTCGTTCGAATGGAGACAGAAGAGAATTCCCCCCCATCCACACCCGCACCCGCACACCGACCCGTAACCCTTGCTCTGTTCAGCGTCCAGCGACAACAATTGATTTATGCTGCTCAACTGTTTGTTTTTGTATTTGGGTTTTGTTGTTGTAGTTGTCTCTGCTGTGTGAGGTCTGTGTGTGTGTGTGTGTGTGTGTAACCAAAGCTTTACTGTGTGTGTTACCAATAAAATACCCAAGTTTTTTATGTTGAATCAAAAGGCGCAATAAATCAAGGCAGTGCGCACCTCTTTTTCGTCTGTTTTTTAGTTTAGTTGTCCATACCCTGTATCCAGTAACATTGAACAAGTATATTAGGATCAAAAGACACTTCTACATTCTTAAACTAGTAATTGAGAGATTAAGGATCGTAGCTGAAGAATGATATCCTTGAACATAAGACTAAAAAGTAAACATACAGCACATCTCCGATTTGTTGACTTTACGGGAATGTAATGGCATAAATAAACATGATATTCCAGGACCAAGGTCAAAGACATTGTGGAAACACAATACACATTCTTATTACTTTACACAAAGACTCTCCAAAGCATTACATTTATCGGCTCCATATTTGACATTAGATGAACAAGTGTCTATCGATATACATAATATACCCACTCCCAATATTATGCACATTCAATGCATGCAACTGAAACATTCCATAACTGCTTCCACTTGCAACGGGTAGGGTATCATGTTGTCGGTTGACCAATTTCTCACAGCAAAACCAAAAATATTACTAGCAAATTAGCAACAATTCGAAAAACAAAAAATAAATAAAAAAAACATTTTCGCGTCATAACAATTAATAGTAGTAAGCCAAAAGGATCGAACTGAAACTACAGCAACAACAGCTTAAACTAGGAACTCTTCCCCCCGCCCGTCTTCAACTTGAACAATCTTTCAAAATGTGCACTGAGAGTGGAAATTCGATTTCACATTCCCGTAGGGGTGAAATCTTTTGCGTTGGGTTTTCGCGTTTTTTTTTTTTTTGTTTTTTGACTGTCCAAACGCTGTGGGTAATAACCAAAAATTAGCAAAAATTGCTAAAGTTTGACTTGCATGATTTATCTATAATTTTACATCGCCAGGCGGTGCCTGTTGGCCTGTTGTTGGTTACTTGAGCAGCTTAAAACTGTTTTTGTTTTCGGGTTTTTTTTCACCATCTCTGATAGGCCCAAAACAGACAAACATAGGGGGAGGAGGAGGCGATAGAGGCTGTAGTTATGGTGGTGGTGATGGAGGAGTACGAGGGCATGAGACAGAGCTCTAAACTTCCAAAACTTGCAAAGAAAAAAATTTGCAACTCTAAACTCTCAATGCTCTGGAAAGTGTCTGGGGCACGGGTTTTTTTGTTTTGCATACACTTTCCAAAAACTAAGGGTATAGTAAATGCGACAGCAACTTGACTCCAATAGCTAAATCATAATTTTCCTATAGGCATAAGTGCATTTATCGTATTCAACCAAAGCTAAAGCTAACCTTTTTGAAAATTAAGAAACCTTTCCAAAAAGCTTTGGCAGTTTGGATTAGGTGGGAAAATCTAATATACTACTTTTAGCTCCATCGATTAAATTCCAGTGAAACTAACAACCTTTTTTTTAAATTTTTAAAATATGTCTATACATTTTTGAATGGGTGAGGGTGTAGAAACTTTGGCTTAAAAGATTTGGTAACAAGCCTCTGGATTTCAATGCGCGCTTTCCCAGTCCAAGTGCATTTTTGGATTATTTTTTTGCTTCTTTGCTTGTGTTTTTTTTTTTTTTTTGCAGCTTAGCACTTGCGGGTGTTGTTGTCTACATAATTTTTGTGGCGGCAGCAGAGACGCCGACTGACCACAAACATGTAATCGTTGTAATAATAAAAATTTTGCAAATGATTTCGTTACTCAATCTGGGCAAATCTTCCATTTATCGTTTCGTTGCAGTCCTGGTTATGGCATGCCGGCTGGCCCCTAGCTACACCCAATGGAGAGTTGGTGCTGCAGTTGAGTGACGCTGAAATTGCTCACGCACTGCAACCAAACGAATTGTGTTTGTGCATCAAATTGGGTAAGTGGGTCGTTTAAGCACTTTCATTAACTATTTACCAAACAGATTTTCAGATTTCAATGTGAACTCTCAACGAAATGTGTGTAGTAAAATTAAAAGACTTAGTTTTTATTGGTGTAATGATTTTAAAGTGTAAGCAATTTATGATATCATTTCTGTCATTATTTCAAAGTGGAATAGTCATCACAAATAATTTATGATTCTTTTGCTAGTAGTATTAGCAATTTTTTTAAGGAGTTTCATTCAAAATATTAGACATACAAATAGATATGCCAAACTACTAAAGATAAAATATAAATTTTAATAAATAAACTGTCAGATAAAGAACGAAAAACCGTAAAAATGTATTTGAATAGTAGCAAATACTAACAGTTTTCTATATTCCTGCCAGAGATTAGGAATTAAAATCACAGAAGCTGTAGCTTGACATGAATTTTGCGAAAAGAATCCTAAAGAACTTAAGCGATGTTTAAGTTCAGAATTAATACTAGCCATTAAAATACATGAACAGAAAATGTTGAAGAAGCATTCAAAATTCACTTACCTTGCCATCAATTTTCCTTTAAACCTTAAACGGTGTCTCTGCAATTTCTCTCTTTAATTACTTCCAAGCTGCATCAAAAATTTGCCCACTTGCACTTACACTTACACTTCACTCACACACACTTACACAAGCATATACATATGTATGGATATTTAGTTTTTCCATTTCTCTTTCGTTTGTGTCTTCTCCCACACGGAGCACCCGCAACAACTGCTGCAGCGACGTCAGCCCCTATTTTTTGTTTGACTCCTTTCAATAACCGATTTCTATGCGAATAGAATATTTTCAACATTGATCGTATTGCCTTTATGGCCCGACAATTTTGTTAGCACTTTAGCACTTTAAACACACAAAAAAAAACAAAAAAAAAACACTTTGCCAGCAACAATAACTACGCACTAATTAAAACTGACAGCGTTGCCAGAAGCCGGAACTAGCTCTGCTCAAAGCTTTCATCTCCCTCGCAGTCTTTAATTTGGCCATTTTCCCGCCGAAGCTGCATCTTAGTTTTATAGCCATATTTAGGAAAAATTTTTTTTTAGCTGGAATCTGGAAATATTAAGAATGCAAAAATAAAGTTAATAATCTAGTAAAAATATATAATAAACGTTCTAAAATAGTTATTTACAAGAATGTTTCAGCTACGTACATACATATTTTTGGGAAGGTTTCGATTAAAACCGAAAGAGAAATTTTCGGTTATAACTTAAATTAATGTAACATTTTGGTTTATTTTGCAGACTTTGACGCAGAGGCCACACCACAGCTATATGCTGTTTGGCGCTCGTCCCGTCTGAAAGAGAGCATCATTCAGAGCTATTGCATTGATTATAAAAATCCACAACAATTGCCGCTGAGCGTAGTGCATCTGGAGATGTCCATGGCGGCAGCAATGATGTCCGATGGCGGTGAATTGCCGCAGCTTTTGCAGAATCTATTGGTCTGTGTGGAACGCAGCATAGAGCGTGTGTCGCTAAACGAGCTACAGATGCCCACAGCTACCAATATCACTAGCAGCAGCATACCCATGCTCGAAGAGCAGCATCAGCACCAGCATCTTGATGAGACCAACAACAACAATAATAATAATGGCAGCAGCAATTTAGTTGGTTCACCCAAGTGTGCATTAAGACGCAGCGATTTGATAACCAAAAACAAACTGTTTAACAACCGTTACATGCTCCGGCGTCTGACCAATCGTCAGGATAGCATGAACTCAACCTCATCTGGCAACAGTAATATCAGCGATAGGAGTAGCAGCAGTAGCTCTAGCTCCAGCTCCAGTAGTGCTGGTGAAGAGCTACTCATAAGCAGCAGTAACAGCAACAATAACAACAACAGCAGCAACGATGCCACTACAAATCCAATAGAGGCATCCATTTCGCCAGCTTTGCCTCTCTTCTGCCTGGGCAATTCATTTCCGCACATCGACAGTGATGAGGAGCCAAGTGACGGCAGTGTCAGCAGCGGCAATAAGAAACATCAGACAACACAGGGTAAGACACTCTTTCTTACGTTTAATGCACACATAAACACACACTATACGTATACGTAATATTCCATTACGCATACGCCTGTCATCACAAAAAAAAAACACAAAACAAATATCCAAAAAATATGCTTTGCCATTTTGCAAGCTGCTTTTTTTTTTGTTCAATTCCCATCCCCAAAATCATTTTGGGCGGTTTTTTCTTTGCTTATCGCAAAATTTTCTGGGCGTGATTTTGCTTTTAGTATTTGTTTTTGTTTTTTTTTTTTCTTCGCTTTATGCAAATCTCAGTCTGATCTGAAAAATATTCAATTAAAGGCCCCGCAGCTAAATGAAAAAATAGATATGTATATAAAGTATATACATAAGCGTACTTATATATGGAGCGCTAGCGAGCGCTTACTTTGAAGTTGTCTGCAGTATTTGATAGTGTACAAATTTAGCGCTAATTTGATATATTTTACGTTCATAAATTTGCCAACATTTAATTCAATTAATGGCAAAAGATAATTGGCCATGATAGTAGCAGTGGCCAGTCAGCCAGTGGGGAATACAAACTTTTTAACTGCGAAATGGATGACGATGACGATGCCCTGAATTCTAGTGAAAGTGGGAGCTTCCTAAGTAGTGGGTTGTTGTTGTTGTTATTGCATTAGTTGCTGAAGTTAAAAGTGAAATCTATTTTAATATAGTTAGTTATTTTTAGATTTATACTGATTTTAATCATAACTAAAGGTAAACAATATTTTTACTTAATTGTAATTGTTTGGAAAGTGTAAAATCTTCGAATCGATAGTTGGGAATGATAGTTCATGCATTAAATAACAGACTGAAAATTTGCTAATCATTTCCTAAGGTTCCTTCCCCTTGCCCAGCTCACTGATTGATATATCCAACTAAATGTATAATAATTAAACAATTCCAAGCTAACAATATGTTATGCCATATGTCTGAAACTGAGTCGTATCAGATATCTAAATTATATAATCTTTATTTTTGAAATATAATCATACGTATTGAAGACCTTACTGAATAGTTAATGAGCTCGATTGAGAGATCTAATTTTCTGGCATCATGTAAGATGATCCAGCAACAACTTGTGCGTTCTAATTGAGCTCGGGCTATGGTATTGAATTCGACGCTTGTCTCCGCCTCTGCCCACAGGTGGACCACAAAAACCAAAAAACCCATTAGCCATTAACAACAGCAACAGCAACTGCAGCAACAGCAGCAGCAGCAACATCAACCCACTGCATCCGCCAAGACGTGGTTAACCACAAAATATCGTTGCCGTTGCCGTCGTTGTCGTTGTCTCCACCATTGCCGCAACAACGGTGCAAATGCCTTTTAATTTGTCAAAGCCTAAAATATGAAAATTAAATGAGAAACCGAAGCAGCCCAATGGCATAGTGGAACGCATTGTTCGAAAGACTAGTCCAAATTGTTTCAGCTCTTAGAATACATTGGAAATGCATTTTTTCAATAGATATTTGAAGTCGTAACAACGTATCAATAGAAAATATAAATATTTGCCATAGATGCTTAAAAACCCCTTTATCCGACATTAACTTATTCCATATTAAATCAAAAACTATATCAATTGGAAGGCCATCTATAGATATGGCTCCTTCTAAGGAAAAATATATATATTATTTCCTATGACAATTTATATATATTTCAAGATATATTCTAAATTTTAAGCTGCAGAAAACCATCTTTATAAAATCGATTTTGTAATTTGAAAGTGTAAATGATTTTCCTTTGCGGAAATATCAAGTATACGTAGTAATGTTAAAAAATTTTATTTAGATATAAATTGATAATGTTTGCGAAAGTTAAGAAATCGTTTGGCAAATATTTTTATTGATTTTATGGCAACTTAACCTCAATTTGCAGTGCATTTTGAATGCTGATCTGTAATCTGTTTGAATATTAACCCACTGTCCAGTCGAATGGAATGCGATTCATTTGTTCAATCGACCCGACCCCAAACCACAATGTTCGGGTGTGGGTGCAAAATTTGCAAGCGAGCATAAATCAGCTGACAAATGCGGGGGCAATTGTGGTCTGGTCTGCATATTGAATTACATGTTCCACTCTATGGCCTTAGTGGAGTAACTAACTCCACCTAGCATTAGCAGCAGCAGCAGCAACACCACCACCACCACCAAACCCCATCACAATTCGTTTTCGTTTTTAAATATTTATAGCAACAGGTGGCCAAATCGTCGTTGTAGTAGTAGTAATATTGGTCTTGTGACAGTTGCAGAATTTCTGGCAAATGCTGTGGCAGACGCTGCAATGTGTCGCATTTATCATAGAAATTGTCACATGCGAAAGTTCCAAGCCGAAATTTATGTAGATATATTCAACCGGTTGCCAACAGTAACCACGCCCCTATCTACCTAGCCACCAACCTACCTACCTACCTACCTAGCTACCCACCTACCAAACTTATCCACCTAGTTTTCAACTAGGAGCCGCTGCTGCTGTCGCCAAATTAATCAAATGACATTATTATGCAAACGGTGCCGAGATCCTGAACCAGTTTTCAAGGTTTTCTTCATCTCATCGAGAGCGTTTAAAATGCAATTAACCCATTTTACGTGCATTTCGTATATTAATTTTTTCCTTCTCTCTCACTCACTTACTTTGATTTTATTTTTGTTTTTGTTGTTGTTGTTGCAGAGACCAGCGATGTAGCTGTGGAGTTGCTACCGCCCAGTTCAATTGCTGAGCTGCCCGAGAAATTGCTGACCAGTGGCGTTTATCTACCAGGTGAGTAGTAGGACAGCATCATCATCATCATCATGCTAGGTGACAAACTTTCCATTTTCCTGCATAATTCTAGACTTTCACTAGTCAAATTTAGATATATGCATATGTACATACATATATATCGAATATATAAATTGGAATCGCTTCTTTTTGGGTAACGCCCCGTTAGGCAATTTGCCTAGATGACGACGTCGCCTCCGCTTTTGGTGAAATGTGCATTTTTTCCTCATCTTTTCAATTAATTCACACACACTTTTTCACACATTATCAAAGTGGTTTGGTTGTTGGCCACCCAGCGAGCGAACCAATTGAGACTGATTGAGATTGAGATTGAGTTCGATTTCCATAGCCATATCCCCATATTCAATTTACAATTTGTTGTTGTTGTTGTTTTTTTGCAGGCACACGCACCCTACGAGGCGACCCACTTGTGAGTGTAAACGCTGCCTGTGTGGCGTCCGCTGGCCTCAACTGTTACGAACTGGCCACACTGTTGCTCTACTACAGCACAATTCCAGAGAGCAGGTGAGTAGCTGGGATGAGTGGGGGGGGCAAAATCAGAATCAGCTTCATCGGGGTTTAATGTCAAAGTATATAGTAACTAACGACCAACAACGAACGAACGAATGAACGCATGGGAATAGGCGCACCAATGGCAACCAATGGCGCAATGTTTAGAACCAGAATCCCCAAGCATTTCAATTTGTCTGGCGCAAAAAAACAGAAAAAAGAAGAAGTAGAAGGTTCATAGACTCTCTCACCATAGACCCATCCATATTTACGAGTCGATATGCAAATGTGCACACACACACACACACACACTGTTGTTAATGCCACGACCAAGGCGCTGGGAAAGAAACGTCGCTGCACTTAAGCCTTTAAGACATCGACTGTCTCTCCCATCTTTTGCCTCCTTCTAACCACCTCGCCATGGTCGTCTGGCTGTCTGGCCAACAGAATGCATGTCAGTCAATTTGCCACTTTGGCTAAAAGGAAACATGCAACTCCAACAAAAACAATTCTGGCCATGGAAAATAGAACAAAAGCCTCGACTTGAAAGTCAATAACACTATTCAACACGTTCTCAGCGTACCTTTACATACATTAGATATACATACATACAGATGTATATACATACATGTAGATGTAGATGTTATAGATCATTGTCAGTTGATATAGAAATGTTTTGCATTGTAATTAGCCAACTTTATACCAACGTTCTTCTTCTAAAGATCGTTTAAACATCTCTACTAACAAGTGGATGTCGGCCAACTCTATTTCAAATAAATACACTTGAAGAAAACACAAGAGATTTCGATTCTTAAAATGGTTTAAAATAAAAACAGAGTGTTTTGAATTATTCTTTTCAGAGGATTTGAATTTCTAGGACTTTGTATGTTTTGATTTCGGGGTTTTTAGTTAGTTTTCTTTCGGTGTACTTTAGATGTAATATTTCCTTAGCTGTTTAGTGTAAATTAGAATTCTATTCAGGCAATAGTTTCGCCGACTGACACGTTGTCTTTAGAAGGAGGTTCTGGGGGCGGAGAAACTCTGATGCGGCTTCTCTTTGTAAAGAACCACAGAATGGGGGTGTACCAGTTAAAGAGAGATGGATACCAAGGGACAGGGAGAGGGAGCTAACGGCATTGGGGCTGAATGAGATGGAGCGATGGCGAATGCTGCTGCTGCTGCTGCCGCTGCAGGCACATAAATGATTTTTTTTTTTGTTCAGACAGATTCGTGACACTTTAAAATTTATGATGTGAACTTTTTTCTATTTTGTTTTTTGTTTCGTATGTACAGATCCAGAGATCTACAAATCTACACGATTCCTGGAACTTACATACAAAACGAAAAGAAAAAAAAAACTAAATCTGTGAAATCTAAATCGACATAAGTGAACACACTCCGCATCGTATCGCGGCGACTTGCCAGTTACTTAGAGTAGAGTAGAGTAGAGTAGAGTTGAGTAGTAGAGTTGCCAGCCTGTCTGCCTGCTTGCCTGCCTGGCTGCCATTCCCGTTCCAGTTTCTACGGTTCCAGCTGCATGTTAAATGTTAATTGCTTCAATGCCAATTGGTTAAAACGCGGCCAAATCGTGTAGAAAACTCTTTGACAAACATTTGCAGAGATTTGTACTACTCCGGCAACTGCACAAGCAATTTGAAGAGATGAAAAAAAAAAATACTTCATATGTATGTTCAAAGAAACAACAACAAAAAAATTGAAAAACTGGCACATCAGCATCATCCAAGTCTGACGCATGACGAGCTGGAGTCGTAGCTCTGAAGCTGGGACGGAAAAGTCAGACAGACAGACAAACAGACATCCAGTCAGTTGTATGTATGTAGCCCCAACCATTGACATTATTTGCGTTTGTTTGCCGACATGTGTAAGGTATTCATTAGCTGCCTGCCTGTCCAAATCCAAATGTCTGACATACAGACGACGAACCAACGGACGGACGGATAGACAGACGGACGAACGGATAGACGAAGACGACGACGACGCACGCAAATATTAAATATTTGAGCTTTGTAAAGTTTTCACCAAAATACTCGCGCAGGCTGGGCGCAGTGTGTCAACACACATACACACACACACAGACAGACAGAGAGAAGATGGCCACTTGGTTTAGCTTATCTCAAAACCTTACATCATGGGCCTGACCCCGACCAACCTGAACAACAAACCCACGATAATTTCCTCTCCCTCTCACTATATCTCTATGTAGTGTCTGTGTGTGTGTGTGTGTGTGTTTGTGTGTGTATGACAGCTTGCAATTAAATTTGTTTTTATGAACGAAGAAGAAGATGCACTTCTTGGAATCTACACACTCTCACACACACAGGCTCTGCATATGAAATGGTGTATAAATATGCATGCCCGCGCATAATGCGAATATAAAAGAAAAGCTCGGGTTACACACGCCCCGACCTATCCTAGGATCGGGCTCAGATGAATGCTCATTTTTAATGCCCTCTTCATCTTTTTTTTCCACCGCCCCCGCATCACCGCTGTTTACTGCCCTACTCGATAGCGAAAGTATGCTCGATTTTCGTTTAGTTTAACAATTTGAACAAGAAAAACAAAAACGATAAATAAAATTTCACAATATGAAATCTACAAAAAAGAGGACAGACAATAAACCCCCTTTTTATACCATGCATCCATAGGATGAAATGGTATATTTCAGTCGCCAAAATGTATGTAACAGGCAGAAGGAGTCCGCGGAATTCGATTTTCTTGCTAAATTTTTATCGTATCACAATTTAATTTGGCCCACTGATACATGTCATAAATATCTATCATTTCACCAAATTTCTTAAAAATGCATGGGAATATATAGAAATCAATAAAAATATAAAGAAATCAATATGAATATATAGAAATCTATAGAACTATATAGAAATGTATGGTAATATATAGAAATATATAGAAGATGTCTTTAAATATATAAAGAAAGTTACATAAAAATGTTTAAACAATGTCGCATGTGTTAGCTATCCCGGCAGGCGAAAGGAATTAAATATATAAATTTGGTTTTATAAATTTGAATTAGTTTATCAGTGATTTTTATAAAATTTTACAACTATTTTGACTTAGAGAAACCAAAACACAATTTCCATTAAGGTTTCAAAAATTTGATGTAACTGTTGAATTCCATTTCACTGCCATTAACTCTGGCGCTAATCTAAGTATTAGATATTTTTAGTTTTACGATCTTGACCTTTTTAGAAGAAGAAAAAGAATAGTTATTCATTCTACTCAAACTTTCTATAACTGTGACCCATGCCAGAAATTGTTGGCACTTAATCGGATTTTTGAATGCTTATAGGCTTTCGTTTCGAGCATTTTACGATGATGTAAAAACTGAATTAGTCACTTTGAGAGAGCAATGCCAATTCGTTGAATGAGTTTTTCTTGTTTTTGGTTCTTCTTCTTTTTTTTTTTATCAAGAATATAATCTACTCCAGTCGGTTCTAATTGAAATGCCAAATGCTTTTTATAGTCGCTCTGTGCGGCATCATTAAACTTAAACTCAAGACATGGTACTACCGATTCTCTACACACACACACACACACATACACATGGAGCAGGCCCCATGTTGCTTTGGTTGAATCTTCAACTAACTACCACGGCCTTATGAGCATTGCGTGCAATTTGCAACTGCAACTGCATTTGCGGCGGGGGTGGCGCAACAGCAACAGCAACAGAAGAAACTGGCAAATATGTGAGAACATAACTGGCTGCCTGGCCTGGCCTGGCCTGGCATGTGTTTACAGTTAGCCTCCTCAGTGTTGCGGAGTTGGGAGTCTCGGAGTAAAAAGGCAAAGAACTTTGCCATAGCCAAGACAAACTTTGGCTTAAAAGTGTTAAGAGACATGACTTTGTGGGGCTAAGAGGTGGGGGGTGAGGGGAGGGACTCAATTTCTGTGTCTGTTTGATTTTTCTGAATTTTTTTTTATTAATGCTTAGCAGCTGCCATTAGCAGCAATTTTCAATTTTTATTTACGCTGATTAAAAGTGGCTACCAACTTGTCATAGTTACATACATACATACAAACTAACAAACATACATAGACTCGTATGTAAAGGTAAAGAGCCGCCATCTATCTAGTTGTGGGCTGACTCTGACTCTGACTCTGGACTATGACTCTGACTCTGAGACTATGAGACTCTGAGTGAGCCAAGTGCAGAGGCCGCTTATTGCCAATTAAGTTGAACTTGTTTTGGGCGTTGCCTGGTTACGTTCTGCTTGGAAAGCAGCCAGCAAACACCTTACAGAGTTATACATATGTACAATTTTCAAAGTAGTGATGCCAAATGGGTGAAGTAGAAGTGGGAGGGGGAGGGGATTTGGGGTGGTTTCCGATTCTCAATTAAACTAGTTCCATAAACTTTAAGGCCAATTAAAATAAATCTCTGGAAACTAGTTCATCTAAAGGGAACAATTCTACGCTTACGAGCATGCTGATGAACCAGTTCTTTTAAATGCCAACACTAGCAACAACATTGGTGGGGGGCGGGATGGGGTAAATACAATTTGATGTTATTTATTTGGCCTGACCGTGCACTTCTAGGGTATTGCCAGACCACAATTCATTGCTCATTGCTTTTTATTTGCAGCAGCAGCAGCAACAGCAACAGCCCAACACCAACACCAGCAGCAGCAACACCATCAGCAACAGCAGCAGCAACATCAGCAACCACTGGCCATAAAAGTACAGAGCAACTGCAACAGCAACAGCAACCCGCCCAGCAAACATTTACCATTTTAATTGCCATCGAGAAATCTCAACATTTATGCGTAATCGACTTAATTTGCCAAAGTCTCAAATTGTTGGCCAAACAAATTGGCAATTGTGAAATTTTGGTAGTTTGTCCCGATTTGAATTTGCTGCAATTGTGTAACGATCAGCAGAACTCCAACAGCAAATATAGCAACAATAACAACAGCAACAACAACAACAACGATCAACCGGTAAGTTTAGACTTTGACCTGACCTTTGCGATTGCACAAAATGAAATCATTAAGAGTTTTGGTTTTGGTTTGTGGTTTGTGATTTTGGCTATGGCTTTGTTGGTTTGTTTGTTGGTCTCTCCCAATTAACCCGCTTTACATGGCCCAAAGCAAAGCAAATCGTAGCGAACCGAACCCAACCCAACGCCTTAAAAGAAAAGAACTTGGCCACTAATGACAATGTCTCCTTCTCTCCCGCCCATTGCCATCTGCCTTCTGACCCCGCCGCCAATACCCACACACCCCACACACACACACATACACACAGGAGCAGTCGGCTCCATCGCAGCAGCCATCGCCATCATCGCATTTGGTTAAATTCATTAGCGTCGACCAAGTCACGACAAGTGTTGCGCCATCACAGCTACCAAGCGGTCTGCTAGCATCTATGCCCGGCCAGCATCATCACGACGCGGGCAAGTGGCGCGAATTCTTCGCCCAGTTGGAGGCGTTTCAACGTCAATGCTCTGAGGCTGGCGGACGTCTGGTTGGGGCATTGAGCGATATACGCGCTGCCGATCTGCAGGGTCTGCCAACACGTCGTCAACTTTATGGCCAACATCGTGCCCTAAGTCGCGCCCTTATGGACTCACAGCTCAATAATCTGCGCAAGCGTGGCGCCGCACAGCTCAAACAGCTCCAGGAGTTGGCCAGAGCCATCAATAGCGTTCCATTGACGATGACGTCATCACCATCATCCTCATCATCATCATCCCCAACGATGGTCGATTCGAATGCCGCGTGCAAATTACGCAAGGTTACACTCCTCTTCAATGAAGTGGATCGGGCTGCCCAGCGTCTGGAACAGTTAACCGAACAGAGACGCGAACGTTTAAGGCAATTGACGCGTCAGCGAGCCCTAGAGGATGAGATCACCGAGGTAAGTGCCCAACAACAACAAGATTATTGTTTCATTACCAAAAGGTTCACTACGATAAGAATTTCCATCAAAATCGTAGCCTGTTCCCGTTTGCGTTTTCTCCATTTCACATATCGTATTTTCCCCAATCGATCTCCTCAATATTTTGAGAACAATTTCAGGCATATTTGTGGATAAATTCGGAATACAGGAATCCCCGTTCCTGTTTCCCATTTCACATAATTTCTCTCTTAAGATTTGTCATCGAAAAATCGATCAATCGTAAAAATAAGCCAAAGAACTTCACATTTAAGATTGTGAAATCTAAATAATCTGATGTCAGAAAAAGATTTGGATCGATTCGAACATAGCTTTCTATTTAACTCGGAAACTGGAACACGAATTCGATAAACATGATCGACTTATTTTCGAAAAATATACGAAAACGAAAACCTGGGCTTCAAAAGGGATATCAAACTATTTTAGACGAATAATTAATCTTCAATTTCTGGCTTAGCATTTTATGAAACAATTTGGACCTGCTGTGAAAGGTATTCGGCATTCGGCATTCGATTCAGTAGACTTGAATTCTGATGTAGAGATCATTAATTTGTTTCGCTTTGGCGATCTTTCGTTCAACCATTAAGAAGCATATTCATAAAATTGTTGTCTAACAAAGTGTATCTCGCCAGGAGGAGCAACAATGTATCTTTGAGTTGTAATGTGCATAGGTATGTGGCTTGTATCTTTTGCTGTTTCTTAATGAGCATATGATTTTCGTCTCCATCCTCTGTGTCTTTTCATTTTGGTCTTTGTCTGCTGCTGACAGGAAATGCGCCATCTGCACAACGAATGCAATGCCAAATGTATCTGTCAGATACGCAATGCACTGGCACTGCACTAGCCGCCGCTATAGCTGACATTGTTAATTGAATATGCATTGCATTTAATGCTGGCTTTATTAATTTATTACGCGCATCCGCTTAATGCTTAGCCTGGCTCTGTGAGCCAGCTAGCTAGTTAGTTAGTTGGTTAGTTAGAGAGACTAAAAGTAGAGGAGGTGGATTAGTTTTCGTTTTCGTAGAGGCAAATGTGGCCGTTAGATAAGCCAAAAAGGATCCCGCAGCATTTGCAACATCTGCCACAAATGAGTTTCGTCGCCATTTCCTGGCATTTTAATTGATTTGTTAATGGATTGCAGTCGAGGGCCAACTTGGCTTTCATTCAAAGAGATGGTAGATGAGAGATGCAAGATGCGAGATGGAGATGATGATCCCCAACATACCTTAACAACATTAAACAAGGCAACTGCTGCCGGGTGTATAATTGAGCACGCACGCACCCACAACTTTGACTGACTCTTTGCCAGCAACCAGCCACCAGCACATCATCACGGATGGTTGGATGCCTGCCTGCTTCCACATTATCTACTTTGGCCAATCTCGCTCAAAGTCGCTTAATCAGCTGCCAGTGACAGTTGCTGCAACGCCCCATACTCCCCACCCCCCTCTCTGTCCCTCTGAGCTGCCTGTCGTCTCTTTGGCTAATGCAATTTCGCTGATTAATCACAATAATTTGTTGTGGGGGATTAGTTAGCCAAGTGAAGTTAGCTTCTCGCAATGCGTTTACATATTCGTCATACTTTCGCGCTACTATTAAGTTTGTGCCATTATTATTATGATTGTTGCTGTTTTTTCTTGAATGTTGAATGTTGAATGTTGGAGATGTTGCATTCGCTTGCATTCGGCCAACAAAAGTATGTCAAATTGCAAATACACGACACGCAGATAGATGCCAGCTACTACCCAATAGCAGCAGCTACCACATATGGGTATGGACCCATCCCCCACCACCCCACTTTCCCCTCTCTCTCCCTCTATGTATCAGCGGTATGTGTGTGTCCCTCCTATTTGGCAGATGTTTGCAGTTAGATAGACGGGGTCTCCTCAAAAAGAAAAAAAAAAAAAAAAATCCTCAATTTCATTTAATAATTTGCGGAAATTGGCATTTAAAAATTTTCAGTGCCTTGTTAACGTTTTGCGGACTGAGACGACTCTGAGACTCTAAATCTCTGAGTCTCTGGGCCTCTCTGTCTCTGCCATTTTGGCCTTTTTCACACGCTCCCGCGCACATTGGCATCATAACCGGGGCTGAGAAATGCTCGACCATTTATCTACGTTGCCATTTTTTTTTTTTTTTTTTTTTTGGTTGCTGCTTTTTAGTGGTGCAAAATTGAATTTTAATTGCCAAACGAAAAGTTAATGAGAAAAGTGAAAGCAAGGTTAAAGAAATTAATTTTATTTTTGGTTTTTGTGCGATTTTTCAATCGATTTGTCGGCATTTACGAGATGCCCATTGGTTTCATTCAGTTGTTCGATTTGCAGTTGATAGTGTCCAGTGTATGTATGTACATACGCAACAGCATTAGCATTAGCATTCCCATTCCCATTCATTTCCATTTTTTTTTTAAATATGTAGTTCACCGATAAGACACACACCGCACAACAAACTGATGACGACTGTCATCGAGTGGCGACTCGGCCTGGTCACTGAGAGCGATCGGTGCAACAAATCATCATATCAAGCGATACTCGTTTCTCTTGTACACTTGTGCGTTTAGCCCACAAGATTTCAATTAAAAAATAAATACGAAAATACGAAAAACATATAGCCGAGGCGTTGACAGCTACTTAACAATTTTTTGTTGGCTTTGCGCACCCAAGATCGTTGTTTCTTGTGATTTTATACACTAGCAATCATTTGAGAACAGAAAACAACGTTTCGCTGTATGCATTCACTTTTGAAATTTCTGATTTAGTGGATTTCAATTTGACATAACAAAATCAAATGAGGTTCTAAAAAAGTAATTGATTTTATGCTATAAACTTAACAGTTTAAACAGTTCAATAATATTCTGAACTTTTAATAACTCTTTCAAATTAATGATTAAATTATTTGCAATTTGATTAGATGTGCAAGATATTTCAGAGCAGAAACCTACAGAGAATTCTATTCTTCGATATCAATACAAGTGCAAAAACTCAATATTGTTGCAAACTCAAACTAAAACTTATATAATTAGTTTTGATCTTTAAGATTTGTAAAAATTGATGCTAAACCATAATTATCCATAGCTTAGTAATCATAGATCTTAAAGGGATTAACAAACTACATATATAGATAGTTATCTCGATAGTTTTCAAGGATTATTTTAAATCTTAAATAAAGCCGTAAAAAGGTGGCCAAGTCACTTCTGCTAATTATGAAGAAATTCTAAGTTTTTATTTGAAATTTCAAAAGGACTTAAGTGTCCTTAATGATTGATAACATTTAAACACTCAAGTCGAACCGTTATTATATTAAAAAACAGACTTAGTTTTATTAATTTTCACTGCCAAGGATTCTTTATCCTTATTAATTTAGTAGTTCATTTCATGTTACACACATTTTCAATGAATTACTGTATTTATTATTGGTTTTAAATGAAAAACCAATTAAAATATATTACAATCAAAGCTAAAACAGCATTTGTTTAATGGTTTTATAGCTTTTTTGGTTCAGGGCGAAGAGTATAACAAATTCGTTTTGTGTTTAAAGTTGAAATTAAAAATTTTCATCATGTTACTTTTAATTAAATATTTAATCGCTGCCACCAACTACTAACTAATGTCGCCGCTGTCATCCATTAGGCGCGCGCATTCAAACAAGGTGCGAAAAAAGATGCCGCCATCGCCATTTTGTTGCTGCTGCTGATGCTGTTGTTGCTGCTGCGACGCGACGACGACGACAACGACGACATTATGATGCGATATGCGATATTATATCTAAATTGTTGATCGCTTGCATTACTTGGTCGCCAGCAGCGAAGAGGCAGTTGGTGGTGATCGGCTTGGAGGTGGTATATTGCTCTTGGTGTTCGTGTTGGTGTTGGGATTGCTCCACAAATATGGCCATAAGCCATAGGTAGCCTTGGGTGTCTGCTGCTGCTGCTGCTGGTGAAAGAGCTGATGTTGAATGCGTGGCTTCCCCCACCTATTAAATAAACATATAAATAAACATTGCTGACGGTGAAATTGGATTTGTTTAGTGCGCTTTCTTTGTAGCTCTTGAGTCTTGACTTTAGTCTTTCCTACTCTTCCTCCTCCTCCACCATCTTCTTCTTCTTCTGCATCTTCTCCTCCTCCTATTTTTTTTTCAAATTAATTTGCGCACTGTCGGCGAGCTTTGTGCAATGAAAACTATGTTTAATTGTTTCGCGCCTTGAATTGCAATCGCAATAAGGAGCGATCCAGCTTCATCTTTAACTTTTTAGCTCAAGATGCAGCAGCAGCAGCAGCATCAGAGCATGAGCAATTTGGGTTTTAGTTGCAGTTGACCACAGCTGCTTGGGGGCAGCCTGTTGGCGGTCTTATATTTATGGCCTCTGACATTTGAACCCCTCCCCGACTTTGGCCAGGAATGCGGTGGCAACTTCTTGGTTTTTTTTGGCCAGCTGCATGTAAAGAACAGGCTGCATAGAATTCGGTCAGCCAAGAGCCATGAAATATGAAGGCTTATTTAGTGTCGACATGCCAAAAGACACGAACTATTGAGGAAATGCGATATATACACAGAAAGAGAGAGAAAGAGAGAGAAAGATAGGACAAGCTCATCCCGATGATCATCTTCATCGGTGGCATTTTTAATAATAATATTTCTATCATTAGAGATGAACACCAGGCGCATACAAGTTATAAAACTAGATAGATATTGTCAGGTACTACTAATACTACATCTAATTTTTAATATTTTCTATAGAGAATATAGTTTTTAAAGGTGTTCATATTATTAAATTGAACATTTACCTAAATAAACCTTCTCAACTTGAATCGAATATATGCAAGAAAATCAATTTATTTCATATTTCCCTTCTACTCTCATTTTTTGAAAATATCACGTATACGACATGTTGTTATTGACTCTTTTAGTGAACGAATCAAGTTGCAAAAGTTAAGTGAAAGAGTTTTTTTGCATTTCGTTTGCCTTTTCTTTCCATTTTAGTCCATGAAAAGGTCTGTAAAGCTTTTTGCATATAGGGAAATGGCAAATTGATCAACTAGTCGTATGAGTAATATTTTTTTTTAAAGGTTGCAAATTTAAACATTAAAAAAGTATTTTTTCTCTGCCATTTAAAGAAACATACAAATATCTGATAAGAGGTAAAATACTATTTAGTTTTACCTTTTTTAAAAGGCCATAAGAAGGTAGATCGTATTAGTTAATCTCAAAAGATGCGAATAAGTAAATTGGTTGAAAAAGAATATCCCAAAATTTGATGAGAAATTAAGTCAAAGTTAATGAAGCATAAAATAGTTCAAGTAGAATTGAGAAATGATAGAAAATAGCCATTCATTATTTCATTTTTCTAAATTTAAATGAAATTTTTGATAAGCTCTAACTTTGAAATGAAGTAAGAGTTTAATATGGAATAAATTAAAGAAGTTTTCTTTTGCTAACTAATGCTAACGTATCATTCCATTTGGAAAGCCATTAAGACTAAGTCTTGAGATTTTTCATATCTGAAATCAACACGTGCGTGTTTTATTTGTACCATCTTTATATGTGTGTTGTTGTGTTGTGTGTTGTGCTTTGCCTGGACATACTATACTAGAAGATATGAGTTTGAGTGTGTACATACGTATGTTCATTTGCTAGGAGCCCCAAGTGCCGGCAATCTCAACCGGTTGCGATAGCTGGCATGCAAACAAACAATACAACAATTCCTCTTTCTACAAGCTCCATGTTCAGCTCCTCCAAGCAGCTCTTGGGTCTTCTCCAGTCGATGTGCCTGTGTCTGTGTGTGTGTCATCAAAACGGACGTTAATCATACGCTTAGCATGGCAGCCATCGCCGATGGCAATCATCGCTTAGAATGTCCATGTGGCAAGTATTTATTGAATTAACACAGCCATGCCCCATGGTCAGGGTCCTGGGATTGCAGCAACTGCAACTGAGTTGGAGTCGGAGACTGAGACTGTGGATTGGATTGAATGGGATGGGTTGGGATGGGTTGGGATGGGATGGGATTGAATGTAAACGTAATTGTTGTCGCCATCGTTTGCCTTGTCATGTCAAAATGTAACTGTCACATTGGGTTTGACATGTTTTTTAACACTAATTTTACACGCATTTTTAGAAATCGTCAACTTCATCAACAGCTGTCATCATTTTTCGAGCGTCGTCACGTCCGCTCCCCGTTTCAATTGGAGTTGGAGTTGGACAGTCGTCGCCTGATCGACGATAAGCTGCATTCACCACCAACCATCATCATCATCATCATCATCTTCATGATGATGATCATCATCATACAGTGCCATTGCCACTGCCACAATCCACTGCCCCGCTGATGATGCACTTGCCAGCAAGCGAGTGGTAAATCGGCTTTTCGGCCAACACCAACACCAACAACAACTCAAAAGTCGGTTGCATGCAATATTGTCACCACATTAACGTCTTGGCCTTTTGTGGCCACAATTTATGACTCCTCTGTGTGCGTGTAGCCTCTCTCAGTTGCATTTGGGATTCGAGATTGGATTTTTTTTTGGTTATATGTAGTATTGGGTGTGTGCGCGTAGTCACTCTCCCTCCTCTGAGCTCTGAGCTTTTCGAAAGTGAAAAAAAAAATAACTAAAATTGTAATCGTCTTTTTGCCATAAAATAGTTAAATGAAAATTGCTTTATTACAACTGCTGCACATGCGTGTGGTTTGGCTGTGTGTGTGTGTGCCTGTGTGTGTGTGAAAGAAATACGTCAAATGCCTTATCATGGCCAAATGCTTAACTTATAGGCCATGTTCGAGTAATAAAAGTCATAATAAATCGTTAAATTCGATTAACATGTGACTTGAGAATACAAAACTATTCCAAAGATATATGTTTACTGATCCTTGGATCAGTCTAAAGTAAAGGCTATATGACTATATATGTACATATAGCTAATCATATCATTTGCCTCTTTTATTGCCTATGCCTAAGTCCATTTGCTATTTATGGACTTTCAGGTCTAGATCCTTGTCCAGCATTCCTGTTTAATGTCTCATTCTATCCATCTCTTCGATTCCTCTTCGCTACTCTCCATTCCTTACTTATTTCTTTTGATATTGCTATAATTTCTTAGTTGCTGCCATAAATTCAAATGCAAACTACATACATGACATGGCCGTTAAAATTGTGAGACAAGAAGGATAGGAGGGTATCTGCGGGGAGCAGGCAGGGGGGTATGGAAATAGTTACTTAAAAGCAAAGAGATAAGCAGCTTTTGATATGGCGGCGGCAAACACACACACGACACATTAAATAAGACAGAATGAGACAGCGAGATTGAGAACAAATTAGCCAACAAGAAATGAGACAGCATATCATTTAAGACATTATTCAAATAAATTATACAAATACCAGAAATCCACAAACAGAATACCCCAGAGCAGCAGACAAATTCATTTTAGCCAAAAAGATAAAAGAAACCACATAGAATATGTATGAAATGCATCAACGAATTGCTCATACTCTTCCCCATTCACATATATTATGATTTTGATTAGTTTAAGCAACTTAAAAGAAATTCAAAAGCGAAAATCAATTTCATTTTGTTGGCTCCTTTTAGTTTTAGTTCAAGGATTAAAATAATGAGGAGCTGATCAACTTAAGCTCTATGACAAAGTAGCAAATGCCCTTTTTTATTAAGGGTATAGAAAAAAAGTAAACAAAAAAAGCAAATAAAGAGTACCAATGGCAATGTTGTTGCTGTTGTTGCTGCTGTGGTCTATGATAGCAAACTTACAACGGCTACAACAACGGCGACAACTTTGTAAAGTGTCAAAATAAATTCGATATTGTGGCTTAAAAAATGTTTATGGCCGTGAGATAAATGCGCGACATTTGTGTAAATTACACGACAGCAGCGGCAGCGGCAGCAACAGGAGCGGGAGCAGGAGTAACGGATGCCGCTTTGGCCACCACTGGAAGCCACGCATGCTCACAGCTCACAGATCGCAGCTCGCAGCTAGAGTGCTTGTTGTTGCTGTTGTTGTTGTAGGTGTTGCATGTGTTTTATGGCACATGCGATGCAACTTGTAAAACTGTCACGTTAAATTTGCGTTTTATGTCAGGCCCCCAAAGTCAACATCAACAATTCTCCTACAGTTCAGCGTCTAAGATGTGTGCCGATCATCATCATCATCATCAAGTTAGAGAACCATGGAGAGAACCAGAGAGTGCAATCAACCCCAGAGCTTTGTGGGCTTATCAGTGTCAAAGACAAAAGACAACATCCGCACTAGAAATAGGTCCAACTGGAGCTTATCAAAGAGGCAAAAAGAAGCAGCAGAAGCAGCAGCAGCAGCAGAAGACAGCGACAACGAAGACAAAGTTAAAATAGATTGGAATGCAACTTGAATCTGGAAGTCAGTAATGTAGACAGTAGAAAGAGAATGCCATTGGCCACACATCAGTGACAGTTGCCTCTATTTGATTTCATTTGAAAGAAAAGGGTTTGCGTAAAATACTTTCGAAACTATTGCAAATTATCGGATTACGGAAAACTTCTTCTTTATCATAACACAAAACATTCCAACACATTTATTTTCGATCATTCTGATCTGGGTTTAGTTAAGTTTGAGAGAGTTCAAATCTTTAAAATTAAAATTTGTTTGCCCTAGTTCTTTATTTGATCCTTCTGCCCTGTTTCATTTGATAGTTAAGTGTTGAAACCTTATATCTTCTCTACTTTTTAACCGATTGTGGAATGCAAGCTTTGTTTATGTTGATGGACACACTTAAAACTTCTACTCTCAGCCAAAAAGAGGAACATAAATCCTTAAAAGGCTTTGTGACTCATTTGTTTACACATCTTTCAAAAAAAAATCATTTTCTTTATAAAGTAAATTCGGCCACTATGAGCATAATATCGGGGGTATTTAACACCCCTCTAGAAATCCGTCACTGTGAATCGGATGTGGGTATAGTACATACATATATGTATATATATATTGGAGTTGGCTGACATTTGCCTATTTACTTAGCTAAGCAAATTCACAAGACATTGTGAGCGATGTGGGCGATATCGTTGTCATTATTGTCATCAACCGTGTGCCGGCTCTATCTATCTATCTATCGCTATCGCTCGCTCTCTCTCTCTTTCTGCCATCCTGCTATGCATTTTTTGCACTCTCTTTCTCTCGATTTTTATTGTTTACACTAGGCAATTGTTTTGATTCTTATTGAATTTCATTGAGTATCGCCGCCTACCGCTGACTTGGACGACAGCAAATTGAAAAATATATATATAAGTATGTGTATATATCATTAAAAGCCGCCTAATGAGTGTCTGTGATTTCGCATCGGCTCGACTCGACTTGGCTCGGCTCAACTCAGCTCTGCCAGAGCTCAGCGCCAGTTGCAATTCTGTACTGCCTCTGGCATGTTGTTTTCCAACTTGTTGAGCTTTGCAAAATCGATTAAATATTATCCGTTTCGGGCAATGCTACCATCATTTGTCTCTGCCTCTGCCTCTGCCCCGGACACTGAACTAAACGAAACAGCCCCAATATCCGAATCAAGAACCGCTCAAGCATTGCCGGCGCCAAGTGATTGTGACATCAATGTCAGAAATTTGGCAACCGATATTGCCAACTATGTGAGTGAGTCATCATCATCATCATTGTGATCATCATTATTAAGCAAAGGAACATACTATTGATGATGTGTTCAGCTTTTGTGCCTTCTTATCAGCACCAACAACAGCTTTGAAAATTTCATTGAAAGTCGTCGAAACAAAACAAAACACAAAACAAATACAAAAAATAATAAACGTTAACTAAATCAATTAATTAATTTATTGTTTGCGGTCTCTCTGAGTGCGTGTGTGTGGCAATCGTCGAGAAACAATCTTTTCAAATGGCAACCAGAGCGCCTTTTAAACTAAAAAGGCAATCGAGCTCCAGATCATGTTAAACGTAAACAATTTGAATAAGCCGGCTCTACATCTACACATACAGGGTGTTCCAAAATGCAAAGTTTTCTATCATTTGTGTGGAATGACAAGTTTTGATATCCTCTCGCATAATATGTGTTAGATAACGTTAACCAACACTACCTGCCTATTGCCCATTAGCTCATCGATACCTTTCCATCACCAATTGTTATGAGAACCATTTAGTTGTTGTTAGTAAATTAAAGTAAACCCAATTGTTTTCTTTTTTGCTTTAGCAATTTAATGTTTTAATCTATTGTACACGGCATCCGCACAGCAACTGCTTTTGCAATTTTTTGTCTAGTGGCAAAATAACTTTGTGAGAATCACTGACTATTCTTTAGTGTGAGTCAGTTTTGAAGCTTCATTCAAAGTGTATAGAATTGAAGTAGATTATGGGATCAATGGGATCATCCATAGAATGAAATGGTGTATTAAAGTCGCCAAAATGTATGTAACAGGCAAAAGGAATCTTTTTCGACCCTATAAAGTATATAGATTCTTGATCAGCATGTCGAGTCGATTGAGGCATGTCCGTGCGAAGAAATGCAGAGATCTCAGGAACTAATAAAATTAGAGCTACCAAATTTTGAATGTAGAACCATGTTTTTCGTATAATAATTTAATAAATGATACTCATATATACCATCCCATTAAATTTGATAAAAATCGGATTAAAAATGACCGAGTTATATATAGAAACTTTTTGTAATTTGAAATAAGTAATTTTTGCACATTTTTACATAGATTTTTGAGAGTTTTAATTGAATTTAGTTGTAATTCACAACTTGTTTAAGCGTTGCTGCTGCCTACTTATGGCCTCCACCTAGCTAACCCCAAAGGATTGATAATATTCCATTCAAGTTTTAATACTTGAGTCTTAACAGTACCCAAATTTCTAAGGAAACACGTGTTTGATGAAACATCAAAACAAAACGATACAAAATTATTGCAGTTGATTGTTAACTTTACGACAAATCTATATACACACACACAAATATACATATGTATGAGTAATGATTGTACAAATCGTAAAAGATATCAATCGAATTTCATTTGAGTTTAGTTTATGAAACACTTTGCTGACCTTCTCTATATACTCGTATTCTCTCCCTCTTCTAAATTTTGATTCACTTAACGATTTTGATGTGCAAATGTTAATGGAAAATAATGTCTTAATTTCCCAATGAGATTAATTGACCGAACAGAATCAATTAAATGTCATTTTGAGGGCAAACGAGAGAGGGGAGGAGGCAAAGTGGGGTTGGGGATTATCAAATCCAAAACGAATTGAATGAAAATCGATGACTTGCATCACCCTGTATGCGCATCTATGTCGATCTAGTGCCATATCTGATGAGCATGAAGAGCTCAGCAGCCAAGAGTCTCTCTCTCTCTGTTAGCCGGCTGGCTGGCTGAAACTGGGACTAGAGCTGGGGCTGGAGATGGGGCTGGGGTTGAGGTTGGGGTTGAGGTTGGGGGCTGACTGCTGATTGCGCTGCAGCGAAACTGTGAAACTAGAGCAGTTCCCCCAGACAATATTTTCATTCATTGGGAGTGGAGACATAGACATAGACATGGTGCATGTGCTAGCTAGCTGGCTGGCTGGCTGGCTGGCTGGCTGGCTGGTCGGTGGACATGCCCCCAAAAGTGGCTTTGGGGCACATTATCTCGTTGCCGTTGATCGACGACAAAGACAAAAACCAAAAACGGAAAGTGAATGCTAGCCAAAGCACGCGTGCCTGCGACCCAGAGAGATGGTAGATGGATGGAAGCTAGTTAGACCAAGACCAAGACCCAAGACCAAGACCCAGACCTAGAGCGCTCGAACGAGCTACTACTATCTAACTATCTATCTATCTCACTCTTCCACTCACACCACCTTGCCCATAATGCGGCCGCATCATCGATTGTATCAATTCAATTGGACGCAGCAGGTGATTAAAAATTGGTTAAAGCTACAAAAAAAATTATCAATGTGAGATGGTTGATTGGCCCGTGGATGTGGTTGTGGATGTGGTTGTAATGGTTGTGTTGTTATTATTGTTGTAGTTTTTCAATACCTTTGGGGAATCAGCTAGGAGGAGCCTCTAATGCCACTCAGGGCCGGAATTCTGTTACAAAGTTAGGCCACAGAAAAGATAAATTAAGTAACTAAATGATATTTTTGGACAAAATTAAGTATCTGAATCATATGCGATATAGATACTATCGGAATCCAATCATAAAGATTCCTTTCTATACTTTAATTAATATATTAAAATAAATTTGATTAAGTTCTTAATTCCCAATATGTTTGATACTTTGTTTTCTAAACTCAGTTCTCTATTTATCAATGAATTGAATATTTTTCTTATTACTTTTGTACGAGATGTAATTAGAATCAACCTGAAATCGATTTATTTTACTATCGATAACCATTGACAGCGGCCAAGGATCAGAATTTAACTGTAATCGATCCCTTAATTAATGTGCAATGCTTAGCAAATTATTTCTGAACTAAATTTAATAAATCTGATGCATAAATCTTAACTAATTCGAGACAAAGAACAGAGAAGGTTTGGTATATGTATAATTCGAATTCGAAAGTGATGTTAAAATAATCAAGATGAAATATAAAAGTATTTATAATTAGAGAAAACCCTTTGAGAGAAACCCACATCATTAATTTTCACACCTGATTCACCCACCTGAGTCTCTTCTAAGTCCGGACCTGTGGACAAGCCATAGTTGAATCATTTTATTTGATCTGTGTTCGATTGGATTTTAATTTGTAAAGTGGAGGCTAATTAGAGCGTCGACCATTTCTATGAGTTTCACTTTTCTACATTGGTTGTTTTTTGTTTGTGATTGGGACCAAATTTGAAATGGAAATTGAGAGACTGATTGGGTATCGGGATCGGGAACGGGTCTGAGGGTTGGTTACCTTGGCCTGGCGTAGGCGCGTTTTGGTTGCTGTTGTGTTTACATGAAGTTGAAGGTTTCCCACTGATTTGTATCTCTTTATTTTTTCATATTTTGTAGGTCACCTCTTGGCTGGGAAATGATGGTGCAGAAAGTTTGCAGAAATTCACGCAAATCCAATGGGAAAACGAGGATCAATTCAAGGCACAGGAGCAAGAGTTTGAGAAATACTATTTCATAGCCATGGTAAACGACAAAATCACAATTGAAACTAAGAATAATTCTCATCGCTTCTCCTCTCTCTCTCTCTCTCTCTCCTCAACATATAGAAACATCTGGCCAAGGGTCGCGATTTGCATGCGGCAGCCATTAAAATTTCGGTACTTAGCGAAAGTTCAAGCAATTTGAAATTGGCCTTAGATCAATTTGCCCAGAAATTGGAACAGACACGGGAACGTATTGAGGGCTCGGCCCGTTTGCTGCACTTGCTTATCCAGCATCAGCGTGAGGCAGGTGCCCAGGATGAGTTGCAACGTCTGGCCGAGCAGGTGGGCGCCACAGCCCTGCTCGAAAAGCATTTCGAGAGGCCATCAACCGTGTTGAGGAAGAACATATCGATCCCCACGCTGCCTGTGGCAAGCAGTACGCCGGCTCCGCTGGTCAACAAACGCGGGAGCTATCGCTGCAGCTCGGGCAATGGCAGCAACGGCGGCGGAAGCAGCAATTGCAGTTGCTGGCGTGAGAGCCGCAACTTGGAGGACATGGATGAGCCCGATGAGGAGCCAGAGGACGAGGATCAGGACTGCGATGCCGATGCCGATGGCGATGGCGAGGAGCAACAATCGAAAATTGCCGACTCTGGTGTCGGTGTGTGCGATAATTGTGAAAGGAATCCGAAATTGGCTCGCATCTGCTCCTGCCAGAGTCTCAACGAGAAGAGGTAAGTTTGGGACTGGGTGGGTGGGGGGTTTAATCAATTGATAGTCATTCAATTATATCGTACAGTCACGATGAGCTGCTTGAGGATGAGTGCTATGATCGGCCGACAAAACGTTATATGGAAATGCATTCACCCATGGAGGCGAATGCCCATCTGCAGTGCCATGGCTCCAGTCTGGAGCTACCCAAATTGGAGGAGCTTAGTTGTTTGGAACCAAAAATACAAAAGTAAGTCAACATTTAGAAACTTCTTTACGATGATGATGATGATGATGTAATCCTTTTTGGCTTTTCTAATATATAGAACGCTTCTATTGATCATGCGCGAGATGATTGGTACCGAACGCGACTATGTCCGCTCCCTGTACTACGTGATCGAGAACTATATTGATGAGCTTCTACGTGACGATATTCCGCAGCCATTGAGAGGGCAACGTAATGTGATTTTCGGTAATATTGAGAAAATATTCGAATTTCACAATTCCCATTTCCTTGGCGAATTGGAACGCTACGAGCACAATCCTCTAAAGGTGGGCGCTGCCTTCCTTGAAATGGAATCGAAATTCTATCTATACGCCCTGTACAACAAGAACAAACCGAAGAGCGACACATTGCTAAGTGAATACGGAAGTTCGTTCTTCAAGCCGAAGCAAATGCAATTGCAGGATAAATTGGATTTGGCCTCATATCTGCTGAAGCCGGTCCAGCGTATGGGCAAATATGCCTTGCTGCTCCAGCAGCTGGTCAAGGCATGTCGCAGTGTCGAGGGCACGGCATTGCAGGAGATTGCCGCCGATGTGGAGGAACTGCAACGGGCCGAGGAGATGGTTAAGTTTCAATTGCGTCATGGCAATGATCTGTTGGCCATGGATTCGTTGCGCGATTGCGATGTGAATGTCAAGGAACAGGGACGTCTGCTGCGTCAAAATGAGTTCCTTGTGTGGCAGGGACGTGGGGGCAAAAAGACATTGCGTCAGGTGTTCCTGTTCGAGGAGCTGGTTCTATTCAGCAAAGCTCGACGCTTTCCCGATCACAAGGTAACCGAAAACCGAGTCAATTCAACTGATCTCTGCTAACTTTTGGTATTATCTTTAGAATCTGGATATCTATATATACAAGAACAGTATCAAGACCTCGGATATTGGTTTAACAGCGCATACAGGAGATGCGGCAACTAAATTTGAGATTTGGTTTAGAAAACGCAAACCGGATGACACATGGATGCTCCAGTGCATGTCGGAGGATATTAAGAATGCTTGGACCGAGGAGATCTCCAAACTGCTCTGGAAGCAGGCGAAACGAAATCGAGGTAGGTTTCTCTCGAGAGAGCAATTACTGAAATATTAAACACAAAAATTCTTGCCCTACAGAGGTTCGCCTAGCGGAGATGTCCTCGATGGGTATTGGCAGCAAACCCTGCCTGGATATACGACCCAGTCACAATCAGATCAGTGATCGCTCTATACCACTTGCCCAGCTAAATAAGAGTAAGTTTCTAATATGATCTCTAACTTTTCAATTTAGAATGATTTCAATTCGTTTCGCAGCACCCAAATTGCGTTATTCCGAGCCCGGCGGCAAGGGCAGCATGCGACGACCCAATTCATTGATATCGGAGAGTTCTCTATCGAGTGGCCACAGCACCACCAGCAGCTCATCCATAAGCGGTGGCTCCTCATCGGGGCATGGTGGTGGCCATGAGAGTAACTCAAGCAGCCGTCACACATTGCACTTTGGCAAATTGCCAGGTCCGAGTCACAGTTGCCATAACACTTTGGCCGGTCTGAGTAGCGCCTCAACCACATTGGAGCTGATCAATGAGACGCAGGCCCTTAAGCTAAGCAGCCATGAAGCTGCAGCTGCGGCTGCTGCTGCAGCGGAGGGTGGCAGTGCCAGCACCAGCAATAGCAACACCACCTCCACCTTCACTTCCAATTCATCGGGCTCGTCGAGCGGCAGCAGCAGCAACAAGCGTCATCATCATCATAATCATCATCACAAGCGATCGACAACAATTGTCAGCCAACTGTCCATGGGTATTGAGCTTGAATTGTGCTACTTTTTCTAAATATGGGGCGAATTGTGTTGCTTGTGTTGTTGTAGAGTTGAATGCCACCACCCACCACCCAACACCCACTATCCACCTCACCCTGTATATAAAAGCCCCACGAACCAACAGTATTGCGTTAGTAGTTCTATTGTATATAATTACCACCCGCCCTCCACTCCACCCACACACACACACACACACACACCCATAGAAACACCTAATTATCTGTTGAGTCCTGCATGACATGTAAATTCTGTTATTGTCTCTCTCTCAATCTCTGTGTCTCTTTCTCTCTCTCTCTCTCTCTCAATGATTGATACACCTACTACTACTGTGTTTTTTTTTTGCCCACCCCCTTTTTCCACAATATGCAGAGAGCGGCATTGTCGCCGACATATCCGTGACACCGGATCAGGAGCATGCCGCCGCCGCCGCTGAACTTTTGACTGGCAGCAAGGGCAGCTGGTCCACATCCACCACATCGGCATCCACAATGAGCGCTGCCTCAACGGTGATCCTGCGACGCTATAAATCGTATGCCCATGCCGCCGAATCTGCCCAGCCGACGGATAGCAGTAAATAATTCGGTCAATTCGAACTCGAATTTTGATTTGAATTTCTGGTTAAATACAAATTTCATAGCTTTAGCAAAATAAGAAACGGTTTCATCAGATTCATTATCCATTATTCCATATTATCCCTATTTTTTTCTATCTCTCTCTCTATATAAATATATATATATATATATATATATATATATACTTATATATGCATATATACATACATATATATTTTTTGTTTTTTTTTTGTTATTTATTATCTATTGCGATTAAGTTGTGTTAATTTGTCATAATTCTCGATTTTTTTTAACTATCATTATTATTATCATTATAATTATTATTATTCTAATTATTTTCGTGTATTATTATTCACTAAATTCTCTGATTTTTGAAGAATAATTTTTTTTTTTGCAATTATTGAATTCAATGTGTCAATGTCGAAATATATTTCGTAGTCCTTAAATCACTTACAAAATCGTAAAGGAAACACACACGTACATACATATACACACACAGACATACAAACATAGAGAGTGGAGCCGAAAAGGATATAGATAGTGAAATCGATAGATCACCACTTAAAGCTAATTAATATATCAAAACTAAGTGCCTACATTTACAAAATATCTTTAAAAGCGAAATAAATATATAATATATACATACATACACACATATACATATATATATACATATATAGGTACCTACATACATATATATATTATATCTATATAAATGTATTGTCAAATTATTGAATTATTCTAGGCATAAGATAAGAAAACATTAATCGAATAAATGTTGCTTCAAAAAATCGAATTTCGAACTGGGTTTGTTTTTAATTTATGGAGTTTCCTCACACCCACCCAATTAAAAACTTTATTATTTAGAAAAAGTGTTTTGAATGAAGATATCAAGATAAGATTTTGGTAAAAGAAACCAGCACAAGTTAATGCATAGATGGCTCATTAGAATTAAACAGAGTCAATATCTTATAACCTCGAAAGAATATGAATTTCTTCATAATATTTGGTTTAAATTCAAATAGTTTTATGCCTGTGAATAATTGGTTTAAGGGGACTTACCTGTATTCAAACTCCTATTGATCCGAGTCATTTTGTTGATTTCTTTTCGATGAGTTTTACATTATTTGATTTAGTTTTCCTTTAAGTTTGAACAGACCTGCAAAATAATTAAAATTAAAACCAATATCTAATTGAATGAAGAATAATGTTAGGCTAGAATTGGATTCATCTTAGGACCCCAAGTCCGCCAGCACATGAAAATCAGGCAACCGCTCCCGGGGTGCCCCCATCCCCATCCCCATGCGCCGGTATTAACAAACTGTTAAATTTAACAGAATGTTAAATAAAAAAAAAGACAACTTAACATTTTAAATACCAGTAATTTTTCAACAAAAAAAAAATCTGGTATTTTGCAATAATAGTGGGATTAATTGAACTTGAAAAATGCCCATAGAACATTTTTTCAAAAAGTAATTCTATTTTAATGAAATTATGAGGATAATTTGAATATTATGAGGAAATCAACATTCATTTGTTGGATTTTAATGGTAAATGAATGCGTTTTTTGATTGTATCACTCATTATCCATATGTTGAGCAACTGAACATGAATAACCCATTTGAAGGAGCCACAAATGCCTCTGATCGGGTGTGGAAATAACCAGGTCACCTTACCTTGAATATATAATTCAATATATTGTATACTACAAATGAAAGTAGTTATATATTGAACTGGTTTTGATTTAAAAAAAAATTTATGAGCTTTTTTAACTATCTCAAGATGAAGTACGGATTGCACAATTGTCCCGAATTGTGTTCCAACGAAGATGCAACGGAGGAGGAGACGAAAATTGAGAAAAGCGATGCGAAGGATTTCGAGAAGCTAGAGAAACAAGAGGAATTGCTTATGCATGATTTGTTCTACGCTTTGTCAGGTAATTCCTCAGTCTATATTAAGTCTGATGTCGAAATCGAACAGATTGTCCATCCCGGCGAAGTACGTTTCAAGATTGACAATGAATTTAGCAGTGATCAATGCGCCTTGGTCGAAGACATACTGCCAATGATTGCACATCATATCGTTGTCCAGCGATATGTTGACGAGACCAAGATGAATCCGAGAAGTGGACTTACTCATTTTGCGTTGGCCGAATTTTTGGGCGATGCCTTGCAAAAATATTATGATCAACAATTGAATCTCAAGACCGAACTGAATGAGAAGAAACTCAATTTGCAGAAGCTCGTTCAACAGATGAGTACCTGCTTGCCCACCATGGAGGTCTTCAGTAGAATTACGGTCAATGCGCGATATCTTAATTTAAATGGTGCTCAGCTGCTCAATTTGCTGGACGAACTCTATCATATGTACGATTCTTTCTCGAATTCGGAATTGAAAGAGCTTCTTCGCCAAATGGTAATGGATGTATCCAGTTTCTACATGTCATTGGTTCAACTCTGGACGCAAAAGGGCATCGTTCGTAGCTTCGAAGGAGACTTTTTCATTGAGGATATGGCTATGGATACGTATCCGTCCGACGACGTGTGTGAATTGCTAAGCCATCCGGAAGAATGTTGCGATTCCTATTGGAATCTGCGTTATCATCTCCATATGGAGCGTTTGCCCAATTTCCTTGAGAAACAGGCCATGATTATATATCTATCTGGAAAGTATCTGAATATACTGCGCCAATGTAATGTCGATATAACGCTGATGAATGTACCACTCACTTATGTACCCAATGGCTTGACCCACATTGAAATCATACAAAGCAGCTATGAGCTATCGGCTAGGAAGCTCAATGACTACCTGTCGAAGGAACATGTCCTAATCTCGCATCTGCGTAATCTTTGTTCCTTTTGTTTACTCCAAGATAGATTGTTCGCCCAGGATTTATTCGCGGCAATTCAAGTTGAGTTGCAGCTCAAGATCCCTCAATTGAAATTGGTAAAATTGCAGGGCCAGCTGTCCAAGGTTTTGCAATCATTTGGCGATCCCGTCCAGAATCTAATACACATCCAACTGAAGGAATGCAAAGTTGGAGCCAATGCAGGTGATCCACCAGACTATCGCTATCAGTATGGCTATGATGTGATATCCTTACACTATGAAGCTAAATGGCCAATTAGTGTTGTATTAAACTCAGAGCGTTTGGAGCAGGTGCAAATCTTGCATCGAGTCCTTTTCTTTTTGCGCCATGTCCAATGCCAGTTGCAGAATCCAGATCCCAATGGCCGCACCCTTCCTGGCCGTAAACGTATGCTGAAAAGCATTCGGAGTCTAGACGAACACATGTCTGCGGATATCATTGGGCCGCGCTGGGATAAACTCCTTGAGACAGTGCTTGTTGACAATGTCACCATTGACGAAGTGCTCTCCGCATTCAAGCTCACTTTGGACCAGTGTGTGCAGCTATGTTTTCTTTCCGACATTACGTTTGTGCGCGACATATTCGACTTGGGACGCGTGTGCCTCATCTACTGTAGCTATGGCAGCAAAGAGTTCGCTAATATTAAATGGGTGAAGAAGTATGAAAAGGATTTCAATAGATTTATGCAACGTATTCAAAATTTAGTACGAAAGTTGGCCCAGTCAGGGAGCGGCAAGAGCAGCAAATCTAACAATATTCTTTTCGAATCCTGGAAGCAGTTGTTACAACGCCTGGACGGGGATTACGACAACGGAAAGTGTTTGGTTTAATGTTTAAGTTAAATTTTCTAAATATTTTGAAAACAAGTGTTGAATCATATTTTTTTCGTTGATATATTTTCTTTATACAAAATTAAATTAATTTCAATTACACATACTTACATATATGTGCATACTCCACACTATGTTTACGACACACCAAAAAGCCCCCAATAGCGGGCAATATATTTTTTGCGACGAATTGTTTACCGCGCGACGACTGCTTGTGATTCCCAACTGCTTATTCACTGCATGACGCTATAAATACGAAAGAATTTCTACGTTTAGTAAATTGAAATGAAGACATATTTACGACCCGAAATATCGTGTGGGCCCTTGCGCCATTTTTGGCAAAAGGGGACGTAATTCTGATTCAGTTAAAGGGAAAATGGAGGAGATTTTTTGTCTTTTTTTTATAAACACTGTTATTTGTATTGTATAAAAATATAAACCTCTCTTTCTGGATAATTTAATTTAGCCGCCATGCAGCGTGGATATAAACAAGACATTATCATTTTGCTGCAGCTCATACTCCAGACCGCCCTGAATGTAGAAGATTAACATTAGAAAAGCTACCTGGGGATATCCTATAGGGAACTTACCAGCAACTCCCAGTCGGTGTCGTTAATTAAGACCAAGATGCCGGGTCGCCTGAAAATATTAAGAAAAAAACAATAAAAAATGCGCCACATAATTTCTGTGGAAATTCTCAGTCACTTACACAGTGTCACCCTGTATGAAGAGTTCGGGACTTCTTGTCAATATATTGGTATGCATCCATTTGAGCAAACTGCCAATGGTCCCTAGAATTTTAGAACACTTGATAGGAATCTATTGAATAATGCGTTAGGTGACTTACATTTTTGTGTGCCATCTAATAAGATTTGTCGGCGTTTAATGTTGCCAAATAGCAGTTCCGCGCCAGCGCTATGGAAATTAAGTTAGTTCTCATAAATAAAGTTAGTTCACAATTATCCATTATCAATATACCTGAGCTCTAATATTAACTTTAAATCGTCAGCCATGGGTTGACTTAGTACTCTTTTTATAATTCCTTTCCCACGTTTTGTTTTGGTTTTTATACTATTGTGCTTGTTGTTTTAGTGATGGACTAGAATGCTTCTAGCTATCTTCGACCCCGGTATTTTCATTTCAAACCAGATGGCGCTAGTGCTGATCAAGTTGCCGCTAGATGGCGCTAGTGCTGATCAAGTTGCCGCTAGATGGCGCAAGTGCTCATCAAGTTGCCGCTAGATGACGCGAGGGTTCATCAAGTTGCCGCTAGATGGCGCAAGTGCTCATCAAGTTGCCGCTAGATGGCGCGAGGGTTCATCAAGTTGCCGCTAGATGGCGCTTGACGTCAGCAATTTCCCACTATTTAATGTATTCGGTATTTTTCAACCACTATTAAATGTATTTGGTATTTTTTAAACCAGATGGCAACAATGTGTAAATAAAAACTTGACAGCCCTAACAGCTGTTTGTCTGTAGCCACAAAAAAAAGAATTGTTAAACTTAACTTCAATTTTTTTTTGTTTTTAAGTTTGGGGCTAAACTAACATGGCTAGAATAGTCAAAGCGGTAAGTCCTCAGACCACGAACTGTAAAAAAAATTAGGACTGTGATCTAAATATGCCACGCGTCCGTAAGGTCTAATTGAGCATTTCTATTGATATTATGTCATCGCCTCCTGCCAACAGTCTACAGGTCTGACCGGTCTGGCTGTGTCCAGCAATCCCCATCACACACTTAGTGCCCTATATGGGAAGATTCTGCGTGCCGTTGCTAAAATGCCTCAGGAAGCCGCCTATCGCAAAAACACGGAAATTTTGGTGAAGCAGCGTGCCGATGCAGTGGCTAAAGTAAATACCAACACACAATCCTATCTAGCTTCTGAGTTTATCTGGATCTTTATTTACAGAACAAGGACGTTGTTGCGTTGGAGAAGGCAGTCGGTTGTGGCCAGGTGGAGGAGCTCATTGTTCAGGCCGAAAATGAATTAGTTTTGGCACGAAAAATGCTTGGATGGAAGCCCTGGGAGAAACTCGTTCAACCAGCTCCCGCTAAGCAATGGGATTGGCCACCAGCTCAGATTCTTGAGCCCAAAGTCTAGACTTTAATTCATCATCCTTGATCCGATTAATATATAAAATAAACATGATGCTAGTTCGCAGTTGAATATGTTGCAAATGCAAATCAATTCGCAATAAAAATTCAAAAAAAAAAAAAAACATTGATGAAAAAACAAATCAAAATGATTGGCCCTAACTGATAAGAGGAAAAATTTGTAAATGAGACAAAGCACAGAAGATTAAATATTTCCACTCAACAATATATAGACTTAAAATCACTTGGCTTATCTCAGCAGTTGATTCCTAACATGCGTGAGCTTCAGTCAATAATGTTGGCGGTGATGATGCTGCTGCTGGCACAAATCTTCGCCATAGGCTTTGTGTCATCCGCTCCACTGGCATCAGTTTCGGTAGACCAGCCCCATCGTGAACGACGTCAAATCGATTTAACTGTCTCCGCCGAACACGATGATAAGGATGATGAAACGGAACTGGCCTTGGAGGCCATAGCTGGACTCTGGAGTAGTGCCGATAGTCGTACCAAAATTGATGGTTCCGCTCGTGTAGTTCATCGAACAAATGCCATGCAAACTGGTACGGGTAACACTAGCTATACGGCCCGGTTGCATTTGCATCATGATTACAAATCCAATGCGTAGGTTCTAACCAGGATTGGCGTCTGGGAGTGCGTGTCACATTCGATTAAGACAGACACATAAAGAGAGGGATGTTTAGGGATACCAGACAGGAAGGTTTTCTAAGACGGGAACGGGTGCGCAATGCTCCTTTGCGTGATAAAGGCGAACAACAAGAACAAATAACTTGCTCCATCCCGGACTTGATAACATTTTTGACCTTCTTCTACCAACTAAAATAAAAGCAAAAAATAAAATATTTGTAAATCCAAGACAATAAACCAATTGGCCGAACTTTTTATACTCTTTCCGATTTAAATATATGATTGACCTAAAAGTGCTAAATTTGATGAAAATATTTGTAGCAGCAGGTGTTTCTATTGTTTCAGCGATCAAAGTTTGGATATAAAGTTTGGAGACCCAAGATGAACTCAATTGTAGAGCAACATGAATACTTTTATCCTTTTGGTGAAAGGGTATAAAGAACAACCCAAAAGCTGTTTGTTTTATTGATTCCATATTTCTGTTATCGCAACAACATTTAGCTTAAAATTACAACAACAAATTTGCCTAACGAAAAGCTGTTGGGTGGTGGGGGTGTCAAGGATTGGGTGGAAAGAGGGATATAAATTATAGACAGACTAAGTATTAAATGCCATTTAGATTATTAATTAGTATATAATATCATTGCACCAAAACAATGTTAGCCAATTCGCTAATTGAGGCCAACACGCACACCTTCTGCCTCTTGTTGTTTCAGCTCTTGGACAACAAAATCGCGAAACTCCGTGTAGGCCACATCGATGTCCACATTGTTGATGATCTTGTGAAAATGTCCAGGCGCTAGGCCATAGTCAATTTCTACTTGGGCGGCATCCAAGCGTTTGCGTAATGTCTCCTCCGTCTCGGAGCCGCGTAGGCGTAAACGTCGTTCCAGCTCCTTGATGGTTGGTGGGTTATTAAAGACCAGTATGGGATTGAGATCGGTTTTACGAATCTGCTCGACACCCTTCTGCTCAATGTCCAATATGCAGACACGTCCCTGATTTTGGATTTCTCGTACAGCCGCCTTACTAGTGCCGTACATATTCCCGGAGAACTCGGCCGTCTCAATGAACTCATCGTTGGCAATAGCTATCTCCATTTCTGGACGCTCCACGAAATAGTAATGGACACCATGCTCTTCACCTTCACGTGGCTTGCGTGTCGTATGTGATATGCTGAAGCCAAATGTTGTCGGATATTCGGCAAAAAGACGTTTGAGCAGCGTGCTCTTACCGGAACCGGAGGGGCCGCACAAAACCAGAGGGCGGGGACCATGCGACATTATTCTGCTACTACTAGTGCTGCTGCTGGTGCTACTGCTGAGAGCGCGATTTACAATGAACAGAAAGCTAATCATGTTGCCGCTTTTTATTTTATTTATTGCAATGCACCAATACCAATACACGACATCAATTTTTGGCCAAAAAAACGTAAATTTACTTGGCTATAATTAAATAAACGAGCGTGAGCGTAAGCGTGCTTGCGTGAGTTGTATTTATTTATGTATGAGTGTATGTGTGTTGTTGATGGAGGCATTTACCCAGCAGACATTTTTAATCTCCAACGCATATCCCAATTTATAAGTCGACCGACGAGGCGTTGCCTGGATTTAGCCCTGTATATATTAAGACTAGACTGCTTTGAAGGCAATAAAAAAAGAGAATCCTTGCATAAATACGGTTTCTTGAGGTAATTAATAATGCCACTAGTAGGCTTGTATCAACAAGAGTTAAATTGATACTCAATAATTTCCAGTAGCTTTCACAGCTATCATAAAAATGTTTGCTGGTCTCCGTGCGTATGTACTTGTGAATGTGCATACTTCACAGCACTCCAGTTAATCGATAGCTTATCGATTCTAAAGGAAGGCACCCATTTACTAATCGAGTTTAAAATTAAAAAACCACAAGTGCATTGGTTTAAAAACTGTTTATAATATTCTTAGACTGTTGTTTTACATTTAGCATAGAATTTAATTTCAAACACACATACACACTGAAACTGATGCTGTTCTTTTGTTATTACTGTTGTTGTTATCGAATGAATTACAATTCTTTGCTTAAAATAATTAATGGATTCTTTTAATTTTTTTTTTTTTTTTATTTTGATCACATTTTGATTTCGCATGCCCAAAGTGAATTTGGTTTGTTGTTTTCTTTTTCTTTTCTCTTTTATTTATTTGTTAGTGCCAAATGTTTCGCCTGAATAATGGTTAGTTAATTTAACCCCTAACTATTGACCCAGTCCCAAAAAGTAGATGCCTTACATTTTCTTTTAAATTCAAAATATAAATATATTGTATGGTTTGCGTCCATCATCATTATTTTATCGTCGTCGTCATCTAACTGCACGATCTAGTCAATGTTTTCCGTTTCCTACACATATATGTATATATAGATACTATTATTCAGTCAATATTATATATATTTCATTTCTACTCTTGGATCATCGGAAGAGCTGCTCTAGTATGTAAAGAACGTTCGGGAACTTTTGGAGTCTTTTCTTGCATTTTAATGGAAATAGATAGGAAGTTAGAGGAGGAGTATTGTTTGAAGAATACGTTCAATCTTGTGTTTTTTTTTTGTTTTCCTTTGCATAATGTTATATTTGTACAGTACATAAACATTATCTAAATATGATCTTTTAGCTTTTAAGAGTGTTTTCGATGTATGTATGACAAGGGAATTTTTATGTTTCTCTTCGTTTTGGACATATTTTGGGAATTGAATTTTAGTTTGGATTACGTATGCACTATGTATATAGGTATAATAATTGGATTTCAATTTCAATCCCGATACCGATTCGGTTTCTAATGTCGTTTCTGTTTTGGTGATTGTAAGAGGTATCCATCAACTAAATAACAGTTACTTAACATGGTTGTCGATAAGGCAAATAATGATTATGTGTGGATGAGTGTTGGCTGGGCAATGCAAAAAGTTTTGTGGTATTGTTTATTTGATTGTTTGTTGTATTGTTTGTCTGCAATTTATTAGGCCCTAAAAATTTGTATACAACTAAAAAACTATGAAATAAGCTTAAAAATTCTTTAAAAAATATGTTTAATATGTATATATACGTTTATATATTTGAATGTATGTATATACATATATATATATATATAAATATAAATATATATATATGGTCATACTACAAATGAAATCAAGTTTTCGGCAAAATTAATCAATCAATGGGTATCACTTTCGCAGTGTTATACAATACTAAAAAGTTAACAATTACAAAAAAGTTTCGTTTTCCATTTCTTTGTGAGGAAAATTGTGGTGGTGGGAGGGAGGGAGGAAGGAGAAATGGTTGCGCCCCTAAAAAAACGGGGCATTCCTCTTACGGGCTACAATGATTATTACAATATATAGTTATATATATATTTATATCTTCAATTACTAGGAGCTTCAAAAATTCTTCTTCACTTTCATTGCATTATCATTTATTTACTTATCATGTTCTTCTTGATTTCCATGTAAAAAGTTTAAAAATTAAAATTAAGTGAGAAAAAAAAATTGGGGGGAGGGGTAAACTGCTAACAACAATTTTTTTAAGGGGGCTTCTTGTTCTGTTCATTTGTTTTCTTTTTTTTTTTTTTTTGTATAATTAAGCATAATTTATAATTAAATTGTATGTAATTATTGTTTACATTAAGTATAATTAATAATTACGTGTATATTTGATGTTGGTTTTGTTGTTGTTACTATTGTTTAAATTGTAAAATTACCTAATCAAGAAAAACCATAAAATAAAGTTGCTGTTGTTGCTATTTCTGCTGTGTTGGATCGATTAGTTTGGCCGTCTCTAATTTGCCAGTCCGTCTGCATTTAATTTAACCTTAGGCCTTCCAATTGTTCTGACGACTTCCACTCGATCCACTCGGCTGCTGTGGCGGAATCATCTCTAGCAGATATTGACGTTGCAGCTCAGCAGCCCGTTGTATATCCGCCAAATTGGTGGCATTACTCGAGTTCTTCGATGAGCCGGACGAAGAGCTGCTCTTTTTGTTGTTATTGTTGAAAGCTATAAAAATGTGAAATTGAAATCAAACCGTTTACAAAGTGAAAGAAATCTCAATTGCAATTAAAAACAACAAAATTACAACATGGACAACAAATTGTAATTCTTAGCTGTTTAGTTTACTCACCTGCCACTTGGGCCGCCTGTGCCATGGCCACCTGATAGGAATACAAAAGAGGTGCAAATTGCATCATATGTTGCGGACTGGCTCCCAGACCCTGTCCCAGAGCTGAGAAAGAGAAGAGGAGATTATATTTGAGAATACATCTTGTCTGTAATGGATGATAGCAATTTGTACCTCTAAATAACTGCTGTTGGAACGCTTGCATGGCAGCTGCAGTAGCTGCTGGGGAGGAATTCCCTAGAGCTGCTGCCGAATTGTTGGCTGCCGATGAGGAGGCACCAAAGTTACCCAAACCCCCGAGTGCCGCCAGATTGCCCAGTTGGCTGAGATTACCCAGACTAGCCAAACTGTTAATATTCAGGCCACCCATGCCGCCCAAAGCACTGAGATGAGCAGCCGCTGCCAGCGTGGCTGCCGAATAGTTTTGAGCCTGCTGTTGCTGTTGATCGCGTTGTTGTTGCTGCTGTTGCTGTTGTTGCTGTTGGTGATGGTCGTGGCGGTCATTGCGCGACGAACGCGATGATGTGGGTGTCGCTGGCTCATGATGATGCGCTGCCGTTGGTCCTGGACTGAGTATGCCAGCCTGTTGGGCAGCAATGGCTGCAGCTGCGGCTGTGGCAGCGGCCCGTGAAGAACGCGATGACGCACTGGACGGCGGCGGTGTTGGCTGGCTTTGCGGTGGCGGCGGTGTTGGACGTGGAGCTGGCGTTGGTGTCTGACATTTGGTTGGTATTACAGTAACTGAGGGCGGCAGATTGACCAAAGCAGCCGCTGCTGAAGCATGCGTGGCCTGCAATTGCTCACGTTCGCGCTGCAGAGCCTGCTGATGCTGTTGATGCTGCTGATGCTGTTGATGTTGCTGATGTTGTTGATGTTGCTGATGCTGCTGATGTTGATGTTGCTGATGTTGCTGATGTTGTTGCTGCTGCTGTGAAGATGACGACGAGGAAGAGGCCGCATTCGAGATGCTAGTAGCCGACACTGTGACCGCACTGTTAGACGCACTGTGCGTCTCCACTGGCGAAGGTGTGCTCTGGCTGGCCAAACGCTGTTCGATCTCCTGCTCTTGCTGCAGAGCCTTGACAAAAGCCTGCTTCAGTCGATTGGTATGCTCCGCCTTCAAAGCCTTTTTCACATTTGAGGTGACACACTGCTCACAAATGACCTTAGGATCCTTGTTGGCTATAAAAAGAAAAGGAAACATTAATAATTAACGTCACCATTTCTTAGATTCTTTGGAAGTAGTACTTACTCTGCTTCTCCCATTTCCAGACGGGTGTAAAGTCAATTTTGCATTGGGCACATCGGAATGGAGCGGCCACAGCATTCGCCTTCTTGTTAACAGTGAGATAATCCACGACAGTCTCCAGTCCCAGTAAATAGACGAAATCTGTATTGCTGGGATTGGGTATAAAGTGCATCTCTGGTGGCGGTGGTTTCGGTGGAGGAATCTAGAAAATAAAACATTTAAGAATATACACAATTCTTTTCTCTCTTTGTTTCTCTATGCTACCTGTAGCAAAGTCTTTTCCAGTTGCTTGCGCAAAGCCATTTTAGCAGCTGCTTGACGTTGAGCCGGTGTCTGGGCATCATCGCGTGGTGTTGAACGATCATTCTACACAAGAATCAAATAGATAAATAGAACACAACTATAGTGAGTGCTGAAGCTAGAATATAAATCCAATTCGGAGGTAAATTCTATATACGCTTGCAAATAACCAAAAGCTAGTGAAATTAAATAAACTTTTATTATTAAAAAATGTATTAATTTCAAGTAACTAATAGCGGTTTGCAAAGGGGATACAAAAAATTTCCCAATTACTTACTTTCAGGTCGTTGAGCTGATGATTTTGATGCGTTTGATTCATGGGCGGAGCCGGTGTTATGGAAACAGAATTGCTTATGGTCCCAGGTACCTTCGAATTATCCGAAATATTAGGCTGCATGTTTTTTGTTTTTTTTTTTTGTTTAAATTCGGGTTTTCAATAGGATAGCGTAAATACAAGTGCAGCAGAGGTAGAATGATAAAATGTTGCGTTTAGTATATTCGATTAGTTTTGTTACAAATGAAAATACGACAGAAGAAACTTATACAGACGTTGACACAGTTACATATATTGAATAAAAACAATTTCCCTATTTAACTTTATTTGATTTTTCCGACTTGACAACTGTCAAGTCAATTTAACTAAATTCAGTGGCATTTAGAGAGCATTAAATAGCGAAATGACAGAAGGGGGAGTAGAGTAAAAATAATCAAAATGATCTTAAAGAGCCTACTTATGTTGTGGAGAAAATGCAATTTCTATTGGAATTCAAATTATTGGAAACCAATCAATTAACTCAAAGCTTATGCTTGTGGAATTTCAAGTTTGAATCTACATAGTTAGTTCTTACTGATTAGCTTAGCAAGTGTTGGAAAGAGTAATAATATACATCTATCGATTATCCTAAAGTTATAAAAATTATTTCCTATAGTGTCTAGCCTCCTAGTAGTTGTTAGTTGTTGATTGGTAGTCTTAGATGTTAGTGTTAAAGTGTTTATTTGTTGGTTGGTAAGCGTGAGTTTTTTTTTGTTTTGTGTTTTCTCATTAAGTATGTATGTAGGTATGTTTTCTCATTAATGGTTGGTGCTTTATTAAACAAAACAAAAACATAAGTGAATGTAGGTAGTATATATTATATAAAGGGGGAAAAAAAACTCGGCGCTTACGGCAACGATTACATTACAATAACTCACATTGCGTGCTTTCAGACTGGAAGGCGGCGCCGATGTTGGTGTTATGGTCACCGACGGCGTTATGGTGAGATTCGGCAGATTGGTGCGTGGCGGCAACGCGCTCGATCGATGCGACGATGATGTGGCGGGCGTTATAGTGGTACCGGCGGCTAGCGTTGCTCCCGCTGGCAGCGAGGATCTTGGTGGCGGGAGTATCGAATTGCTGTTAATGCTATTGCGCTGAGAGGAGCCAATGCCGATGCCAATGCCGACACCTGCGCCGCTCAAAGCTGCTGCTGCTGCAGCAATTGCCGAGGCAGTCGCCGCTGAAGCTGAACTGGAACTGCCAGTCCGGCTATTTGTGGCACTAAATTAAATAAATGACATTAATAAGGGTAAGTGATAAACTAAAGAAGGGAGAGGAGATTCACTTACCTAATGCTAACGGCAGCTGCACTGCTGCCCAAACTACTACGTCCTTTACTATGAGCTGGCAGCGGCAATGCCGATGTTGGGGTCACACTCAATGATCCCTTCGACGTGAGGGCAGCGGGTATGGCAGCCAGCGGATTATTTGGAGATACACTAGTCGGCGTGACCACAAGATTCTCCTTCATCACCTGCTGTGATTGTTTCAGCTTTTTGAGCAGCATTAGTTTCGTTTCCTCGTTACGAAGATCCTGACGCAATTTCCGTAAACTTTTCTCACGTTCTTTGAGCTCCGCATGGGACAACTCTTTGATCGGCACATAAGGCGGCATCTCCTCATCATCCGTTTCCGAATCAATATTCCCATTTTGTTGACGTCCGTTTGTTCTGGCTGGTAGTAAGACAATATCTGGAGCCTCTGCATAGGATTTGGGTTCGGTACGTGGTCGTAAAACACGTCGCTGGACTTTATTCTCATCGGGTGCGCTTACGGGAGCAGCAGCCATGGTAGAAGCGTTTGGGCCATCTGACACGGTGACATTTCCGCTGCTATGACTATTGCTGTTTGTGTTGTTGCTGCTATTGTTGTTGTTACTGCTACCTGTAGTGGTAGTGGTTGCGGTAGTGGAGGTACCATTTCCAGTGGTGCTTGTGGTTGAAGAGCTGGAGGTGGAGAAGGACACTAAGCTGGCAGTTGCTGTCGCTGCCGCTGCTGATGGAGGTGGTGGTGCAGGCGTTATGGTCAATCCTGCATTGTTGGCTGTCAACGCACGCAAATCCCGATTACTTAGCGTTGCACTTGTGGTTGACGTCGTCGGCGTTGTCGTTGTCGCAGACGCAGTCGCTGCCGTTGTTCCTGTTGTTGTTGACGTCGTTGTTGGTGGTGGTGCCGGTGTTATGGTTAACGCCGGATCACGGCCAGAACCCAAACTCAAGTCGACTACATCGTCGACCTCCATTTTGGCCATTTTCGCTCGTCGCGTCGTCGTGATTTCGTATATTGGATAACTGGAAGAAAGAGAACAAATTAGAAAATAACCAAGCACGCAAAATAAAAAAGAACCGGCGGATGGGTTAAATAGGGGAGCACAGTTCACAGTTTAGTAGAGCTAAGGGTTGAAGATGAAGGAAAATTTTTGTTTTTTTTTCTTTCCGTTTTGCTGAAACCGGAAGTCAGACAGGGACTGTCTGGTAACTGCATTGTCGCATGGTAACCCCTAACAGCAGTTTGGTCCTACACTTTAAGCAAGTTATTATTTTTACACTGGTCGTGGTCGTTCCCGCTCTTTTTTTTTATTTCCGTGTAACCATATATGTATGTATGTAATAGAGATATCCTGATTCACTAATTTTGGGTAAAATGATAGCCCACAAAAAAAATAGACCCACCTCACTCAGTGGGAAATTAAAATTTGAGAAACTAAATGTTGATTGACCGATAAGCTCGGCAATAGTAGGAAGGCCTAGGTCTCGATGGATAACCGAATTGCGGACATACCAGTCAGCTCCAGTGATGCGACGGAGCGCCTTATTCTGCATGGTCGGGACTTTTTTAATGGAAGTTGCGGATGCTGAACCCCAGAGTGGAAGAGCGTACGCAAAGGTAGGTACGACAATCGCAGAGTATACTCTTACTTTGCTTGCTAGTGACAGTTTGCGACAGCCTCGAAGCATCCAGTCAAGAGTTTGGAGTTTCCTGGAGCACTTTGAGACAGTTTTCTGGATATGTTTTTTCCAATTAAGCTGTGTCGTCAGCATATGTTGGAATCATCATCTTGTTGCCAGAAGACTCTGGGGGAGATGGCATATCACTTGTGAAGACTGTGTAGAGGACGGGGCCTAGGACGCTACCTTGTGGAACTCCAGCATGGACGAGGTCGCTTCTCTGATGACCACGTTAAATGTACGATCTCGGAGATAGGAAGCAATTAGATCAAAGCACGGTGCAGGTAATGTTCTTCGTATCTTCTGTCGTGCTATCCCCTGAAGCCAAATTGATGATTTGGAATGGCTTCTTGGCTGCCCAATTGAGCCAGTACTCGTCCAAGAAGAATTCTTTCGAAAACTTTGGAGAGTACAGGCAGCAGGCTAATTGGCCAGTATGAGCCAATTTCATTCACGGGCTTGCCAGGTTCGGGGATCATCACAATCACAGCACGTTTCCAAATAGATGGAAAGTGCCGGATGCGAAGAACGGCGTTACAAAGGGCAACGAAAAATTCAATTGCATTTTCGGGTAGAGCTTTGATTACTTTTCCGTCAATGAGATCGTGCCCTGGAGCTTTTTTGTATTTAACGAGTCTGATCTGCTCCATAACCTCTGCTTTTGTGCAGCTAAGGGTGGATGCATACACAATGTATGTATGTATTTGTTTTGAACATTCTCCCAAACTATGATTGATATCTCATAATTTGACTCAAAAGATGGAAACGATATTTGGGTTCACACTAAAGGGAAAGCTACACTAAATCGAAAATCATTGCGGTTGTGTTGGCAGTTATGCATGTAGTATATGTACATATGTATGGATATAACATACATATCCATCCATCCATCCATCTGCATACATACTTTGTATACAGTTTGTGTATGTGTTGTCTAAGACTGTGACTTCTATCCACAAGCAAGTCACGTTTTTTCATTTTAGCAAATTTTCGAAAGAAGAAAAATTTACATGAAAAAAACAACAAAGTGAACAACAGCAGTGCGAAGAAAGGTTGTTAGGGGGAGGTTGGAAAGAGAGAGATATACATACATATGTATATGTAGGTATATGCATACAGATACATAAATATGTATGTATTTATGTAGGTATATGGAGAAAGAGTGAGTAAGTAAATGGTGTAGGGGGGTGGACAGGGGTCATGCAAATCAGCAGTAAATGTTTTTAGTAGAAGGAGCGCAGAACTAACACACAGCAGCCCACAGAACGCACACACACACAATAAAAGAGAGCCACCAGCCAGCCAGCCACCACACAAGACACGTGAGAGTGAGAGGTGAATAAACTTTTCAGAGGCAACTTAACTGCAACAACAACAATGCACCTGCTCAGCCGCCTTTTAAATGTGGGCAGCAAACTGGCCAGAGAGGCGAAGGGAAGTTGTAGTCAATAAAAAGCATTTAACAAGCCAGCGCGCGGTAACAACAACAAGAAAGCACAAACAATAACTGTCCAATTAAAATGATATAAATGCAAACGGGTGGCAACGCTGAAAGCGCAATGGAAAAAGAAGACCGAGGCAAAAAAGAAAATGTATGTTGTGGCACAGAAGAAAAGCGCATCAAATAGCATTTATAATTGTTAAGTAGCGGCAACAATAACAACAGCAGCAAAACGAAGAAAAATGCGAACAAGTTCATATTGTTATTGCTGTTTGTTGTCCCCAATGTGCTGTAAATTAACTCGCTTTGAAAGCTGGCACACGTACACGCACATATGTATGTATGTACATGTATGTATACTCATGGAGTGAGGCTTACTCGTTGGTTTTTTTTTATTATTATTTTTTTCTTCTGCTTCTCCCCCTTTTAAACGGCTGTCGTCGGAGTCTCGTTACTTTCGACACTTGTGTCGTCATCAGATTGCGCGCTACGTTAACAGAACAGCATGCTGCTGCTGCTTGTCGCCTCTGCCTTGGCTCTTTTACTATCACACGCTTGCACAGTGGAATGTCGTCCAGCCAATTGGATAACAATTTTTTGTTTACTTAAGATATTATAGCATTTATGCTAATCGTTCGTTAACAGTTAAACAATTACAAATGTGGTTAAAAATAGCCATACAAACAACAAATATTTGATTTGATAAAAATGAAACCGAAAAATCATATCTACATTTGTATTTGATATTTAATTGGAGTGTAATATGTATATGTACGTACATATGCATGTATGTATGTATGTACATATGTATACAAAAAATCTCCCTTTTACTACCAAATTAATGTACATATGTATATGTATGTAACTTGTTTTTATAATTTTCGGCTATTTATTGGTGTCCGATTGTTTCCCATCATAATATCTCAAACTTTGCTCCACTATGCTTGATTTGCTATTGTGTGTGTTCGAGAGGTCTTTTTGTGTGCGTGCGTTGATAATTGTCAGTTTTTTTTCTTGTTAAAATGATACAAAACATTTGAAAAATTGTATAAATGCTTTTTAATGCATAAATATGTATAGGAATCATGAACAACAATAACGATAAAAAGCCGGTGGGCAGGTCGGTCACACTACATTTGTGTTTGCCCTGCCCCCTGCCCTCTTTTCACGCCTTCATCCAAACACACTTTGTCATCGTTGGCCGTGAAATAAAAGTTTTATCGATTAATTGCGCTGAATGACGACTGCAGCGACGTTGACGGCACTCATGTTCGCCATTCGGCTTTTCATAAGTATGGGGACTCTGGGCGGGGGTTTTTGGGGGCGGGGTAATCGTGAAAAGAAGGGAAGCAATAATTGTGTTTAATAGTGCGCTAAATGTATTTCAATTAGCATTCAAAGCTTTTAGGGTTTAGTATTTGTTGTTGGTTTTGTGTGTCAAATGGAGTGACGTGTGATGGCTATAGGGGGGTGGGGGTAAAGTCAAAGGTCAGGTCAAGCCTACTCCTTTTTACTCTATACTAGGAGGAATAAGTTACATCTCAAGCGAATATAAAAAAGATGACGACAACGCAAAAAAAAAAATGCAAAGAAATAAGGTTAAATCAAAAGTACAGTTGTGTACATAGCGCGGCGAGCAGCAGCAGGAAAAACAACAACAACAACAGCCGCAGCAACAACAACACAAACAAAAGCGAAGAGCCGCCGCAGCAACAACAGCAAAGCAAAAATGTGTTTGAGTGTGGCGACGGCGACGACGACGATGGTGAGAGCAAAAGAGAGCAGAAAGACAGACTAACAGAGAGAGAAAGAGAGAGAGTGAGTGAGTAAGAGACAGAGGGAGAGAGAGAGCGAGTGAGAGAGAGCACGTCGCACATACGCGACAACAACAAAACTGAGACTATGGAGAGATGACTAAAAAGGAGAGGAAAGAAGAGTGAAGAGTAGAGCACGGGCAGCTGCGGCTGCGACAGTTAACAGACCCCAAAATGGGTTTGGGGTGGTTGGGGGTGCTGCTGTCTGGCCACCCATCCACCCACACACAACAACAACACCCAACCTAGCATCCTCAACCCCCTTTTAATAACCTTTAACACCAAACCACCAAGAAATAATCTTTCATCATCGATTTGCATATTAGTTAGAGACCACCGAGATTCACCTTCTGCCCTTCACTCCTCTTAGTCGACAGTGCACCCACACACATTGTTTTTTTATTTCTTTAATACCCAAATTTAATTTCAATAAAATGCAAGGCAGAAACAACAACCAAGAAAAAAGTAAAGAATTATCAAAACAAGTCGCAGCTCAGCAAACAAACAAACATACAACTTCGACATTATAAGAAATGCGCATATCTTATGGCTATGCCCATTGTACATAAGTCAGCCACCACGCGGGGAGGGTAAGGGGAGGGAGAGAGTAGAGGTGGTCTGTCTTTCCCCCTGCTGCTGCTGCTGCTGCCCATGCCCCATTCTAGCCAGCCAGCCTGACTGACTGGTGTGTGAGTAGAGAGACAGAGAAAGAGAGAAAGAATGAGTGTCTGAGTAAGAAGAGAGCGAGTAAAAGAGAGCGCACGACTTGTTATATATATGTATGTACATACATACACACATACATATATAGGTATCTTGTATATAGAGAAGTATATACATTAATACATATATGGTATGTATGTATCACCCAAACCCCAAAAACCCATTTGAAATGCCTTCTACCCCCACCACACACAACGCCACCCCCACAACCCAACCACCCACCCAACCAAACACTACTCCATTTGGGATTGTTGTGGGAGGTTCTGCGGTGCAGCAAGTTGGGCGTTCGGGTCTGTGCAGGATGATGCAGGCTAAAGGGGGCGTGGTAATATTGGAAATGGGAAAGATGATGGATGATAAGGGCAGTCGTTTGGGCGGGGGTGAAGTGGTAGCTTTTCACAATGCAATTCTAAGCCTTGTGACAATACAACACACAAAAGAGTTTTGCATCATTTGCAACTAAATATGAAAAATTGTATTTCAATGACATCATACAACGCAACGAAAACTACACATTTTTGATGACAAGCAGCACTAGCCGCCGAGTGCCTCTCTGGATGGATGAAATAGAGATTCTACCTCTTGTATTTAAAATCTAAGAAAATGCATGTAAAATACAATCCTTGCGGACTTGAGACTTTAAGAAATCATTTGTAACAATTTTTTTTTGTGGAACAACATATATTTTAGCAGCATCATCACCAGGTTGACATATCTGACTTGAATCACTACACCTATCGCTTAATTACACTTCTATTCCAGTGTTTGAGCAAGGCCACAAGACCCCCCCATGCAGTTATATACCCAAAAAGGCTACAATAGAAGAGTTCTCGCGATGAGAAAATGCGCTACACATTATGGTATACCGATTTGAAGTAGATCACAAAAGGTACTTTCTTAACTCCCTCATCTCCTTATCGGAAGTGTCTAAGGATAGACATCTAAGGGTCATATAAAATACTATAGCAATCCATTAAAATGTGGAAATCGGATTTTTGTCATATTTGGTTTATAGCTGATTTTGAACGTAGTCATCACTTCGGCTTCTCATTCTCCTTTTCCCACCTTTTCTTCCGCCCTCTACCACATATTTCTTTGTAATTTGGCAAGTGGCAAGGAAAGGAGACAACTAAGTAGTAAGTGTCATCTATTCTACAGCTGTTTTTCGTTCAGCTTCTGATGCTTCTTGTGTTCTATTTCTTCTTCTTTGGCTAGCGTTTTCTCTTTTTTCTTTTGTTTTTCATTCTGTTTTGACCAGCAGCGGCGAGCCAGTTAGCCAAGCCCAAGCAGTGTTGTTGCCAACTAAATAAATACATACATAAGAGAGATGAGTATATGTATGTACATATGTGCTACCTCCTAACCTAAGCATAGCAACAACAATACAAGACCAGCTAAAAATTAATGACTTTCAAAAACAGGTTCCCCCCTCTCTTGTCGATGTTGTTGGTGGTGGTGGTACTGCTGCCGCCGCTGCTTCTGTTACCACAGCAAAGTAAAATTACAAATGAAATAATATGATGTTAACACTACATATATTAGACTACAACAAATGTAAGCTCTTAATTCCATTCCACATTAGTTCAATTTACAATTCTAAAAAAATAGCAAATAGCTAAAATATATAACTTTTTAGCCAAAAATGCATGGGGGGGATAATAGCAGAATCCATCAACTAGAAATTGAAGTCACAATTAGCTTAACGACACATCTATCGGGATCATTTTGCATCTGGACATATGCATCTGGCGCATGGTCACTGGCAAATGATCCGAATACGATTATGTGCATATTATTTTCTTGGGATCTGATATCAATTTCTAAACATAAGTACATTAAACGCTTTCTGAAGGTCGAAAATACCACTAAGATTTGGATAGAGGATTCTCGATTGAATTTGCTGGTTTAAATCTGCATTTATGAAAAGGCAATTAGTAAATGGTTATTTTGTCCATTTATATATGTGCATATATGTATGTATATATTAGACATAACAAAATGGGGCGGATCAAAGGCATCGACAGGATCTTTCGGTTCATTGTAATGAATTATTTGAATTTAGCTCTTTTTGCTACACCCTTTATAGATGTACAGATTATTCGAGTTGTTAAACCTAGCGCGAAGTGGAGATAAAAACCTTTCCCTTACAGTTTCCGAATAGCACTATACTTGTCCCCTAACCCACTAGGACCCTTGGCTTCACCACACGCTCTCTTCTTATTTAACAAGAAAAATATGTGATACCTTAAATAGATCAAACCGATATAGAGAGTCGTAATCCACATTGGAATTCTGTGTGTTTGCGATTGATATGGGATTTTGCAAAATTCATGATTTTAAATGTAATACATATGTATACCCGCATGTATGTATGTATGTACATACCTATTATATATGTATTACATTTATACATATGTATGTATGTATGTACATAAGCATGAATGTACACATATACAAATGTATATTTAATGGCATAGTTCTTCTTGCCTGTTGTTGTTCCAAATTGCAGTTCTCAGTTGGCTCTTGCAAAGCTGTCGCCGACTTTGCGCTTCTGGGCTGCCCCTTTTGCCCCCCCCCTTCCTTCAACCCACAGGGCTCCGCCCCCTCTTTCTACTGTTGCTGGCCTGCCCTGTTTTGGCTCTTCCTCTTTTCTGGCTTCTCTCTTCTCTTTTTGTACTTCATTCATTCAACATCGTCTTTTGCCATTTGTTGTTGTATATAACAATCCATGTCTATCTGTATGTATGTATATAGCTCTCTGTGTATTTTCACTCGCACACCCAACAACATACACACACACATACATAGGCAGGCAATGGGTTCAACTTGTATATAAAACCAACCGACTCCGTATTGCTGCGCGCCGCTTCGGACGTCTCTGCTGCCAACCGTGCGTCTCCCTTTCCGTACGTATGCATATATATATACATATGTATACATATATATGCATGTGTGTGTGTGTGTATCAGAAAGGCCAGAAATCTATTTATTGCAATATCAGCACATACATATGTATGTATGTATGTGTATGTATGTATGTACATATAATATTTGGCATATTTTAAAACTTAAAAAACGTGCAAATTCTTAACTGTTTTATTATGGCTAACAACAACACCAATCCTTCCGCCTGCATTTTTTCAATTTGCTTTTTTGGAAAAATTCCACTTAATCAAGCAAATTACCAAAGCTTCGCTGTTGACGCTGACGTCGACAGCGTTGCCATTTGTTGGTTTGGGGCTTTTTTTCTTCTCATTTTCGGCTATTTTTAGTCGCTTTGCGATTTACCTTTTTTTGTGTGTTGTTGGCAAAACATCAAAAACAACAGCAAAACAGAAAAAAGAAGAAAAGAAAAGAAAAAACAAAAATTTAATGCTACATGAAAATGAGAAGCTCGCACGCGTTAAGAATAACCCTAAACAAAAAAAAAAACATAGCACGTAAAAAAGGTAAGGCAAAAAAAAAAAATAAAACCAGTTAGTCGATACTCACTCTCTCTCTCTTTTACACACACCTTTTATATATACATATGTATATACATATATGTATGTATATATGTACATACATAGGTATTTAAGACTCTGGGCGAAAGAAATTTCATTCCGAGACAAAAGATGAAAAATAAATACATGCATATGTATGTATGTATGTTCAATTCCAATGCCAACCACCCACCACCCCCGTCAACTTCATTAATACATTCATACATATATGTAATTGCAAAAACTATCGATCGCGTATATCGATATGCAGTGCGCTTATCAAAAGTACTTAGTCAATTGCCTCTCAACATGGTCAAACAACGACAACCCACATACACACACACACTCTCCCAAGCCAAATAAACTTTAGCCTTGAACTAAACACACACACACAAAAGGTTTTTCTTATATATATACATAAATACTAATTAAACATGAGTACAAGCATGTTATTCACATCTACATACATATGTATATTGGTATGTACTCGTATATACATACATAGATACATGTACGTACTTCTATGTGCAGTAATTGCATCTTAGCACGCATTTTTTGCCTGCTAGAAAAGGGAAAGAACGCTGAGCATTATTATTGTGTTACCCCCAAAAAGTGGCATGGTCAACGTACCTAAACGGATATAACCGATATACATATGTACCTATGTACATATGTATGTTTGTATATGTACATACGTATGTACATATATGAGGTAGAAATTCAGAACTAAAATGCATTTCGATCGAGTGGTATATTAAACTACCACTCAAGTATTTCGATAAAAAACTATCTTCTTCCTGCAGTACCTATTATTCTATCTATTTAACTATTTTTTTAGCGTGTGTACTTAGTTATTATTTTAAGTAGTAAATTATGAAGTTGACACAGCCTAGCTAAAACCTTTTTCCGAATAGTTACATATATATTTTTTTGTATATATATAATAGTTTAAGAGTGCTGTTCATATATACATGTTCATATATACACATATATGTACATACATAGTTGGACAAACTAACGATATTCACCAAAGTTCTACTTGGGATTAAGATAAGACTTACTCATTATTTTTTCAAGATATCAAACAAAAAATAAAATCAAGAACAACAATTAACATTTTATAAAAAAGAATATCAAATGAAATATATGTACATACAAATGTTTGAACATAAAAGTATATAAGTAAATACATACAAAAACCATGCTTAATCACAATACAGATATTTTATATACATATGTATATATTATATCTTATATATTTTTTATTTTCGATTATTGTTAATTTATTCTGAAGAAAAATTTTGTTGCCTGCACATATGTACATACATAGAATTTCTATTTTTATATTTTGTTTATACATACATAAATATGTAGATATGTATATACATATATTTACTTCCAGTTGTGAATTTAGATTACAAATGTTGCTTAGTCATTGGGCCTGATGTTTATATAGAGTAGAGTGTGAATTTTTTTTGATAAGGTTTTTGGATAATACCAATTTCAGAAAGAATGCCAAGAGAGAAAGACAGAGACAGAGATGAGGAAACAGTTGTGTCGCCTGCCTGTGTGTGTATGTGCCCCCCGTGCCTTAGGGTGATTATAAAGTGTCGAACCCTTGAATTTCAGTCAACTCCGTTTCTATGTAGAGTATACATATGTACATATGTCTCATATTTACATATATACATACATATGTACATATAGTATACTTTTCCGATGTGTGCATACGCTTAGTGTAAAAAGTACGTATAAAAATAAATGCCAGCAAAAAAAAAAACATAAAAAATAACAAGTAAAAGAGAAAACATTCTGTTTTCTAGCTCACTAGCTGCTGATAAGCGAAGCGACACTTACAAAACGCACCAATATATACAATATATGTACATATATACAATATGCATATGTACACTTGTATGTACATCTATACACTTAGAGAATCAAATCTTTCGACTTTATTATATGTAGGGTAGGCATACCATACCTTTCAATACACTACAAACCAGAAAACCCCACTTGTTCCAAAGTGGATTTCTAGTCTTTCGACTATACATATGCATGTCGCTTTACAATACTTTTTAATTTATATGTATGTATGGAATATAGATTCTTAAATGACTTTATTTCTTACGCTTTCGATTACATATGTATCTATGTATGTAGTCCGTGATTCGAGCCAAAATCGATTAAAAACTTTCTCTAAGTGCCTTCATAGTAGAGGCATCATTCAAAAATCGAGATTTATTCAACAATTGGTCAAAGTTTGATTCTTGCAATACAAAATACAAAATGATCGTTTCTTTTTTGCTGTGTACCTGACTGTCAGCTTGCTTTCCCACTGTCCCTTTGTTAAGGCTAAATTATATATGAATCATAATAATAATTTTTAATGAAGATTTACAATATTTGATTAGTTTATTATGAAAAAGAGAGAAAGCGGCGGTGGGCGGCCTACACTAATGGAAAGAGGCACAGAGCTACCTGCATAGATAGATAGAAAACATCAGCAAAAGAACAGTAAGTACAAATGAGTGATGCACCTGCAACAGCAACAATAAAATTGGACTATTTCAATTTTTCTATTTAGTTTTTTTTTATGCTCTTGTTCTTATTTTGCACTTAATGACGTGTAACGAACAAACGGGCGCGTGTTTGTTGCTCCCTCTACTCTCTTTTCTCTCTGACTCTCTCTCTTGCGTGTATGTATGTGTGTGCGAGGAGCAGTGTTGCCAGATTTTGGGAGGCACCATAGGCAAGATTGAGGAAAAAAATAAACTAGAATACGCTAAAAATTTAAAAATTAAAGCTTTAAAATAAGCTAACCATAAAAAACACAAAAATAATAATTCATTTGCCTGAATACTCTCTCAACCGCAGCATTTGACCATGGCAACGAAAGAATGTGCAGAGCAAATAACGCCAGTTGCTTGAAAACTTTGTTTTGCCCAACATCCTTGTAAACTATTACTGCTAACCAAAACTCTATCGTGTTTCACTTCCCCAATCGATTAGATGAATTTTTCCAAATTGGGATATAACGTCATCAATATTTTCATATTTGAAATGTTCCAATAAAGAAATCATTTTCTCTGGCGATTTATTCGGATGTTGCATTTTGCCAACGGCGAAAATATCAATTTTTTAAAAATTCAATATTATCAGGAAGTCTGAAATTACGATGCAGATCAATATATATCATTCTATTATAATCCAATTGAAGGTTACCTTTCTCTTAGTTGAATTATTACCGCCTAAATGAAGTTTTTACAATCTTCTTGGATTTTATTTTTTTCATACAAATATTTAGTGTCTTTGATTTCCTTCTCAAAGGCATACCCATAAACAAATTGCTAAGTGCATAATCTTCCAAATCATCATTTAAAACATCAATATTTTTGAGCACATTGATTGCCGTTATAACTTCATTCAAAAGTTTCGACTAATCGACCTTCTTGCTTTAGAACAAATTGTTTAGATTTTGAATGCTTTTTAAAATTGGCTTTAAAAATATGAAATAAAGCCTATTTTTGTCATCCTCATAAAGCACATTCATAATTGTTGCTTTATGACAATTTTCATTTGTCGCGCCTAAGGCAATGTGCAACTTTAATTCCTTCCACTGATCCTCGATTCACGATACTGCACTTTCGATAGATAGCCATCTTGTGTCGCAGACCTTCGAAATTTTTAAGGGTGCCTAAATAAAAACATAAGAAATAAGAAAATTACGAACAACAAATATGATTTTTGTCATATCGACAAAAATTACCAAAAAATAAAATACAGTTAAAACACAAAACTTGTTTTGTTCTAAATTTTTTTAAGCTGAAATAAGCAAAATGAAATTTAAAATAAGCTGGATTTCAAGCTATAAGCATTTCAATTATTGTTCAAGCTATTTGATTTAAAAAAAAGGTAAATCTAGCTTAAATTAAGCTAATATGGCAACACTGGTAAGGAGGAGCATCTATGCCCACATAAGTATGTACTTAGAGTAAACGCGTGTGAGCGAGATGGCATACTCTTTGAAAATAAACAGGTAAACCAAAAAAGAAAACAACAAAAGCAGCTTTGCCACTTTTTTTCGCTTTGTATTTTTGTTGTTGGTTTCTGCTTTTGTTTTTGCGTGAAATGGCTTAAATTGGCTTTATTATAATGATTATTATAATATGCACACATACGCATACACACACACACACACACACTTTCAGATTCATACAAATAAAAATAAGAATGTATCTATTCACATAAGTAATTACTAATTAGTCAGCAGCAAAAGAGTTGGTTGAGGTTTGACCATGAAAAATCAGCACATGGCACCATCTGAAGGGGAGAAGAAGGGAACAACTGAAATCAATGCAAAATTTATTGCTTAGTGTAATATTTCGTTATTTAAAGTAAATAGATGTACATACATACATATACATATGTATGTATATTGAGATACATACACTCAATGCTTATGTTGGCAGCACAGTGCTGCATATTAAAATCTTGAATTGCCTTCTCCTCTACAATAAGCGTACAGTGGTTTTAAGATTTAAAATTTTGAATTAGTTTGAAAACCAAAAAATATGACTTTATGGTTAATACAAATTTTCCCCTCTCTATCCATATAAACTCACGTTGATACTTCCTATTGCATACCACGATATTTTTCTCTGCACAGATTTCCGATCGTTAAAGATGTTAGCCAATTCTTGATTAAAAAACACTGAATGAGGTTTGAGAACATTGATTAAACATCAACTGGCCTCCTATTGCTGATATGCTGGAGAATCTTAAATACTGTGGTTATCTTTTCCTACATTCTCTTCAATGATTCCTGTTTACCCCGTACCACCTGATTCTATATTGTGCAAAACTTTGATTCAACTTTTTTTTTTTAACTTTTAATGAAATTAAAACTGGCCTTTAAGGTGGGGTGGTGGGGAGATATCCAGCAGAGCAAGCATCGCACATATCACAGCATTAGCATTACTTTGCTAATTAGTAAGAACAATTTTTAAATTAAGTTTAATGTGCTATAAAAGAGAGCACTAATAAACATTTAATATCGATAAAGCAAAATATTGTACGTGCCAACACAGAAAAATTGTATCCGTTAATTGTAAACACAAGAAGCATAAGTACACACACAATCTCAGAAAAACCCGGGGGTCGCGGTTAGATTTCTTCTGAAAGTCATCGCTCAGACTTAAGATTATAGAAAACGTGTCGGATGTGGTTAAAAAAAAACTGTATCTAGCCAAACTGGATAATTGAATGCATATCAACAAATTGGGGGAGGGACCACAGACTGATTAATTATCAAGGACGAAATAGTTTTGGCTGTTCAGTATCTTGTGTAATGAATAAATTGCATTAAGGTGGCGAATTTGACCTATCTAAAATAAAAACGTTTCCAGCTTCAAGAAGACTAAACTCGGGGCAATGTCCATAATTCTTTAAGGCACTGTGCAATGACGAACGACGACAATGTCGACAGACAGCAGCCGCAGTCGCAGCAACAGAGCAGCGAGCGACTGAACTGAGACGCAAGGCAGTTAGATAAACGATGACACGACCAGCCACCAGACGCCACAACAGAGGAGAAACGGCAACAACAATAACAAGGAAGTGGCTGGAGCTGGCTGGCTGCAACAACTTTGGCCATAGTCAACATACTCGTACATACATACATACATATGTATATATGTATGTACATATATATGCCAGTTGAAACTTGTCTTCTACTTCTATTAAAGATACCCTTTGCCTGCGAAATGGTTATATACATACATACATACGTACATTTTGGTCAAAAGCCACTGCAAACGGATAACTAGAAATTGTAGGGTACACTTACTTCGAGTATGGTCGACTGAGGTCACCGTTTTGATGGCAACTATCGCGTTCTCTCTCTCTCTCTCTCTCACACTCCTGTGCCCTTATAGAAAATGAGTTCAGTTCAAAAACTGGCCAAAGAAAATGTTGAAAAAAAACCCCCAGCCGAGTCATTTAAACGGTCAATTGCCTTGCACTACCCAAATAAGAAAGAGTGAGAGTGTGCGAGGCAGAACGTGAGAGAGAGAAAGCGTGAGAAGGGATGGAGTGAACAGAGGGGGGCGGGAAGGTAACAACAACAAGATGAAACACGAAATAACATTTGCTTACCTAAAACCACTAATACACACACAAGAAAATTCTTTTTGCCAAATTGGGGGCACCGAATTAGAGATACCTTGCACATAGATTAAATTTGATTATGACTTTGATCCGGCAGCAATTATACTGTTTTTTTATGATGATCTTCTTAGTGAAATTTGGTAGTTTTTTGTAGTTTTTGGGTGTTTCAATCTATTCGGCTGCTGATGCGACTTTAAATAAACTATGGCCCTTATGAGTACAGGGTGTGTATGTGGATAAATAAAGAATCAACTCGAAATCATAAACTCGAAATACTTGCACCACGAAAATGAATTTCTCAAATTGCAATTCGTGATAATCTGGCCGAATTCATAACTAAAAGCATTGGAAATTTAATATATTGCACTAAGGACATTAACAACTATTTCGAGTCGAGAATAAAAAGAAGGTGGTTCAACCGCCTGAATTATGTAAAAACTAATGAACAAGTGTTTAAAAAAAACGCTTACTTACTAGAAAAAGCTATACATATGTATCTCCTCCCCAACCATCCCGATTTTTTAAACTCAAGCTTTAAATAGAGTAGATATTATATTTAGTTAATTGGTTATTCTCTGGAGTGTGTTCAAAATTTTGGGTAAGAATTATACAAAAAGTTTGCCTTATAATTACACTTGTCAACTTTTTATTGGCCTGTTAGATTTAAGTGTACGTGAAAAACTGACGCAATGTGAGCACTATATGCGTCATAAGGCTACGCTAGTGAGCAACCGCACAGTTTGAGAATGAGAACGTGGTGCTAGCTAGAGGTCAATGAACTGAGTTTCATTTTTTTTTTTCGAATAAAAAAAAGAGAAAATAATTGAATTAGTTCAGATTCAACTTCAAATTCACCTGTTTTGCGCTATTTTTGTATATTAAGTGATTGGCAAATAATGTGAATGAAAAGTGAAAATAATTTAATTGTTAAATTGGCAATCGATCTTAGGGAAATCTGGCAACGCTGCAGCTTTTAACTTCTTCTATACTCCTTCTAGTTCACATAAATAAATGAATGAATGACTGAGTGCCTGCAGGCACGCAATCTAGCACTTTTCTTCGTTTCCACTTTGTCCAATCACCCCGGCCACAGAGAAAAGAAATATATATGTATGTATATATAAATAAAAAAAAACAAAGATTGGACAAGTTATTTTACTTAATGCGTAAGAGAACGGCCAGTTTTGTGGGCGGGTCGCTAAAACTTTTGCCCAAAAAGCTTTAAAGTTGACCGAAGACAGAATGAAGGAAGAAGGATGTTTGGTGGTAAAAAAAAAAAAATGGCGCCTGTGACAGCCTTTTCGGGTATTCGTCCCCCAACCTCTCAACCCCCTCCACTCCCTTAGGGTAACTGGTGTTTTTCCTTCATTTTTTTTGAGTGTTTTGTGTGTATCTAGAAATATTTTATGCAGGCGGCAACAACTGGAGTTAGGTAGGCGGTGAGGTGAGGGTGGAGTGGGGTGGTGATTTTGGGGCGGGATGGGGTTAGAGTACAGTTTACCTGCATATAAGACACATGGTTTCCATAATTGTCAAACGCGCAAAATCAAAGTGCACCCCCCCACCACCCACCGCCCAGTCAGTTCCCTCTCTCTCTCTCTCTCGTTCTCCATCTCTTTCTCTCACGTTCCCCGATTCTCACGCATGCAAAATGTGGCAGGCGGCAGGCAGCCTCTAGGTACAGTTATGCTGGCAAATTGATAGTTGGTTTGAGTACAGTTGAACCTAAGCTAGGATACCACCATATGTATATTGTTTTCTGTATATGTGTGCCTGTTTGTGTGTGTGTGTGTGCGTATATCAAAGTTTTGTGTGTGTGCGTAGAGCCGCTAATTGCTTTCGCCCCTGGTCAATGGGCAATTTTGTGCATTAAAACATTTTCCGTAATATCTGTGTACGAGTTTGTGGCTAAAACTAATTTCCTCACTCACTCTTGCTCACTCTCCCTCTCTCGTTCTCTCATAATATGCAATATGTTTTACATAGGCATATATTACGCAACTATTGATAGGTAATAGGTAAGTTAGGAAGGAAGCTATGTAGGTAGGTGGAGAGTCCATTCATATGCCGCGACAACAGATTTGTGCCACTCCAAAAAACAAAGGTGGTGCACCCACAATCACCACCACCCAAAATCCACATAGTATGAAAATCCACTCAAGCATACTGGAAACGGACCACCACCAACCCCTTTTAACCACCACCCCTCACCACCATACACATATCTAGAGATGAGTGAGATATTTACATACATACTAAGTATATCGTCGTATCGTACCTGTGATTAGTTGCAATCTATTATGTTGTTTGTGTTTGGGTTAATGTCTGTGGACAAGCTACATTATTTGCATAAGAAAGAAACGTTTTGTTTTATCCAAAAGTTTGGATATTAAGTCTGCCACATACAATATGCTTCGTTTTAGCGATGGTGATCACTATCATTTGTTTCTATCACCGTTTTTACAGCTAAATCACAGTATTGAGAGCTCATCTCTATCCTTTTCTACTAGCCCACACAAATTCCAAGCGAACGTATAACCCATTCAACTACTGCTATAGCAGTTTTCGGCACTGAGAGCCCGGATATTATATGCATACTTGAACGATGCGGAGAAGGAAGGAAACACAGGCAACGCAACCAGACCCGGGGACTGCACTAGGGGCAGGGTAGGGCATTGCAGGGCAGGACACGGCTACTGCTTTGCTTTGCTCTCCTCTTCTTCTTCGTTGTCGTCGTAGTCGTAGTCCTGCCATTGCCTGTTTTGTATATGTATCTGTTTTTGCATGGCTCCTCTTCTCTGGGGTTTTATGTACATACAAACACATGCACACACACACACACACATACAGCTGCTGCTGTGTTGTGCCGTTCATCGTTTCGGGCATTTTACAGAGAGAGAGAGCCGCAGAGTTGCGACCAGACCGAACCAAACCAGAAAACCTCTACACCCCCCACCACCATCCCCATTCCGGCCATTCATCCATTTTGGGCCACCCACAACAACAATGCAAAACGTCTGCATTTCAACTAACGCCACCCGAAAATACACACAAACAACGAACTCCCCCACCACCCACGCAATACCACCCACCCCTCTCTCTCTTCTTTCACCGTAACTTCCTCTTCCCCTTGCATGCTTCAACTTAACCGCCCGCTATTGCAGCAGCCGCCTTTCTCATATTGCGATAGTAGTTGTTGTTGTTCTTGTTGTTCGTTGCCGAAAAAGTTTTATACATAAGCGGAAGCCAACTTCTCCACTTCTACTACTCTATCCACCCACTCACCCAACCAAACAACCCACGCAACCCCTCTACACCCTCTTATCCTCATTTCACAATTTCGTTTTCCATCTCCTTTTTGTTTTTGTCCTGTTTAATCGTGTTGTGTGCTGACACTGACAAGCCTTACCAGGGCTGTGGAGGAGCGAAGCGAAGTGGAGCTGAGTGAGCTCTGAGAAGAGAAAGCTCATTACAAAATCAATAAGTCAATTTTTATTTTCTTTTTGTACGACCTCCCCGCTTCCCGTCCTTTTCCCCTCCCTCACCACATCTACACACACCTCATTTACATATTTAATCAATATTTCATATATGTACATACATATATAACAAAATTAGGTTTTCATTTTACTCTGGTTTAAATTTTGACTAAAGTTTCCATCGATTTTTTCAGGCCCGAAAACCTCCCACAGGCTGAAAAATCTAAAGGACATGAGAGAGACACGTACAGGCGGTGAAGAAAATGAAAGAGAGAGCCAAAAAGACTATGAGAGAAGCAAAGGAAAATTGCAATTTAAGGAAACACACAGCTTGGGCTCATATTGCGTTACGCAATTGTTGAAGATTTTTCTCTCTCTTCTTCTTAGGTAATACACAAATTACAACTATTTTCAATTTATGGAATTTCAATTTATAACTTCTCGTTCCAAAGAAATAGGTCTTACATCAATTAAATCGAATCGAATATTAGGTCTTTCAAACAATCAGTACCCCTATACACATAAGTAGATAACTCTGCGAAAATACAAATATTTATTCGTACTATAATAAATAAATACTATCAAATGGTTTATCTGTTAATTGAAATGTTTCCTTACAGTGAGAATATTGAAATCCTTTGAAAATGTAGTCATGGAGATTTATTATTTTATTTTTTTCAACGCTTAGACTGAAACTATTCGGTGAACATTTTGTGATACATTTTATGTATACATTAATACATATATTAATGTTTATATTAATACATACATATGTATTAGCCAAACGTTAAATTCCTTGAACAAGATCATCCTTAAAATTCTTGATTTCAAATGTATTACTTTTCCTTACAGGGGTATATGTATGTATATTTGAACAGGATCTTCCAGTACCGCAATGGTCGTATATGGAAATGAGAAATTAAGATAGAGAAGTGAGATTTTATGTTGGACTCAGACTTCAATCTCAATTTGCTTGTGATATCGTTTTTTAATCTGTTTTAGTTTCGAGATATAGGATAACTTATATAAACTAAATAAACTAAAAATAAATGTAAGACAACATTTGAAATGTAATTATTGAACGGGGAAAAAATATGCGAAGAACTCATTTAATGGATAGTGGGGGGATTAATAATCGTTGTTATCTTTTGTTTTGGAGGCACTGTGATGTGTGGTGAAGAAGCTTAGGCTTAGGTATACGTTGACAATTACTCAATACCATACCACCACCACCACCACCACCCCCCCCTTACCCACCAAAATATATCAACCCATCTCTCTTTCTCTGGGTGCCTATCTTCCTCTTTCTTTATCTTTGACGCGGCGGACGGACGCTGCATGCAACTATTGAAGCATGAACATGCAATTTATGTACACACAAATATATATATAAATATATGTGTATATATCAATGGAGGTGTGTGTATATGTATAGATGAATAGGTGGTTCCCCCCCTCCCATCAACAAAACTATGAAATACAACAAGCAACTAGCAGGCAGCAGCAGCAGAGACTGTACTTTTGATATAAAATCCACTCCAGCCGTATATAGAAATGCAAACACACACACACATATAGAGAGCAATACCAACATATATAGAAATGGCCCCTTAAAAACCCACCCCCTCCTACCACCTCCTCTGGCATCCACTTGGAGCCAATGTTTAGTTTTAGTTGCGCTTTAAACTGCATTTCGGCTTGGTTTTCTGTTGCTCTTGTTGTTGTTGTAAAACTGTATATACGAGGATTGCATGAGAGACGACTGCATACATGTATATTAGTGTGTGTGTGGGTGTGGATGTGTGTGTGTTATTTCAACAATTCACATTCGAAATAGAAATCAACTAACTACCATCCAGCCCCCCTACCCCCACATTGCTTTATACAACAAGGGGGTCAAGAGGGGGAATGGGCTAAAATCTGTTCAAGAAGTCTTTCTTCATTTTGACCCTGATACAACTTTTTTATCGCCAATTTAACGGTATATCTACTTCAAAAAGGAAAAAAGCTTTACATTTCAAAACTATCTTTAATTTTTTTGCTATGGCCATGTTATGGAAAACTCTGTTAGGGCCGCACAATATCTCACAGGTGACTGCATAGTTTAAATAACGTGTAGGATTTTGGTAGCCCTTTCGATCTTCGGAGCATAATGAACACACACATACATACGCATACAAATATTTAATTGTATTTTGTTTTTCGATTTAATTAATTAAATAGTAATTTCATATTTATGTATTTTCTATTAACAGTACTGCTGCTAATCTCATTAATGGTAAATGCTGTTGTTGAAGAATTTTAAGCAACATTTTCAGGTATAGCCCCATGTAATTTACCTGCAGTTGCCAACTTCAATAAAATTGAGAGATTTCTAGAGACAGACAGAAAGAGAGAGAAGCCGCATCTCTTATCGGAAATGCGGGTCTGGGTCGTCATTGAGATATCGAGAATGCATGCAGGCGGCGGCAGCGGCACATAAAGAATGCCAAAATAAGTTCAAAACTAACGACCGTTAAATGCGTGCGTGTGCACAAGTGTGTGTATGTATGTGCGAGCATAACAAGTGCGAGAAAGAGAGCCAGAGAGCGTAGGCAAGGTGGGTTATGTATGTACCGTACATATACATATGTATGTTGTATGTATTTTGGAGCTTGCAACTTTTCGTGCGTTCGTTAACCGGCCTCCAGTTTCAGCCTGCGTAAGTTCCGAAATGACAAGCTTTGGGAGGGGTAGAGAGACATAGAGAGAGCAGAAAACAAGGTAAATCGAGAGAAAGAGATCAAGATGTTACCGCAAAAATGCATCGACGTAGTTTATGAAAAACATATTTTAAGAGATTTTACTGCAACTAATTAGCCAAAGCCTTTCACCCCTTCTTCTCAACCATCTAGATTTTCACTCGTATCGACAAATAATATGCATAAGCATTAGGAAGAGGCCTCAATATAATTCATTCATTCTACACACACACATACAAAATAAAAACACATATGGCATAGATAACGGGGTATTGGCCACCCCTTCATCATACCCTCCTCCATTTCAACGAAGAAGAAGAAACGTAGCAACCAGCCAAGCAACAAACCGATAAAACGTAAAAAGAAAAAAAAGTAGCAGCTGATAAAAAAAACTGCCTAAGCATGGCGTCACTGACAACGCTGGCAGAAGCAGCCTCAGTGGCAGCAGCAGCAGTAACAACACACGGTAAAAGCTGTAAAAATTGTCAATATAGAAAAAAGTCAACGTTAACAAACAACAACGTTAACAGCGGCAGCAGCTTCAGTTTGCAAAAAGAAAAGAAAAAAAAATGCGCGAGTAATGAAGAAGAAGCCGCCTACGTCAACGTCAGCGTCGACGACGGCCGCAGCAGAGACCAGACCGGTTGAGGTTAAATTGGAATAGTGACAGAGAAAGAGAGCAAGAGACAGCGAGTGAAAAAGAGAGGGTAGAGTTAGAGAGGGTTTCAAGACCATGAGAAGTAAGCTCGAGCAAAGGGGGGAGGGAGTTGGTGCCGCTGCTACTCTCGCTTCAACGTAATGAAAATTTCAGCACAGTTTCCTGACGTGATGTGGGAAATGTGGAGATGATATGATGAAGAAAGGAGGCTGGAGGTGCTGGTAAGAGGCAAGCGGGGGAATCAAACTTACCCGCGCGGAGAAAGAGAAACAAAAAAAAGGTAGAAAATCCGTTAATCGCCTAGTTGCTGTTGTGGGTGCTGCTGCTGTTGCGGCTGCTGCTGATTCTGCCTTATTGTTGGAATTAATACTAATTTCCCACTCTCTTTTAACACACACACACATACACACACCACACACTTCTCGCTCGCTTATTCTCCTTTTCTCTCCAACTCACATATGAGATGCACACAAGAGTTTGTTTTGTTGATTAAGAAATTTCACTTTGCTATTTTTTTTCCTTTTCTTATTTACTTAAGTATATGCATCACATGTACTTATTTATCTCTCTTATATATATATTATATACATATATATATATATACCCGTCGTTTGTGTGTGTGCGCCTTTTAACACTAATACACTTGCACAACAACGCTGGCGTCGCTGCTACTTCGGCTTCTTCTAGTTGCCTTCTACGGCTTTCCAAATTTGACTTTTTTCACACGCACTTTTCTTTTGAGTTTCACTTTAAAAAAAACAATGCAATTATTGCATAGGGGAAATTAGAATAACTGATTTTATAGCGCGTCGATCCGAGATGAGCTTTTTCAAATTACTTTTAATTATTCGAGAGCGTTGTTAATTCTACCGCAGCAAAAACAAATATGACGATAATTTCCGCAGCAACGTTGCCAGATGGTAGCATTGCTAATATACTGGCAGCACTAGAGCCAATCACAAAAATATACCAAAATCAGTATTT